>OY728120.1:575736732-576986732 GCA_963277665.1 Viscum album | reverse complement strand
TCCTAATATGAAAATATTGAAACATAACATAAACATTCATATTAAATCTAGCATACAAAATGTCAATACTTTATCCACAAACCATGAATGGTATAAAAATATCACATCCACAGTCAAACATAACTCATTAACTACAAAATGGAAGATTTTATTGTAATAAATTAACTTCAATTGAGAATAATGAAGGATATTTACATATATGAAAATAATCTTCAATAACTATTTGAGATAAATACCCCCCCCCCCTTTTCTTGAAAACATATAAAATTCACACTATTTGTCAAGAAGCGGTTTAAAAATAGATTTTTGAATCAAAGATTCCCATACCACTTCGAACTTTTTTTTAAAACAAATTATACATTAATTTCCATATAAATAAATTCTTAAAACCATTTTTAAAACATGGACATTAATGTGGATGATTTACAAGAATAAATTTTTAAAACATTTAAAATGATATTTTAGTTAGACTTCCTAACCAAATGGGAGACGCTTGAATACAGATAATTGGGTTCATCAAAAAATTATAATATCTTGAGAATAAAAGATTTCATTATATACTATGTCAAAGGAATGTGTATACAATATATAAAATTGAATTGGTGCATAACAACAAAGAACTCTCAAAGGAATGTAAATTGAGATGAAATCCCTTATAAAGACAGTATCCTTAGGTAAAGGAAAAATCGATGACATAATTATGTGTGAAAAATATAAAAACACTCAATATGACTGGATATTCAGTATAAATCAATCAGAGGACATTCACACATATTCTTGTAAAAACAACGCCAATGAATTTGATGCCTAACTCAATGAATGGAAATTGAGTTAAGATCAAGTTTATATCAATGACATGAGAAATTATAAATGGTGTGATAATGTGTATCAAAATTATATACACAGAATGGGGACTGTAAATTACTACATAAATAATTAATAGTGATTCTACACATAATCCTGGGGTAAAATAATCAATGAAGTATGTGTAAAGCCCATTGAGTGGATATTGAAATTTGAAATTCCTCTACCGATTTGGTAACTCATGAAACATAAAACCCATGAAAGAAATATCATAAAATGAAGATGTAAATACAAGTACATTAAATTATATTACACCAATAATACAATCATGGATAGTTCATATGCCACACAAAAGGAAATAGTGGCCAATATAGCCTGAATCTCACAAGAATGAAAAGTGAGATGAAAAACGCTTACTTCGTTGTAATCAATCGAGTCATATGGCCAAAAGTTAATAACCAAAAAATTAATCACATAATACCATGAATATAAATAGAATCATGATAATATATATCAAATGGCAGTACAAAATACACCACATTCAATAAATAAGTGTCTAACAATGGAAATCTCACAGAATTAAAAGTGAGATAAGAAACCCATTACCTCAAGTCTGACTTGTCCTGTATGTTCCTTGTTCTTCCTGAATAATAAACTTAAGTTAATTTATACTTGATTAAGAACATTTTTCAAGTTTATTATTTCTTTTATATCACTTACCTCTCTATAACAGTTAGTTAATTACTTGAGTTCCTATTGGATATGTTATCGATGTTCAGAACTTGAGTCAAAATGAACTTGTTATAATTACAATTTTTACATGTGGTCAAAATTCCATTATCTCCAAAATGATATAAATGATTTATATATCATATATATATTATATATCAAATATATATATATCTATTTATAATAGTCCATAACATTTGGATATAAGAAATGAAATGTATTGTTCATGGAGACGGCAAGTCATACATACGCATGAACACTACTTTCATTTCTATTTTGTATTTTAATTGAATTAAAACATAATTATACATAGGTATATTATAATTAAAGCATAATATCATATAAAATATCACTAAGCAAATCCTTTATATGTTCCACATAAGGCATTAATGAGTCATATCATTTTGTGGGGGCAGTAGTCCGCACTTCCTCAAATGAAATTATCATTTTTAACCCATAATGGAAACCATAAAATAATGATATAAATGGAAAGTATAGAAGAATAAAAAAACCATAAACATAAAATATATGTCATATATAAATACAGTTCCATCTTAATGTCCATCATGAGAGGTGGTAGGAGATAATCGAACAATCATCGTTTCGTGAGGTGTTAGTTTTCCATCCATAGAAACAGTATGTTCTTCACCTATTAGATGGAGGTGTGTGCAAGTGTAGTTCGAATAATTCTCATAACAACATCCTAGTATATTGAGGATACTGGTTTTTGTATAAAATAAAATAATAAAATTTTTTAGGGGGTTGGAGAAGTAAAATAAAACAAAATAAAACAAAAGAATTTAAGAGAAAGTGTTACCTTTAATTTGGGTAACTTCATTTGGTTTGAATAAAAAAGACTTCTTAAAGTGCCTTCTACCTAATGTAAGGCTTCTAGAAGGAAGAGGGAGATCTTGAGAGATTAATTTGGTAGGTTTTGGACTAACCAAGGGCTTGAGTGGTGTGTGGAATGGGATAGAAGTGGTGTCCTTTTATAAGGGGGAGGAGGGGCTCTTTAAGATAGTGTGAAAATACTATTTTATTATATAGTGATATTTGGTTTCTAAAGGACTAAAACTAATTATAGTCAAAGATACTATGACGCATGGTTGAAATAAAATCATAAAATAAGAACTGTAGAGGTTTTTATATTATTTTAATATTAATAATCATATTTATTTAAATCATTTATTAGTGAGGTAAATTATACATCATTATTGTGTCATAACTAACATAATTTATTTGATGTGTAAAAATTATAAAAAAATAACCATATTGTAGGATATATTTTTATATTTCCAATGATTATTTATAGTCGAAACTATGACTTATATAATCCCATTTAAAAATGGATATACTAAAAGATATTTGTTAATGTCATTTTTGTCTTCACATTAAGTTAATTAAAATAAAGTGTCATTATCATTCTTAAGTGGCTCCATGGGGTCCCAAAATCGACCAAAAAATGGCCATGGTCGGCCATGATGCATCCAATAAGTTTAGAACATGTGTTAAGGTAATTGTTTATTATTATAACATTCTTTTTACCTGAAATTATCCTATTTACCTTTAACCACGGTAAATAAAAGTAAAAATTTACTATTCAACAAAAATTATTTTCACTATATTGAACCACATTTTACATACTAAAAATAACCATGTATCTCGTATTTTCAAAATTCAAATCACAGAAGCTGTAAAATTTCATTTAAATGAAAATGTTGGATTTTTAACTACTACTTAGTGGTTTCACTATTCCTCAAAAATTGATGTTTTTTAGAAAAATACCAAAAATTCATCCTAGGCTATATATGATATTCCGAATCTAAAAATAATATCTATTTTACTAAATTTAAAACATAGAAGTTGGATTAATTAATTTAAAATTAATTTCCGTTGTCAAAACAAATAGCGTGTTTTTAATAAACCATAACTATCAAAAGATTAACACTTGTTTATATATAATTTCAAACTGAAATTAATTCCAATGACCAACATTGTATTAATGGTTAAAAATATAATATAATTAAACATTAAAATCAATTTGAAATATAATCTAAACATATAAATAAACTAGATTAAATTTATGTTTTGAATTAAAATACACTATTTCTCACTATTCATAAAAAATGAATATTAATAAAAAAACACCAAAATTTCATCCAAAGTAAATTTTGATGTCCCGATTCTAAAGAAGAATTTTATCTTCTCAAAATGAGTTTGTAAAAGGTCCATATATTGGATTTAGGAAGGGTTTTCCATTAAAAGGTGGTAAAAATGATTTTTTTTAGAAAATAAATTTTTTTATCTAAGAAATTGAATTTTTTCTTATAATTTGTCTAAGAAACAGACAATACATAAGTTAAAATTATATAAAGTATATAAAATTCAAAATCTGGTTAATACTATTCATAATAGCTTTTAAACGGCTAGTTTGGTAAGTCGTGGTGCGCTCAAACTCGGTGTGTTGTGTAGTGGAAGCGGTTGAATTTAAATAAAATAACTTACTATTAAATCTTGGGGTGGTACATTATCCCCTCCTTCAATAAATTGCATCCTTGCAATTTTGAAATTGTTTTTCAAAAATAAAATGTAAAAAATAGAAAAATACCTTTGTGGAAAACCCACATCAGAAATTGGGTTAATAAAATTTTGTCACAATAAGAGGGAAAAGGAGAAGAAAAAGTCACCACTAAGTTATTATCTCGATTAGGAGAACATTGGTGGCAATTAAAGACACATAATTGGAGTAAAAACGTAAATATATATAGGGAGTGATTGAAGTCATCAATCACAAACAAGTGTAAGATTTCGGGCCTCAAATCCATCAATCTATGACGATTTAAAATATCATCAGTTCAACAAACCATAAAGCATAAGGAGAACACATTTTTGGTTTTAAGACCCCTTCCCTAAAGTTTAATCATTAGTTTATTTATAGAATAATAAAACAAAAATATACTTGACAAGTAGAGTTTCACCCATTATCTAATTCTTACCACAAACTAAGCTTTCACTCCGAATGATGAGTATTAAAGATGAATTGGTCACACCTGAAGCACTAAAATCAGCTTATAGAGAATAAAATAATCTAAAATGGATGAACTATATATTTCCCTTTTCTTTACAGATTAACCAAAACCAAAATGGTTAATAAAAGATCAGATGATCAACAAAAAGGATAATACTTTAGAGAAAGAAATACTAATCTTAATTTCAAAAATTAACCCAACAATACCCAAAGTTCAATAAATACCATTAAATAAACAATTGTCCATAAAAGATTTCAATATAATACAATGTAATATTGAAAGCCAAAAACTCAGAAGAATTTTCATACGTAGTTTTCCACGTTAAATTGTATCTCCAAATAATATCGACTTCTCTGAAATTCACATACTTAAAAGTAATTAACATAATAACATATTCTCTATGATAGGTTAATTATTTCCATAAATAACCCAAATCTATATAAATCCACAAAAAACATAGGAAAAAAACACCTTTACTCTTCAAATTAAATCCCATAGAATTCTATTTCACTTAGGCATATTGTATTCCTAATAGAGCGAAAGTCTTCCAAAATAACATTTGTCACTTAATAACCAAATAATTTTCCTATATGAAGGATATCCATTTGATAAGATGTAAGATCCCAAATAAACTTATTATTGATCAATAAAATCATTTAACTAAAAAGAATTAGTCACACTAACCAGGGACTTCACATAGCCCAATCATAGGCGATAAATCCCAATCGCACTATTGTTCTGGGTTTGATTCCCATTGCTTTGTCAGACATGATGGGTTGTCACATTTTCTATGTGTTTTCCATTTTCAAAAACTATTTAATTTTATAATATTCCGAAAAATGAGATAGATTCCTCAAAATAACTATAACATAATTTCATTACAAATATTATATCGTACCTCTCATTTTCATTCCAAAATTTAAAAACTTGTAATTTCCTCAAACTCAATGATAATATAAAACCAAATTATTATTTATAAATATATCCATAAGAGAAAAGATAATTCTTCCTCAAATATAATTATCACATGACAAACTGTAGGGTTACAAATACAAGAGAAAAGTCTTCCAAAGTAATGCCATCAATAATGAGCACTAATAATTTTTAAACATTTCTCCATCTATTTTTTTTAACATATCTTCTTCCTTAACCAAGAGGATATCCTATAGAATAGGGAATTCAATGTGGTAATGTCTAGTTCCCCTAAATTTATGAGAAATTACTGTAAATTGATTCTTATGACCATTTTTATTTTATTCTAGAGTAATCTTCATTTATTCTCACCAATTATTTTCATTATATCCTTCTTTCCCACCTATAAAGCATTTCATTGTTCCATTAAGACACCTTCCTAGGTGTCTCCTTTCACATTTCCTGCATAATGGAAAATGAGCTTTCTTTTCTCCATGGTCTTCACTGCTGGAGCTCTTATCATTCACCACTTTTCTCTTCATTATTATGTCCATGAGTTAGTTAATATAGATGTCGTTGATCGTATTTTTTGGAAACCAATTCGGAATGAACATGATATACTTTACTCCTATCAACATTCCATTTTTTTTCTCATTTCCACCACCGTTCAAACCCTGTACATCATGCTCAAAGTTACTATGACTTCCTCAGAATCGAGCTAATGACTAAAACCATAAAGCATTGTGTGAGTAATAATAGTCATAAAATTATTTCGAGAATATCATGACACCTTATTTCCAATTTAAAACACCTTAGTATTAAACATGAAAATTTATTCTAATCTTATATTAAAATATTCAAATTGGTTTGTAAAGAGAATTTAAATTATCCTAAGCATATCCCCCTGGAGTGTTGTAACCAAGAGTGTAGCAAGGATCTTTGTCGTGTACTAGCATACCCCGGGTCAGGCCCGAAACTCTTTGTCATAGTTTAGAATCCTAATTACATATATACAGAAGCAGCCTCTACCTACTTGTTTCTAGATAGGGATGTAATGCTGGGAAGATACACAAAATCTCTACATTACCACAATTATAGGAAGTTCTTCTGTACTAGTCATCGAAATCTATCTTAGGGTAAAGTGATCTAATCAAAGTTTATCTAAATATAGTTTCCAAGGTTTGTACTAAACTTCTTATGATACCAAATGTAATGCCCTGACCCTAAAATCTAGGAGTTGGTGCATTATTTTAATACATTGGCATTATTACAAGGAATTAGGTCCCGATGGACCGATCAGTTTAGTAATCATGGAAACAAGATACATACATAAGTTCAACACTACAACTTGAAATGAAAAAAAACACTAATGTATTCCATTAGAAACATACAAGCTCCCATTATTATTCATGAAAGTCCCTCACAACTAACTTCTTCATATCCTGGGAAAATAAAACATGAGAAAGGGGTGAGCTCAAACGCTCAGTAATAGTAAGCAATAGAGTAGAAGATAACATAAACATTAGGCATGGTGAAAAATTGAAAACACATGACTTTACAAATAATAAACATGAACACTTTATGGTAGAATTATGAGATGAGTAAATAATGCGATAATAAAACATAGTCATGGGTATTCTACTAGTCGAATAAACACATGAAATATCAATATCTAATCTCATAATGATGGTAAACATAATATCATACATCATAACCACATAGTCAAATCCATGTGCCAAGACTACAAATAAGATTTTGTCAAGGCCTTATGACAATACACTAGTTTGTCTCATGAGACCTACCGATGCATCGAGGAGCTATAGCGGGCTCCACCAGTCACTTACTAAGTGTAATTCATTCCTCATATGAAAATATTGAAACATAACATAAACATTCGTATTAATACTAGCAGACAAAATGTCAATACTTTATCCAAAAACCATGAATGGAATAAAAATAGCACATCTATAGTCAAACATAACTCATTCAATATGATATGGATGTTTTTATTGAAATAGATTAACCTCAATCGAGAATAATGAAAGATATTGACATAGATGAAAATAATCATCAAAAACTATTTCAGAGAAAGATCACCCTTTTTCTTGAAAACATTTAAAGGTCAAACTATTTTTCAAGAAGCCATTTGAAAATAGATTTCTTGAATCGAAGTGTCCCATACTACTTTGAAACTTTTAAAAAGGAATTTTAATTGTAAAACATTAATTTTCATTTAAATAAATCCTTAAAACCATTTTTAAATCATGTACATTAATGAGAAATATTTAGAAGAATAAATTTTTAAAACATTTAAAATGATATTTAGTTAGAGTTCCTAACCAAATGGGAAATGATTGAATACAGATAATTGAGGTAACAAAAACATTATAATATCTTGAGAATTAATTATTTCATTATATACTATGTCGAAAGGCAGTATATATACTATATAAAAGTGAAGTGGTGCACAACAACAAAAAAGTCTCAAAGGAATGTAAATTGAGATGAACTCCCTTATAAATACAGTATCCTCAAGTAAAGGAAAAATAAATTACATAATTATGTGTGAAAAATATAAATACACTCAATATGATTGGATATTCATTGTAAATCAATCAAAGTAAATTCACACATATTCTTGTAAAAACAACACCAATGACCTGGATGCCTAACTCAATGAATGTAAATTGAGTTAAGATCAAGTTTATATCAATGACTTGAGAAATTATCAATGGAGTGATTATGTGTATCAAAATTATATACACGCATAGGGGACTGGAAATTAATACATAAAAAATTAATAGTGATTCTACACATAATCATGGAGTAAAATAATCGATGAAGTATACGTAAAGCCCACTGAGTGGAAATTGAAATTTGAAATTCCCTTACCGATTTTTTAACTCATGAAACATACAACGAATGAAAGAAGGATCATAAAATTAATATGTAAATACCAATAAATTAAAGTATAATACACCAAGAATACAATCATGGACCGTACATACACCACAAAAAAATGAAATAGTGGCCAATATAGCATGAATCTCACTGGAATAAAAAGTGAGATAAAAAACCCTTACTTCATTGTAATCAATCGAGTCATATGACCAAATGTTAATAAAAAAATTAATTACATAAAAACATGAATATGAATATAATCATGATAATACATATCAAAAGTATGTACACAATACACCTCATTCAATAAATAAGTGGCGAACAATGGAAATCTCACAGAATTAAAAGTGAGATAAGAAACCCCTTACCTCAAGTCTGACTTGACTTATATGTTCCTTGTTCTTCCCAAATAATAAACATAAATTAATTTCTACTTGATTAAGAACATTTCTCAAGTTTATTATTCCTTTTATATCACTTATTACCTCTCTATAAAGATTAGTTAATTACTTGAGTTCATTTTGGATATTTTATCGATGTTCGGAACTTTAGTCAAAATGAAATTGTTATAATTACAATTTTTCCATCTGGTCAAAATTCCATTATATCCAGAATGATATAAATGATTTAGATATCATATATATATTATATATCCATTATTTATATCTATATATAACAGTTAATAACATACGGAGATAAGAAATGAAATGTATCGTCATTGGAGACGGTAAGCCGTACGTGCGCATGAACGCTATTTTCATTTCAATTCTGTATTTTAATGGAATTAAATCTTAATGATAAATAGGCATATTATAATTCCAGTGTAATATCATATATAATATCATTAATTAAATCCTTTATACATTCCACATAGGGCATTAACGAGTCATATCATTTTGAGGGGGCGGTAGTCTGCACTTCCTCAAATGAAATTATCACGTTTTACCCATAATGGAAACCATAAAATAATGATAAAATGGAAAATAAAGAAGAATAAAGAAAACATAAACATAAAATATATGTCATATAAAAATATAGGGCCATATTAATGGCCACCATGAGTGTCAGTAGGAGATAATTGAAAAATCATCGTTTCGCGAGGCGTTAGTTTTCCATGAATAGAAACAGTATGTTCTTCACTCATTTGATGGAGGTGTGTGAAAGTGTAGATAGAATACTTCTCATAAAAAATCCTAGTAAATTTAGGAAACTAGTTTTTTTATAAAATAAAGTAATAAAAGTTTTTAGGGGGGTTGGAGAAGTAAAAAAACAAAATAAAACAAAAGAATTTAAGATTAAGTGTTACCTTAAATTTGGGTAACTTCCTTTGGTTTGAACCAAATGGACTTCTTAATGTTCCTTCTTCCAAAGTAAATGCTTCTAAGAGGAAGAGGGGATCTTGAGAGATTATTGTGGTAGGTTGTGGACGAGACAAGGGGCTTGAGAGGTGTGTTTAATGGGTTAGAAGTTGTCTCCTTTTATAATGGGGAAGAGGGGCTCTTTAGGAAAGTGTGAAAATATTATTTTATTATATAGTGATATTCGGTTTCTAAAGGTCTATAACTAATTAAAGCAGCCTATAGGATTACTCATGGTAGAAATAAAATCATCCAATACGAATTGGATAGGTTTTGGATATTATTTTAATATTAATAATCATATTTATTTAAATCATTTATTAGTGAGGTAAATACTACATCATTATTATGTCATAAATAACATAATTTATTGGATGTCTAAAAATTATAAAAAAATTACGATAATGTAGAAGGGCTTTTAATATTTTCAATGATTATTTATAGTCGAAATTATGACTTATATAACCCTATTTAAAAATTGATATAATAAAAGATATTTGTTAATGTCATTTTTGCCTTTACTTTAAGTTAATTAAAATAAAGTGTCATTATCATTATTAAGTGGATCTATGGGGTCCCAAAATAGACCCAAGTATTCCCATGGTCATAAATGACTCATCCAATAAGTTTAGGACAAGTTTTATGGTAATTTTTTATTATTATAATATTCGTTTTACCTTGAATTACACTGTTTACCTTTAACCGCGGTAAATAAAAGTCAAAAGTTACTATACACCAAAAATTATTTTCATCTTCTTGAACCAAATTATACATACTAACAACAACCATGTATCTCGGATTTTTGAAATTCAAATCACAGAAGTGGTAAAATTTTATTTCAATGAAAAAGTTGGATTTCTAACGACTACTTAGTGGTTTCACTATTCATCAAAAATTGAAGTTTTTCAGAAAAATACCAAAAATTCAGCCTAAGATATATTTGATATTCCGAATTCAAAAATGATGTCTATTTCACTAAATATAAAACATTGTTGTTGGGTTAATTAATTTAAAATTAATTCCCGTTATCAAAACAAATAGTGTGTTTTTAAGAATTTGTAACTATCAAAAGATTGACACTTGTTTAGGTATATTTTCAAAGTGAAATTAACACCAATGACCAACATTGGATTAAAGGGTAAAGATATAATATAATTAAACTTCAAAACCAAATTAAAATATAATATAACTATATAAATAAATTAGATAAAAATAAAGTTTTGAATTAAAATACATTATTTCTCACTATTCATAAAAAATGAATATTATTGGAAAAATACCGAAATCTCATCTAAAGTAAATTTTGATGTCCCGATTCAAAATAATAATTTTATTTTGTCAGAATTAATATATAAAATGATCAAATATTGGATTTAAAAATGGTTCTCTATTAAAAGGTCGTAAAATTGAATTTTTTTAAAATACATTTTTTATCTGAAAAGCCGAATTTGTCCTAATAATTTGTCTAAGAAACAAATAATACATAATTTAAAATTATATGTAGTATATAGAATTCAAAATACAGTTAATATTATTCATAACCACTTTTGAACGGCTAGTTTGGTAAGTCGTGGTGTGCTTGAACTCAGTGTTGTGTGTAGTGCAAGCTATTGAATTTAAAGAAAATAACTTAATATAAAATATTGGGGTGTTACAATATGGGTCATTCGGATCATTCATAACGAACATTAGTTTGGCCCAAGCCACTACAATAGCACTGGGCATTAGTGGAATGAAGTGCACACTCTTATTCAATTGTCTTGAGTTTGAGACACCCTAATGAATGGTTTTATAAGTCCACATTTTGACCATTTGTCTTCAGGTGACCGTTGAGTTTCTAACGAATATAATTATAGTAATTGGTCTTATTGTGGATTAATTAAAAATATCTAATTTAGTTTTCCAAAAGAAATTATGTTATGTATTGAAAATATAATATAACATATTATTATGAACTTAAAAATTGACAATGATTTAATATTTTGATCTACACTTTGGGTGATTTTAAAATGAGATGAGGATCTCAAACACCTTTAAAATATTTCAAATATCTTGTAAATATTTTCAATTACTAATGCTTAAACAAGGTTATAACTAAACATTGTTTTTGATTTCTTTAAAACTTGTACACAGTTTTCATATGGATGTGTTAAATTTCAAATTATAACTTTTTGTTTTAAAACATTAATTCTTATAAAACTACGGGAAATGTTTTTTTGAAAAAAATACTATTTATGGGTAAGGAAACGTTGTATTAATGTTTAACAAAAAACCCCCACTAGGCCAGCCCTCTAGCCGGGATAAGGGAGGTAGCACGTGCTAGGCGGCCAAGCCTAGCCCTCAGCCTTAGCACAAGCCACCTTGTGGGCTTCTGTTCATGAATAGTGCATTATTGGTCTAAAAATAAGGGGTCATAGCTACCCCGAAGGGAACCCAGAAGCAAAGCGCACCACCGTGCAGGGCGGCACATCGGCATGGGTAGGAACTAGAGCGTGCCAGTATAACTCGATACGGGGCAGAACCGAGAGGGGGGAGGGAGTATTCTAAGCCATTTCTTGGGGCTCTTGGCTTATAAAGAATTCAACAGAGTCCCTCCATTTTGATATGGGACATGGAAATTTGGCCAGGATCAAATTTAGGCAATTGGATCACGTCGTACGCAATTTGGGCCATCTATTTCAATATGGAATTCAACTCCTAGCAGCAACAGAATCCTACATGTTTTTTTGTGCGTCATCTAATCCAACGTGCATTTAATCTTGGCCATCTGAGACTTTTAAATCTCTACATAAAATTTGATCCATCCAATCTACCGAAGATCTAATCATGATCGTCCATTTATTTTTAATTGTTTCATAATCCATGGTCATCCGATCTTCTCTGTGTTTAATCTCCACCGTCCATTCTTTTATCAGATATCCTCACCTTCATGGGCTTCTTCTTCCTCCCACCTGTGCTGGACTAGTAACCCCTACCCCCACTTTCTCTTTTTCCACACCTATGACTCCCCCCATCACCATTTGAGGCATCCCATGACCTTTTTTCCACAAAGACTTCCCTCGGTCTTTTAATATACTGAGTAGGCCTCAGTTTTCCAACAGTATCATTAAAAATTATGTATATTTTATACATAATATAGTTTTAAAACAATATGGTGCACCCCATTTTCCTTGGTTATTCCTTCTCTCCTCAATCCTCCAGCAAGCTCTCACGAGCCCTTCCCAAGCCTCTCCTCCTCCTCAAGCCAGGTTAGGGATAAGTTGTCTTATGATGTTGTTTTTGAGGGTATATACATATATATGTATTCTCATAAAAATATATTTATAACCTTTCATTTAAGTTAAAATTTTATTTTATTCCAATCTTAGGTTTTTTGGTTTTCATGTTCAATTAGTATTATAGACATAAGAGAATTATTTTGAGGCATATACATTTATACATAAAATGTGTACTCAATTTCATAAGTGTACATCCATGCGGTTTGGTTGAAAACCCACATATACTTGATCCTAGGACTTATGGATTTTGGGTAATGTGGTAATTTTTAAACGTGAAGGATTATTTTTCTCATGAAATATATATATATATATATATATATATACCTTATATATCCAATTATGTACGTACATATATATATATAACCATATGATTTTAAAAGAACCTCAATTATGTTAGTTTTCAAGTCCTCTAAACTTTGAGTTTCAAAGATGAGGTAGAATTTTGTTTTAAACATATGTAATTATATTTTCATATATATATATTTATAGATTATACACGGACATGAATAATTATACAGTTTATATAACTCATCCTCTATAATAGTTTTAAGTCATTTAACATTGAACTTCTATGATTAATTTTTGTTTTTGGTAAACTAGTATGTGCCAATTAAGTTTTTTTGCCGGACTCAGTTATACATTTAAGTTACAAATGTTTACATAAACATTTATGTAAGATTTTTTAATAATTAAACCCTTTAAAAAAATTTATTATGATTTAAATTTTCAGGGACCCTAGTTAATTAATGTATCTAATATGTTAAATTCGTATGGGTGTCAATGTATTTTTGGCATAACCCCCTTAATACATGATGTATATTGGAATATGTGAATATATGTGTATACATGTAAACTTTGATCCTCAATTTTATTTAGAAGGATTGTGAAGAAAGAATAAAAACTGTTGTTTTCAAAATATGGTAACTTTTGATTGAAAACACTACGTTCGTACCATTGTGTTTAAAAAGATTTACACAACACTATACCCTAATTTCGGATATTTCAAATATTATAGTCTTTATTCATTTAGTAATTTTGCAGAGTTCAAGAGCATAAAATTTGGAGTTAACGAATCTTACATATATATTTATGAATTACTTATTTTCAAACATATAATAAATTGTGTTAGTAATGGTTTAATTTCATTCTCTTCAAGTTTAACATTATTTATACCCTAGGATACATTAAACATAAGATTAACATAAGTGAAATTTTGGGTATTTATGTGCTTAATACCCCTTTTGAAATATTTGGTTTATCTTTTAATTATGAACCCAATCCATGATAAAATTCCAAATGTGTAATTTACTAGTAAAGATTTTAGTATTTATGGTTATCGTTTTTATGTAACATAACTTATATTCCATTAGTTCATTGGTTGTCATCACATATCCCATAATCTGATTATCATACTCACCATTCAGTGACATAGCCATGGAGTTGATAGTTTTGTAATTAATACCTATTTGCTTGATTCACTATATATATGTAAATTCTAATGAATGTAATTAAAATTATTATGACCTTTTATGGAATTATGAATTAAATTATTCGAGCTGGTATGTGACACCTTGAATAATATGAAATGTGAAATTAAATATTCAATGTGGTATGGGACATTTTGAATATATTACCCTATATGTCATATGAGGAATGAAATAGACTTGGTATAACAATTTGGGGACTGGTTAATGAAATCCTCTCAATGCATCGATAGTTCTAATGAGATAATCAGGTCATTGAATGAGGCCATTGACATTTCAGGTCTTTAAAGGGTCTGATATGAGGTCTTGATATGGTCTGATAATATATGTCCCTCATTATGTCAATGATAATTAATTAACCAAGTGGATATTCGACTGTTTTAATATCCATGGTTAAGAGCTAGTACCCATGAGTATCATAAGAAGTAAATGATTATGGCATGACGTTTAATTTGCAATCAGTGATTTATTAGCCAGTGTATGTTTCACAGTAGTGGAGAATGAAATTGATGTTATTACCTTTATGTGCAACTCTGATTATGTATTATTCTTAGTTATTAAATTTGTACTTTCATATTATTATTTCATGCTTGTTTAGAATGACTTTACTTATCATTATATATGAACAAGCTTATAATTGAATCATGATTCCTTATAACTCTATCAGAATAACATGAAATTTTCCCTTTTGATTATTAGACTAAATGCTATATTGTGATGCTTATGTTTCTGTATTCCTAAAGAAAATGTTTTATGGGAAATTTTAATAGAATATTTTCAAATATTATATTTTTATAATATGATATTTTAAAACCCATTACTAGGAATTCGAATACTCACCCTACGTTTTTGAAATAAAATTTCCAGGTGTCACTTTTAGTAGAAGAATCATGTTAGAAGAGGCTGGTTTCCCAGAACTTGAACGGAATCAATCCTTTGTATGGGACATAATGTGTAAAGTTTCAGTGCATGTTTTTTGAAAAAATTTACACATCATGTTTCAAGGCACTGGATATGGGTATTCTAGGGTTGGGCTGTCATAGTTGGTATCAGAGGATTCAGTTTAGATAACTCTGGAAAACCAGAACTGATCAAAGAAACATTTACATAAGCACTACTATGTATAATGTTTTCTTAATTTTCAGATGGAAAATGAAAATACCGGTCTTTTGTCTCTTCCTATTGAGTCCCTAAAAACCATATTTTCTATAGCCGACCACGAACACTTTGTAAATTATGCACACATTTTTATGACATTAAACCATCTCTATGACCTGTCAAACTCTCCCCATGTACTTCAACTCCACCAAGGAGTGGGTTTGGACTACCTCTTTAAGATGAAAACCCAATTAACATCATATAAACCTTGGAGAAAATACTTCAAGGGAATTTTTATATGCTTCATCGCAATAGAAGTCATCTAGTCCCTCATGGATTTCCAAGAAGCTGTTGTATCGGGTGACCTCCATGTAGTATATATGTGCCAAATCATGTCCTATGTCCATTATGGTCAAGTAATGGAAATTAAAATTATTGAATTTGAGGCCACCCCTTATGTGTACAGACATCAAGAACATACTGATGTCTCTCAGAATTATAACCCTTATGTCACACTCTGGAGACACCATAAGTGTACCCACGATATTGAACCAGACTGCTTGGGTTGTATTTGGTTCAGAGAGATCGAGAGTTTTGAAATGTTTTTGGGGATTTATGTAACTAGGAATGGGGGAAAACATTAGTACAGAGTGTTGTATACTAGTTATTTTATGAAAATACTATTTTTTGTTTCTTATTTTTCAAGTCCTTTCAGTGTTGGAGCTTTTAAGTGAATTTCACTGATTGGACTTTCATAAATAAAATATTTTCATATGGAAAGACAAAATCATATCTTATCTCTCCCTATTGAGGTACTAGATGCCATTATGGTCAAAACTTGTGAAGAAGAATACCTTCCCTTTGAAAATTTACAAAGAATGTTCTGAGATCTTTACGGGGGATCAAACAGTGCAGATATTCTCAGTTCCTGCTAAATGAATGCCTACATCTATCACCGCATAGCCACTTCCCAACTCGATGAGTATATTCGAAGGGGAAAGTACCATGAAGGTCCTTTATTATGCTTCAAACTTTCCTGAAACTTAACAGCCAGGGAAAGGATTCAAGAGGATACCTTGGAGGGGAACCTACACACAACCTATAGGCATCAAATCCTAAGCTTCAATTTTTATGACCACATCCACGACATTGAAATACTCAAACAAGAGATAGTCCGACGAGTTATAGAGAGTTTTTGCCTTTCGTACATCTCTGAACTCTCTACCATCTGAGCCTCCCTCTGAAATCTCAAGTGTACACTGCATGAGTTTATCCCATGCTGTTTAAAATGTTTTTAGGCCAGGGAAGCAGAAGATTTGAACACCAATTTGCATATTCATCTAGCCACACCTAAGGATCCTCCACAATGGAGGATGTGGTAAATAATGCCAGAGAGTTTCTTTTTAGCATGTTTGTATGAAATGAATTGATATGACGCAATTTTTTATATAGGGGACTAATTTTATGCCCCAAAACTAATCTCTCATGTAATATTAATATTATGGTTTTATTTTCATGTCATCTAAACAAATTTTAAAATTTTAAATACCAAGAAATTTTATTTAAATAAAACACCAATGTGTTTAAATTACAACAAGGTCAAAGGAAAACAATACTAACTAAAAATACCTATTAAAAGACCTATTATAATTACAGGGAGACCACCCAAAACAACAAAAACCACAAGAATATAATATGTGTTTTTCTCATATGTCACAATGAACATTAGTATGGCCAGATCAACTGCAACAACACAGAGAATCTATGGAAGGATGTGCACCATATTCTTCAATTGTCTTGAGTTTGAGAAACCCTAGTATTTGTTTTTAAAAGTCCCCAATTCATTCATTTCTCATTGGGTGAACGTTTATTTTCTAGTGGCTATAATTATAGCCATTGTTCTTTTGTTAATTAATTAAAAATATCTAATTTAGTTCTCCAAAACATTTAAGTTCTGTATTTAAAATATAATATAACCTCTTATTATGAACATTAAAAAGGACAATGATTTATTATTTTGAACTAGACTTAGTGTGATTTTAAAATGAGATGAGTATTTCAAACACCTTTAAAATATTCCAAATATCTTGTAAATATTTTCAATTATTAATTCTTAAAAAAGGTTTTAACTAAACTATGTTTTTTATTTCTATAATACTAGTATAAAGTTTTCATATGAATGTATTAAATTTAAAATTATAACTTTGTGTTTAAAAACATTTATGCTTATAAAACTAAGGGAAATTCTGTTTAAAAAACACCTATTTATGTGTAAGGAAACATAGTATTAAATTTTAACAAAAAAAAAATAAACCCCATAAAGGGCCAGCCCCCTAGCCGGGCCAATGGAGGCAGCATGCGCTAGGCGGCCGAGCCTTGCCCTCAGCCTCAACACAAGCCAGTAGGTGGGCTTGTGTGCACGCACATTGCATGATAGGTATCTCCATTAGGGGTCACAGCTACCCCGAAGGGTGACCAGAAGAAGAGCGCACCACCATGTGGGGTGGCATGGTGGCATGGGTGTACGTAGGAGCGAGCCTGAAGAACCCAGTACAGGGCGGTACCGGGAGGGGGGAGTATTTTGAGCCATTTCTCAGAGCTCCTTGCCTATAAAAAAGCCATGAGAGTCCCTTCGTTTCGATGTGGGATGAGGAAATTTGAACAGGATCGAATACACGTTGTTGGATTGTGTCGCGCTCAATCTGGGGCGTCTATTTCGATCCGGCGTTCGACTCCTACAAGCTGTAGAATCCTCCACATTTTTTTAAATCGTACAATCCTACGCGGATCTAATATTGGTCGTCCGAGACTTTTAAATCTCTGCGTCAAATCAGAGCCATCCAAGATACCTCAGATCTAATCATGACAATCTATTTCTTTTTAATCACTACATCATCCATGTTCATCCGATCTTCTCTGCGTTTAATTTTTATCGTCCATTCTTTTTTCAGATTTCCTCACATGCATCGCCTTCTCCTTCCTCCTTCTTGTGCTAGACTAGTAACCCCAACCCTCCCTTTCTATTTTTTCACACCTAGGACTCCTCCCATCACTATCTGAGGCCTCTCTTTCCCTCCTTTTTCCACAAAGACCTCCCCCAGTCTTTTAATTTACTGAGTATGCCTCAATTTTCCAATAGTAGCATTAAATATTTTTTATATTTTATATATAATATAGTTCAAATACAATCCATTTCACCCCATTTTCTTTAGTTGTTCATCCTCTCCTCAAAACTCTAGAAAGCTCCCACGAGCCCTTCCTGAGCCTCTCCTCCTCCTCAAGCCAAGTAAGGGATAAGTTGTCTTGTGATGTTGTTTTTTAGGGTATATACATATATATGTATGCTCATAAAAATGTATTTATAACCTTGCATTTTAGTTAAAATTTTCTTTAATGTCTATCCTAGGTATTTTTGTTTTAGAGTTCAAGTAGTATTATGGACTTAAGGAAATTATGTTTAGGCATATAAATTTATACATAAATATGTTTACTCAATTTCATAAGTGTACATCCTTGCGGTTTGGTTGAAAACCTGTATATACCCAGTCCTAGGACTTATGGATATTGGGTTTTGAGGTAATTTTTAACCTTGAAGGATTATTTTTCTTAGGAATTATATATATATATATATATCTTATATATCTGAATATATATGTATATATATATATAACCATACGGTTTTAACCGAACCTTTATTATGTTCAGTTTCAATTCCTCTAAACTTTGAGTTTAAAAGATGAGGTAGAATTTTGTTTTAAACATATGGAATTATATTTTCATATATATATATATACAGTATACATGGGCATGAATAATTATACAGTTTATATAACTCACCCTCTGGACCAGTTTTAAGTCTTTTAACATTAAACATTTATGATTAATTTATGTTTTTGGTAAATAATTATTTTCCAATTAACTTTGGGGTATGAATCATTTATACATAAAAGTTACATATTTTTACATAAATATTTATCTAATATTGTTTAATAAATAAACCCTTTAAAATTTTATATTATGACTTAATGTTTTAGGGACATGAGTTAATTAATGTATCTAATATGTTAAAGTTGTATGGGTGTCAATGGATTTTTGGTATAAAACCATTAATACATGATATATATTCGAATATGTGAATATATGTGTATACATGAAAACTTTGATCCGCAATTTTAGTTATAAGGATTGCGAAGAAATAATAAAAAATGTTGTTTTTGAAATATGTTTAGTTTTGTTTGAAAACACTACTTTTATACCATAGTGTTTAAACAAATTTACCCAACACTATACCCTAATTTTTAGCATTTCAAATATTATACTCTTGATACAGTTAGTAATTGTGGAGAGTTCATGAGTATAAAATTTTGAGTTTACTACTCTTACATACATATTTATGAATCAATTATTTTCAAAAATATACTAAATGGTGTAATTTATCAGTAAATATTTCTGAATTTAGGGTTATCATTTTTATGAAACAAAACATGTATTAATTTTAGTGAATTTGTTATCATCACATATGCCAAAATCTTGTTATCATACTCACCATTCAATGAAAAAGCCATTCAGTTGATAGTTTTGTAATTAGTATTTATATTCTTGATTCACTATATATATGTAAATGCTAATGAATGTAATTAAAACTCTTATGACCTTTTATGGAATTAAAAATTAAATTATTCAAGGTGGTATGGGACACCATGAATAATATGAAATGTGAAATTAAATATTCAAAGTGGTATGGGAAATTTTGAATATATGATCCTATTTGGCATATGAGTAATGTAATAGACTCGGTATAACGGGTTGGGGGCCGGTTAATGAAAGCCCCTTGATGCATCAATGGTTCTCATGAGACAATCAGGTCATGGCATGAGGCCATTGACATTCCAGGTCTTAACACGAGGTCTTGACATGGTCTAATATTATACGTTCCCTCATTATGCCTTTGATAATTAATTATCCATGTGGATATTCAACTAGTAGAATATCCAAGGTTAAGAGCCAGTACCTATGAGTATCAGAAGAAGTAAATGCTTATGGCATGATGTTTATTTTTCACTCAGTGATTTATTAGCCAGTGTATGTTTCCTAGTAGTAGAGAATAAAATTAATGTTATTACCTTTATGTGAAACTCTGATTATGTATCACTCTTATTAAATTTTTACTTGCATATTCTTATGTCATGCTTTTTTAGAATGAATTTACTTATCATTCTGAATGAAAATGATTATAATTGAATCATGAATCCTTATAAATCTGTTAGAATACCATGAAAATTTCCCTTAGGATATTTAGATTAAATTCTATGTTATGATGTTTATGTTTCTGTATTTCTTAAGAAAATGTTTTATGAGATATTTTAAAAGAATATTTTCAAATGTTATATTGTTATATTATGGGATTTTAAAAACCCTTACTAGGCATTTGTATGCTCACCATAAATTTTTTAAATAAATTTTTCAGGTGTCAGTTTCAGTAGAAGAAGCATGTGAGAAGAGGTTGGTTTTCCAAAACCTAAACTGAATAGATCCTCTGTATGAGACATGATGTGTAAAGTATTAGTTCATGTTTTTTTGTAAAAATTTTCACATCATGTTTCAATACAATGGCTCTGGGTATTCTAGGTCAGGCTATCACAAATAGAATACTATCCTCACCTATGAAAGTATAAATAATATTTATGCATCTTATAAATGTAAATATGATATTATTATATCATTCTATAAGTAAATAAACGTTTTAAAAATGATAAAGTATGTTTTGGTATTTTTATAAAATATAAAAATTTATTTAAAATTTTATAAATAATATAGTTATTTTAATGAATATTTATCTTCATTGAATATATTTCTAAATTAATATTATATTTTATTATGATTATAATATAATTTCATTAAAGCTTAATTATTTTTACAAAGTGTCATAAAATTAATTATAATTATAAAATTGGTATTTTTTTAATAGATGATGATTTTAATTTTAAATTAAACTTATCATATTTAGAAAATTATTTTCATTATATTGAGTTCATTTTTGAATTCTACACATCAAAAAATTGTATGGGTGATTTTTTTGGATTTTTCTAAAATAGTTGACTTTTTTATAACTAGTAAAATATAGTAATTTATGTTATATATACATTATAAGGTAAATATAGTATCCCTTGATTCATTTATGATTTTATCCCCATAATATCTAACACCCCTTCATTATTTTAATATATTTAGTGTTAATTATCAAACTATTGATGGTCTAGATAAAAAATAATAAAATAATGAATAAAATAATGGGAAAACACCCCTATCCTCCCCTATAAATACCACCCCTCACCGCCTCTTCTCCTTGTACCTTCCAAGAATTGATACTTGTAAAATTTAAACCCAACACTCTTCCCAATACCCTTCCCCATGTACAAGAGGGTTTGGTCTCAATAGAAGTCCAAACCTAGGTGCCATAAGGAATTTCTCCAAGTGGATAATTCCGGAGGTAAAATACTCTTTCTTTTTTCTTTTAATTTCATTTATTTAATTTTTATTTTCTCATTCACTCCTCACCTCCTCTATTTAAATATGAATGATAACTCCGTTATATTTTATATAATTTAATTATATCATATTAATAGAATATCCCCCACCAAACTCATTTCTCTCTCTCTATCTCGGCCTCTCCCTCTCTTATTCTAAAAATGAAAACATTGACAATGATGTGTCAATTTACCGACGTCATGGACAATGCATTTTCATTTTCCTTTAACACCTTAAATGATATTCAGAAAACCACTATAATTTTTGGTATATATTATTAAATTTATTTAATAAACCTTTTTATTATGTGTAATTAATGTATATGCACAATAATAAATAATGGAACAAAATTGGTTTTTGATGTTCGAAAAAAATATAAATGATTATCTCAAACATTTTTTACATCGATTCATCCTCATAAAATTTAACCAAATGAGATATATAAATATTTAAATTTATATATGTTAATTAATAAAATATAATTTCAATTCTGCAGAATTATACCCATTCTACATATACTTTTATAGACATGTTCAAGTGAACTGATCATGAAAACCAAGAAAATCCAAACTTCGAACAATGAAATTTAACTCTATAACTCATGTAAAAGTGTATAAATGAACATAATATAATTATGAAAAACAAAATAGAAGTATAAAATGTTCTGAATATATTATTTAATAAATCAAAATTTATTATATATGATATAAATGTGAAGATAGCTTTCAGACATAAGGTAAGGGGATTCTCAAACCCAACTCTCTTTCTTTTGGGGTTTTCCATCCTTCAACTCATTTTAAGTATGGGTGATCCATTAATGTTACTTAAATTTCATTTAATATTACTTACCATTTATTTTTTAGGATATAAAATTTTAATATCTAATTTTATGATAAATTAAAAAAAAATTATAAGAGAACTCTTATTAAAAAAACACATCTTTTGCTTCTATTGAGATTGTTTTTTCTTCACTCAATATTGATTATTATTATACAATTTATGATTTTTCTCATTAATTTGGGAACCCCAAAGTTTATTCAAGAATTTATTATTTAGAAAATTTAACCCATTCTTATCCATTGGTTATTTTATGTCCAATATTAGTATATATTCTATGTCGCATACATGATAATGTAAATGTTATTATGTAACAGGTGCTCCTAGAATTATGTAGTGTTGGAAAATGTTATGATGTGACGGGTGTGCCCAGAATTATTTTTCATTTCAATTAATTGTGTAATGTGATGAATCTCATGAGATAAAGTGAAATATTTATGAACATGATACAATATTTTTTTACAACTATGTTTCGTAGTTGACCACTAAGACATGATGTTTCATTTTTATATATTTCTACATTACATGCCTTTGTCTAATTATTCCTCTCATGATTATGAAAATGATTATTTTTGTTATGATGATGAAGATTTTTCTCACCCATGTTTCACGTATCTTATTCATTCTCTTAATCAGCTTTTAACTCACCCCTTCTTTTAATGTATATCCTCTGGTGAATACTTGTACAAAGAAAAACATGAGGACCACTATGAATCTAGAGAATAAATAATTAATTAAATTTTTGTGACTTTTTATGTATAAGTTATGTATGTTACTAATTTTCCATGGATACTAATCCTTTGGTTCCTTTTTGTGTAAAACATTTATACTGTCTATTTTTAAAATTATGTAATAGTCATCTAATAAAAGTACGATCTCTATAAAAACTATCCATAATTAACTCATCGATAGTAAGAATCATATGTTAAATCATCATAAGTAATAAGTTATAAGATGATATAGAAAAAGTAGATACACCTTGATAAATCTCAATTCTAGACTTGATCACTTACCTTGGTGATAAATTTATAATCTCTTTCTAGAAACACATCAACATAATACCTCACAATGTATGGGAACATATCCATCTCAACATCATACACAAAAAATAATCAAGATTTAAAATTTTAATGTAACACACTATGGGATAATCAATATATAGCCTAAACTAAAATATTATTCATTAGAAAACACCATATTATATCCATATATACTGGATAAAATCTCTATTTGTTAATAATAATAAACATAAGCTAGTATAGAGTATAACTAATCTATCACAAGGATTATGTTATATGGTTTGATCAATAAAAAGACTAGGTTCTAGGGGAAATTATTTAATCCTACAACCATCATAAAACCACACACCTCATATAACCTTATCTGACCTACCAGTATAGCAATAAATAATATGTGTGGAGAAAATTTATGTCTAATTAAGGTATGTTATTAATTTTTAATAGAATATTATAATCCTTTTATGGGTGATATTATAACACAACTTTGGTTTGATTAATCAAATATACATAGACATGTTTAATGTTTAAAAACATAATAATATCGACATTATATTTTCCACATTAGGGTTAGGTTCTTAGAACTATCTCTTTATCCTTACACAAAGTGTACGATGTAAGAATTTTCTAATAATATTTTATTGAAGGAATCATACTTTGTGGCATTAGTTTTTTCCTCCATAAATGTGATTTATATTAGTTTTAAAAAACTAATATTCTTATCCCTTAAAGTGATATAATATAAAATATATATTTTAATTTCATTAACACTCAAACATAATAAAAATTATTTTTTAAATTATCTATCCAATGTACTCAATAGTTGATTTATGAACTCACTAAAGGATGGTAATAATTTCTTCCGAAATTTATCTACTATATATGATCCATGAGGTGTAAATATTAAATAGTATGCATGATTTTTGTTGATTTTTGTGTATTTTGTGGTTTTATTTGGAAAACCCCAGTAATTCATTGCACCTAATATATTATGTATAACATTCAGAAAATCATTTCATTGTCTATTTTCATCCCACTAGTTATTTATTTATTTTAACATATCCTTCTTCTAGCCATATTTTCGAAATCAATTAATGAATACAGTAATAATAATAAAGATATATATTATATTATATATATAGGTAAATATATATTTATACTAAACTAAATATCACTATTTTTATAAAACATTCAATTTTCCTCTAAGGTCTCTTTATTAGAACTCCCAAAAATAACTATACTTTAATGCCCAATAAAATTAAAAATACCCACACAACTAGATCTATTACGAAAACATAATATATATAATTTTATATAATAAAAAAATTACTTCATTCCGAAAATAATAAGTCAAATACATTTTGGAATTAAATACATGACAAATGGAATAAATTACAACAATCAAGAAATTATGAATTTAAAACATGTTAATGTTATTCTATGAACATGATATCATATTAAGGAATACTCATTATTATACCATACGAATATAATGATGTAATCATAAAACATGGGTAGGATCAATGATATGTGATAATCATAAGTAATGCATAAGATTAGAATAATAACTATATTATTAAGATACATTTCCAAGGTATCGTATGTTAAATGTCAAATGTTTTGATTTTATAATAGGGTGTGAAAGAGTAACCACTAGTACCTTATTCATAGAATCTATATAATCTATCATCCCTAAATTATTGGGGGCTTATGTAATTAAAACCCCACTGATCCCATAATTTTTTCAAAACATAATGAAATTATTAAAATAATCATAATATAAATAATTTTAATAGATGATAAGTCATCAGTCTTAATCCATGAGTAAATGATATAGATTTTATCCTGGTAATCCAAAATCAAATTTTTGGTTTCATATAATGTTTATTACTCTTCAATGATAAATGTGTTCATGGTGAAAGAAATATAGTTGGATTATAATCACATAAAAGAGTATATATTCAAAATACTTATTTGAAATGTTTAAAAATATTGAAATCGATGATATACATAGAGGATTGATTATTTTTGTTTTAAATTCTGAATTACCTAAACTTTTATGGATATATAATACAATAATCATGAGTATGTATATGATATAGTTGATTCTCATTAAGGGTAATAAATTCTCCATGGAAAAACAGCCATATAAGTCATATTTTATACTGAATATTCACTTGTGTAAATATAAGGAGTGGTCCCGTAGTTTATAGTAAAGGATTCGTTATATATGTTTTATTTATATAACCTAGTAATAACTTGATTCCCATATCCCTCAACCATATTATCTCAATAACGCCTCCTTAAATATAAAATTATAAATAGTAACTACAAAGGCCCGACCATAAAAATTAGATAATATAGCTTTTTCAAATTCATTTCCATCATTACATTCCCATAGAAATTTTTATTTTAGGGTTTTATAATGTTTATAAATAACTCATTCATATCAACCCACAACATAAAAATTAGGTATAAAAATCATTTTCATTTTTTCAAAAAGAGAAATCATTTAAAACAACATTTAACTTGACTTACTTATTTCTCTTCCATATACTTATAACCTGTGAAAAAAAATTAAAAACATGGGATGAGCATAAAAAGCTCAGTAAGGTATATACAATGAATGAAGGAAACTATTAGTCCATGAATACTTATAAACATATGAAATCATTTCACAAAGAAATACTTCTCACCCATATATAATTTCTTTGTGAAACATGAGTTATTCATAAAACAATAAGGGACATCATTATAAATTCATAAAGCTATATAGGGTAATTATTTGATATTTTAACCCTCACATCTACATTATGATTTGTAACCCTCACTACTACCTTATAACGTAACCCGCATTGCTACCTTGTTGTGTAACCATCACAATTACACTTGGAGTAACCATAAAATTGACCTCAAACTTACAAATACACAATTAATTTGAGGGAGATATAGGTAAAAACCTTCATCATAAATAATTCTCAAGAACCAGAACATAATCATAAAATATGAATAATTTCATAAAAACATTACACTTGAATTTGGTAAAATAGAATTTTAAAAGATAATTTTTAAAGAATAGTCCCATAAAAATATCATATATTTAATGTGAGAATTAATATGATTAAAGGAATATGTTTATAAACTATATATAAACATTATAAAACATAATATGAATTAAATTCTTTACTAAAATAATCTGTGAACCATGTAATTAATTAAATTTATGTTAAACCCAAAGAATGAAAACTCTGATAAGAATTCCCTTACCTTGGGTTCTTCTTATGTAAAACATTTTTAAAACTCATTTATAATGGTTTAAAGGGTGTTATTAATGTTTTATAGATACATATTAATTTCTATTACACCTTATATGATCATTTTATGACATCATTGGACCCTTCTATTAATAATATTTGGTTATTTCCATTGTTTCAGATGCATTCTTTACATGGTATCCATTGTCGGTTCGTAAAAGATTTTATTATAGAATGGAAAAAAACTACATAAGTGTAATTATTTTTTTAATATATTTCTAGAATATTAAATTATTCCATAAATCCTTTTGGTTATATGGTATGAGGATGAATTATTAGTTATATTCATTTAGATCATTTTGGCGGTTCTTCGATAATCATGAACTTATTTCATCATATACCTTTAATATTATGTATATAAGTTAATTAAAAAACACAAGATATGTCATATAATACACATTAATATCTTATTAATCCATTAATATTGTTTTACAACCATATTTTATAGAAGTATATGAAATTGAAGACACATTGTTCATGATGTTGGTAAATAGACACATCACAGACGATGTTTTTA
The DNA here is from genome assembly GCA_963277665.1 of Viscum album. Classification (NCBI taxonomy): domain Eukaryota; kingdom Viridiplantae; phylum Streptophyta; class Magnoliopsida; order Santalales; family Viscaceae; genus Viscum; species Viscum album. The sequence goes on along the minus strand of OY728120.1, from coordinate 576,958,927 downwards.
TTTCTAGAATAAGAGAAAGAGTATAGGAAGATTGATGATGAATTTTTACATAAACATGATAAAAATAAATAATATATATAATTTTTTATCTTACATTCATCTTGGATAAGGGGCGGTGATGATAGTATAATAAAAGAAATTAATTGAAAAGAAAACAAAAGAAAATGAAAGAGGATCTTTACATCTTGATCTCTTCTCCTTGAGATCCTCCTTAAAGACTTTGGTTTTGGATTATTGGTGGTTACCATTAGGTATTGTACATTGGTAAGAGACATGGGGATGGTATTGGATAGAATTTAGGCAATTTTCAATGCTTGAGAGTTGTGAGAGGAAGAGGGGGTGTGGTTGGTATTTATAGTGAAAGTGGGGGCGTCTTTAATTCATTTAAAAGGACACATCATTAGGTTTATTTTAAAAATAATTTTCATGACCATGGTTCATTACCATGTTATTGGACCCTTGGGACACCTCATATCATATTTTAAACCTCAATAGTTGACCAGAATGATTTAATTATTATTAAATCAATATGATGTCATTAAACACTCAAAAACTTAAAACTGTATTTTTATTATTCACAAAAATTATACTATCTCTGAAAAAAACAAAAAAAACACCATAAATTTTTTTGAACATTTATAATTCCAAAATTAAGTCCATTTTTTTAAAATATTATTATAATATTATAAATATGAGAAAATTAATTTTTAAATAAAATCATAATTTATTCCAAAAATAACAATGTTAAAACTGTAACTCATTTTATATCACCTTAAAAAATTAATCAATATCTCATTATCTTATAAACATAAGAAAATAAAATAATAATATGATTTACTATTCATAAGGGACATATTACTATTCGTTTTAAAATTCATATGGGTATGTTACTATTCACACAAAAAAAGAAGATGGTTCTATTATACTCCAAATAACTTTCTAATCACAACCATAGATGGAAATTTTTTGAAATTAAAATCATAGAAGATGAATATTTATGTTTAATAGATAATTTATAACTATCTACTTAAAATAAAGTGTATGTGTTCCATGTATTTCATGTATTTCAAATTATGTTTAAAACCATAGGGGTGTTACACTTACACCAAGGATCAATAAAATATATATGTTGAAATATTTCCCTAAAAAATTAATTCATAATAACCATAATAGGAAAAATATTATACAAATAAAAAATAATTGACCATACATCACTGTGTAATAAATAAATAAGTAGTTTAATAAAAATATCCAAAAACAACGTATCTAAAAATAATGGTATAAAAAGATATATGATGTCACATAAAATATTGTAAATAAAACTATTAAAAAAAATAAATCAAATAGCAGGGTTGAAGAATAAAATAACACAAAGTAAATAAACAAATTGGTCTCCTTGACCTTATCCCATCATGATACTAATTTTTTTAAATAGACATGAGAAACTACTACTCTAAGTGTTTTTCACATGACTAAACTACCTATATAATCCATTCAATCAAAAAAATGGATCCCTTCCATTTACATGCATCATGATAATAATATCTACATGTACATATTAAGTATATATGAAGGGTAGTATTTAAAAACCCTAGTGTGATATTCTCAATGACCATAATAAATTTTAGTTCCAGTATAAGACTATATTTATATTTTTCTGCTAAGTAAAATGACGTAAATTTCAATACCCAATGGAATAAAAAAACATGATAAATTAGAAAATAATAAAATGAGAATAATAATAAAAACACAAAATTACTCAAAACATGAATCTAAATAATCCACATAAAATTTATCATATGATCCACCAATATAATGCTTTTATAATCCTTATATTAAACATATCCATTAATCTATTTGAACTATAATATAGAGGCATATCTAAACCACCCATGGTTCCTTAATAAATAAATTAACAGTAAAACTATTTCAATATCCCTCTAAATATATATCATATTGAATATTCCACAACCCCCCCAATATTTTCACTCATTGATAAAAATATAGGTAAACCTCAATAGTTCAAACCCTGAGTTAGCATGTGTTGACCTTCCCTGATGTGAATCATTATCTAAGGGAAAAATAAAATTTTTTGGATCATCACTATCAAATTAGGAGTAAATTATTTATTAACAATAAAAACATTACAAATATTTTACACAACATAAAAATTACTGCTTATACACTAGTTACTCTATTAGTAAATAACAAAATCCAATAGCCCACATATGTTCTACCCAACTACCCTCTTGGGAATAACCATATATTAGAGTAATTATCCTCATAAATGATATTAACCAAGTCCAATTCATATATTATAGATAAATAAATATCCAAGAACTATTATAGGTCATACCTAGTTATTTTTAATGAATAATGTGATATAGGGATCTATGATAAAAACAAACAATATTAACAAGCACATTAGACCCTCAATGCACTTATCAACCCATTTAAAATTAATAATAATAAATTTATGATTTAAAATAAATTAAAAAATGGGAATTCAAATTTCAATCCTCCTATGATATGGACACCATACATTTTAGTTCCTCAATATTTCATTATTTTAAATATAAACAACATAATAACATTATAAATCCAAGATCCAAAGGTTTATTGAATTGGTAAATTTAGTAATATATATAACTATTACATAATAAAAAAACATCATTTAATTATTTATTCTCTATCTTCTTAGAGGCCTTCCCATTATCCTTAGTACAAGAGATAACATGACTATATAAATCAATAAAATGAGTGAGGTAAAATCCCAGTAAGAGAATAAATAAGGAATATAAATCAATATTAAAAGGGTGAACTTAATCATCATATCATAAGTGTAAAATCAACATGCATATCATGAGTTAAACATGAGGTAAGGAATTCAATTCTAAAATTAATATCAATAAAACATCATGTCATTGAGGAATAATAACACACATAATTTTTTTAAAAAGCTAGCATCATTTTCATGTAAAACATATGTGGATAACCATAACATCATCATTGTGAAAAAATAAAACAATATGTTCATCCATATTTCAAATTATCTCATGATATACATCACATTAACCAATTCTTTCTAGGACTATATAATTCAAGGACCACCCATCATAAAATAACATTTACATAATCATGCATAAAACCTAACACGTATATCAGTAAAATTCATTTTGTAAATCTACGGAAGAGAATGAGTATTATAAGGATTTTGTAAAGAATACATTCATGAATAACCTTTTTGGAACCAAAATTAATAATTTAAATCATACATGAACATTATATGTCATTTTTCTTGAGTGTAAAATAAGTATTTCAGGAGGTGGAAAATAGAATGTTTTAGAAATTTAAATTCATATTGAAAAAAAGATACTTTTATTAATTATTTTTTGAAATGTTAGGAAAATTTATATCCCTGATGGGAGAGTTAAAGTAAATTTGAAGAAAATAAAATTAAAATTCATACCATAAGAATATAGAATACCCAAATAAAGGAATTGGGTTTTGGAATCCCCTTACCTTAATTCCCTCATTTATTTTTCACTTTTTCACCTCCAAAATAATAAACATATTTTTAATAAAAATTTTATATATAAGTGAATTACAGAAATTTATACTTATATTTATCAATTTTAATAATTTTTTTTAATTTATTAATTTTTTTGATGAAATTGAATCATTTTTATATCATATCTTTATTACAAAATTTCCATTTTTTCATTTATATATTTTAATAGATTTAATTGATATATTAGTATAATTAATTCCAGAAGATTATAATTTGTATAATTACATTTTAATTTATTGTATATAAATTTATAATATTCATTCATTATTGTGGTTATATTTGTATACAGGGAAATATTGGCATTAGTGGGACATTAGTGGGAGAGCAAGAAGAAAAGGATTAAAATTTATTTATATAGTAGTATGATACTTAAAGAATGTTAAAACCATTGATATAATTTTAAATAACTTCAAAATTAAATATTTTAAGTCCTTATTATTAATGTTTTGGTGGAAAAATATAGAGAATTGGAAGTATAAATAAGAAAAGGGAATTGGATTGAAACTTACTTAATCGTCGGTGTAACTTCTCTGGTATGACACTATAACTCCTTAGTGATTAGAGAAGGATTAGTAAATTTGTACCTAATTATTTCAAGGGGATAAAGAGGTAGGATATAGGAATATATTAGGGTTTTGGATGGGTCGGAGGAGTAGTTTTCTAAGGGAAGGGAGAGGGGTTCTTTATACTTTAGGAGAGGGGTATTTTTTGAATACAATATTGAATAAAATAATATATCAAAGGTAGAACATGTAATAGATATTTTTTAAATATAAATGAAATATTAAAATAATATAATAGTTTTAATAATTTAAATACCTTTATTATTCTAATTCATTAGTTTATTAAAAATGAATGTGGGAAGAAAAGAAAAAAAATTATTTTTAGGAATCACTTTTGTCTTTTGGCTTTCAAAAGATCATTTTAGGTTTAAAAATATAGCTCATTTTATTTTAATGAAACATTAATAAAATTAAATACACCATGGCCTAAATTAATGTTCTTTAATGTATTATGTTTTTAAAACATCATGAGTGATGTAATTTTAGTTATGTAAAAAATTGAATTTTTACTATTTGCCCAAAAATTGTAGTATTTCATAAAATTACCAAAAAGTCACACTTTAATAATTTTGATGTGATGATTTCAAAAATGATATTAATTTTATTAGAAAATAAATTAATGAAATATTTCATTTTAATATTTAATATAAATATTATAACATTTTTAGATACATTTAAAGAGAGTTTATTAAACATGTACTTATATTTTCTTTGAGTCTCTTAATCATGGTATTTTTTTGGAATTATAAAATTAATATATAATTAAATTAATTATGATAAATATTATTTTTATTTGAATTTATTATTTGAGGTAAATTTACTATTTTAATAGTCCAGTTATTATTCGCAACAGTCATGTTACTATTATTAATGTTTAGGTTACTATTACAACATTCACGTTACTATTCCAACAGTCACATTTCTATTCCAACTACTTATTTAATTTCTATAAATTACATATAATTATATCACTTAATACTCAAATAAATTCCTATAAAGGTTCAATGTTTCCATTCTCTATAATGTTTCTTATCTTACATATTTTTCCTTTTTCTCTATAGTGTTTTCAACTGGGGTGATAATTCTAGTAGATTAGGATGATCTATATTTTCCCATTTTAGCTTTTCTATTTTATATTTTTTGTCATGTTGTAATGCTTGGAATTTTAATTGGTTTCACTACAGATTAATATAATAGTATTTAGAAAAGAAGAGAAGTTTTTATTAGTTTCTCTATATTTTTTATGTGTATAATAAAATAAATCAAACATTTATTCAGGAAACAAATTTTACTAAATAAACTAGGTCATTACGTCATTCCCCCATTTATAAATTTGGTTTGGGAAATTTTAACTCATATTCGGAGCTAAGAATATATGATTGTATATTAGTTTCATTTTTTCCTTTGGTTCACAAGAAGCCTCTTCATACTTATGTTTCCTACACAACACATTTACAATGTGAGCTTCCTTATTGCATAGAACATTGTCTCTACGGTGAAAATCTTCACTGGATGTTATTTTTATTAGAGTTAAATCTTTTTTTATACCACCTATGAATTCATTACATATTAGGGATCCAGTATGAACTTCCTTAGGAGTGATATGTGGAACACATCGTGGAATTTAGCCATAATTAGAAGATGTTAAAACTGATAGGCCACTACTCTCATGCGATCAATGATATCAAAGGGGTCAATGTACCTTAGGCTATGCTTCCCTTTATTTACAAACTACATGACTCCCTTATATAGTGACATAAGAAGGAAAACTTTTTCTCGAACATAAAACTCCATGCCACTTTGATGATTTTTAGAAAACCTCTTTTTATGACTTTAAGAATCATTTATAGGATTTTGAATGGCCTGAACATTCTATGTCTTCTCTTGTAAAAAATCAGGACTAAGTAGCTTTCATTCACCAAATTCAATATAACAAGTTGTAGTTCTACATCACTTCCCATATAAATCTTCATATGTATCCATTTGAATACTTGATTGGAAGATTTTTTTTATATGAGAACTCAATGAATATGGGATGTTGATCCCATCCTACTTTAAATTCCATTGAGGAGGCTATTATCATGTCCTTGAGCATATGAGTAGTCCTTTATGATTTTCCATCAGTTTGGGGGTGATTATCCATGATGAAATTCAATTCTTTACTCAAATAATAATGATGACCTATCTAGAATTTAGAGGTAAACCCTGGATCATGATTAGAGATGATCTAATGTTGTACCCCATAGATCCTCACCACTTCCTTCACATATATCTTGGAATATTTTCCATGTGAGAATTATACCCAAATAACAATAAATTAGGAAGTCTTGGTGAGTCTATCCACCATAAACCATATCATATTGTTTCCTTCATATGTTTTTAGGAGACCAGTGAAAAATACCATGATGGTGTTATCCCATTTCTATGTAGGTATAGGCAATGTTTACATCATACCTTTGGAATTTTATCACTCTTCTTTAACATGATATAATACCAAACATCATGAGATATACTCGTCAATTTCTTTTTTCATGTTTTCCCACCAGAATTGGTCTTTAATATCACTATACATCTTGGTTCTTTCAGGATGGATGGAAACATATGTGCTATGTGATTTATCCAATAGATGTTTCCTTATCTCAAGTGATTAAGGAAAAAAAATCATGTTCCAAACCAAATCACTCCATCAAAATTGATGTGTAACTCATGTATGTTACCTTACTTTATTATTTTCACCCTATTTGGTAGCTCTATATAATCCCTTTATGCCTCCATTATCTTCTATTAGATGGATGGTTTGGAAATAATTTGGGAAATGTAGTATTTATTCCCTGTCATTATCTAGAGCTATTATTTTATTTTCCATAAAGATAGGGTCTCTCTCAATCTGCATCATAGAAAGAGTAACTGGTTCTTTTATGCTAAGATCATCAACTACATGTTTCTTCTTTCTCATATGGTAGTGAATTAATAAATTTTATTCCATAATTATCTCTAACTATGTACTTTGATTACTGTTGATATACATCTATATGAATATATACTTTAGACTCTTATGATTGGTATATATGTCACACTTCTCACCATAGAGATAGTTATTCTATATATTTAGATTGAAGATTATAGCTGGTAACACTAGATCATGGGTCGGGAAGTTCTTCTCATGGGTCTTAAATTGTAGTGAGGTGTAGGCTATCACTTTATCACTCTATATGAGTACACAACCCAAGCCTTTCATTGAATCAACAATGTATATCACAAAACATTATGTTTTTGTTGGTAGTGTGATTTTAGTTACAGTGATGAGCCTATTTTTGAGTTTGTTGAATCATTCCTCACATTCTTCACTCTAGATGTACTTTACCCCTTTTCTTGTTAACTTATCTAGTGAGCCACACAATTGTGAGAAATTCCCCACAAAACAACTGTAGTGCTCATCCAATCATAGAAAACTACAGATTTCCATGAAACTTGTGGGGTTGGTCCATTCCTTGATTTCCTTTATCTATGAAGTGTCCATAGAAATTACCCACACTTGTGAATACATGCCCTAAGAATGCTAAATTTAGCATATATAAGTTATAATTTTTGAAGTTAGTATACATTTTCTCCTTCCTTTATTTCACCAATAAAATCCTTATATTCTCTTCATATTACTCCTTTATCTAGGAGTAAATAAAAAGCATTGATAAACACTACCAAAAAATTGGAGGTAGTCTCTACAGACATTATGTATCAAATGCATTAATATTATTGGGTCATTAGTAAGTCTGAAGTGTATCATTATGAACTCAATGTTACCTAAACATGAACAGAAATCATCATTCTAAATAACTTCCTTATTTACCTTTATTTGGTGATATCCATAATGAATATCCACCTTTGAAAATTATTAAGCTCCTAATAGTTGACCAAATAAGTCATCAATACTAGGTAGAGTATACTTCTTCTTTATGGTGATCTAGTACAGATCTTGATAATAAATATACAACCACATTGATATATCCTCATTCTCGAGAAAGATAACTAGCACACCCCATTGTGATGAACTAGGGTGTATGAACCCTTTTTCTAAATTCTCTTCAATCTGATTATTAAACTCCTCTAATTCGTCTAGGTTCATCATGCAGGTAAATTTTGAGATAGTAGTGGATCTAAGTATGAGAACTATTAATAATTCTACCTCATGATCTGGTGGAAGTCTGGTTAACTCTTCGAGAAATACATCAATGTATTCCCTCATAATAGGAATTTACTCCAAGTTGATACCTTCCTTTGGCTCAATCATTTGATCAAGGTATGATTATTCATAGGGTATCACACCCACATAGTTGAGAGATTTTCCAAATAATGTTCATGATATTACTTTCATTTTTAGAGGATCATTAGATGGTTCAAAATACAAAAAGATATTTATTTTCTCAATAGTTTATGTGTTATCTATATAATAAGAGCCAATAAATTCCCAATATAGCATCTAATTCCACCAAGGTAAGAATTATGATATTTTCATGAATAATATTCCCATATACTCCAATAGGAGAATATTCCAACACATTGGTTGAAATGATTGCACTACTATGTGTTTTTATGGTTATCATTACTTAATGGTATCAGGGCTTCAATAAAATATTTATATAAAAAATATAGGATATAATTGAATGTGTAGAAATAGAATAAAAAAATATATTCCTAAGATAGGAGGAAGTGTAACTTTTAAAACTTCATTTTATTACTCCACTTCACTAGAAGTGATGGAATAATATTTCCCTTGATCCATTTTTATTGGTGGATGATGATGCTGATTACAAGACTTGAGGTTTAGTAAACTTGCTTGTATAGTTTCCCTTATCCCTACAATTGAATCATTGAAACATGGGTGGTGAATTAGGTGGTTACCTCCATTACTACATCATATTGGATGACTTCTTCATTTCTCTTCAACATTAATGAGCTTGGTGGCCATCTCTCCCACACTTAAAGCATTCCCATATCCCATTGAGAAAATTACCAAGATGGTTCTTCCCACATTTTTTGAGATGTGGGTAGTTGGATTCTATTTCCTCCTTTGTCGTTGGACCCACCATATTGAAACTCTATTCTTCTCATATTATCTACATAAAAATGGGACCATTCTCTGAACTCCATATATACTTTTAGAGCACACATAACCACTTCTTCATAACTACCAAAGTCCCAGATAGCTAGATCCTTTCAGTGGTGTGGTTTCAATACACTATAGAATCTATCGATTTTCCAATCATTTTTGAAAACAAAACCTAAGGAATTTCAAGAAATTATTGTGATGTTTTCCTCATAAGACGTGAAATATTCACCTTTATTTTTATTCATCTCTATTAATTCTATCTTCATTTTTCTTTGGAGTGTTCGAGGGGGATTATTGGAAATAAACATTATCTTAAAGTCTTACCACTCCATCTCTTCTATATAATTCTTTGGTTTGATGTTATTTACCAACTCCAACTTTTGATTGAATTCTCCATATAAATGAAAAAATGAAAGCATCACCTTCCCCTTCTCATAAAAAATGATCATAAAAAAGACCATCTCCATTGAGTTAAAACAGTATTCCCAGAGTGGTGGATATGAAGATTTAGTAAATTTTGGTGTTCGTTGCAACATCAATGACTCAATGGATAGTTCATCCTTATTGGGTGAAGGTGAAAGTTCCACGTGATTCAGGTTATTATTAATATTCATAAATATCTGGGTAAGAATCCCTATAATTTTTTGAACTCCACCTCCCATGGTTTTAGGGATTTCAGACATAAAATCATAGTGTTGTCCTTCATAAATGTTGTTTGCATGGTTTCTCTTAGTTCACACAATTATCTAAAATAAAAAAGGACTGGATAAAAAGTAAATAAAAAATAAATCAGGAATAAATAATTTATTATTTTCAAATAACATAAAAGTAATATATTATGGGATACCTATGTTTAGAATTTTTATAAAATAATGTTTCATTGATGATTACAAATACTTTGTCTTATCTTAGGGTTTTTTAGTTATATTTTCCAATCCGGATTTCCCAAATAACTAAATTGTGATCTGATGCCAACTATAGTCACCATACATTTTATTTCCTCACTATAAATTCATAGAAAAGAAAAAAACATAATATAATTAAAAATCTTGGATCCATAGGTTTAGTGTCATAGGAAAATTATGATTTTATAATAAATTTTACATAATAAAACATAAAAATTATTTATTTCATTCTTCTCTATCTTCTTAGTGACCTTCACATTCTCTTTAGCACAACTGATCACTAGAGGATATACATATAAATGGGGTGAACTAAAGTATCAGTAAGAGGATGAATAAGTAACATGAATCAATATTAAATGGGTGAGAATAATCATCATATCTTAAGCAGAGAACCATCATGAATATCATGAGGGAATCATGTAATAAGTCATGGGATGTGGAAATGCATAAAAATGAGACATCATGTCAGAGTGGTCTAATACAACATATATTTGTGAACAAATATTACATCATTTTCACACATAAAATATGTACATAATTATAAAATTATCATTTTGAACAAAGATATAATCATGTTCATGCATATTTCACATTTCTCATGAGATACATCACATTACCCAATTCATTAGAGGGGTATATAATTCCAGTCCCTCCTGTAAAATCCTAACATTTACATAATCATGCCTGCCACATAGAACATATATCAATCAAAGTTATGAAGTAAACCCAAGGAAGAGAATGGGAATGATAAAGATTTCATAAATCATAAAACAATTAATAAAATATTTTGTTCCCAAATGAATAAGGGAAATAATACTATAATATAATACATCATTTTTCTTTAGTGGAAAAGAAGTATTTACATAGGAGTATCATATGATTTTTTAGAAATTTGAAGTCACATTAAAAAATGTGATTTTTATAAGAAATATATTTGACATGGGGAATATATATATCAGGAAAAGAAAAGGTAAAGGAAATTTTAATAATATAAAAATAATATTCATACCATTTAAGGAAGAATAACCCAATGAAAGGAATTGGGTTTGAGAATCCTCTTACATTAATTGCCTCCTCATTTTTTCACTTTTGATCCTCATGAATAATCAACACATATTTATTAAAACATTGACATAGAAGTGAATTATAGTCATTTATAAATTTATTTATCAATTATAATAACTGGATTGTATTTATTAATTTTCATTGATGAAATTGTAGTGTTTTTCTCTCATATCTTTCTTAAAAATTTCCAGTTTCACTTTGATTTCTCTATTTTCTTATATGTAATTTATACATTAGTATAATTAATTCAAGAACATAATAATACATATAATTATATTTTAATTTATTATATATAATTTCTAATATTCATCCATGGTTATGGTTAGATGTGTTGACATGACAATGTCACCACATGTGGTCAACCGGCCTTTGATGAGACATTGTTAGAAGAGCAGGAAAAATATGTTTAAACTTTTTATATATAGTAGTATAATAATTATAATAGGCTAAAATCATTAATAAAATTATAAATTGCTAAAAAAATTAATTCTTTTATCTTTTTTTGTGAAGGGGTAGGTGGAAGAAGAAATAAAAATTTAGAATTTGATCGGAATTTACTTAATCCTTAATGTATCTTCTCTTGTACAATGCTATAACTCCTTGGTTATTGGAGTTGGATTACTCCAGAATGTCCCTATGTATTATAAGATTCTTGATATAGGCTATTTGGTCAGATATTAGTCTTCGTAATGGTTAGGAGGATTTTTTTCTAAGGGGAGGATGAGGGGTTAATTATACTTTAAGAGAGGGGTATTTTAGAATAAAATATTGAATAAAATAACATATCAAAGGAATAACATGTAACTGTAATTTTTAAAAAAAAAATAAATATAATATTATTATATTATTATTTTCTAAGACATCAAATCTTCATTTTAATTAAAACTCATTATTTTATTAAAAATTAAAGGCGAATGAAATACAATTCTTTCTAAGGAATCACTTTTCACATTAGGTTTTGGAATGTTTTTTTAGGTTTGGAAATTGATTTTATTATATATTAATGAACTATTTTTGAAAATAAATATACAATGGAATAAACTAATGTTTTATAAATTATTATTTCATTACTACATCATGAATGATGTAATTTGGGTTATACTGATTATGTGAAAATCTGTATTTTCTCTATTCACTCAAAAATTGAAGTATTTCAAAAAATTACAAAAAAAAACCCTTAGATAATTTGGGTGTTATAATTTCAAAAATTAGATTAATTTTTCAAAATAATTTTCTCAAATAGTTAATTTTGAATTTTAATATAAAAATTATGACTTTTACAAGATACATTAAAATATAGTTTATTAAAAATGTGCTTTTATTTTCTTTGAGTTTCTTAATTAGGATATTTATTTTTTTGGAATTATGAAATTTATATTTATGTAAATTAATCAAGATAAATATTATTTTTATTAAAATTTATTATTTGAGGGAAAATTACTATTTCAACGGTGAGGTAACTATTCCCAAAGGTCATGTTACTATTCTTAATTTTTATGTTACTATTACAACGATCACATTACTATTCTAATGGCCACATTACTATTCCAATTTTCACATTACTTTGTATAAAACCACTTAATTATTTCACTTAATACTGAACTAAATTCCTCTCAAGGTTCTATATTTCTATTTTCTATAATGTTTCATATTTTACTAATATTTTCCTTATTCTCTTTAGTGTCTGCAATGGTGGTGATAAATCCCATAGATTGGGTAGATCCATATTCTCTCATTTTAGCATTGATATTTTATATTTTCTATCCATTAATAATGTTAATAATTTTAATTTTCTACATTTTTGATTAATTTAAAAGTATTTAATGGTGAAAGAATGTATTTCTAGGTATCTTTTTATTATTTACATGTATAATAAAATAATACCGACATTTATTCAGAAAATAAATTTTACTAAGAACACCAGGTTGTTACATATAAGGTCAAATCAACTGTTATACTTAACTAAAAATATTTCAAACATGAATATCAAAAATATTTTATTGGTAATATAATATTTTCAAAATAAATCGGTCTTAATCATCCAATATGTACCTATTAACTACATTTAAATAAGTAATAATAATCATTTGATTATATCCAAATAAGTATAATGACTAATTATCTTTGTAAAATAATTAAATTCTATCTTTTAGTAGAAATAACTTTATATTATCTACTCTTAAAATGTATTAAAGTTGATTATATTTTTTAATTTTATTTAATATTTAAACACTAATCATTAAATCTAAACACACCCATTAATTAGATGTACTATAACATCTTTTCCACTTAGGGGGAAAAAGATTCCATTTCTAGGTATCCTTTATAATTATTTATATCATTATAGTAAGATAGCAATATAAAAAGGATTAGAATAACATATAGGGTGATAGAAATATACACTAAATCTAAAACTACAACATGGTTATATTAACCACATCATGGTTTGTTATAGAATTAACCATGTCATGGAAATAGTTACCACATTATGTTTCATTGTACAGAATTACATTAATTATATGATAATAGATACTAATTATTTATTTTACCCATTAATGGTTATCATGATCATTTTATAATATCATAAAAAGATATTAAATTAATATTGAATGTTAAAACCAGTTTTCTAAATCATAAATAATAAATAGTATATTAAATTATAAATTATAAAGGGTTATGATATTTTTAAATATTTACAAAATTATTAAATTATTGTTAAATAAGTTTTATCCATTTGGAGCCGAAGTAGTATGTTTAGAGGCCTATATAAATTAATTCCAACCTTGTGAAATGGTTTTATAAGTCTATTTGATAGTGTGTGTGAAACTCCAAATCCATGATTCTCGTTCTATCTTCACTTAAACTATAGGTTTCTAGGTGATCATGAGTGAGATAGTAATCTATTTCTAGCATTGGGAGATACGTTATAACCTAGGGATTTTCTATAGACTAGTAATATATTTCCCATAATGGGTCACTATTAATCACTTATAGAAGTGTAATGCTAGATTATATTAATAAAAATGGAATATTTTACATTAATCATTATTCAATTGAAAATAATTCATAGATATTATAGAAAATATAGTTTTTGTGGTTTATTTTTTTGTGTTTGGATAATGATTTTCCACACAAAAACAAATTAGTTGTATCACAACAACATCCATTAAATTTGGATTGATGTTTTTAATATATGAAGAATCGTAAATATTGATTTTTTCTAAGAGTGATAATTTTTATAAAAAAAATTCATGGTTAATGAAAACTCATCTAAATTCACAAGATTTTATGAACCATTTTACGTATTCTATTAAATTTATAAATTTGATTTATAAAAACAATCTATGAATAAATCTATACATAAATCAGGATGTTGAAATAGGGACAAAAAGGATAGCATGTTTATTAATTATCTTATCATATACCAACATGATCCCATAATGCTTATTAATAGAACCATGAAAAAAAGAAATAATAAATACCTAATTAATTTTTTCCCTCATTATTAATCTTGACTTAAAATATTCTTAAATTAAATATATTTTATATCTAATAATCATGAATTTGTAATAATAAATATTTAAATATATAGCTTAAAAATAATTATTGTCCTGTAGCTTAATCAAGTTGAGAAAGTTGAATATTAAGTAACTTATTAATGTTTGAGACTAGTCCTATTATTAATCAGACCATAAAATAAGGCCATTTAATAATCAAGGCAAAAAAGAACATTAAGGCCTTTGTATCCATTCGAGATTATCGGGTTGAGTGAGTCTCCTAACCCATGTATTGGTCTAGCTATGAAAATAGTTTTTAAAAAAAGAGAAACATACAAATTTGTTTTTACACTATGGTTTTTGATAAAAAAATGGTTATTTTTTATATAGGAGTAATATTTCTATATGGAAATCATAGTGTAGTTGATCAAAAGAACATCGTGGTTTCAAAAATATTATTTTTAAATCTTTCATGGAAATATTCTAGGTAAAAAATCCATGATTATTTTTGTAATGGTTATAGTTTAAGAAGAAACATTAAATAGTTTAGAGTAAAAAAAATTAATTTATGTTTTATAAAGAAATTGTTTTCAAAATTTTCAAAAAACGTCACTAGTATGGCCATAGTCATCCAAAAAATGTTCTGGTGGATCTGATGCTATTATATTAATGTATATTTATGTTGTGTATATAATTATAAGGTATTTATAAAGTAGAAAATATTATTGGTTATAAAAAAAATTTCAGTTATTTTATGAAATGTTCATAAATATTATTAAGAAAAATTCAAATTAAAGAACTAATTTATTAATTTATTTTAACCATGCCAAATAAATTATTGGATTTGATAAATGTTTAACTATAATAAAATATATGATTTTTAAATCTTGTAAAATGTTTACATGATATATTAAATGTTCATATGGAATATAGAAGGCCTATATTTAAATAAATATTATATATTTGAAATATTAATAATTTCATATAGAATACCTCATAAAATAATTATATATGATTTTATACTAAAATAAATGTGAAATGTTCATGTTTATTTAATTATGTAATGACTATAATTTTTTAATAATTATAAATTGTTTACAAATATTAATTGATGAAATGATCATAAAGGTGTATCTCATGTTTTTAATTGCTCACTTATTTTATTTATTTAATAATTTTTATCATTAAAATATATATAGTGTTTCAATTATATATAAATATGGTTTATTTTTAAGTGTTCTTATAATTATTATAAATTCCATAAATTTCGTAAAAGGATTTATATGTAGGGTATGACATAATATTTAGTTAGATTTAAACAAAAATATGACTTTTTAATCTTATGGACTAAATAATAATAGTTTTTATGATTTATTATAATTATGTGTTAGGATTGTATTAGAATTAAGGTCTCTCTTGATTATTTGAAAATGAATGGTGGTACTTTGATTAGGTATTCTCATTGGATTATGGGTATATTATTTATCTAAAAAGGTCGGTGTTGGATACATATCCCACGATACATGCCAACTATGTATTATTATTTCACATGATTCTAAAAAATGTCATAGAAGTGTATTGTGTACCATACTAATTGGATTTATTTATATATGTGTGAATATAATTAGTTTCTATTATTAGGAATGTAACAAAAATCCTAATTCTTATAATGTGTTGTACATTAATATTTTATAACATATTAATTTGGAAAAAGGTATTTGATACAAAAACTAAATCACTATAACCGTGCATAATCAAAATAAATACATGAGATAAGATAGTCATATTTTAATACCTTTTTAAAAAATAAATTTTAAATTGCTTCAAAAATGAACAATATTTAAGACCTTTATCTTCCAAATGGTTATGTTCTATCATAGTAGAGTGTCAATGGATTATCTTATGTAAGGGAAAAAAATTACAGGTTCCCCTAATTTTCTCATGTTCATGTCTATGGAATAATATTTAGGTAAAATTTTATTACTAGTACCTAAAATATAAGATAACATAACAATATATAAATAATGATCCATATGTTGAATTTAGAAATTATTTTTTATTCAACTATCCAAGAATAAAATTTAATATGATTATCATGGTGATATTCCTGAATAAATAGGTGATTGAAGAAATACTAAGGTGGATCCAATTCGAGTGAAATATGTATCTTACAGAACTAATAAATAAATTATTATTAAAAATGGTTCATCATTTCATTGATTTATATTTAATAATAGTCCTCATTGAGTAAATATAAACATGATATTTTTCTGATAATTGTTTTTTAAAATTCCACTATCATCATAAATTTTAAAATAAAAATCAACTTTGAAAGAGTAGTATCATATCAAAAGAAACATTTAAGACTTGTATGAGAATTTTATAACAGTTCTCAAATAAGATGGAAAATTGCATGGGTGGAAGAAAAAACATCCTTAGAAAACACATGCTTATGAAGCTAATAATTAATAGAATGATTTTTATATTATGTATAGTAATGATTCTCATGAATTAACTACACTGATTATTATAATAATAAAATATAATTTTCTAGATTATTTTTTGTTTTAGTTATTCCATATGAATTTTTACATTTTGGATGATTTTAAATGAGTTCTGAAATTCATTGGATTTTTTGAAATTTTGGGGAAACTAACGAAAAGTTTGTGCTATAAAAAATTCTTATAAATACCATTAGGTATTCAGTGGTGGTTTACTAGGTTCCTGGTGTGTCAGGTGGTGTTTTTTTCAAGTGTATCAAATAAATTTGATTAACTAGATGTGTTTTATGAGGTACCCTATGAAATACCCAAAGGGGAGGAGAAGGCCCACGATGAACACTAATTATCTACTGGCCATCCACCTAATACAAGGTAGAACCTATTGTTTACTATAATATTTAATAAAATTTTATTTTTGTAAAAATATACACACCCCACACCCCACATTCTATTTAAATACATTCCTAGGAGTCAACCAACACATTATTTACTTCTACTTCTCCAAACTCTTGATTACTCTATTTCATGATTATTTTTCAACCATTTACGGTGGTGGGCTCCGATTATTAAGGATAATCTTTTAAATCATTATGTTAACTCTTTTTTCACTATTCATTACTAATCAACTAATAATTTTATTTTTGTGGGTATTCATTTTATTCTTTTAATTTATCTTGATAAAGATAAATGAATCCTTCAATATGGATAAGATAACTCCTATTGAACAAAGGTAGGTTCCCCATGGATTTTTTCCTTTACTTTATATTAATTTTAATGTTTTTTATGAATTTATTAATTGGTTATTGATTGTAACATATAATAATTAGGTTCATTATGGATTGGGTGACCATGAAAGATAATTAAAAATCATGAGTAAAATGAAATAAATACTTCACATGACATGACAAATTTTTAGTGGTTTCCAGAGGTTGATTTTATGTGGGGATGTTTCCAAAAGAGTGGTAATTCATTCATGGTTAGCGAGACTGGTTATTTGGAATATTCATAAAGTTTATTAGGTGAATTAATTTAATTACTTGTAGTGAGATACTTGTGAGATACCCAAGTAATAATTGAGTGGGATTATACTATGTATAAATAAATCGGTGGTCCAATTTAAATGTATATCCAAGAGACATCGAGTGAGGAAAAGGTTGTATTTCATGTTTTTGAGTTATAACCAATCAAGGCTTTGAGATTATGTAGGATTTTAAGGTTTGATTAAACAACATGGACTTGGGGTTAGAACTAGTGAGTAATTTATATAGTCCTAGGTCATTAGTGAGATTACAAGTCAGGGCTATGAGTCATTCTAGGGATGGTCAGGCTCTAAATAGGAGTTCATGGTATATTGTGTAATTATAATAATGTGTTATTAACGTTGGGATATATTTATTTAATTGTGATTCCTCTAGATTTTTATTATTACAATGGTATTATTTATTATATTATGTATCTATTACATTGAATGATGGTAGAGTGTGCATTACCTCGACTATTTTGGAATCGATAAAGTCACCCAACATAGGTGTTCAACTAGTGATTTTGAGTAAATTTTATTCTGGGAGGGAAAAATAATTCTAGCACGAATATATAAATCTTTTTCTATGTTGTATTCATGAGATTCTATTATTGGGGAAAATTTTCATGAGTAGGGTGGGCATGTTATCCTATCATTATGATTCCCACAATGATATAGGGTGCATACCTGATATTTAGTTGTTAAGGTGTTATTCCATGAGTTAGGTGATAGATCAACTTATCATCAACAAAAACCAAATAGAGTTTAGTGTAAATATTTTTTTTATTTACTATATATTACATGATTTGAGTGGGTAATATAATTCTCACATTAGGATATGGTCCATGATCTCTAATTCATGTTTTAGTTTTAATTATTATGGTTAAATACCAAGAGTTTTTGTATGAGGGTCCATTTCCATGAAATGTTCGTCACATTGAGATATTGAGAAAGAGTTGAGATGCAAGACCTAATCTCAGATATCGATGGTATATTCCATAAGTGAGCACTTACTGATCAGTAAGAAAATTTTATATATGTGTATGATGATGAATTTTTGAAATTTAAATGAGATGGAAACAATCCACTTGATTCTTATAGGTTTATACATTGTATATGTCATCAAAATACTCATATCGATAATTACAGAACCAGAATAGAAAAACTGGATGAAGTGGGTATGGTTGAGTTTCACTATAATATGGTAAGTGTATAGAGACTCAATGTAATTTGAGTTTATTTTATGTTAATCTTATTCATATTATATTATACATGAACTCATATATATATTTAAGGGATTATATTAGAGATAATAATGGTGGAGACCTATTAAGACATGTAAAAACGACCCCCCTTGTGCTCTTTAATGGATGTTTATATCCTATATTGGCATCCAATTTTGGGCACAATACTTGGTACAAGTATAAAGTTAGTGCTGCTCAATTAGGATGAGGAGATATTCTTAAGGTGTTTTTAAGGAATTTTGTGGTAGTGTATATTTATTGGGGGAGATGTTTAATAATTCTATATTAAACCCATTATATTTTCTTCCCATGTGGTTATTTCTTTAAAATTAAAATTTTTACATTCTTTTTCAACTCTTTCGGTACTAAAGATACCAAAATAATATTTTTAAGGGAAACTGACATTGATTTCTATTCAGTCCATAATATATTTCCTCAATGTCCATATATTATATAAAATGTTTCCAAAAAATTGTTCTTACTATTATATAATGATTTATTAAATTCTTATTTACCCACTTTTTTTGTTATAAAAAATTCTTTAAAAGGAATCTTATTGTCATTTTCCAAATATGGTAATTTTTGAAATTTTACCAAAAAAGTGAAAGGAATCATTGTATTAATGTACACAGCACAAAAAAAATTCCCTCCATCAGGGTGAATCAATACTTTCAATATGCATTAACAAGTTTCTACATACCTTTTCAAAAAGAATATTTGTCATAATATTATAGAAAGTTTAAGCTACAATTTTTTTTCATAATTAAAAAACTTATTTTCCTCATGGTTATTTTTAATTTTAAATTATGGAATTTCTATTAATAAATGGCAATAACCCTTAATTTTACTCTACTGAGGATGTATTTTAATGATACCATCATTATTTATTCCCTATAGGTTTTATGTTATATAGGGTAAGTTATTTACAATAATATGATATTTCTTTAATACAAATGTCTATGTTGATTATATATTATATTTTTATTCATCCTTTTATATGATTAATTCATTGAAAATAGTATGTGATAGGAGAGGAATGTTATAGCCCATTGATACATCAGTTGGTCTCATGAGACAAACTAATTTGGGTATTTGGATGAGGCATTACCCATTAACGTAAGATGTCTTGGAATAATGATTAAATAGTTCTTTTTTGATATCCAAAATTATGGTTTACATCATTATGAGATTTTTTATTCTTTTTTATTTTATTATTTGAATAATTATGATATCTCTGGATAAGTTTCAAAATAATGTGTTTATTTATATGGTATTGTTTCATCATCATTTATTATTTCCATATTATTCATTATGATCATGTTTTTTATTAAATAACATGTTTATATAGCTATTTGTCATGCCATATTGTTTATGACATATTTACTCATGATAAAATTGATTGTATGCCACCCTTATAGAGAAATTAATTTGACAATTATTTTTTTCCTTTCCCTAGGATTGGTAGAATGAATCTTTGACTGGGATAAAGGATATCAAATAATTACATTGATTTTGTATTTTTTGTTTCCAAATATTATGTGATATTCATGTATGAATCTATTTTACCATTACTACTAAACTATTAGGTCCTTTGGAAAATGATTCATTATAACTAGTATAAATGTAATAAAGTAACCATTAACACTAGGTTACTCGAGTAGGTTCATTCACTATTGGTATCTAAAAATGTTTAGTAGGAAAATTTGGAACTATATTTGGTAAAACATAAATTATGGAACATAATCCTATGACCAACAGTGATGATAATTACAAGTGTAAAATAAAATATTAATGTTTTGGTATGTTAGAGATTATGTGGTTTTCTAAGAAACACATCCATGTCTGGATACTCTAAGTGAATGTGGTTTTGGAACAAATCTATAAAGGTGTAATAACCTTGAAAATATTTGGTCATGTATATATTGGGAATCACTATGGTGCATAGTGTTTGTTCCATTTTCACACACCTAGTTTGACACTCCAATGAAATATAAATAAGATAATTCAAAATTTATTTATGAACCATTATGATAAATTAGATAATAGAACCTTTAGAAGACTATGATATTCCATAGTGATATGGGATAAACCTAATGTTTCTTATGATGATAAGTATAAGGTATATCACAGGTTTAAAGGAATAGATCCCTATTTTTTGATTTTTTGTGATGGTAATTTAACATGATAAAGGATATTTTGGGAGAAATTATTGGTAATAAAACTATTTGCTTTAGTATATATTATAGTTAAAATGTTATTTCAGGAACAATGATTTTTATTTTATGGACATTAGTTCAATGGTAATTATAACATATAGGGTTAATTTGATCATTGATATTAAGGTAATAATATTCAATTAATATTTTTTTATATTGTAACAAATATAAGTTGTATAGAAAACCATAGTGGTTAAAAATTTATTTGATTATTAATGTTATTTTGAGTATTTTCATCATATTTTATGGAATGTTATGGGAATTATAATAATATAGTTTAATAAATGGTTGATCCTATAGTCTAGTTCATTACCTATAAAATCCAGCATGTTTATTTGGGCATTAACCCACAAGTAAAGGGAGATAAGGGTATAGTATCTACTACAAGCCTATAATATTTCTTAGTTTATATGAAATCATTCTTACTTAACTGATATGATTGATAATGATTCATTTTAATTGGGGGAACATATTGTAGGGTCAAATCTTTTCAAAATTTTAGGATTTTGAGGTGATTAATGATATTTTTGGAGATATACATAAAACCTTTAGGTTTAACATAGTGAGATATTTGGGAAGACTACTATATCATTTTTGGAGGTGTAATATGTTGTGTATGAGATAAAATTTTATGGGAAAACCTTTTTTCAGTTCATTTAAGATATAGGATTATTTATTAATGGAATATCCTATGATAAATCATTGGATTTATTATATAGTTTAGATATTAAAGTATTCTTTATTTAAATGAAGACTTCTTCATTTTGGGTCTTATACTACATTATACTAAATATTATAGTTTCAGTAATGGTTGGAGGAATAAATTCACATTATTTTTGGGATCTGATGATCCATTAAAAGTTAATTTTAGTCTTCAGACTTGAAAAATTCATTTTCATTTCATGGTGTAATATATGATGTGGTAATTAATCTAAGCACAACAAAATGATGAAACTATGCTTATGAAATGGAAACAAATCAAGTGAGTATATTATATAATGTTCACTATCTTGGTAGTAAAATAATTCCTCACCTCTTGGAAAATAAAATTTAAGCAAAAATATATTCTTTTTACCCTCATTTCTAATGAATCGATGGTATTTTCACCCAACATGGATTTAGTGTTTTGTTTTCATTAACTTTCTTTATTTATAATCAATCTCTATTAGTACATAGATGTTATTCATATATTCAATGTATATATTTTAACTTCCCACTAATATTCTCCTTCTATAGCAACCTGAATATGTGATATTTCATCTAAACTTTATGTTTCCCACTTTCCCTTTTTAATGTATTTTTTATTATCCTCTTGTGTGATATTTGTTTTCAACAATGTTATTTTCAAATATTCAAACAATGATGACTGAGAGGAAATTGTGTGGTATAAATTTATTAAATGGTCTAGAATAAAATAACTTATAATTTTATAATATATTTCACTTAAAATAAATTAAATTTCTTTGACAGCTTGAGTTACACGCAACACTGGGTTAAAATGAATCATGATATACTATTAAAATATTATTATTAAAATATACCTTGTCGTTAAATTAACAGGCATGAATTGGATTACATATATTATGAAATATATTTTCATTTCCAAATAATCTAACTTTATTGACTATATATGAGGAAATGGAAACTAAATTTTTAGAAAACTCAACTTATTCTTCATAAATATTTTTTTTCATAAAAAATGATTTTTATTGCTTTTTTGTGATAAAATATTTTAATTAATTTCTTGTAATTTTAAAAAAATTGTTTACTAAAATTGAAATAATTATTTAAATTTTCGTATCAAAATTATCTTAGGGATAAGTTCTGAGTTATTTATAAAAAATTCAATTTTTTAGTGAATAGTGAAAAATACCAATTTCTATTGAAAACTATATTTCTGTTTCAAGCATGTACAAAGTTCATTTTTTTAAATGGATTAATATTAAAATTATTTAAATAATATTATATATAATTTAATTAGGTTCATTCTTACCAATTTTATGGTTGAATTTGGAATAAAAACATTTTTATACTTAAAAAGGCACTTTTCCAAAAAACAATATTTTTCGTTATGTTTTTCACTATTATGCTACATTAATTTCTGATAATTATATGAATTGTATCTTAAAACAATGTATAAATTATTTTAATTAATAATTTCCAAATTTGATAAATATTTCCATTTTATTTTTTGCCACAATTAATATAAACCATAATAATTTTTGTTACCACGATAAAGGGTAAATCCTGTAATTAAGGTTAAAAATAATATTATAAAGACTATTAAATGACACTAAAACTTAACTTAATTTTATTTTATGAAAATATTTCATCAATAATAATCCGAAATTATAATTTTTTTCCTTCTTACAATTTTTATTATATTTACCTTTATAACATATTGTATAAATAAAAGTGAAAATTGTCATTCTCTTTCTTTTATTATCTCTAAATATTTTTATATTGGGACAAATAGAGGCTAGGTTCAGTTATAAAAGTTTATTTAAAATTTTAATTAATTTTATAATGTTAATTTATTTATAATTTTTAGTTATGAAATAATTAACTTAAATTCTAACACAACACCAAAAAAGTATTTATTAAATTAAAAGAAAAATAAAAAAAGGATTTTAAAAATATTAAAAGCTTATTGTTTGAATTAATTAAAATGTTACAGAAATTATTTATATTAATATTTTATATTAGGGTTATGTTAAGGTATTATATTCTAATTTCATCTTTGTCTTTATTTTTTAAGGTCAAATTAAATGAATAGTTCCAAAATTAAAATTAATGAATTTTTTTAATCAATAATATTTTATTAAATGAATTTAAATTCTCAAATATATAATATTTATAAAAATTACTAGTATGTGGTTTTATATATAAACCATGTTAAATTTATATTTTTTTCCTTTAATGGAAACATTCTTGAAACTTAAAGTTTAGAAAATTTAAATATTGTGGTAATTTTCAAAAGGATTAATAGATGACTAATATAAAAATATAAGGTTGAAAACATCACTAAAACTTGTCTAATTTTTATTAAGAAAAAACATTTTGAATAAACCACATATAATATTTTACTTTTATCAATTTTGAACCATTTTAAAATTGATATTAATTTATATTAATCTAATACATTAAGAATCTCTATGAATGTCATTCCATTACATATAAAATGGAACCCCATCTCCACTTCTATACATGCATAATTAGAATTTTTCATCCAATACATAACAAAATCAATTACTTTAATCCATTCACACATCATATAAGTCGTTATTTTATTATAAACCACTCCTTGGAAGGCTTTTGGTGTAATCTAAAAGAAGTTGTCTGAAAAAGATGTATCTTTCTTAACCATGTGTTTTTGTTTTATTTATTCTTCCACCTCATTAAAATATTATTAAAAACTAATGATATAATAATATCATTATTTATCATTTAATGAGATGTTTTTATGGTAATTTATTACCCTATATCCATCTCATATTCCATTAAATGGGACACAAAACTGTCTTTCCTATATAGAGAGCACTACAGCCTCGTGAACTGATGTATTTATTTTTACTGCACCACCACTCAATTATTATTTTAATGATAGATTTAATACATATATATAACATTAAATAATTATTTATTATGAAATAAAAGTAATATATCATCTATTTTCTTACCTTTCCAACCATCAAAAATTATAATGTCATTTGTATATATGTTTGGATTACTACCTCCACAAAGTAATGTGATTCATTTTTCCTCAACACATCACAAGGATATAATATATATGTGTATATAAAATAATAATATTATATTTATTATGTAATGATAACTATATAAAGAAAAAATAAAACTTCCTTCCTTTCCATCATGATCATTGAGAAATGGAAATGTTATACATGAGTATATACGGTATGTCATCTTTATGACTGTAACATAGTTCATTATTCATAATAATATTTCATGAAAGGTTTAAAAAGATTAATTTATGTATATAAATTATAATTATTACATTATGATAATTCTATATATGATGTAATGAATACAAATTTTACCATAGTCAACTTAAAAAAGTAATTTTAGACTAATGAACAAAATATTTTCAAGATATCTAATGTAAATATAATTAATTACCTAATTTAATATAACATATTAATAATTATAAAGGAATAATAAAATTCAAAAATGATTGTAGGAAATTAAATAATTAACATATTATTATTATTTATGAATATAGTGAATGTATGTGACCAATCGAAGCTAAGGTAAGGGACATCATCTCAATTTCTATTCATTGATTCATATTTTTATGTTATATAAATAATTTATTTTATATGATGTATATTCTCCCCTTTTAATTTTATTTATTGAATATGTCATAATTCAGGGTATTTTAAGTTGAAATTTAAATTATTTCATGCATGGCGATTTGACTTGAAAATTACCAAGTTTTAAAATGATTCTTGTATCAATTTATTTTAATTGATTTATACTTATACTTCATTGAATATGTTATAAAATTATTATGTTTGAAATGATCTATAATTTTATTATTTTTTATTCCCTATTTTTTATATATATTTTACACATTATCGTTTCATTGATTAATTCCCACTTAATTGATATGATAATTCTAAGAGTCCTTCATCTCAAATTTTTTTCTAGGTGATACTAGTAATGTTATATAACTATTTTATTTTATGAGGTGTATATACTTCTCCTTTTATATGATATATCATTATTTTCATTATATTCATTTTTTTAATGTTTCTTTTGAATATATTTCTTCCATGGTGATATGATTCCAAAGTTACCAAAGTGGTAAGGGTTAATTTCACAATATCATCATTATTAATGGGTTTTTATGTTTATGTCACCATAGGGAGAATTATTTAAAATTTTCATCTTAAAAACAATATATATTTTATACTCATACTATTTATATAACATTACAATTTTTCCTTCTATTTTACTCTCTTCATGTGGTCAATATACAAATATAATTTTTAAAGGAAAACTAGATTTATTTTCTATTCAAATGAGAATAATTTTATTCCCTATGAATATATTCATTAATATGTTTAATTTCTTTTTAATATTATCCAATTATTTATTAAAGACATTTTCCCTTCTTTTGAATTTTATGAGATAGATTAAAAGTAATCCTCATTTCATTTTTCTAAACAAGTTATTTTTTTATTTTTTATCAAAAATGTGAAAGGGATATTTATTTTAATGTAAATAACATGAATAGAATTTCCAACTGTCATGACCACTCGATACATTAAATATTACTTCAATATTTCTCATGGTTATATTCAAAAAAATATTTTTCATAATATTTGGGTAAATGTTTAGTTTTCAAAATATAATTAAAATTCAGAATGGTATTTTCCTAAAAGATGTTTTTAATTATCAATTTTTGATATTTTTATTATTAAATAATAGTAACACTTTATTTTACCCCACTAGGTATATTTTGTAATGATACCGTCCTTATTTTTTCTCTAGATGGTTTATGAAAAATTTTACTAGGGAAAGTATTAACATTCATATGTTAGTTTACCAATAAGAATTTTTATATTGATAATGTATTTAATTATTGTTGACCAATTCATATTATGAATGCATTATACTTAGTAATTAAATGGGTGGGGGCCATTATAGCCTTTGATGCATCGGTAGGTCTCATGAGACAAATCAGTATGGATATTTTGTTGGGGCCTTAGACATTTATGTATATTATCTTAGCATTAGGCCTTGAGGGTATGTTTATAATGTTAGGAATTATGAATTCCATCATTATGAGTTTAGTTATTGATGTCCATGTGATAATTTGAGTATTTATGATCTCGAGGGATATGTTTCAATCTCATGTGTTTATTTATATGGTATTATTTGACCACCATTTACACTATCTATATTATTATAGATGATATGTTTTTAGTTAAATGGAATGTTTTTACTATTATTTTCCTTACCATATTGATTATACCTTATTTACTCATGATATATTCTATTTTACATAAACCTTACTGAGAATCAGATATCAACCTTATTTTTTTTCTTTTCCCTATGATATAAATAATGATCATTAAAAAGTTAAAGGATGTAAAACTATTGTTTTCTTTTTGTATTTTATGTATTTAAATGTAATGTGAGATTCAAGTATGTATCTAATTTACCAAGACTGGTAAACTATTAGGTCCTTTAGGATATGAAACCTTGTATTTAGTACTAATGTTATAAAGTAACAACCAACTCTAGGTTACTATATTCGGGGTCTTTAAATTTTGTGTTCATGTGATAAGTTAAATGTTATTTTCAGAGATTAAAGAAATTAAAATTCATCTTATATATTCAATTTTGGAGTAATAAATGAAGTGGAAATTGATCAAAGAACAACTAAAGATGAAATTATGTTGATGAATAAAAAATATCGAGTAAATAAATTTTCTAGTTTTCTTTATCTTAATATAAAAATAATCTCTTAACTCTAGGAAAATTATATTTAAAAAAATATATTATCTTATTATGATCATTTAAATTGAATTTAGGGTATTTTCACCCATCAAGGATTTATGTATTTGTGGTCATTAACATTATCCTAACCATGTCCTCTATCATTATCTATTACTCTTTGGTTTTTATTTTCCTCCTATATGTCCATATTCTCACTTCTCATTAATTTTCTATTATCTTGAAGCATAGTTTTTTATTTTTCTATATGACCTTCATATCCCCCCTCCTTTAAGAGTATGTTTTATTAACCCTTTTACAATTTGTATTTTCCATAAAGTAATTTTCCAATGTTAAAGCCTTGATTTATAAGTGCAAGATCAAATTTAGAGGATGAAATTTATTGAAGGTGGGAATAATTTTACACCCTTATATTTTAAAATAAGTACATTATGTTCGATAGAATATATGATATGAAACACTGATCATAAATGACCCAAAAATATATTATTTACATATAATAGTTATAACCTATTTATGGAATTTGTGTGTACAAATTACATTAAAAAACTGTGAAATTTTTAAAAGGGTACAAATAATTAAAAAGATAATGATTTATTCTTAGGAAATAAGAACACAACATCCATTAAAGATATTTTATGCTTTAAAAATATTTTTTCTTCAAAAATTATTTTTGAGGACTTTTATTCATGGATAATATAATTAATTTTGGCCAATATTAATAATTTTGTATTATAAAATGGACATAATTTTTCAAATAATAATACCAATTTTATTATATGGTGAGAGTTTCTTATCTTCATAAAAATATAAGCTTTTTAGAGAATATTTAAAAATGTAATTTTTTTATAAAACATTCATTTTGTAATTAAAACAATTAATTTAAATTTCAATTATATTTTGAAATTTCTATTAATGTTACATATGATAAATTTAATTTATAATGATATATTTAATTTAATTTGAATAAATAATTTTTATGACTTTGGTATAAAGTTTTTCTTATGCTTAAAAAATTATTATTCGGAAAAATATTTTTATGTGAATAATGTTATTCAATTTTAATTAATTGAAATAAAACATAATGAGGAATAATTTAAATTAAATTTCTATATTATATATATCTATATATGTATTTAAATTCATATAATTAATATTAATAGTCATAGAGTTAATTTAAAATCATCTTTTCCTTGAAAAATTCATTTTCCATAAAAAACTTCTTTTATTAATACTTTGTGAGTTTATTTTTAAATTAAATTATAATAATTTCCTGAATTCAACATTTAAAAATTTATTTCATATTTTTAATTAGTAATTATAAATTTTGTAAATACTCCCCTTTATTTTTATTCATTATGAATTATAATCACGGTAAAAGTTTTCAATAGTAAAGACTCAAATTGAAATTTTATTGAGAGAAGTGGGGAAAAGAGGGATAAGGGGACCAAAGGAAAATGAACCTAAAGGGATTATTAGAGTATAAAATAAGGAATAAAAAGGTAAAAACCTATAATATTTTCCACACATTCTATATTTATGGATCCATACTTGGAGAAACATGATAATGATTCATCCTAGGGAGCCCAGGATTTTAAAACAAAGTCAGCCGCTTTATTTCCCTCACACCATGTGTTAATAATATCAATGTTGTTCATGATAAGGCTCCCAAACTTGAATTTTTGATATCGATATTCCAATGGGTGGAGGTATGGACAAGCATAGAATTTTATAGAACCTGGGAGTCAGTTTCAATGGTATAATGTCTAATATTGTTAAAACATCATAGCTTAAAACCTATAAGCATTTCACTGGCATCTTCCTGAAAAGAGTCACTCATCCCATCGATAGCCAAAAAAGTAATGATAAAATAGACTTTTTTTCATAAAAAATAATTATTACCATCATAATTCACATTATATAGGTCCCATAATTATTGATCTTGAAATTGGAATTGGTAGGGATTCATCTAATCGACTGGCTAATGGAAGGATATAGTGACAGAGGTGGATTTCTACAAGCATACTTGAGAATACTGAGATATGTCTCCCTCTTGCATTTAAAATATCATATTTGTTCAAAAATGGTAAAATCAATTTGTTGATGAATATTAAGAGATGTTTTTATAAATATTTATTTCTTTTAGGTTGGTGATTTATTTATTGTTTTTAATAATTATATAATTATTTTAAAATCTTTTTTAAAGCCAACATAGTATTTATTTAATTAAAAGAAAAATAAATTAAATGATTTTCAAAATATTTAAAGTAAAATTATTTGAATGAATATTTTTTTCAATAAATTTTGTACATAATTATATTATATTAAGGTTTTTTTAATTTTTTAAATTCAATTTCCAATTTTTTCTTGATGTTTTTAATGTCAAATTAAATTAATAGTGTCAAATTAGCATTAATGATATTTTATAATAAATAATGTTTTATCAAATGATTCAAAATTAAATTAAATATTATATTTATCACTTTAAGTGGAATATTTTTGATGATGATAACCATGGTTTATTTTTGGGCCATATTTTCTTTTTGTAGTTACTTTCTTGTCCCCAAAATAGTAAAATCATTAATACTACAATATTTTTCAAAAAGGATTAACACATGTAAAAATAAAAACCTAATGGTGGAAACACCACATAAAAATGTGTAGTTTATATTGGAAGATGTTATTTAGAATCATTCCAATATTATCTTATAATAATATTAATTTTGTGCCATTTTAATATGAATTTTAATTTATTTTAATTTAATAATTGAAGAAGTCTCAAAGTTCCCCTCCCCTCAATTATAAAAGAGAACCTCTTATACTCTTTTATTAAAACCTCAAAAGACTTTTTTATTCATCCAAACACTTCCCAAATCCCATAAATACATCCCTTCATATGACCTAGAGAACTTTTCTTTCATTATAAAATCCTTCTAGGATTTATTTTTATGTAAATCTAAATGGGTTGTCCGAAGAAGAGGTATTGTTATTATCCTTTTTTTGTATTATTTCTTATGTTAACTTGTTGAAATATTATAAAAATATTTTGATATAATAAAATTAGTATATCCCATATAATTATTATTTTTTATTTTCATTCTATATCCTATATTCATCTCCTCTTCTATCAAATGGGAAATAAAACCATCATTTGTGTGTATGAAGGACAACTGCCTCATGAACTGATGTGATTCCTTTTCTATCACCACCACTCACAGCTGGTTTAATGATATATTTATTATATATTTATTATTCATGTCAAAATATTTACTCTATATAGTTAATATATCATATAATTTCTTACCTTTCTATTAATTTAAAAATGATTACATCGCTCAAGTGTGTATGTAGATTACCACCTCCATAAATAGACATCATTTGTTTTCCATAACCATGTCAAATAAATATTATATATATATATATATTTAAATAAATAATATAATATTAATTTTATATTAATCATAATCAAAATATAAATAATACTTATTTTCTTTCCATCATGATCTTTGAAAAATTGAAACGTTGCTCATTCGTACATACGGCTTACCGTCTCCATGATTTTAACGCAGTTCATTTTTATAAAAATATTTCTTACTTGTTTTAAAAATTAAAATTGATTTATAAAAGTGATAATTATTTAATAATTAGTATTATGGTTATTATTTAACAATGAACTCTTTTAACATAGTCAAACTACTAAAATCATTTTGGACATATGAACTGGATATCATCAGAATGTCCAACATAAAAAAATTATTAAATAATTAGATTTAAGATGGTATTAAATAGAATAAAAGGACTATTAAGCTTAAAAATTTTCTTAATAAAGTAAACATTTATCATAATTATACTATCCAGGAAAATAAATAATGAATGAAATGAGTCAGACCCCAGGTAATAGATTTTGTCTCAATTTCCTTTCATTGAGCTAAATTTTAATATTATGAAGCTAATTTTTTTATATAGTTTATATAATTACCCTAGTACATATTATATCAATAATCCTTAAAAATCCATCATATTATAAATTAGAAATTATTTTACTTCATTTATGGGGATTTTATTTGAAATTTACCAAGTGGTAAGGGGTTTCATAACTGAATTTTTTTCATTGGGTTATATCACTTATTCAATATCTTTGATATTCTTGGATTATGTTTGAATTAAATTTGTTTCATTTATGTTTTATTTTAGTTTTTTATGTGTATTTACATTTGTCACATATAATCACTTATTTATTAATTATCACTTCAATATTTTGATCAGTATAAGGTTTTCTAATCTCAAATTGTCTTCTTTGAGACATATGTTGTATTATACACCTATTTTATTTTATGATGTGTATATACATCCCCATTTATTTTTTTATAAATATATTTACATTAATGGTGTTTAATGTTTCATTTCATGTTATTTATTTTATGGGGGTTATGATTCAAATTTTACCAAAGTGGTAAGTGTTTATTTAACAATCTCATCATTATTTGGAATTTTTTATATTTAAGAATCAATTGGAAGAATTAAATGATATTTCTATATTCAACCCAATATATTTTCATATCCCTTTGTTTTTTTATTATAATTTTTCGTTTATATTTCTATATTTATGTTTTATTAACATCAAAAAGAATTATGAAAAATAGACTTTAATCCCTCTTTAGTCAGGAATCCTTTTCTTCCGTGTCCAAGTTTTCTAAAACAAATTCAATAATTTTTTTAATATTTATCTGTGATTTTTTTAAAAGTGATTTAACCCATGTCGGAATTTTTAAAAAATATTTTAAAAGGTATATTCTTTTCATTTTTCAAAAAATTTATCTTTTTTACTTCTTAACAAAAATGTGAATGTAGTCATTGTTTTAAAATACTCGGTATGAATAGAATTTTCATTCCATCATTACCGATTATTTATTTAAACATTTATTTTTAATTTTCCATGATTCATTTCAATGGATTTTTTCCCTAATATTATATAAATAACTAGTTTGGGTATTTTTTCAAGGCCTTACACATTTGTGTAAGATGTCTCAAAACAAGGAATTGACATTAAGTTTATAATGTTTATAATTATGAATTTCATTATTTGAAATCAGTTATTGATGTCCATGTGATTTTAGGATTGGTTATGATATCCATGAATTAGATTCAATATCATCTTATTATTTATATATAATTATTTGATCATCATTTATTCCTACCATTTTATACTTTATTCGCAAGTTATCGATAAAATATAATGTGCTTTCAATTATCTTTCATACAATATTGGTTATTCCTTTTTTAGTCAAGAGAGTTTTTGTTGTGAATCATCCTTACTAAGAATTTGGGCATACCCTTGTTTCCTTTCCTTTCTATAGGATATGAAGAATGAATCTACTAAATAGTAATACGATTAAGAATATTTATTTTAACTATATTATATTTCATTTTATCAAATATAATGTGAGATGAAATTATGTATCTAATTTAATAGGACTAATAAACTATTCATCTGTTTTGGTTGTGAAATGTAGGGTCATACCTATCTAGTTTACTTCCCTAGGAATTGTTAGTAAATTTCGGTTGTGAGGAGTTCACCATAGGTTGATTGGGGGTGTGACACTTGTTTTAATGAGGATTGTTTAGAACTTGGGGTGATTATCTAAAAACAAAGAGATGAATATGGGATAATGTGTTGTGTCTAGTTCTTTAGTTGTAGTGGTATTTCCATGTCTGAAAATTGTTTTATGTGATATATGGTACATGGTAAGTAGAGATCATGAGTTTTTCCCTATGGTGATGATAAATAAAATTCGTGTTCTAGAGTTCCAATTGGTCATGGTATGTTTTTTCATTCGTTAACGTGTCATCAGTTTAGTGAGGATAGATATAGATATAGTGGATCATAATTATATAAAATATTATGGGGTTCTAGGAATAAATTAAAAAAATGATCTCCAAAGAAATTTGAGCATGCATGCCACTATGAGACATTTTGGGGATGATCTTAGGGTGACTTTAGTGGATGGAGCTTTGGTTCTCATGGTTGAGCATGATAGAATGTTTTACTAAAGTTTGGATTGGATGTCCTTTATCATTTTTTGTGATGGTCATGGGATTTATTTTCTATAAACACACCATGAATAGGTTCTTGGGTGCTGCCTTATAAGCTATATCCAAGTAATCAGAATGGTTATCTAGTGAAGTTAAAACTATT
This sequence comes from Viscum album, assembly GCA_963277665.1. NCBI lineage: Eukaryota > Viridiplantae > Streptophyta > Magnoliopsida > Santalales > Viscaceae > Viscum > Viscum album. The sequence goes on along the minus strand of OY728120.1, from coordinate 576,924,558 downwards.
ATTCACACTTGTAAATGGACCTGGTGGGTTTGATACGTGTGTTTTTTACCATGTAGATAGGGATTATAAAACTAATTGGTCTTTTATGGAATATATAATTATATTTTTCATTGGGATTTTACAATTTCTCAATATAATAGTTGGGTATTGTGTGGTGGTGAATAATGTATGAGCCTTGGTATACCCGTGTTGGATTAGTGTCCATGGGTGGTTTTTCTTATCTCAGAAAGTACATTCAAATGAAATCACTATGATAATAAAAACATGATGTGTGGTTTGGGTTAGTTACTTAATAATGTAATGTTCATGATTCATAGGAATTCCATTTATTTTATCGTTGTGTACATATTCTAGGAATGTTCTTGTGGACACGAAATAATAATGTTTAATGCAGGGAGTACAACATAGAAAATTGAAGTGTTTTATGCTCATTTAAATAAGTTTTTGTTTAATGTTGATGAAAACATGTTTAGAATTATAATGGGTGATGGTTTAGTTCATAGAAAACCCCTAGGTGAGGGTGTCAAATATTTTTTCTTGGAATCAGATGCTTTGAGGTTTGTCACCTCTAGTATAGGTTGATGGTTAGTTGTTTAGGATAGATGTACATATAGGGAGGCGTTTCTAGTTTAGAGACAATGTTTTTGATATGTTAGTGTTTTGAATTAATATTCAGTTGTTAGTGTATAGGTGAGGTCTCATGAGATAAATGGTCTCAAAATAGAGACTACACATTATAAATACAGTTTTTCATAATGGTAGTCTGGTGAAAACTAGTGATATATACCCATGATGTGTGATTTTTTTGAATCAAGTGTTCAAGGATGTGAATTTTAGTGGGGTTTCAAGTTTGGTTTGAGTGATTTATCCACACCAAAATACATGATTTAATGGGATTTTAAGCTGTGAGATTGGTTCATATGGTTTTGGAATGATGATAACTAGGGTAATGTGCATGTGTCATTCATGGTTAAAGGATTAGTGCTTCTTATTTTTATATCTTGAAGATGATTTTTCATATGTTTTGGATATTATAAAACCCTATGTCTATAGGGGTGTTTGGGTTCAAGTAAAATCTTGACTTTTATTTTGGTGGAGGGGTCTGTTTTTTCATTATAATTCAAATTAAAATTATGATGGTTGGAATAGATTAAAAGATCCCTATTGGATATGTTTTGAGGTTCTGTAGGGTTTATGTAGGTATTGGGTGAGTCTGGGAAGCTCGGTAGGTGGTCATGGTATGTTTCTGAAGGGATGTAGTTCCACTGGCTTACCGATGGCCTTATTAAGAGGGAGTTGGTTCTTCCAACTAGTGATCCCATCAATGGAAATATAGTGGGTCTAGATTTTATTTTTTAAAGGTTGTATGGTCATTTTAATCCCTTATCCACCCTTTCTATTTAACTCATTAATTTCCATGATTAGGTATATTTTCAGTAGTGGTGGTTCCCTATTCCCCTCCCTTCTAGCTATGGAAAATCTCCACCAGTGCATTTATATTTTGGATTCCATATGTCTTGTTGGAAATATCTCAGTTATTGTAACACTCTTATACCCTATGATCTTTCCATTACTTGTAGTGGATTTATATTACTACATTTATATGGTTTATTACCTATTATCAAGATGTTTGTCTAGTTCTCTATTTTTTTCCATTTTTCTCTCAAATTTAATGTAATTATCTAATGATTGGGTCTATATGAATTTAAGGTAGATGGAAAAAAAATACTTACTGTATTATTTTCGTATTTATTTTTCATTTTTGTATTCATATCAGATCATTAGATGCCCAAACTAATAATTAAAATGCAATGATATTTTTCCCATGATTCTTTAGAAACCTAAATTTCACTTGGTTCAACATGTTGTATTAGGGTTAATCTCTATTTAAATTATATATGTAGCAGAATTGGATTGATTTAGAAGAGATGATAAATTAAATTGTTTAGTGTACTGCTACCCTTTCTAATGTAATAGTTTATTTGGGAGGTGGGTTTCCTAGGTTACCTATAAGAATCCTATATGTATTATACCCTTGGAATTTATAAATAGAATTATGAATTGAATTATATATGTGTTTGGGCCTATACTGTTAATTTACCTTATTTTGGATCAGTGATTAAGGAATATATGTGTTTAGTTTTTAATGTTATGGAATATTTATATTATTGGAATTTTGTGAGAAAATGGAATTCCCTAGGGAGACCCTCAGATTCCCTATAAAATGGCTGGAATTCCATGAGTGAGCATGTATTTGATTAGGGGACACATTGGTATTCCATCGGTGTTTCCCTTATTGGATAAAAGGACGTCTAAAGCAACAAAATTTCATGAGTTTCCTTGGATTCCACCCTAATTCATCACTATGAATGTCTCAAGGTGGCTCCCCATTTTATTGGGTAAATTTGTTAGTCATTTAATAACATATATTAATGTCATGGATTCCCATATGGTACCATTGTGAGTGTCTTCGGATTATCCGTCCCCAAAAATTTGTCTTGATTATCTGGGATTGAATTCCAGGGTTATAGACATTGATTTTGGTTGACCCTAACACTCTAAATTCCATGTAATATAAGTCCCATGGATTTAATTTAAATAATTCCATGTTTTTAAATACTTGGATTCTACTATATTTCACTAAAAATAATTTCATAGTTTCCTTAAAAGGATTTGTGGTGATTTATTATATGGGAATACCTAGTGGAGCCCCCCCCCCCCAGATTCCCATCCGCCTTATTGATTATTGTTTCCTTAGTGATTCCCCTTCGAATAGAGTTGACATGAGATGTTTCCAAAATGATCAAAGTTAATGGAATTGGATTAATTTGGTAGTGTTTACCTAGGTTATCCCCTCGAGTTCTAAGGATATATGTAGTTGTTGTTATTTAAACATATTTTTAATATTATTTCATTATTTATTTATTAAAACATTTATGCACAACCCTCATATATATATTATCATTAGACACTATTACTTGTTACCGGTTGAGTGTTATTCACACCCTTATCGGGCTACCATGGAACTTGGTTACCTAATTATATTCTCCTTGGTCATAGGTTACTGATTTAATACATGTCCTATGGTTTATTCTTGATGATTGTATGTCTAAGAAGGAGTTGGGAGATGAGATTCCAGCTAGAGCTACAGAATTATAGGTTTTGTGATATTTTTTGGTATCCTACTTTTTTTCTTTTGGTATACTTCTTCTTTACCATATAATTAAATTACTTATCTACCTATCATGTATATAGTGCCATTATGTTATTCCATGGGATGTAATTTAGAACTTTAGTTCTCTCTGTTCATTTACCTAACATTGATGTTATTGAATGTTTACATTACATACTTATAAGTGTATCACTCTATTAAGGAGGCTATAATATACCATGTATTCTACCTATAGACTCTCTCCTCTAGTTGGAATCCTCTGGTGTACAGGAAAAAGTACCTGAGTCTATATATTAAAATGGCTCAGGAATGAGTTCAATGGCATCCAGACCGGGACATTACTGTTGAGCCTAATTTTTGTGTGATTTTTTTATGGAAATGGTAGTTTTTTATTGTTAATGTTTCTTGTTGAAATATAATTATTTAATTAATTTATATATGTTAATTTGTTTGGAAATAATAAGATACTGAGAATTTCAGTTTAAGTATCCAAGCCTAGTAAGAAATTTGATATAACTTAGATGGAAGATGAAAGAAGAAGTGAAGTTAACAAGCCATATTATATGAAGAAGTTTATTTTAATACATTGAGTTTACTTATGATAATTAATTATTTTTACTTAATTTCTAAAAGATGTTCTATATTTTATGGAGAAGTAAATTTTTTTATCGACATTGTTGAAGTTTCCTTAAGAAGTTTTGTTATTATAACAGACAAAGTATCATTAAATATTTTACTTCCAAATTTTTCAAATTCAAATAGATTGATACAGAATAGGTGATTGGATATAGACTAGTAAACCAAGATGATCATAAAATGTTGGTCATACAAAGATGATTGGATAAAGTCAATCAGAATGGGTCAATCAGATGAAGGTTTCCATGTTATATAAATTTAATGTTCATACATGCTCAAAGAAACCTCATAACATAAATGGAGCGTGTGTAAGGGTATTAAAGACCAATGTAAAGGTAATTTGAGTGTTTTTTAAAGGTATATAAAGATTTAAAATACCCTCATAAAGGTAATATGATGGTTCCATAAGGGTTCCCATGTAAGGGTTTCCAAGCAGTGTCATTGGATGGAGGTTTCCAAACTGTACCATAAAATGGAGTGTCCTTCGAATGAAACTTTCTAATGAAATATTACATATTCCATTGAACGGGAAAATATTTGAAACTAAATTAAATAGAGGAATGTTTCGAAAAATACTAAAGTAATGTTCACAATAATTTCATATTGATGTGAATGGATGGAATCGATCGGATGATAATAGGAAAAAATAATTTCACTAATTATATTCATAAATTACATTGGATAGATAATGTTAAAAAAAATATTATTAGACATTGATAACTGATATTTTCTTTATTTATCAAACAAAATAACTCTGTGTGACCTTATTCAAACTGATGATTGAACAAATAACTATATGATGTCCTTTAGGTGAACTTATATAGATAAAGATATATGAAATGAATAAATTCTTAAATGATCAATTATAGGTTTCATAACATAGTCATCATTTTGAAAAAATGGGTGAAGACCATATAATGAAAAGTTTCTAAATAATAATAAAAAGAATAAGTTTTTAATTTATGTTTTCAAAAATAGAATAATGGTTTTGGACTTTATAGAAAATGTTTTCCGAATGATCAGAAAAATTATTTCCTGAAAAAGTTATAGGAAACATATAAATATCATCAGGAAAAGGAGGATGAGGGTTTTTAATATAAATCCTCATATATATGTTTCTATATTAATTAATCATATATGGGTTTTGGATATATTTTCATTGGATTTATTTTTCAATTTAAATTTATTTGATAAAGGTTATTGAGGTTTTTGAATAGTTTCTTTAGACCGAAGACTCTGGCCAATGTTAATAGACAAAGTGAGAAAAAGAAACCAGTGTAAGTATTATAAAGTCTTCTAAAATAGTTCTACAAATATGTAGGGTAAATGAAAAATTATGGACCTCTATGGGTTCAATGGAAGGGTGAAAAATAAAAATCATCTAAGAAAACATAAAATGCAGAAAGATCACTATGATAGAACGATGAATAATGTTTCGAATGGAATATAAAATAGGGTATTTCGGACAAAGAAATTATTATATGAAATTTTAGTGAATCATATCAATGTTTATTGGAATATTATTGTGTAATAATGTTTTGAAACTCCTATTAATCTATAAAGGAACACCAGATGAGGTTCCAATTAATGCAATATGTTTATATAAGTTTAACATGATATAATGTTTCAATAATTTTATGACTATTTATTTAGGATATTAATTATGGTGATTCTGAGTTAAATGATCAATGATTGAATAATCACAAAGGATTATTGTCATTTTAAAACATTTAAGGATGTTTGAGGAATATTTTTATTGACTTTAATGTTCAATTGTGTTTGAGAAATAAATCAAGTGAAATCAAAAGGAATATGTAGTTCAAAATTCATGTTTATTTTTGGGGGGAAAATTTTTTTGAGATTTAATCCTTTCAAATATAGTAGAACATATATAAAGGGGTTTCTTGAACCATATGACACTTATTTAGAACATTTTTTATACATATTTAGGATAAAAAGTGATAAAAACATTTCACTATAAGAATGTCCCAACCATAATTCTTCAGATACATTCTCAATTGGTTGGAATTTTCAAGTGTATAATTACTGGATTGAGAAGGGGTAATGGAAGAAGCTAAAGAACCATATTTAACTAATGAACAAAATAAATAAATTAATAAGATATATCATATGAATATTCACCAAAAATAACATTATTGTATGAGAATTTTTAAATAGACATATCAGGTAGATATATTTGATGGAAGATCAGAAAGTAAAGTTCTGGATAATGGAAACATAATAAGTATGGTTTGACCAAATACTGGAAGAGATTTTATCATTTTTTGTAGATTAAATGGGTGAATAAATTAAGGGATGTATAAAATTTCATTGAAAAAATAGAATCATATGGATATGAGTAGAAAATTTTATCGGATGGATAATGTCTGGATGAAAGAAGAGCAAGGAAACTTTCTTTCTCACTATTGTGCGGGTAACAATGTAAAGAAGAATAAAGTGGTGAAAAAATAAATAATATGAAATAAAACAAAATTATCAACATGTTGAAGAATTTATAGGTCTTATGAAGTACCTTGAAAAAGAATGTAGAGAATCACTTCACTGGTAGAATAAAGAACCAGCAAATATCTGTTAGTTACACCAAGTCAACACCAGTCTTGGGATTCAAGATTATTTTATACATCCTCCTAAATTATAGGGACTCACACTTTGGATATGGATAATTTTCTACAAATAGAATTATCCACGGTATCTTATTATAGTGGATAATAAATGTATTAGTCATCTCTATTCATGGAAAGGACTCACTACTTTTATTTTGTAGTAAACCTTGTGAAAATATCATATGCCGTCATTTTCCTAATTTCATATGATATGGAAAAGTGAAAAAGAGAATCAATATCCCAAAAGGTCTAAGTGGTAAAGAGATAAAAAAGATATAAAATACTAAGAGTACCCAATACTAATTCACCCCCTCTTAATTTTGATTATATACTGAATTGGTCCTTATAATTGGTATTAGAACCAATGTTTTCCTATATAATATTTTATATGTTAAAGTCATTCACTTTTGAATATTTTAGTTTCTTTTTTTCTGTAATAATGGTTTTAATTTTGGTGAATATTCATTTATCTATTATTAGACTAATATTTTTTACCAACTCCATGAAAATATGACAAAGAAATATAAAATAATATTCAAGAAGATATATCTCTAATCAAATGAAGAGGAAGTATCACCCTATCCATTTCAAGATAATATATATGATATATCAGCCTTGGAAAGTAAAAAATAGGTGTATCATGTTTCCACCAAGGATAAGGATATCATTCCGACCTCAAGTATGTGATGTGATCATGAGGTATATGAAAATTCATGTATAAATTATCTTTAAGGAGAAGATCCTAAAATTAGTGGTGAAGATGATCAATCTACAACTTCTCAAGATATATAAATTAGTGGCTTGAGATATATTATTAATTACATTCCCAAATAAATAATCTCTCTTATTTGCGGAGTATTTCAAGGTATGTTGGATGAGATCACTAAGCTGGAAGAAAAAGTAGATGATATCGGTGATGATTTGTAAGAAAACAATTTAGAATTTACAAATATATCTAGAATGTTTAGAGTATTGAAACAATAAAGGTGAATCTTGGAATGAGTTCCTCAAAAATTTTAAAGAAAATGTCTTGAGGAAGTAGAAAAGTAACATAAAGTCCAGAAGACTATAGAGAAAAGACCCATGAACATGAAGAAAATATGAAAAGTAGAAATGATTCAAATGATTTTCACTTAGAATTTATAAAAAAAAGAAAATCAAGGAACTTGACCCTTTGATACAGAACAAATAAATTTTTCATAAATAGGAACTAGAAATAATAAATAAGTTTTTTGAATATAATTTGTTTATGAATGAGGATCAGAAAAACACCCTCTATATGAAATTTCCAGAACTAGATGTTCTATTGTCCAATTTTGGGAATATTTATATTGTGAATATGGTGGATAGGAAAAATAGTGTGTAATATAGTTCCCTATTAAAATTCAAATGAGTTATGAAGAATATCCATAAACATTATATATAGTAAATCAGAAAATCAAGTTTTCTGGTTCATTGTTGGTGTTGTAAAAAATTAAATCATTTTGAATTAGACTATAGGTACAATCCTCAAAATTGAAAAAATAAAAATTAACACCATTACTAGGGTAGAAATCCATATTTAAAGAAAAAACATATTCATTATAAAAAAATACGAAATATCTAATGGTTTTAAAAATTCTAAAAATTCCTATGATGTTGGAAAAGATGGTGGTCATAAGGTTCATGCATAATTGTATCTGCACTGGTCCAAATATTCTAAAAAAATAATACCATGGAATTTAGATAACAAAGAAGAATTAACCTTGGGAATAAATAAGAAGAATGTTTTAAACACAAATTCTCCTAAGAAAATTTCACGTAAGAATTATTAGAATACCATAGATACAAAATCTAAGGAGATAAATAAATGTGAAAGATCCAAAATAACTAATAAGAAGGTGGAAAATAGAAGATTCCATGTGGAAGATCAAAACAAGTTTCCAAGGTTCATAATGATAAGTTAGGAATCTAGCTAGAATATTTGGAGGGAATGAAAAAAATGGAAGAAGAGAAAAAAAGGACTATGAAAAAGGTAAATATAATCTTCAACATGATGATAATGAATTTATATGTGTGATTTTTATGACACAATCCCAATAAATTTGTTCTAAAATAATTCATCCACAATTAAAGTTAATAAAAAATATAAAAGTTTCACCAGGTGATACAAGTGCTTTAAAATATTTTGAGAAGAGAATGTTCAAACATATATAAATATAATAGGTGATAATTTCAATGAAGCCTGAATAAGAATTAAAGTTTAAAAGTGTGGGTTTAAACATTGGAGTAAATGGATGTTTATAAAATTATCTCATCCTTTTTTCTCATATTAAGAAGTAATGAGGATCGACCATATTTCTTTTACATTTTTTATTTTTATTTTTTCTTTCAGAATACTGAATTGAAATTAATTCATGTACTTATCGGGAGTATATGAGTAGGAGGAATGGATACCATGTTTGGTTATCCATGATAAGAAGGTTGTTATCCTAGAATATTTCTTATGATTGGCTTGATGAAATGTTTTTAGGAAGGGATCATCCTTGATTAAGATATTGAAATTTTCAAGTCTATAATTCCACATAAGAAAATATCCATTTGATGAACTATCAACTTAACGATCATAAATCATATCTACTAAAGTGATGTACCATTATGGATATCATAATCAAAGTATCTTTAATGGGAGACATTAAGATAAATTTTTAAGAAGATATCATAACTTTAATCTCATAAAAATCAAATTATTCTAGAAATTACTTATGATCATTTCACTGGATAGGTACAGATTTCATAATCTCTCATCATTGGTTATATAAATAATACATTTATCACAAATATTGTGAAATTGAATTAATCAATGGAATATGAAAATTATAATTAAGAAAGTGTAATGGGGCCACTTATCTTTCTTACTGCACTTTAATGTTTTTAATGTGTTTTTAAGTGAGTGAAAGAGTTTCATGTTAAACTTTCTTATAAATATTTCATATCTCATTTAGTATCTTTTTCCATGAATAGAAGTGGAAAACCCCATGGTAATAATTTTTGGATTTCACATCCCCTAAGTAATCCTGATTAGTTGTTAAGGGATTGATTTTTTATCCAAATAAAATCCTCTTGTTTTCTACACTAAAAATGATTCACATAGAGTTAAAGTGAAAGTAAAGGTGCACATTTCTAATACATGATCAGAGACCCCTTTTCGTGGACTTTTCTTTATCAAAAAGGGGGATATAAATCGAAAATGAACATATTTTTTCAAAAAAAAATGGGAGAGATAAAATTTTGAGTAAAAAGATGAAAAAAATTTAGATATCAGAATATTCATTTTGATTGTACTTTGAAGGTATTGCCAACAAATACAAAGGGGGAGATTTCTAAGACAAAATTGCATGTGATTTATGTTTTTTTCAATTAAATATAAATATTTAATTGACGTCAACATGTTGAATAAGTTATAAAGAATAAGCTATTGGAAATTTTGGTTGTAGTACCCAAGCCTGATAACAAATATGATATAGCTTGGATTGAAGATGAAAGAATAAAAGAAGTTCACAAGACTTATTCTCTTATGAAATTTCAATAAATAATTTTTCACTTATGAAGATTGGTGAGCCACTTTTAGTGTCTACAACTTGTACTATGTTTTATGGAGAAGAATATTTTTTATCAACATTATGGAATTTTCTTTAAGTAATTTCCTTAATAACCTTTATTACTAAAAAGGACAATGTTTCCTTGTGGTTTCCTTAAGAATTTTTTGAATCAAAATGGATGTAGATATCATAGACAACCCAAGAGATGCCAGATGATATAGTAGATCCAAAATACTCATTCATGAATGGATGATTAAATGAAGTTGACCAGACATAGTTAATTGGATGAGGGTTTCCATGTTATATAAAGTTCATTTTCAGACCCACATATAGAAACCCTAGCACTTAAAAGTAACCTATGTAATGGTAGTAATGACTTATGTAAACGTAAATAAGTAGTTGGATAAATGTACGCTGAGATTTATAATACCCATTTTAGGGTAATCGTATGGTTTTTAAGGGTATCCATATAAGGGTTTTCAAATATCATCATCGGATGGAGGTTTAAAACTATTCCATTCAACTGAGTGTCCATCATTTGAAACTTTGCAAATACATCTAACATATCCCATCAGATAGAAAAAGATGTAAATTATAATGGAAAAAAGGAAACACTACTGGAATTTTGGATATTTTCAAAGGTTTATTTGCGATGAGATCCTGTCACAAAAACTCTTTTGTGACGGGGTCCCGTCGCAAATAGCCCGTTGCAGAAAACGGCATCGCAACTAGTTCTTTTTGTTATGGGTCCATCACAAAAAATACTACATGAAATGGAATGTAGTCCAATCAAAAATAGATATCTGGTTAAATTCATTATATATACAATAACCTTTCATGATGGACCAGTTGTAAAAAGTATTTAAGATGGGTTGGTTTCTCGTCGCAAATAACTTTTATGTTATAAACCTGTTACAATGGGCTTGTCGAAAAAAGGTTTTTATGATGGTAAAGAAACCTGTCTCAAAAAAAACTTTTAAATATATATATATATACTATTTTCCACATGCCCCCATCACAAAAGGACATGTCGCAAATACTTAATAAGATAATTACAATAATATAATTATGATTAATGAAAAAATATTATTAATTTTTTTAAAATAATAAAATATAAAATATAAAAATTCTCAATAACTGTAAATAATTAAATAAATAATAATAATAATAAAATTATGATTAATGAAAAAAAATATTAATATTATTAAAATAAAAAATTATTAAAATTCATAATATTCAGAAAAAAATAAAAAAATCATAAAATATTATTATTATTATTATAGCTAAAATAAACAAACATTAAAAAATATAATACTAATAATAATTAATAAAATATTAAAATATTAAAAAAAATATGCAATATTCACACCAATATAAAATACAAAAAACTGTAAATTGTTCATATTACGAAAAATGTTCAATTCAAATGTTTTTAAAAGATCAAAAAATAACTGGTGGGATATTCTTCTGAAAAAGATGGAGGAGATGGAGGAGATGGTGGAGAAAACTCCATCCCTAAACTACGAGTTAGACGGAACATGTGCTCCCTCTGCTTATGTTGCTGCTACTGCCACCGACACATGTCCTCCTTCTGTTTCTGCTGTTGCAGATGCCATCGACGCATGTCCTCCTCATGTTGTTGTTGCGGCTGACGCATCTCTTCCTGCTACTTCTGCAAACTCTCTATAATCTCAGTTTGAGCTCACAACTGCTCATGATACTGTAATCCGGAAGATGATGCCTCTCCTCCAGCTGCCTCGAGCTAGACGATGACATCGCAGCAGTACCATAATAAGTCCCAGGAGTCAAATGGGAGCATATACTAACTACTCGGACCATCTTGAAGGCATATCGGGTTGCCTACATCGATTTGCCTCATCCAAATGGTGGTTACTAGTCTGATCAGCCGCCTCGGCCTGACTCTCAGCCCTTTTCTGAGAGGTCACAGCCACATATGACCCCTTCAGTTTCAATTTGAAATTAAAGTAGTGAAAATATTATATGTAGTAAATTTTCAAACTTAAAATGAAATAACACAGACCACAATCTAATGATGGCAATCACCTCTAATCTCTCTAGTGGTTGGATAAATGTAAATCCTCTAATAAACGTCATACTCCATAATATGAGAATGCTTGACTGCCTATATGAATATAAAATAAACTTTTGATACTTAAGATTGTATAAAATATTTAAAATAGATACTTACCAGATGCTCTCTATGCGTACTGAATGTACGGCTACCAGCTCGAAATGTCACCTCCTGTCTCCCCCGATTTTTCCAGCCCAATAAATATCTCCTCTGAAATCAACCACTCAACTAGTGTGAACATAATCCCTCCCAAACGTGAAATGAAATGTACTATGGTCACTAGGCTCTACATGAATCATCAAATACAATCACTCCTACTTTCTTAATGCATATTCTTCTCAAATTTTTCAAAAAATGACCGAAACGCTCACGCATAGACACCTCTCATGCCTTGTGGATAGCACTATGCATGCTATCATCGATGGGATACCATAATACCTAAAAATAATTTATAATATCAAGTTATTGATGAAACCTATTTCTAAATAAATATTGTTTATTTATGTACCAACCAATGATTGAACATTCCAAACCACACATCAACATGAATCTGTTCCTATGTGATCCATGGTTGAGAAAAATAATTTTTCAAGATAGTGCTCCCCTGTCCAGCAGCTACATGCGCAAAACTATGAAAAAAAACAAATAATTAAACAATTTTTATATAAATAATTTATTTAAAGATAACTAAAACACAAAAGTTATCATACCTCTTTGTGTGTGGATCGAAACCAAGATGTGGACACCACTCACGGATAGGGTCACGAATAATCAATCGCGCAAGATCGCACCCCCTCCGCATACCACCTGAACCGCCAGTAGGATGAGTGTTAGATGATCCCAAATCCTCCTCATCCAAAGGTAGATCAGCCTCCTTCAACTCACGAAATAGATCATGGTCTATCTAAAACACAAAATGATTGTTGTTAGCAGATAGGTGAAAATAACAATTACATATAAATATATATTAGTTATGATTAAAACTAGAATTTAATTGTGTCAATGTTCACCTTTATAATCATCTTCACGTATGATGATGTCAATGTATTCATATTCATCAACGGCGTCATCAATATCCATATGAGTTTTAGTTTCATCATCTCTTTCCATTTCAAAGTCATTTGTAACATCATTAATATCATCGTCACCATCGGCCCTTAATTGTGGGGTTTCATCATCGATATTCATGTCTCTGTGTGAAAAATGGATTTTGAGTAGTCTCTTAAAAATTTCCAATTCCTTTTACTTCATTGGTACCATATTCAGTTTGAGTAAACTGATTTTCTTGAGGTTTCATTTTTATTATGATCCACCAATCACTCAGGTCTCTTGATGTAGCATAGTACTTTGTGTAATATATTTTATATGCCTATTGAGCTAGTAAAAATGGTTCATTTAATATAAGAATAATTTTATATTTAATATCGATGATTCCATGAATTAGTTGAACATGCAAGCCTCTCTTAGTATCCAACCACTAACATTTAAACATTGTTATGTAATTTTTTCCTAGATAACACAATCCAATAATTTCATCCCGCATGTCGTAAAAGTCAACATCAGTTTCTATATGATGATATCCTCTCAATAAAACTCAACTGTTCATTGTTTTTTTATTCCACATATGAACGTGTATGAAATCAAAAACAATTAACCACATATGTATTATAATATTTCTCTATTTTTGTGGTGGGTTACTCAATATACACAGTCACTTATCAATTTTATCCGCATGTTGAGACACCTGAAAATTTGTAAAAAAATTATCAATATAATAAATAATAATCCGAATTGTTATATTAAAACATCAAAAAATTTGTTACCATTTTATGAAACCATTGAGAAAAATTTTTCTATCGGCATTCTTCAAGAGAAACTGATGTAATTTGTGTAAGATGTTTCTTGACATGTTTATCATATAACCTACAAATAAAATAAGTTTCCTTATTATAACATAAATTATAGAATAAGTGATTGAAGCACTCATAGTAAAAATGATGTCATTTCTTCATAGTTGAACAGAACTTATGTTTGATCTCTGTGATGTTCAACATCTGAAATCCATCGTTCATGAACTCCACCGAAGCCAAGCTCTGGCTAATTAAAAACAGATAATTGATTGTCCATTTAATCATCATCATTCCCCCCATTCCATCCCATGTGGTTGTGTTTTGAGGGATATTTAGATTCATAATAATGAGAGCATAAAAATAAAATTTCCTCTTTCAAATAAGCTTCAGTAATTGAGCCTTCAACTAATGCTTTGTTACTTACATTTTCCTCCAATTTCTGTATACATCTCTCGAATGGGTACATCCATCGAAACTGTACCGGACCTCTACATTTAGCTTCATGTGGAAAATATCATATTGATTTTTCAATTAAGTTAATGAAAGTTAGAGGGAAGATTTTTTCCAGTTTACATATAATGACAAAAACAACTTCTTCTAGTTCACATAGTGCATCATAGTCTTTTGTCACCACACAAATGTCTCAAAAAAATATGATATATCTATTATCGAATCCCAAATCATAGAATTCAACAAACCTCTTAATCGAATATTCATAATTCTTTCCATTATAACATGACAAGCATAAAATTTTTATCTGGAAATATGATCATTCTCAACACATCTACCCAATTTGAAAACAAAACCATCTGAAAGTCTCAAATCTATAATCCACTAAAAAAATTGGGCAAGATCTAATCATGCCTTTACATTATCTTTGGTCTTACCTAGTGTATTCAAACTGTATGAAATAAATTACCCAAATAGTTTTTCTCAATATGCATGACATCCAACAAGTGGCAGACCAATATATCAGACCAATATGGAAGATCCCAAAAAATTCATTGTTTTATCCAATTATTCTCTTTCCCCAATCCATTAATTTTCTGTTGGTTTACTGTTGGCCCAAATGTGATGGGAGGTAATGAAAATAGAACTAATTTTAACTCTCTACCTGAGATAATTTTTGGAGGTACATCCCTTTCAATTGTGCCTTTTCTAAAATGAGATTTGTTCTTTCTAAAAGGATGATCAGTTGGAAGAAATTTGTGATGACTGTTAAAATAGAGATTTTTTTCTATTAACAAGCATAAAGGCTTTGTTGTCTTTTATATAGTAAGGACATGATTTCGGACCATGGGTAATCCAGCCAGATAACATGCCATATGCTATGAATCCACTAATTGTCCACATAAATTCATATTTTAATATGAAATTTTGGTTCGCAACAACATCATATGTACTAACCCCACTACTCCACAACGAATTTATCTCATCAATCAATGGTTTCAAATAAACATTAATATTATTTTTCAGATGTCCTAGGATTAATAAGGTCATAAAGATATTGAGATCCTTCATCAACATCCATTGCGGTAAACTTTATGGAGTTATAAAGATAGGCCAACATGAATAATGACTACCATAATAACCAAACAGACATAAATCATTAGCAGAAACACCCAATAACATGTTTCAGGCTTCCAAAGAAAAAGATGGATGTAATCAGTCAAATTATTCCATTAATCACCATCAGAATGATGATTCAAGATTTTATTGGTTGAAATCTTGGTTTTGTAACATGACATAACTGACATCGTGTTTGGAGACATAAACCAACACTGCAACCTAGGTTTAAGGAGAAAATATTTCAATTGTTTCACAGGAATTGATCCAGACTTCCCCAGTTGTTCTTCTATATACCTCGATTGTCAATAAGTGGGAAAACTATCCAATGACTCATTTTCACCAGAATATAAGATGCAATCATTTTCATATGCATGAATCTTTCGATACTTAAGGCCCAGATTACGATCCAGCCTCTTGCACTCATAGTAATTTATAGGAAACACATTTCCTTTAGGTAACAGTGATTTAACCAAAGAAAATATCGAATCAAAACAGTTTTTTGGCATTGCATTATATGATTTAATAGCCCTAAATTTTGAAACTACTTCTAATTTTCTTATCTTGCATCCATGATATAATGCATCTTCATTAGACCTCAAGAACTCATAAAATTATTATAGTGACAACTCCGGAGTTATATCAACAGTAACCTGAGTTTCATTTTTTTGAACAGATTGATCTGCAACATCATGTACTAAATTTTGAAACCGTGATGGACCAGGAATCAAGTTATTAGTATCTTCTCTGGAACTGCATTCACTGTGTTGATACCGAAAAACATAATCTGATTGAAAAACAAACCACAATAGATGTCCCCCAACCTTTTCAAATGTGTCAAACATTCTTAGAGAACGTTTTTTATAAGGACACATAATTGTGCCTTCTGAAAAAAATTCTGGTTTTGATGGTGAAAATTATAAGAATGATTCAACACCCTCAATATATACAGGATTTAAATTAGAACCATTTGGATTTCTATACTGATTTATCCAAGCGTGATCATCTAATAATGATTTTTGTTGACTTCCTTCTTCCATATTTCTCTAAAAATATAAAATCATTACAATTTTTTGAATAATTTGAAATTAGAAAAACAGCATCCCAAAAAAGAAGCTAAATAATTACAACAACATCTTATTACTAATCACTACAATTTATTACTATTTATTAATAATTATTACTATTTATTAGTATTTAATATTGTTTATTAGTATTTATTAGTATTTATTAGTATATATTACTATTTATTAGTAGTTATTACTATTAATTAGTATTTATTAGTATTTATACGTATTTATTAATATTTATTACTATTTATTACTATTTATTACTAATTATTAAAATTTATTAGTATTTATTTATATTTATTACTATTTTTACTATTTATTACTATTTATTACTATTTATTACTATTTATTAATATTTATTAGTATTTATTACAAATTATTACAAATTATTACTATGTATTACTAATTATTCCTAATTGTTCATAATTATTCCTAATTACTTCAATTTATTACTGTTTATTCCTAATTATTACTAATTATTACTATTTTATCCAAATTATTACTATTTATTTCTAATTATTCCTAATTCTTATAAATTATTAGTATTTTTTACTAATTTTTACTAATTAATACAAATTATTACTAATTATTACAATTTATTAGTATTTATTAGTATTTATTACTATTTATTACTATTTATTATTTATTTATCTCTATATATTACTATTTATTAGTATTTAAAACTATTTATTACAATTTATTTCTAATTATTACAAATTATTACTATTTATTACTAATTATTAATAATTATTACTATTTATTACTATTTATTACTAATTATTGCAATTTATTACTATTTTTTACTATTTATTTCTATTTATTACTATTTATTACTATTTATTACTATTTATTATTATTTATTATTATTTATCACTATTTATGACTATTTATTACTATTTATAATTGTTTATTACTATTTATTTCTAATTATTACAAATTATTACTAATTATTACTAATTATTACTACTTATTAGTAATTATTACAAATTATTACTATTTATTATTATTTATTACTATTTATTACTATTTATTTCTATTTATTACTATTTATTACTATTTATTACTAATTATTACTATTTATTACTATTTATTACTATTTATTAGTATTTATAAGTATGTATTACTATTTGTTAGTTTTTATTACTATTTATCAGTATTTATTACTATTTTTTAGTATTTATTACTATTTATTAGTATTTATTACCATTTATTACTATTTATTACTATTTACTACTATTTATTAATATTTTTTACTACTAATTATTATTTATTTCTATTTATTAGTATTTATCACTATTTATTACTATTTATTACTATTTATTACTATTTATTACTATTTATTAGTATTTACTACTATTTAGTATTATTTATTACAATTTGTTACTATTTATTATTATTTATTACTAATTATTACTATTTACTACTATTTATTACTATTTATTACTATTTATTACTAATTATTACTATTTATTACTAATATTACTATTTATGACTAATTATAACTGTTTATTACTATTTATTAATTTTTATTGCTATTTATTAGTATTTACTACTATTAATTACTATTTATTAATATTTATTAATATTTATTAGTATTTATTAGTATTTATTATTAGTTATTCCTATTTATTACTACTTATTACTACTAATTTCTATTTATTACTATTTATTATTATTTATTACTATTTATTACTACTTATTAGTATTTATTAGTATTTATTAGTATTTATTACTATTTATTAGTATCTATTACTATTTATTAGTATTTATTACAATTTATTAGTATTTATTACTATTTATTAGTATTTATTACTATTTATTAGTATTTATTATTATTTATTAGTATTTATTACTAATTATTAGTTTTTATTACTAATTTTTTGTTTTTATTACAATTTATTACTTTTTATTAGTATTTATTGCTATTTATTACAATTTATTAGTATTTATTACTATTTAATAGTATTTAATACTATTTATTAGTATTTATTACTATTTATTAGTATTTATTACTATTTACTAGTATTTATTACTATTTATTAGTACTTATTAGCATTTAATAGTATTTGTTACTAATGAGTACTAATTATTACTAATTGTTAATATTTATTACTATTTTTCTAATTATTACTTTTTATTTCTAATTATTACTAAATAGTGTTAATTACTATTAATTACTGCAAAATACAGCTACTAGTTATTAATTACCTCTATTTATTTATATACATTACTAATTATCATTAACAATTATTAATTATTACTAATTACTAAGAATTAGTACTGATAATTTAATTTTATTATTACAAATAAGTACTGGTGACAAAACAATTTAAATCTAACTTAATTACAAATGATAAACAATAATTAAAATTAATATAATGAAATGAAATAAATACTAAATTGAATAAAACACAAATACCTTTAAAATTGATCTCTTATAATTATAGGCGGCTTCACAACTTTTCATAAAAAAACTAACACACTCTAAAATTAGAGTTTACATAAGCAGATAAGAAGGAATTCAGGAGGAGAGAAGAAAAAACAGAGGGGGTATATATGTGTTAGATTTGTTACAATGGGGGTATTAGCGATGGGATTCTTGTCGCTAATAGTACTTATTACGATGGGTCTCGTCACAAATACCTTCGGCCAAAATAATTACCGTCAGCGGTTAAAAGGTTATTTTCGATGGGGCCCATCGTAAAAAGTGACATGCCGACACACTATTTGCGACGGGACAACATCCCGTCGGAAATAGGTTTTTACCGCCACCGGTTATTTGCGACGGGTCCCGTCGCAAATACCCTCTGGGGGTCAAACTAATTGCGACGTGGGATCCCCCGTCACAACTAGGTCTTACCACCTCCAAGCATTTGCGACAGGTGGTGCCTACCTGTCACAAATGCCCTTTCGCTCAGTTTGGCGTGCAAATAGCGCTAATCTTTGTGTAAGTTTTTTTGCGACGGGGTGCTTATTCCCGTCGCAAATAACCTCTTCGAGGAACTATTTGCGACGAGATTTATTCTCATTGCAAATAACCCATCGCAAATAATGGTTTTTTCTATAGTGAAACTTTGGGAAAACATTGAAGGAATGTTCACAATCATATCGGACTGATGTGAATAAATGGAATCAACTGAATGAGAAGAGGAACAATTTTTTTGACTAATTATATTTTCAAATTACATTGAATAGAGAATGCGTAGACAAATAGTTATCAGAAATTTCTAAGTGATCTATTCTTACTTGATCAATCATCATACTTTTTGTGGCATGATTCAATCTAAATATTTGACAAATAACTATACACATCCATTCAAATAATCTTTTATAGAGAAATAGATATTAAGTACATATGTTATCAAATGATCAGTAATAGGTTTCATAATGATGTTAATAGTTAGATGAATTGTTTGAAGATCATTAAATTAATAGTTTATGATTTGTGGGATAAAGAGTATGTTTCTGAAGTAGGTTATTAGAAAAAGAATGTGTGTGAATATTGTAGATAAAGGTTATAGAATTATTAGAAAAATGTTTCCAAAAATTGTTATAGGAAAAATTTGAAGATCATCACACATTGGTGGATGAAGATTTCCAAGCTAATACATTTGAAAAAAGTTTTCATATGAAGCCATCGAATAGAGGATTATGAGTGATTTTCATTTGACTAATGTTTCTATGAAATCAGATTTGATAGATTTTGTTGAGTTTTCTGAATAGTCACCTTACATGAGAGTCTTCAGTCAATTTCATCAAACAAAGTTTGAAAAATACATCAAGTTGGGTATTACAAAGTCTTCTAACAGTGTTCAATGATGTCCTCAGACAAAACAAAAATATTTATCCTATATGGTTTCATTAGATGGAGGAAAACTAATAATCATATGGGATCTAATCACATAAAGGAAGATCCCTATGAAAGTATGATGAATAATTTTTTAAAGGGAAAATCAAAAGGATTCATCATAATAAAGAAGATATGAGATTAAATGTTAGTTAATCATTTCAAGTATCAGAGTAAGATTCTTTTGAAATAATTATATTACATTACAATGAAGTTTTAAAGGAATACCAGATAAATATCCACCATAAGGAAGATGTGAAAGTAAGAGGTATTGGATATAATGTTCATAGAACTTTATGAATATCTTATAAAGTTATTAATTTTGGATATGATGATACAGACCATCAATGATTCAATAATCACAATTTATTTTTGTGATTTTTGAAAATTTAAAGAAGTTTGAGGTATGTGTTAATGACTTTGGGGATATATAATGTTTGATATAGAAATAAGGAAAAATTAAAATTAGCAGGAAGATTGAAAATCATCTTTGAGCTAGGAAGGAAAAAAAATTTGAGTTCCTACACATTCTTATGGAAGAGAGCCTACATAAACGAGGTGTTGGAAGAATATGAATATAGTTGAGAACAATTTTCATACATTTAGAGGAGTGAAATTGCTGAAAATTTTATTCCTTAATAATGTTTTGACCAAAAATGGTGAGCATCATTCTCATCTTGGTTGAAGTTTCATGTGAAGAATTACCAGATGGAGATGGGGTAATAAATGAAGCTAAGGATCCAGGAAAAACTAAAGTAATGAATGAATAAAGGAATAAAGCAGATTAGATGAACTGTATCTGGAGGTAATATTACTAGATGGACATTATCAGATAGACATATTATACAAACAAATCGAATTGATGAATAGATAGATTGGTTTTGAATAAAGGAAGAATAATAAGTATGGTCTGACCAGATATCCAGAAGATATTTTACCATTTGGTGTCAGATGAACATGGTGACTAAAATAAGGCTCATAGGAACTATTACCGGATAAATTAGAATCATATTAGAAGGATTGGAAAAAGTGAGTGGATAAACAATATCTAGATGAAATAAGAAAAATGAAAGTTTCTTGCCTACTGTTGTGCAAGTAACCAAGTTAAAAATAATAATATGGAAAACAAAGAAGCACTATAAAATCTGACAGAAGTCTAAAATGGTGGAATTATGTCATGTTGTGACAATATAAATTAATAAAGAAGGCGATATTTTCTTCATTTCCATTATAAAGAACTACTGAGGCACTACAAGTGGGACCATGTCATCAGTATTATGGGGATTCAGTATTGTTTCTATCCCCCTAAAATAGTGTAGGGACTCACACTTTGGATACAAATTCTTTTCTAACCACACCACTCTACATGTTATCTGATTATGGTATAGAATCTATATACTAGTCATCACTATATGGGGTAATGATTGGCTACACATATTGCATAGTGAACCCTGTAAAAATACCATGTATAATGATTTACCTACTTTCATATACATTCATGTCATAAGGAAAATGGAATTAGATAATTATCATCCAAACTAGTCTAAAAGGTAAATAGATAAAAGGTTAGAAAATATTAATAAGTTCTCAAAACTGATTCACCCCCCTAGTGTTGAGTATATCAATAATTGGTCTTCTTAATTACATTTGGATTCCTTAGGTTTTTATGAGGATGAAATAATATATAGTTCTTGTGCAGGATAGTTTTTTTATGATGGGTTAGTATGTAGGGTGCACTAGTGGAAAAAACATTTAACACGTCAGAATATTTCACGTCGTTTCTATATAACCGATATGCAATGCTTTAATGATCAATATATCAGGTCTGTTATTTTATAACCAATGTGATATATAAATCAGGATCCATATTTTAGGTTGGTTATAAAATAATCGGCATAACTTATACAGAGATTAGCTTTTTGATGTAGATTATTGTATAACCGACCTGAAAATCGAATCTAGTGTGCTTTATCCCGTCGGTTAATTGATAACGGACATGATAAAGGAAATCTCGGCTCTTTATCATGTCAGTTATTTTATAACCGATGTGACAAAGGAAATCTTGGTGCTTTACTATGTCAGTTATAAAAAAACTAATGTCATAAAGCCAATCTCATCAATTTATCTCGTCAGTATAAAGCGACATATATCTCGTCGTTTATAAAAGTACCAATGTGATAAATTGTTTTCTACGTCGGTTATTAAATAACCAACTTTATAAACACTAAAAAATAGTTTACCACGTCGGTTATTAAATAACCGACGTGCTAAATCTTTTAAATTATTTATCGCACCCTGTATTTTGTTATTCTGTTTTCTTCGATCGGGTGACCTACGACTTGTCTCTCTCATGTAAAAACCCTAGAATTGATTCATCGATGTTGTTCCCTCCATCCTCGTTTTTCAAACATCATTCTTCATATTTATTATTATCAGATCTATCAAGTCGACTCACAACACTCATATAAGCCTCACACGACACCTTTTCAGTTTTTTCCGCGATGCCCTAAAAACAATTTTTGAGATGTTATTTTTTTTGTTCTTGCTGTCATGGTTAGTTTCATAGTGTTCATCTATTCCATGATAAATTCATTTCTAGTAAAATAAACCTATAGAAGTGATATCATGAAAGTTTATGATTTATGTGTGTTCTTTCATGTGTTTGTGCGCGTACAGGGGGTTTCCAAAGTGGTGGGGGGATGTGCAAGTGGGTGGGGGTGTTCAGGGGGTTTGGTGGGGTGTCCAGTTTAGTGGGGGTGCCCAGGGGGTGTCAAAGGGGGTGTGGGTGGTTTCCAGGGGGTTCAGGGGCTGTCCAAGGTGGTTGGGGGTGTCCAAGGGGGTGCAGAGGATGTCAAAGAGGGTGGGGTGGTGTCCAGGGGTGCGGGGGCTGTCCAAGGGGGGTGGGGGCTGTCCCAAGGGTTCGGGGGGCTTTCCAGAGGGTTGGGGTCTATCCAGGGTGTCCATTGAGGTGGGGGGGGGGGGGCAGTCCAGGGGTGTGGGGGGGGGGGGGGGGGGGTCCAAGTGGGTGGGGGTGTTGAAGGGGTGGGGGGCTCTCCAAGGGGATGGGTGGGGGGGTTGTCCAAGGGGGTGGGGGCTTGTCCAGTGGGTTTTGGGGGTTTTTCAGGGGGATTTCCAGAGTTTTGGGTGTGTTTAGGGGTGTGTCTAAGGGGGTAGGGGTGGGGGTGGTTTCTAGGAGGGGTGGGGGTGTCTAAGGGGGTGGGGGATGTCTAGAGGGGTGGGGTTGTCCAGGGGGTGGGGGATGTCCAGAGGGATGGGGGGCTGTCCAAGGGGGTGGTGGTGTCCAGGGGTTGTCATAGGGGGTGGGGGTGGTGTCCATAGGGTTTAGGGGGCTATCAAGAGGGTTGGGGGTGTTCAGGGTTTCCATGGTGGGGGCATTCCAGGGGTGTGGGGGGGGGGTCCAAGGGGGTGGGGGTGTCGAGGGGGTGGGGGCTGTCCAAGGGGGTGGGTGGGTTGGGGAGGCTATACAAGGGGGTGGGGGCCTGTCCAAAGGGTTTGGGGGGTTGTCCGGGGGGCTTTCAAGAGGGTTGGGGGTGTCCAGGGGCTGTCCAGGGGGTGTTTAAGGGGGTAGGAGGTGGGGGTGGTGTCCAGGTCTGGTGATGGTGTCTAAAGTAGTGGGTGGGCTGTCTAGAGGTGTGGGGGGCTATCCAGGGGTGGGGGCTGTCCAAAGGTGTGGGGGGGATGTCCAAGGGGGTGGTGGTATCCATGGGGTGTCCAAGGGGGTGGGGGTGGTGTCCGGGGGGTGGGGGCTGGCCAAGTGGTTGGTGGTGTCCAGGGGGTGTCCAAGGGGGTGGGGGTGGTGTCCAAGGGGGTGTGGGATAAGTGTTAGTTGGGATTGACTATTACATCGTGGTTTTTGAGATTATGACATGATCATTGTATTTTTTTCATGGATATATGCTATAATTTATTAGTGTTGTTTAAGATGGTGGGGGTGGTGTCCAATGTGGTGGGGGTGGGGGGTGGTGTCCAGGGGTGGGGGTTGTCCAAGGGGATGGTGGTGTCCTGGGGGTGTCCAAGGGGTGGGGGTGGTGTCCATGGGGGTGGGGGATAAGTGTCAGTGGGGATTGACTATTGAATCATGGTTTGTGAGTTTATGACATGATGATTTTATTGTTTCATGGATATTAGGATATAATTTATTAGTGTTGTTTAAGGGGGTGGGGGTGGTGTCCAAGGTGGTGGGGGTGTTGTCCAAGGGGTTCGATACAATCTATGTTTGAGGTTTCCACTATGATTTTTAGGGATTCAATCATTATGAGAAGATGAGGGGTGTTTCAATATGATTCAATTTGGTTATATATATATTTACCAATAATTGACTATGAGAAAATTATGGGTTATGAGGTGACCATGTCGTGGTTTTCAAAGATGTGCAGTTATCCTGACCCCATTGTACTGTGATGATAGGCTTTACACTATGATGTTCTCCATCAAAGTTTTTATTTTAAATTTGATTTGATTCTTAGGTTTACTCCATTTTATTCAATTTTCTATCAACCATTAGAGGCCCCACGTTTTTCTTGGATTCCATGGAATTTCCTTAAATAAGTTACTTATTCCATGTTCTTCTTCCTTTATTCTTTGTTTCTTTTTTTTCTTCTTCGTCCACTTATTCTTCTCCTTTATTCCTTCTATTATTATGGATTTTTTGTCATTTATAAATTGATGGTTTAATAGTAATCTTTGTGTTCTAGGGTTATTAGAAGGGGTGGGGTGTCCAAGGGGGTGGGGGTTGTCTAGAGGGGTGGGGGATGTCTAGGGGTGGGGGCTGTCCAGAGGGGGGGGATATCCAAGGGGGTGGTGGTGTCCAGGGGGTGTCCAAGGGGTGGGGGTGGTGTCCAAGGGGGTGGGGGTGTCCCGAGGGTTGGGGGTCTTCATGGGGTGTCCAATGGGGTGGGGGTGGGGGTGGTGTATAGGAGAGGTAGGGTGGGGTCTATCTAGAGGGGTGAGTGGCTCTCCAGAGGAGTGGGGCTATCCAAGGGGGTGGTGGTGTCCAGGGGGTGTCCATGGGTGTGGGGGTGGTGTCCAGGGGGTGGGGGTTGTCCAAGGGGGTGGTGGTGTCTAGGGGGTGTCCATGGGGGTGGGGTGTTTTCCAATGGGGTAGGGGTGTCCAGGGGTGGGGGTGGGGTTTGTCTAGAGGTTTCAAATCGTTAGGATCTGTGTAATTTTCAGTAGTGAATGTATACATATTTTAATATTTATACTTCATAATTCTTTTTTACGGAAGGGTGAATTTGGTATCCATTTGCACCAGGATGTATTCTTTGTGAACCTTAAGAAGAAAAGATCCAAGATGAATTTAAAACTGTTATATCTAACTATATTTTCTTTTTAAAATCTTATTCAAGCATATTTTTTTAAATACGCATAGATTTGTATTATATTTCAAAAAAAATTACATTAAAATTATGATTTTTTCATATAAACATAAATTTTTCTTATCTTAAAAAGATGTATAATTTTGATATTTCTTATAGGTAAAAATGAGTCGAAGTTGGATTATACCACATAGAATGAGGAATGAATATGAGGAAGGTGTTGATTCCTTTTTGGAATTTTATAAATGAAATGTTCCAAGTAGTGACATTTTTTTCTGTCCATTCCTGAAATGTTTGAATATAAAGAAGTTGAAAAGTAGAGAGATAAAAGATCATCTGATTTGTCATGGTTTTAATCCGAGTTACAGCCTTGGGATTTGGTATGGTGAAACTAGACGGAATGTCACTAATGATGATGATTCAAAAAATGGTAACTCTTATGGAATTGAAGAAATCATCTGCGATATTACAGTCGAACAAATTGAGATAGAACCGACAGTTGCGCCTCTATATTGTGATGCTGAAAAACCATTATATCCTGGATGTAAAAATTTTATGGTTTTGTTAGTAGTGTTAAGATTTATTAACCTGAAGGCGAAACATGGATGGAGTGACAGATGTTTTACAGAGCTGTTACAGTTGGTGAAAGACATTCTTCCAAAAGATAACGATCTTCCAGATAGACATTATAATGCCATGAAAATATTATGCCCGATGGGATTGGGATATAAGAAAATACATGCCTCTAAGAATTACTGTATGATATATTGGACGGAACATGAATTTCTGTCAGAGTGTCCTAAATGTGGGACATCACGGTATAAGGTGAAAGAAAAATCACAGGTTGATGTAGAGATTACAAAGATCCCTTCAAAGGTATTTTGGTATCGTCCTATAATTCGTCATTTCAAACGTTTATTTGCTAATTCACAAGATGAAACAAGGTTAAATGGCATGCTGATGAGCGGTTATGTGATGGAAAAATACATCATCCAGATGATTGTCTACAATGGAAGAAAATTGATGAGCAGTATCCTACATTTGGAAATTAAATAAAAAATATAAGACTAGGGTTCTTCACAAATGGAATGAATCCATAATGAACCCTCAGTAGCACACATAGTTCATGGCCTATTTTATTGGTAATTTACAACCTCTCTCCTGAATTTTGTATGAAGTGTAAATATTTCATGTTGAGTATAGTGATCTCTGGTCCTAAGCAACCCAGAAATGATATTGATGTTTTCTTGTCACCATTGATTGACGATTTGAAACTTTTATGGGAGGATGGTATTAGGGAGTATGATTCTTATAAAATGGAATATTTTCAACTGAATGAAGTGATTTTGTTCACTATAAATGACTTCCCAGCATATGGAAATTTGTATGGATACAGTGGTAAAGTGCATAAATCATGTCCAATTTGTGAACAATAGACTTCATATTGTCAATTACATCATGGGAGGAAAACAGTGTACTTGGGTCATCGAAATTTTTTGCCTGTGAATCACTCTTATAGAAGACTAAAAAAGGCAATCAATGGCTTAAAAGAATTTGATATTGCTCCAAAACCTTTATCCCCTGATCTGTATTTTGAGAGGGTGGAAAACCTTTATGTGACATTGGGAAAGACACATAAATCTGGTAATGATAGACATATTGGGAAGAAAAGGTCAATATTTTTTGAGCTACCATATTGGAGATATCTGGATGTTAAACATAATATTGATGTCATGCATGTGGAGAAGTATATCTGTGATAGATTGATTGGAACATTGTTAGATATTAAAGGAAATAAAAAAGATGGGTTGAATGCAAGATTAGACTTACTATCAATGGGAATATGTTTGGAGTTAGCTCCCACTCCTAATGGAAGATGGACATTTATTCCCCCGGCTTGTCATACATTATCCAAGAGGGAAGAAAATTATCTTTTGTCAGTGTCTTCATGATATCAAAGTGCCTCAAGTTTATTCTTAAAATGTAAAAAAAATTCTCATTGAAGGACTTGATATTGATAGGTTTGAAATCTCATGGTTGTCATGTCATGATGCAACAACTTCTACCAGTTGCATTGAGTGAAATATTACCCATCAGTGTCGGAAAGACTATAATGAAGTTGTGTTATTTTTTCAATTCAATTTTTAATAAGGTGATTTATGTGAATACTTTGAACATTTTGGAAAGGGATGGAATTTGTATACTTTGTCAATTGGAAATGTATTTTCCTCCAACTTGTTTTGATATAGTGGTGCATTTAATGATTCATATGGTTCGAGAAATAAAGCTTTGTGGACCTATATATCTTTGTTCGATGTATCCTTTTGAAAGGTATATGAAGATATTGAAGGGGTATGTTAAGAATCCATATCGACCTGAAGCCTCCATTATTGAAAATTATATTTATGAGGAGGTTTCAGAATTTTATACGAGCTACTTGGATGTGGAAAACCACATAGGTTTGCCTCCATCTCTCCATGAACGAGTTAATAATTAGGGAAAGGCTATTGGTGACTTTAAAGTCAAATCGTTGTTAGCTAAACAGATGAAGAAGTTAGAATTGTATATCATGAATAACATAGTTGATGCTCACCCGTATATCACATTGCATATTAATGAGTTGAAACAATTTCATCCAAAGAAGAAAGAAATGTGGATTTTGAATGAGCACAATAAAAAAAATTTGTCATGGTATAAAAATCCCTTTCTTTGTAGATCAGATGTATCAGATGTATTAAAATGGGTAGTGGGTGGTCCATGCTTAAATGTCATAACATGGTCTGGTTATGACATTAATGTCTATACATTTCATACGAAAGCTCAGGACAACAGAAGTGCAGTTCAGAATAGTGGTGAATTGGTGTTTGCAGAAGCAATGCATTTTTTTATTGCTAAAAACAAAAACCCAATTTTTGCATCAAGTGCATATTAAGGAGTGATTGAAGACATATGGGAGGTTGATTACTTTAAAATTAAAGTTCCTTTTTTAAACTGTAAATGGTTTATCGGTAACAACAGTGTTAGACACGATGAATTTGGAATGACAGTTGTTAATCTGAATAGATTGGAAGACACAGTTGATTCTTTTATAATGGAAACACATGCAAAAACATTTCTATGTAGTAGATCAATCTGATATGCAGTGGGCTGCTGTTTTACAAGGGAAAAAACAATATGTTGGTGAGGATGAACTTGATGAAGATTCTGATTTATGTGGGATACCTACTTCCATGTAAAGATTAGTAGAACATAATGATGAGCATATTGAAGACATGGTTTGTTCCAAAAGGAATGATCACGATGAAGGAATTTGGGAAAACAATCCATTTTTACATTCCTAAAATTACTGGTAAAATTTGTTTATTTCTAGTTTACATTTATTATTTTCATAAAATGTAAGATATTGAATGTTTTTTCTTTATTTAAACATGTATTAAAAAATAATATGTATAAGTTTTTATTTGTTTTAATTTTTTTTAGTTTACTTTATCATGTGTACCATTATTTAAATTATATATCTATTATTTTTGTTTAGTGACAATTATTTTACCATGTTTACCAGGTTTACCATGTTTACTATTTTTACCACGTTTACCATATTTACCATATATTCCATCTATACAATCTTTACCATTGTTTAACATGCTTACTATAATAACCATGTTTACTATTTTGTAACTTAGTACAATTTTCTATTTTTTGTTTACATTAGTATTGTAATATTTGAATTTGTATATTTGTGAACTAATGTTTGTTTTTTTTTAAGGATAATGACAGATCAATCAGTTGATCAACCACATGATTTTGGAGATGAGCATATTGGTCATACCTCTGGGGAGAAACATTCACATGATCCTGTTGATGTTCCCCAATATTCCTCATGTGCTCCCACTACGACAAAGAGTTCAAGAGTTGGTAAACGTGGGTGCACACATTTACTAAAATTATCAATTTCCCTTACACAGGATCCGAGGATAGTCATTGAGTTTGATGAGGATGATATACCTAGAGGTCCAAATGCAAAACATTTTAAGAGTTTTGTATCAACTCATGTTAAGAGAAATGTAAGCATTTTGTATGATGACTGGAGAAGTGTGGAAAAGTGATAATCTCTCAGTTGTGGGAGATGATTTTTATAAGATATTTTTCTATTTTTTGCCTATTATTTAAATGTTTCTAGTATATATAATATGTTTAACCTCTTCTTTATCAGATGACATTTGATATTCCTGACACTGGAGGAGTCTGTAAGAAATGCTTATTGATGGCTGACAGGAGATAGAGGTATTTCAAATCAACCCTCTCATCTGATTTCATTTTTGGTCATAGGATTCGTTACAATCCATGTCTTATGTATCCTTTCAAAGATAAAGACACATAGAGATAGTTAGTTGAAAGTAGAAGAAAGATTCATTTTTGGTAAAGAAAATGTAAACTTTTATAAGTTTTCTTATATAAATGATCGTATTAATGTTTTGTTAACGATTTCTTAATATTAATTTACATAAAACAAGGAAATCTCATCAGGAGATCCAATCTAAAAAATTATACCCTCATAGTTTATCTTGGGGAGGGTATACATTATTGGAAGAACAAATGATGGATTAAAATTTTCAAAAACAAAGAGTTGAGTCTTCAAGCTCTCGAGAGGTGGCCCATCCATCCCCTCCATCTAGACATGAAAAATGGAAGAGATCACAGATGGGACAAAAGGGAAATATCTTTCCGAAGATTCGAGAATCATAGCTGAGAGGATTGTAAGATATCTATTTTATTTATTTAAGTTAACTATTTTCTTTATATAATGTCAATCATTACAAAAAATTTCAATTAATTAATACAGGAATTTCTTGAGGAGCAGAGCTCATAGGGAGTATTTACAGCTGCTGGGATGCAAGATATTTTATCTTCATCATTGGTAAAGCCCAAACATTCTCGTCAAGTACGAGGATATATGATAGGTGCATCAGTAAGAAAAGTTTTGCCACAATATTCAACATCTTACATTGAGGTTTTTTATAAAAAAATAGAATCCATTGAGGCTGATGTTCATAATATTAATGTGACGATGGAGGAAAATATTAGAGAGTCGGTACAATCTATGTTTGCAGACATGAAAAGAAAATTTCATACTACAGCTCCCACTCCTCCACCTCCCCCTGCAGACCCCATTATTTATCCTCCACCACCTCCAGTAGCTCCCACTCCCCCAACTCAGCCTACATACCCCATTTTTTACCATACTCCTCTATCACAGATTCCTACTTATTGTGAGTTGTATATTGATAATCCTCAATGTCATATAGTTGCATATGGGTTGGTATATTGTATTGGAGATACAATTCATCATGAACAATTAGAGATAGAGAATAAGAGGGTCACTGTACAGGATATTATAGATAGATCATCTCTAGTACCATTACCAATAGATGAGGTGACGATAGTTGGACATAGTATCGACCATTTTTTAATTTCAACATCCAGACTTCTTCGACTCATTACCATAGAGTTGTGTATGTTATATCTTCTATTTTATTTTTTTTATTAAAGTTTTTTTATCATTGGAAAACTAATATATTTTTCTATTTATTTTTGCATGAATACTTGAAAGGTAAAGAAATACTATATAGACAACAACAAAGAAAAATGGCTATGACATCAGATACAAATTCTAGTAGTCTTGACAGATTGTCAAGATATTCAAATTTTTTGGTGGATCATTATGAGTTGCCAATGGAATCTCCAGTTTGTGGAAGTGCAATAACTGTGGGGATTGTTAAAACTAATATCATGGAGCTTGTTACTGGAGATAATTTGGGCATCAACATGGTGCAAATTTTTTCCATTTAAGTCTTATCAACTTTTCCCTGCATTATATTTAATAAAAATGTATACTTATGTCTGTTTTGTATTAGGTATATTTATAACATTTCTGAGAAGAATGAGCTGATAGATTTATATGGATTCATGGACCCGCATTTGATTTTCCCTGATTCATGTGCATTAGATGAGGAACAAAGAATGCTTTATATTACTGAAAGACATTAACATGAAATA
This sequence comes from Viscum album, assembly GCA_963277665.1. Taxonomy (NCBI): domain Eukaryota; kingdom Viridiplantae; phylum Streptophyta; class Magnoliopsida; order Santalales; family Viscaceae; genus Viscum; species Viscum album. Next base: position 576,892,724 of record OY728120.1, on the reverse strand, counting down.
GTCACACAATGTTGGATGATTCCTTTTTGTGAGAGGTATGAAACACACCTCTCTCAAAGAGTTCATTATCTTTTAACATAAAAAACCAATAACCTTAAATTTTCTTTTATCAGTGATCCTTGGATGTTAGGGGTTTTTATCCCATGGGATAAAACACTTTATTGGATATGCTATGACCTTGGTGATGTGCGAGAAAGTTTTAAGAAAATGTTGGAAAAGTAAGTTTCAATTTCTCAATAGTTATTTATATTATAATGAATTTTAAATTTACCCCATTCGTATTATTTTCTAACAGGGGATGGGTCTACTTTCGAAAAAACACAAATAAAAGGAGTGTGAAGATCAAATATGTAAGTGTGAAAGTAAATATCCATTTATAATTTGTGCTTTTTGATTTATTACATGAAAATAATATATTGAATTTACACTCATTCAAACATAATTTTCATGAACAACAAGGCGTCATCGAATGAGGATATTATATGTTAAGATTTATGTGTGAAATAATAACAACTGGGACAGTTGTAAACTCTAACCTGGTAAGATTTCATTTTAAACTTTTCCATAATATTTCAATTTGATTTATTCATTATATATGTTTAATACTATCCTTTTATTTTATAGCTATTTTATGACCCTCAACCCTATAGTTCTCAAGATGCCAAACACTTACAAGTGGAATGGTCAAATTATTTTACAAGTTTGATTGAAATTTATTTGTTTGTAGTGTAAAATGTAATTTTGAATATTGTCATTGTAATTGTTTATTTGGTAGTCTTTTAGGTTGGATTTAGTTTTTTTAAGTTTACATTTTATGTTTTGAATGTTATATATGTGAATGTTTAATTTTTCTCTACTTCTTATTTTGGTCTACTTATGATGGTTTTTCTGGTATGGATTCTGGTCAGGGGGAGGGGTTCCAAGGGTGTGGGGGGGCGTTCAGTGGGGTGGGGGTATCCAGGGGTGTGGGAGGGCTGTCTGGTGGGGTGGGGTGTCCTGGGTGTCCCTGAGAGTGGGGGGGGGGAAGTCCAGGGGTGGGAGCATTTGCAGGAGGGTGGAAGGGTTGTCCAGGGGAGTGGGGGGCTGTCCAGGGGGTGTCCAGGGGTGTGGGGTTGTCCTGCGAGGTGAGGGGGGTTTCGAGGGGTGTGGGAGGGCTGTCCAGTGGGGGGTCTACGGTGTCCATGGGGGGTAGTCCAGGGGTGTGTGGGTGTCTAGGGGTGTGGTGGGGGCTATCCAGTGGAGGGGGGGGGGGGGGTTCTGGTCTGTTTTGGTCTATTTTTCGTAACTTTTTGGTCTATTTCAGGGGTGTGGGAGGGCTGTCTAGGGGTGTATGAGTGTTTTCTAGTGGGTTGGGGCATGAAAGAGGGTGGGGGTTTTCCATGGGTGTGGGGGGATGTCCAGGGGTGGGGGTAGTCCATGGGTGTGGGGGTGTCTAGGAGGGTGGGGGTTGTCTAGGGGTGTGGGTGTTGTCCAGGGGATGGGGGGGTTGTCCTGGGGGTGGGGGAAGTCTAGGGGTGTGGCGGGTTTCCAAGAGGGTGGGGGTTGTCCAGGGGTGTGGGGGGCTGTCCAGGGGGTGGGGGATGTCTAGGGGGTGGGGTAAGTCCATGATTTTGGGGGGTCTCTAGGAGGGTGGGGTTGTCCAGGGGTGTGGGGGGATGTCCCGAGGGTGGGGGGCAGTCTAGGGGTGTGGGGGGTGTCCAGGGGGGTGGGGGTTGTCCAGGGGTGTGGGGGGCTGTCTAGGGGGTGGGGGTATTCCAGGGGTGTGTGTGGTGTACAGGGGTGTGGTGGGGGTGTCAGGGGTGTGGTGGGGGTTGTTCAGTGGGGTGGGGGTGTTCTGGTTTATTTTGGTCTGTTTTGGGTACTTTTTGGTTTGTTTCAGGGGTGTGGGAGGGCTGTACTGGGGTTCTCTAAGGGTGTGGGGGAATGTTTTCAAGAGGTGTGGGGGATGTCCAGTGGGTGTGGTGGGGGAATTGTATTGGGGGTGGGGGTGTTCTGGTTTGTTTTGGTCTATTTTTGGTAACTTTTCGGTCTATTTCAAGGGTGTCGGAGGGATTTCTAGGGGTGTAGGAGTGTTGTCCAGGGGGTGGGGGTATACAAGAGGGTGGGGGTTGTCCATTGGTGTGGGGGATGTCAAGGGGGTGGGGGCAGTCCAGGGGTGTGGGCGTGTCCAGGAGGGTGGGGGTTGTCGAGGGGTGTGGGGGCTGTCTAGGGGCTGGTGGTTGTCCAGGGGGTGGGGGCAGTCAAGGGGTGTGGGGGTGTCCAAGAGGGTGGGGGTAGTCCAGGGGTGTGGGGGGCTATCTAGGGGGTGGGGGATGTCTAGGGGGTCAGGGAATTACAGGGGTGTGGGCGGTGTCCAGGAGGGTGGGGGTTGTCCAGGGGTGTGGGGGGATGTCCAGAGGGTGGGGGTAGTCTAGGGGTGTGGGGGGGGGGTCCTGGAGGGTGGGGTTGTCCATGGGTGTGGGGGATGTCTAGGGGGTGGGGGAATTCCAATGGTGTGTGGGTGTCCAGGGGTGTGGTGGAGGTGTCCAGGGGTGTGGTTGTGGTTGTCCAGTGGGGTGGGAGGGGGGCGTTCTGGACTATTTTGGTCTGTTTTTGGTAACTTTTGAGTCTGTTTTAGGGGTATGGGAGGTATGTCGAGGGTTGTGGGAGTGTTGTTCATGGGGTGGGTGTATACATGAGGGTGGAGGGGTTGTTAAGGGATTTGGGAGGTTGTCCAGTGGTTTGGGGGAAGTCCAGGGTTGTGGGGGGTGTCCAGGAGGGTGGGGGTTGTCCAAGGGTGAGGGGGGTATCTAGGGGGGTGGGGGGATTTCCAGTGGAGTGGGAGGGGGGTTCTGGTTGGTTATTTGGTAACGTTTTGGTCTGTTTCAGGGGTGTTAGAGGGTTGTCCAGGGGTGTGGGAGTTCTGTCCATGGGGTGGTGTTGTATACAAGTGGGTGGTGGTTGTCTAGGGGTGTGGGGGTTGTCCAGAGGGTGGGGGCAGTCCAGGGGTGTGGGGGGGTGTCTAGGAGGGTGGGGGTTGTCCAGGGGTGCGGGGGGCTATCTAGGGGGTGGGGTCATTCCAGGGTTGTGGGGGGGGGGGGGTCCAGGGGTGTGGTGGGGGTTGTCCATTGGGGTGGGAGGGGGGGTTCTTATCTGTTTTGGTCTATTTTTGGTAACTTTTTGGTCGGTTTCAGGGGTGTGGGAGGGATGTCCAGGGGTTTGGGGTTTCCAGGAGGGTGGGGGTTGTCCAGCGGTGTGGGGGCTTTCCCGGGGTGGGGGAATTCTAGGGTTGTGTGGGGTGTCCAGGGGGTGTGGTGGGGGCTGTCCAGTGGGGTGGGAGGGGGGGGGGGTTCTGGTCTGTTTTGGTCTATTTTTGGTAACTTCTTGGTCTGTTTCAGGGGAGTGGGAGGGCTGTCTAGGGGTGTGGGGTGTCCAGAAGGGTGGGGTTTGTCCATGGGTGTGGGGGATGTCCAGGGGTGGGGGCATTCTAGGGTTGTTGGGGGTGTCCAGGGGTGTGGTGGGGGCTGTCCAGTGGGGTGAGAGGGGGGGGGTTCTAGTCTATTTTTTGTAACTTTTTTGTCTGTTTCAGGGGTGTGGGAGGGCTGTGCAGTGGTGTGGGAGTGATATCCAGGGGGTAGGGGGTCTACAAGAGGGTGGGGCTTGTCCAGGGGTGTGGGGGCTGTGTAGGGGTTGGTGGGGTAGTCCAGGGTTGTGGGGGTGTCCAGAAGGGTGGGGGTTGTCTAGGGGTGTGGGGGGTTGTCCAGGGGGTGGGGGCAGTCCAGGGTTTTGGGGGGTTTCCAGGGGTGTGGTGGGGGCTGTCCAGTGGGGTGGGGGGGTGTTCTGATCTGTTTTGGTCTATTTTTGTTAACCTTTTGGTTTGTTTCAGGTAATTATCTAGGCATATTAGTGGTTCATTTTTATCTAAAAAAATTGTTTTTTGCGTTGGTTATTTCATAATTGGCGTAGAAAATGTATTGGAATTAGTTTTAACGTCATTTTTTTGGAAGCCAACATAATAACTTCATGGGAAATGGTATTTATGTCGGTTATTTAATAATCGACCTAATAAATATAAATGTATAGTTTTTTAGGTTGGTTATTTTATAACCGACGTCGTAGATATGTTTTTATGTCGGTTATTATATAACCGATGTTAGAAACTACTAGGCATACATGTTTATCACGTCAGTTATAAAAATAATAGACGTTATAAATGCTTTGGAGGAGTGTTTTTTGACATCGTTTATTATATAACTGATGTGAAAGTGTATATACCATGGCGGTTATTAAATAATCTACATTATAAACCACGACTCTTAAGCGTTTTCCACTTCATGTTTTTATTAACTGACGTGAAAAATGCTTTGGATTTGTGTTTTTTATGTCGGTTGTAAAGTAAATGACATAACAAACTATGTTCATAATGTCTCCTATAATAACGTCGGCCAAAACATGACATTAAAAATAAAAAATAACTACCATAAAAAATGTTTTCGACACTAGTGGTGTCGAAGAAGATTGATAATTCACCTAAACTATCACTAAAAAGATACAACTCAAAATTGATCTACTTGATTTTTATAATAGGTTAACATGGATGAGTGTACCTACATATGTATAGAACTTTATAGAGACTAAAAATGACTTTTAACTACAATTAGAATGGTTTTTTGGGATCTCTATTTACATGGGTATAAGAGATTAGGTTTTGATATTGTATATGTGATGTGTGGGATAGTATGATCTTGGATAAAACTTATATTGGTGAGTTTATTGATTAGTTTAGTGTGATTAGACTGGAATTACATGTGCAAAATACCTATTAGAGAATGATGAAGAATATCATTGGAAAATATGACATAAAAGTTTCATGGAACTAAGTAATAGGTTTCTGGTGATGCTTTTGTGAATGATCACACAAGGTTGTTATTGGGTAAGAAATAGTTTATAGAAAGGTGAGAGACACCTTCTATTAACCTAAAATGGAATATAAGAGCCTTATATGTTGTTTAAATGGAATAATTAACACTTATATTATGTTAAAAGGTTTATTATTTGGAATTAAATATTATAATGGTATAGAAAATTATATGATGTTATGAATGGATCATTTTACGGGTGAACGTTTTCTTATTAGATGAATTTTTGCTGGAAGATATACATGGATTAGGGATCAATGGTGATTGATATATATATCTTTTTTTCAATTACTAGAGAAAAAACCATATTGAATGATTTTTTTCATCAATTAGTACATTAAATCCACCATTAATGCATCTAGGGTTGCTGGCCATCAGTTTTTCTCACTAAGAGAAGTACTAAAAAGTTACACTTTTTTGTTTTTATCTTTTTGGTTGTTTTTTATTATATTTGAAATAAGATAAAACAGAGAAGTTTTGAGTAGGGTGAAATCATAATGAAATTATACAATGGTAGTATCAACTATTCAAGTGTAAAAAAAATTAAATAGACTTAGAGGTAGTTTACACCAATCTCATTCTATGTTTCTGTTCTTTTATTTCAATCTCAACTGACCCAGTGTGTAGAATCTCTACCATTCCTCTATCAAACCCCCTTTTTTAGTTTTTTGGATCTCAATATTCACCTCTCATGTTAATTCTAGTCCCATATATCCATTTTGAGAGTATTCCAATTTGATCACCCAACCAAATGTAGAATCTTGAAAACCCCACACCCAAACTACCTTGAACTAACCTATCTTGAGTGTAAATCCCATTTTCATAAACCAGGATATATAAAACCATCACATAAGTGATCTTGAATTACCTTGTCAACAATCCCCCTCCCAAATACTATATGTTGGATAGGTTCATGAGCGGAGGTCATTATGTGAGAGAATGAAGGAAAAAAGATATGTAATGAAAATAATGTAAGAAAATTGTCACCAACACTTATAGATACCCATAACTTCACTTCCTAGTTAAATAATGAGATAAAAATGGAAGAATTAAAATCATAAATCAAGAGTTAATAAAGTTCTTTTCCCCTCAATTCCACCCAATGAATGGGTTATCCTCTCATAACAATGAGAACGACTGGTGTAGGGGACGAAACATGTAAATATAAGAAAATGAGATAGAAAAGGCCTACTAAACTAAAATTATATAAAAAATTAATTAATAATATCCTATGATACTTTGCCTATGTGCTAAATCATATACAAGTGTAAAAGGGTTGAAAATTTATAAGCAAAAGGAAAAAAACTCACCTTGGATGGATAATAGACATGTGTCTTGGCCATGATGGGGATTTATTCACATAAAAATCATTTTGATTCATCCCATATCCCAAATTCCCCCATGATATATCATATTCATTTACCTTTATATGATCATGATGTGGAAGTTATTTTCATTTATTACCCAATTTTTCCAAGCAATATTGACTATACGTTTCTTTTTGGTTGAGGGTTTTGTTGGGACCACTTTGTGTATAAGGTTGTATTTGTGGTCAACAGTTGTCAATGAAGATCAAAATGAAGAAGGAGATGGAGGGATTCATGTTATAATGTGATCATAAAAAATCTCACTATTAAAATATACCATGAAAGAGCCTACTTGATGATATATGAATTAATGCATGAGGTGATCAATCTAATGATGCTAGTCATATTGAATGTTGACTGGAAAGATTAATGTTGCTGGAAGAAAACGAAGTTTCATTACATTCTCGACATAATTTGACGATGCTAAAGGTGATTGATCAAAGACTATATATCAAAATAGATAAGGTTCACGATGAAAGAATGTTATTGTTGAAGAAGAAAGATGACAGTGAATTAGCATGAGTGGTCTTGCTGAGGTAGATATTTAAGGTGGTGATGTTTCCCAATGTTTGCCAAATTTTTAAACCTCAAAATCGGGATTTTGTTTTTGGAAATGGAAGGATTTCTGCATAGCAGTGAACGAGATGCGGAATAGCAAAGGAAATCAGCAAAAGAAGAAAACCACGTACCTAGGAGCATGGAGCGGGTACCATGTACTAGGAATGGTTTGTGTCTGTGTACATGGTAGAAGAAATGGTACATGAAGAGGTTCATATAATCGAAAATGCTTTGCAGCGATGGTACGTAGTGAAGGCGTGCGGTAAGAAAGAAAGGTACGCGGAACAGTTCGTAGAATGAGTCGCGGTACTGAATATGGTTCACCCTAGAAGGAGTTGTGGTACACAGAATGTCTCATCGTTGGTGGAAGAGATTCAGTACACAGACCGATAGACACATTGTACATGGTCAAGGTTCACAGTTTGCTAGAGGGTTTCAGTATGCGGTGGAGGATCACTGTACGCAAATGGAGTTCTGTATGCTGTGAAGTTTTTTACACATTGAAAATTTGGGTAAAATGGATTAGTGAAATTTTCAAAGTAATTTTCCTATATAATTATTTCTAATCTCATCATTAAAGAGAGAACAAATTTTATAAGAAAATATTATCATTCTTGAAGAACTCGGCTTAGTCCAAAAGTGGTACACAAGAGAAATTCTGTATAGGATGAAGTGGTACGAGAAATCCAAAATGGATCGTGAAATTTGAATAAGTAGTCCATGGAAGATATTTTTCTTAAGAAAAAGGGGTATACAGAAGATGAAATAATTCAAAGAATTTGAAGGAGGAGTCCATGGAAGGCAAAGGAAGTACGCCGAGGCGGTATGCAGAGGCCGTATGCAAAGTTGGTATGCGAAGGTGGTACCCAATGGCATGGTACATGGAGCAGGCATAGTGTGCGAAGCAGGTGCGGCACATGGTGCGGGCACGGTACACCGAGTAGGGGAATTATGCGGAGAAGGAGAATTACAGCGATCATGGACTGTACACAGATCAGGCGTAGTACGCAGAGTAGGTGAGGTAGGCGAAGTAAGCGTGGTACACGAAGCTGTGGTGGTACGCAGATTAGGTTCGGTATGCGGAGTAGTTGTGGTAGTCATAGAAGAAGTTATACACAGAGCAGGTGTGGTATGTCGGGCAGGGGCAGTACGTAGAAATGTCGTGGTACGCAGACCAGGTCTGGTACGCAGAGCAGGCGTGGTACGCAGATTAGAGAGAGTCTGAAGAATTAGGGACAGTTCATAGAAATTAATACATTATAAAGGGAGTTTGTGATTCTTGTGAATAAAATGGGAATAAGTTCTAGTGAAATCAGAAATTGCACTAAAGGTGTAAATTGAATATAAAAGAACATCAATTCGGGAATTCGATGCCAGTGGTGTATCATGATTAATAGAGACAAATAGTTTTCATGCCAATCTATTGAAGTGAACTTCAATTCAATAAACTGAGTGAGACATCTCTCAAGGCAGTGAGCCAGGTGGAGTCAAAGGATGTGAACCAAGGGAAGTAGTGGGATATCCCTAAACCTTTGTAAAGGAAGTATGCTTGGGAAAGAATGATTATGCCTAAACCTTTATAATCCACAACTAGTGAATATTATTGGAATTTGGTATGACCGAAAATATGTTAGTGTATTCTACTTGGATGTATCCCTTAGTGGTGAACCAAGTAAAAAAGTGATGCGTTTTCCTTCTGCATGTTTTAATTAATGCACATATCCATTGTACAGTTTTAAACAGGTTCCTTCCAACTTGGGAATGAGATCTAGTAAAAAAGAGAAAAATTTGACGCCTTGATTGACCCCCACCCCCACCCCCCTCATAAGGTAGTCTAGGTTCCTTCAATTGGTATAAGAGGGAAAAGGTTTATGTATGTTCGATACTCTTCAGTAATTCTATTCAGAAGAGGATTTGAGTTTTCTTTCCTGATTCAACAACAAAGAGCAGTCATGATGAATGTTCTGTTATATTTGAGCAGAAGTATTTACCCATCAATACCATGACGAACATGGAAAAGAAATAGAATATATAGTTGAAGAATTCCCTCCTATCTAATGAATAGGTAGTATCCAGTTCCCAATACCATTAATAAAATGATGATGTTTCAGGCCTGGAAAGAAAAGAGCAAAGAGTTCGAGAGGTATGTGTTTTTACCCTTGATCAATATTCCGCCTCAGATGAAATTGATAGACTATAAAAATACTGTTATGATATATCCAAAGATGTAGTTTTCATTATTTTTAGAATATTTCAACGTAAGAACGGGAAAATCACCCATCAATGAAAATAAATAGATTCCACAGAGGAAGTATTGGTAAAAAAAATATCATAACGTTATATTCTCTCTAGGTAGATTGAATCCTTTCAAGAAAAAACGTGGAAAAAATAAATAAATAAATATAATGGTTGAAAGATGCTGAAGAGGAAGAGATAGTCATAAAGGGTCGTGAATAAAATATCCATGTGCTTGATGGGAAATTGAAAAATTACACAGATGTCAACGGTCTGTAGTTGGAAGGGATATCCATGAAGATCAAGGAACATGATTCTTTGATACAGAATAAAATGATACTGCATGAGGAATAATTTGTTAGAATAAAGAAGGCATCTGAAGAGAAGTTTATTAGGATTGAAGATCAGAAATTCATCCTCAATATAAAATGCCTAGAATTGGAAACTCAGTTGACCAATATTGAGAAGACACATATTGAGTCATTAAAAAATAAGTAAACAATTTCTATTGGTACTTAGTGTCCACTGGAGTATTCTAATGATTAAATATCTTCAACATGTTGCAAGAAGATCATGAAATCTATTGATGATCAATGTCTAGAAACAGTGTCTATTGCTACATAGTGCTCGCTGGAGGAACCTAATAAAGAAAGTCCTCAAACCAGCGATAAGAAGATCATGACTTCACTCATTGATCTATCGCAATCAGCTGAGAATGTGAAGGTACCATCCATACATTCTTGTAATATTGTTTCTAATTATGTTTCTACAAACAAATTAGGTTGAATGAAAAATTCAAAACAAGTATGGATGAGGAAAGGTGAGGAGAATAAACCTACCACCATGACTAGGGTGGATTGGAAGAAAAAGTTTGAAGATAGTTGCCCAGATGAAACACAACACATTAACAAGAAGGCCCAAAAACCTTATATAGAAGATATAAATAAGACTTGATTTTGGGGTCAATGTTGGTGCTGCAACAGATTTGGGAATTGTGCACTGGATTGCTGGTACAATACCTTAAATGAAAAAACACAGATAAATATTATATCAAAGGGAAGAAATCCAAAGAAGAAGAAGCAACATCCGTAGGTCCAGAATCATTTTTTTACCGCAAATAGATTAGGAATGATTGAATACATCTATTATGTATACAACTCTAGTGATCACAAGGTAGGTACATTCCCATATCAACATGCATTCGTCGTAGATAATAAAATAATACCTCTTATTCCAGATATGTGTAAAGAAGATACCTTGGGAAGAAATCATAAGAGTATTGTGAACACACAATTCCCTAAGAAAATCTCAAGTAAGGAAGCCGAGACGACACTATATTTTAGATCCATGAAAATGAAGAGAAATTCTTCCAAAAGAAAAAGTAAGAGGGATGGCACTCAGATGAACCCGTGTGGAAGATCCAAACCTTCTTTAATATTTCAAAATGACATGTTGGTCTTCTGTCCACAAGATTTTAAAATAATGGGGAAACCTAAAAATGAACAGTCCAAGGCTGGTGGTAAAGGAAAAGAAACAAATTCATGTAATGAAGATAAAGTACATGATAGAATGAAAACCAAAAGAAACACATGTGTTAAAGTTGTTTTGTTGAGAGATGTGTGAAATATTGTTACATTTAAAAAGGTTTCCTAATGTTAATACCTTATAAAGAAGCAATCTTTAGTAGGATTAAGAATGTATCATCCATGATGGATATTACGAAGAAGGAAAATTCTCCAGATAATATAGAAGTGAATTTGAAGAGATCCATGCCACATCAATATAGATCAGAAAAGATGTTCATATGTGCAAGAATGAAGACTAGAGTAAATAGAGGAATAATGTTGAGAAAATAATCTCAACCATGTAGCTCATATTGATAAATTAAGGAGGAACCACCTTATTCCCTAAATAATTTGTGTATTATTTTTGTGCTGATAATATAGGGAATTGAAGGTGAAGCCTGCTCTTAGGGGGAGAACCTGAGATGTATTCAATGCTATCAACTCTTGATAACTAATATGGAGGAGATTCCATCCTTGGAAGATTCTTTAATTTATATTCTAAGATTAAAATGATGAAGTATCACCCTCGATGAAGATTAGGAGGGGTGATTCCCTTGAGTGGGAGAAAAATGAAGAAGCTTACAGAAGGTTTATTTCAATTAGTATCAACTTCAGTTTGTGTTAAATCTAATTACTATAGAAATTTCATAAAGAACATGTCCTTGGAAATGGTATGTCATTTACAAATCTCTCAACCGTGGTTACTCAGAATGAAGATCATTTTACAATGGGGTAGTAACTGAATTAATCAGTGATATAAGAAGAATGCAAGTGCCCCAGGGCCACCTATCCTACCAATTACACTTGAATGTTTTTGTTATGTTCATTAAAGTCAGTTCAGGATTTTAAAGTTGATTATTCCCTATCACATTCAATTTCTTCTTCCTGGAATGAATGTTTAAAACCCTTGAAGACAAAGTACATGAGTTCTCAGCTCACAAGGTATCATGATCAATGGATAATGGACTTCCTTGTTGTCTAAATAAAATCCTCTTATTTTATACACTGAGCATTACTCAAATAGACTTAGAGTGAAATGATTGATGGCACATTGCTTAAAAAAGGGATGATATCGTTTTCCCATGAACTTTGTATTTCTTGTCAATAAGGGGGAGAGATAGTGAAATAAAATCTTGAAAAGTGAGAGATAAAAAAAAGGATAAAGAGATAGAGAAGATTTTCATTTTGATATTGACACGTTAATTTTTTGAATTTATGGTATTGAAAACAAAAATATAAAGGGGGATATTGTTGGGACCACTTTGTGTATAAGGTTTATTTGTTTTCAACAGTTTTCCATGAACATAAAAATAAATAAAGAGATGAAGGGATTCATGTAATAAAGTGGTCATGAAACATATCACTGTTCAAAGAGACCATGAAAGAGCCTACTTAACAAAACATGCATTAATGCATGAGGTGATCGATCTGATGATGCTAGTCATATTTAGTGTTGACTTGAAATATTGATGTTGCTTGAAGATAAGGATGTTGCGGTACATTCCCAGGACAATCAAATGATACTAAAGGTGATTGATCAAAGACTTTATATCATGACAGATAAGGTTCACGATGAAAGTAGGTTATTATTGAAGAACAAAGATGATAGTGAATTATCATGGGTGCTCTTGACAAAGAAGATATTTAAGGTGGTGTCGTTTCCCAGTATGTTCCAAATTGTTGGACCTCAAAATCAGTATTTTTTTGGAAATGGACGGATTTCATCATAGGAGTGAACAAGATGCGGAATAGTGAAGGAAATTGGAAAAAGAATAAAATTGCATACCTAGGATCATCGACCATGTATCATGTTTTAGGAATAGTTCGTGGCCATGTACCTAGAAGTAGAAACGATACACAGAGCAGTTTGTAAAACCAAAAATGGTTTGCAGTGATGGTATGCAGTGAATGAAAATGGTAAGCAGGGAAGTTACATGGAATGGTTTGCAGAACAGGTCGTGGTACCAAAAATGGTTTTCTGTGGAAGGAGTTTTGGTACACTGAATGGCTCGTCATTGGTGGACGATATGTAATATGGAAACCGACAGACACACAGTACGCGGTGAAGGTTCACAGTTTGCCGGAGGGTCGCAATACGTGATGGAGGATCACTATACACAGATAGAGTTCAGTATGTGGTGAAGTTTGTCCCACATAGAGAATTTGGGTAAATGGATTAGAAAAATTTGTAGTGTAATTTTCCTATATATGTATTGCTAATCCCATCATTAAAGAGAGAGAAAATTTGATAAGAAAATATTATCATTGTGTAAGAACTCGGCTAAGTCCAAAATTGGTACGTAGGAGAAATTCTGCATAGGATGAAGTGGTATGATAAATCCAAAATGGTTTGTGAAATTTGAAGGATTACTCCATGGAAGAGATTTTGCGTAAGAAAAAAGGGGTATGCGGGAGATGAAATAATTCATAGAATTTGAAGACGGAGTTTGCATAAGGCGAAGAGGATACGTAAAAGGAAATACACAGAGGTTGTACAAAAAGGCAGTATGTGAAGGTAGTATGAAGAGGCATGACTCATAGATCAGGAGAAATATGCAGAGTGGGTGTGGTATGCGGAGTAGGCATGGTATGCTGAGTAGGGGTGATATACATAGTAGGCGAAGTACACCGATCAAGGATGGTATACGGATCAGGCATGGTATGCAGAGTAGGCATGGTATGTGGAGTAGAGGCAGTACACAGACTAGGCACATTATGTGGAGTAAGTGTGGTAGGCAGAGAGGAGGCAGTACGCTGAGTAGGCACGGTACGCTGATTAGGGGCGGTATGCATAATAGGTGTGTTACGCAGACCAGGTGCGGTACACAGAGCAGGCGTGGTACACAGATCAATGATAGTCCGTAGAATCAGGGACAGTTCACAGAAATGAATACATCATAAAGGTATTTTTTGATTCTAGTGAATAAAAAGGGAAGAAATTCTAGTGCATTCATAAAATTCACTAAAGGAGAAAATTGAATATAAAAGATCATCAATTCTGGACTTCGATGAAAGAAGTGTCTCATGCTAAATAAAGACAAATACTTTTCATTCTTATCTTTTTAAGTGGCCTTCAAGTCAATAAACTGAGTGAGACATCTCCCAAGGCAGTGATCTAGGGGGAGTCAACGGAAGTGAACCAAGGGAAGAAGTGGGCTATCCCTGAACCGTTGTAAAGGTAGTGTGACTAGGACAGAGTGACTGTGCATGTACATTTGTAATCCACTACTAGTGAAGATTAGGGGAATTTGTTATGACTGAAAACCTATCGACGTATGATCCTTGGATGTATCCCTTAGTGTTCAACCAATTAAAAGGTTATTTTTTCCTTCTACATATTTTATTTACAGCATGTATCCATCATACAATTTTAAACAAGTTCCTACCAATGTGGGAACAAGATCCAGTAAATAAGAGAAAAAGTTGACACCCTGATTCACCCCCCCCCCCCCTCTCAGGGTGGTTTAGGGGCCTTTAGGATTTTTTTCATGGCTACTGCATTGCATGGGTTTGAGATGAAGGTTGTGGGTGTTATATGTGGGTCACTTCATTAAAGAGATAAGATACTGAACATTGTCCATTGACAGCAGCATCCCTTGACTCATATGTATCTTTTATCTAAGCTAGCTAATCTTGAACAATAGAATTTATTCATTCATAGGTAATGAACTAATTGAGTGATTCATATAATTTTCTTGAGATGTGGTGTTATTATATTGTGATGTTGGTTTTAATGATACATGACATATTATTTGGTCAAATTATTCACATATGGCTTACGCATTGTAGAATTCACCTTATGTAGCATGTTGTGTGAAAGATATATTATTATGAGAGGATCCTCATAACCACATAATTCTGAAACAATTTTGATTTTAATTATACACAAGATATATCAAGTGGATTCTCCTTATACATATCTATATTTTCCTTTAAAATTACACATGATCTATACAATTGCCTTTTATTCTATCACAAACCTATAAAAAATCAATTTAAAAGGGTTCATATAAATTCATTAAAATAAAGATAAATAATAATATAACTGAAATCCAAATTTTAGTTCATATTTTCCTTAAAATCATTATTTACACTGAAATATGAAAATCAAATTTTTTATACAATAGTAACTTAAAATATATATTAACTATGAAATAATGAATAATAAAAGTAAGCAGAAATATGGTTGAGTCTCTCCCCTGAAATTGAATTATTCCACACCCTCAAGGAGTGTCTCTCATCGAAAAAATTCAATTAGAATCCATTTTTATATCCTGCTGAAGCATTAGCTTAAAAATGCAAATTTTATTAGATTTAATAAAATATCAATTTAAAATCACAATTCCTTCTTCAATTCACTTTTATTCAAGTTCTCCATTCACTTACAAATTTTACTCTTCCTTAATACATCATAAGTTGGAATTTTATATTTTATTTTACCATTTTTCATTTGATTTCAATATTTACATTCACATCCATTCCTATCAATAACCAAAAAACATTTCACATTTAATTTTTTTAAGACAAAAATTGTGTATAAACATTTTGGTAGAGTTGGGTTAATCTAGAACAACTAATTCAAAAAACCATTCATCCTCGAAGGCTATTTTTTATAGTCATGGTATGGAAGAAGAGTTTAGGAACCTATATCCAACCCCTATAAAAATATTTAAAAATGGATGTTTATTTACTCAAACATATTGTTCTTTTCAAAATCTTTATCGATTTCATTTTGGATCCAAATTTCTCATTTCACTGTAGTTCAAATGACCTATAAAATTTACATTTTTTATGTTTCCAGAAGGTTTTTTGTTTTCTTATAAAATAATTCACTAAATTCATGTTTATTGATATATTTAATGTATTTTAAATTGTGTTTCACTTAAAATTATTCTATCAATAATATTTAATTTTCTAAATTTTAAAAAAGGGAATCCCTATTTTTTAAAATGAACCACATCTCTTAGATAACTCAAAAACAAGATATATCAAAGTGCGTGAAAATTATCATAACCAATAAATTTATAATAAATAAATGAATAATTAAAGAGCACTCAAAAATCAATATAATATGTTATAAATTCACCACACATGAACTTGACTACCTTTTTTATGAAAAAACTATATCAAAATATGGGTAATGGAGTCCAGTGAGTTATAAAAATAATAATTTGTTATTATATTAGGTTTCATTAGTTAATCCCCAATATTCTACCTTACTAAACATATAAAAGAAAACAAAATATACATTGAAATTTTATTAAAAGATAAATAATAAAAATAAGAAAGAGAGTTAAAGAAGAGAGGCCATGGTTTCACCACCGATTGGGGGAAAAGTTTTTATTGTTTTTAGTTAGAAAGTATTCTGTTCAACCAATATGAAAAGGTGGATATGGTTAATGTGCTAAAAACCACCAAATTTTATTTCTACCAGTTTCTTGGACTAGACACCAAGAGTATGAATGCTGAATGGAATTTTTTTTCCTAATCCCCCAAAATAAAAAATAGATAGAAATAGAATTGAAAAGGGGTGGAGATGTAGTGCATGGATGTGATATATGATGTATGTGTGTTCATACCAACTTCATGAAATGGATGATAGAAAATCATAGATATGGTGGAACAAATAAAGGAATTCACAGCCAACCATGGGCATCATTAGCTGTGACTCAGGCTAGTCATAAAATACGACTAGTAGGCACTCCCCATATTAAAAAATTCTTTAAACACAAAAAATGTAATGCCCTAACCCTAGATTCCCATAGTCGGTGCATTATTTTAATACATGGGCATGATTATAAGGAAAAAATTCTTGAATGACCGATCAATTTAGTAGTCTTGGAAAATTGATTATATACATTAATGTTACATTAAACTTTCTAACATACAACAAAAAAACAATCCTTTGAGAATGTCATTGTTCCCTTAGCTTAACCCTACATCTCAAACATAAAACACTTCTTGGGATCCTGGGAAAATAAAACATAAGAAAGAAGTGTTCTTAGATTCGCACTAAGGGTAAATAATTTAGCGAAAGCTATAAACTTATAAGGCAAGATGTGTAATAAAAACAATAGTCTTTTAAACATAAAATTGAACATAATATTGAAAAAATAAAGAAAACATTACCATATAAACATGCACAATGATATTATACTAGTCGAATAATCACATTATATAAATAATTTCATAATGAGGGAATGTATAGTACCAGACTTTAATTTCTGGGTCAAGGCCTCATGCCAGGACCTGGGGGCTAACTGTAACTGGACCCCAACCTAGAGAGCCTCTGTAACCGGACTCCAACCCAGAGATCCTCTGTAACTAGACTCCAACCCAGAGATCCTCTCTAACCGAACTCCAACCCGGAGGGTCTATTGTAACCGGACCCCAACCCGGAGGGCTTAGATTTACTGGTCCCCAACCCGAAACGTACTAGTCCAATACATTCATCTTAAGAAAAGGATGAAATATAGAATAACATTTGTATTAAAACTAGCATACTAAATGTAAATACTTTAACCATAAACCATGAATGGTATAAAAATAACTAATCCATATTCAAACATATCACAAAACATTAAATAAAATATGAAATATGTGTATCGTAATAAATCAACTTCAAACAAGTGTAAAATTTATCAAAGGATGTTGACATAGATGAAATCAAAAATATTTGAGATAAATATCTCTTTCTATTTTGAAATCATTTAAGAGTCACATAATTATAAATAAAACATTTATTTTTAAAATATTCTTATAAGCTTGTAAGGGAAGCTTGGAATATGTTATAACGGCGGAAAATAGCTACACCTGCCTTATAAGTTAAAAAATCATTCTTTCCTTAACTTTGTCAAAAAGGTCGTAAAGTACCTTGTTTGGAAAACGATGCAAAGATTACATTCAAACCATTTTATAAAATGTAAAAAAAAGTTATAAAAGACTTTAACCCATGTTAAAAATGTTTTTAAATACATTTTAAAGAAATATGGATGTGGATGATAAAGAGGTCCCATTAGATGATTATGTTTAAACAACCTCAGATAATGAAGATATTGTAGAATTAACCATTACCTTGTACTTTTCCTTGTTCGATGGTACATTAACATCCTTTATAATAGATAAATCATTTTTACTAAATTATACAAGAAACATATACATAATTATGATATCATATATAATCTTGTAACAATTCTTTGTTAATTATATTTTAGTATTATCATCGTTTTGGGTGTTAACTGATTCGTTTTCCTTTATATTAATTATTACTTGAGCTATTTTTTTCATGGATGCAATGTTTCTTATTAATATACATAATGATATCAAGTCTTCAAACATTATTTTTAATCATAAAATGAAAATTAGTCTTGAATGATTATGATGGTGAATGAATCTCGTCGCGTTCGTTGAGACGGTAATCTGTACGTACGCACGAGTGATAATATCATTCTTTTGATATTAAAATCATATATAATTGGATTTTATATAATATATACAGAATAATTAACATGTTATATTTATTATTTACATCAACTATACATAATTATTATACACATCCAAATAATAATGTATTGAATAACAACTACACCACGACGTGGAGACGGTAAGCCGTACGTACGGACATATGGTGACATGTCATTCATAGGATGGATAGAATAATGAATATGGTTGTACCATATTTATAATAACATCACAGTATATATAAGATACTGGATTTATTTTTTTACAATGGAATCAACAAGGAACGAAGAAGTGGAAGAAGACAAGAACATGGAAGAGGTGATGAAATATTTGCCTCTTCTTCGAGTGTTTCTATTTGATTTGATAAAAATGGATCCATAGGTTATCTTTATGACCAAAGGAAAGCCTTTAGAATAAAGGGATGATAGTTTAGAGGATATTTGGGTAGGGTTTGGCCGAGAAAAATGGATTTGAAGGTGTGAATTTGAGAGAAAGGGGAGTTCCCTTTTATAAGATGGGAGAGGGGCACCTAAGGAAAAGATTGAAATATTATTTTATAATAAAATCATATTCGGTTTATAATGGCACAAAATTGATTTATTTAGAAGATAAAGTGGGTATCGGTCGAAATACTCTCAAACAATCAGTTTTATACAAGTTTATGTTTCCATTGTAACCTTATGTTTTAGATTTAACTCTAAGTTAAGTAATTCAACTTTTACCGTTTCTTCTTGTATTCTTACACTATATAGTTAATAAACATACTATAAACATCCAAGATAACCTCAAGTTTTTCATTAATGAAATATATAATATTATTTAAGCCCTTTGGCCGATATTTAGATTTTCATAAATATTATATCAACCAATAATATAGTATTTGTTTTAAAAATTAATTTATGTCAATTTTGACACTATTTGGTATTTTGTTTTTCAAAAAGTCATAACAACCTTATCACTTCGAAAACATTTATCTAATCAACCCTAACAAGTCATATGGACATATAAAATTAGTGGAAGTCTTCAAAATTCAAAAATTACATTTATTTGGATATTTATAATATCAATTATTTTAATCATTTATTAATAAGGTAATTACTTAATCATCATTGTGTCATAAATAAATTAAATTATTTAATGTCTAAAAATTATAAATAAAATACCATTATGTAGTAAATCTTTTTATCTTTCTAATTAATATTTATAGTTGAATTTATCTTATGTATAACCCAATATTAAAATGTTTTAGTTATGAAAACTTAAATTCAACACTTTTAACTATTATTTAAATTAAATAATAATAAATTTTCTAATCTAATCCAAGTGAACCTAATGGGTCATATTTTCTTCCTATGGTTGTTTTTGGTCGAATAAAACTTATCCAGTAGAATTATTACATGTGTTAGGGTAATAATAATATCATTTTTACCTTTAATTACCCTATTTACTTTTAAGCGTGGTAAATAAAAGTCAAAAGTTACTATTCACTAAAAATTATTTTTATCTTATTGAACCACATTTTACTTAATGAGATCAACTTTTTCTTTAATATTTTTTTAATTCAACTCATAGAAGTAGTAAAATTATGTTTTATAGAAATTTTCAAATGCTCCTAGAAGGTGGGTAAAAGACGATAAAAAGTTCAATAAACTTTTATACATCTAATTTTATTATAAAAAAGATTCCAATGAATTACATTGAACTAATATTTTTATTATGTATATATTTTGAATTAAAATAATTTTAAATAAACAAATTAATTATTTAAATAAAAATTGGGTTTTAAACAATAACGTAGTGTTTTTCACTTTTCATCAAAAATTAAAAGTTTTCAGAAAAATACCAAAAATTGAACCTAATATAATTTTGATATTCCGAATTCAAAAATTAATTCTAGTTTACAAATTTCAAAACATAGAAGTTGCAATAATTAATATAAAATTAATTCATGTTGTCAAAACCAAAAATCAGGTTTTAAAAAAATTAAAAACTATCAAAAAATTGAGATGTGTTTATGTCATATTTAAATTGAAATTACATATAATGACCTACATTGAATTAAATGATAAAAATATAAAATAATTATACTTCCAAACCATTAAAATGAATAATTTATCACTGTAAATTATTTCGATTAAGAAAGTTTTTTTCAATTAAAATATTGTATTTTTCACTATTCATCAAAATATGAAAGTTATCAAAAAAGTACAAAAAATTTATCCAAACTAAATTCTTATGTCCCGCTTATAAAGATTAATTTAATTTCATTAAATTAAATATATAAAAGTGTCAAATATTAGTTTTAAAAAGGGTTCTCTATTAAAAGGCGTAAAATTTCATTTTTTGAGAAATACTTCTTTTATCTGAAAAATATGAATTTGTTCTTATATTATGTCCAAGAAACAGATAATATGGATGTTAAAATTATTAGGATTATATAAAGTTCAAAATTTAGTTAATACTATTCATAACCACTTTTGAACGGCTAGTTTGTTAAGTCATGGTGTGCTTGAACTCGGTGTTTAGTGTAGTGCAAGTTATTGAATTACTATGAAGAAATAATGTACTATGAAATCTTGGCATGTTACAAAAAATATGGTAGGGATGAGAAGGTAGGGGTAATCCTTGTTTACAATTTCCACCTCTAGTGGATGATCATTGAATTTGAGGATTCACTTCATACCTTGGGTTCTCTAAATTTTCCAACACCTCCCTTGTAGTTTCTTATTCAAATTCTTGTTCCACCTTCACCTTGATAGTAGAATCATCTTTGTCATCTTCATACCACAATCCCACCCATGGATTGGACCTTATGAAGTAAGGGAATAATTGGAGTTAGATGAACATTAAAATTATGAAATGATAAGGTAAATTATGTTCAAATAAAGATCAAATCACTGGATTTTTTGGTATATTAGTTCTTCATATTCATAGAATACCTGTAGAAGTAATTATGATATTTATAGGATAGAAGTATTTCGATCATTTATTCAACCTCCTTGGTATCTTCATGATAAAATTACATGGGATGTATTTACTCCTCTTATTCTTATGGTGGTCCTTGATCCATGTATACTTAGAGAGTGGTGGCCATTATTGCCATCATATCTTTCACTTCACCAATAATGACTCATTTATCCTTTAATTTTTAGTCCAGCTGCAAGACACAAGTCTATATTATTTTTACTTATTTAGGTGTTTGTTCCTCTTCTTCTTATTTCCTTGGGGAATATTGAAGTTGATTTTAAATCGGTATATTTTCATATTATTTTTCATCCACCCATCCATTTTTATACACCTCGGGTTGTTTTGCCTATTTTGGCCATTGGAATTTCCCTTAAAGTTCATAGGGAAAGAGGGAGTGGTTAGTGTGAATGTTCTAGGCTCATAGTGTATCTCTAGACTCGATGGTGATCATTAATACTTACTTGAACATGGAATAAAATTTGGGATCTATTATTGACAAATGGTCTTATAATTAAATATATTTCAATATAGGGAAGAGAAAGAGAATTTAATGATAAATGAGTGTAAATAAATTAATTTACAAAAACAAAACAAGTATGAAACTAAATTTATTTATAGGGTGAATTAAGTACTCCTACCCAATGATAATCCCTAGAAACTTTGATAAAATTAATTATTGAAAAACATTTTTAAAGGGTTACAATATTCAATTAGTAATTTAAATACCCCATGAATGTATCTAGTTGAGATGGCCATGGGTTTGCCTCATAAAGATGTGCACTGGAAAGTTTCACATTATTTTCTTATTCTTTTTGGTCATCTAAATTATATTTTAAATAATATAAATGGTGTATGTTGTTATTAGGTTGAAAATAGAATGAAATTAAAGAAAGATAGTACAAACTGAAAAATTACAAGTAAGAAATTGGAATGAACTCTAAAGTATATTAAACTTAACACACTCCATCATTTCACTATTTACAATTCCTCTATCAAACTCCAATGTTGTGTATTTTTCTGATCTCAACAATCAAAATTCATGGTTAATACTATTCATATCATGCTTTTTTAAGAGATTATTAATTACATCTCCCAATAGAATGGTGAATCTTAATCAAACCACAACCAAATCACCTATAACTCACCTATCTAAATTATGTATCCCATGTAGTTTGACCATGATCCTCCCCACATTATCATTGGTTATTGTACATTACCATGTCAACAATCACCCACACAAATACACCCAGTATTGGCTTGGTTAATGATGGAAGGCCATGATTCACCAAAATAAATTAGGCAATAAAAGTCATGGGATGAAAGTAAGTCCATTGTCACTTACCCTTCTAGTCACCCAATTCTCCCATTTTGAGGTAAATGATGGTATAAAAATGTAAGAATTAAAATTATAACTTATATTGAATCCAGTTACCTTCCTCTCAATTCTACCCAATAAATAAGTTAGCTTCCCGTAACCATGATAACAAGAGGCACAGTGGAAAAAACATGATAATATAAGTAAATAAAAAAAGAAGAGGGAAACTGTATTTAAATTATAAAAAAATGAATTACAAGGAACCAAAGTTACTTCACCTGGAACCTAAATCCTATATAACTATGAAATTTGTAAAAATTTATCAATAATTGGTTATAGAACACCTTCCATGGATATTATCCACATGTCTTGTCTCATAGGGATGTTTATTATATGTAGATGCATTATTAGTTCTTTATAGCTCATAAATTTCCCCATTATCCGTCATATTCCTTTAATTTTGGATGATAAACATGTTATATATCTATTAATTTATTACCATATTTGGTTATGTAACATTGAGTGTATTTTTATTTTTAGTTGAGTTTTTGTGCTTGGTCGACTTATTGTAAGGGTTCAATATCAAAAGATATTGGTCCTAGATTTTTTCCACATTGCTGAAGTGAACATATAATGAATAGTTGTTGTCTTTATATGTCTATAATGATTTATACATTATTTTAATCATATATAACTAATCTAATCTAAGTCTAAGTTAAAAAATTTTAGGCAGTTCACCAGCTGATTTATTTGAAGGAAACTCTTTAATCATGGGATTATTGAAACATGATGTTGGTTTTAATCTAATGTGAAGTGTGGATTTTTTAAATTATTCACATGTACCTGCCCATAGAGTTCACCTTATGTATCATGTAGGGAATGGGATTTATTCTTACATGAAGCTCATCCCAGTTTAATGATTTTGACACAAGGTTGAATTTAATCAAACACAAGATATATCATAGGATAACTCCTCACATGAATTTGTGTTTACTATTATAATCACATGAAAGACCCTAAAATGTAATGTATTCTTATATGAACCTATAAAAATAAAATAAAAACTCAAACTAAAATCATATATCCATATTCATTAAAAATTAAGAATATTAATAGTCCAACAAAAATCTAAATTTTAGACCATATTAAAATTAATCATAGTATTTGAACTATTAAATGAAAACATAGTTATTTTTCAATATTATATTATATAAAATATATTAACTATGGAAAAATATATTGTAAAAATAAGTGAAAAAAGGGTTTAATCCCTCCTAAACACTTGAATTATTACTTATCCTCAAGGAATGCCTCTAAACAACAACATTCACATAGAATCCATTTTATCCCATTTTTATTGCTTAGTAAATTAATATTACTTTTTTGATTTTTAAAAAATATGAATTTAAAATCACAATTTCTTTTTAAACTCCCTTTTCATCATGTTTCTCATTAACTTCCCATTTTTACACTTACTTGATACATCCTAAATGAAAATATTTATATTTTATTTTCCCAGTCTTTATTAAAGTTCAATTTTTATCTTCCCTTCCATTCTAATCTATAAATAAAAACTTATTCACATTTTTTCAGCATAATAATTTTGAATAATACATATTGGATGAGTATAAATAATCAAGAACTAGTAATTCTAAACATCAAGTATCCTCCAAGGTTATTTATGATATTATAGTAAAGGAACTATATTTTGGATAACCATCTCACAAAAAAACACTATCTTTTTATTAATGGATTTTTATTTACTCTCAAACACAATGATTTTGGAAATATCAAAGATTTTGAGTTTGGATCCTCATTTATGATTTTACTCCAATTCAATTGGATTATATAATTTTATTTTATTATGACTCCCTCAACATCATATTTTTATTATTATAAAGGAATGATAATAAAAAAAGACCACAAACCATAGCAACTCAGCTAAGGAGGATAGAAAAAATAAAGTGCAGTGGAATCTCCTCTTACCAAATCCACCCCTCGGGTTACAAGGTGTGCACATTGTGGAGGAAAATAGGGTGAGCATCGAGGACATAAAGAGATGAAATATTATCTGAAACTTGGTTCCCCTCTCACCTAGAGTTAATCAACGTAGTGGTGTTGTTGAGGGTGCCTCTACACCATCGAATGATGTAGGTAATCAACCAGGGGGGGTCCAAAGGCCATTCTTTGCATCATAGAGAATATTTGAGTTAGTTTCAACCTACGCCACTAGAATATTATTCTAATGGAATGTGATTAAACCCAGATTCATGGACTTCACGTCGGCCTATAGAGAGGAACTGTGTCCCAGTCTGGAGGAAAACACCAATATAACCGAACCATGGAAGTAACGAACAGCCCCACCTCTATGGATCACCCCCATCTTTCATGACACATCCATGTTGAGATTAAGTCACATCAAGGGAGGATTCCATCTTACCCATTGGATTCTGATGCTTCTGGCATGGGTCTGGGATAGGGGTAGCTCCCATGAAGGAAACCAAGGGAGGGGCCTTCCCGCCAATTTTTGATGAGCCCAGCCATGTCAAGAATTAGATTCCTAGTCTGGATGGTAATTGATCTACTAGATAAAAAGGACCCCATCATTCATTGCATTGTTCCTAGACTGCCAGATATTCCAGCACCCTGTTTGTAAGATCATGGTATGTGCCAACTTCTCAAGGCCCATGTTGCCCGCACCATGAGACCACATGTCCTGGAATGGGAGGGCTTCCAGGTTGGGGTCAAGGATATCAGTAAAATCACTAAAGTAACTCCATACTAAAGATTCTCAGTCACTCATAAAAATTGATGATCTTCACTATCCTTTTTATGGTTTTTACTGTAGGAACAATGTGACATCATCAGGATCCCATACTGTTTAATGTTTTCATTCATTGGGATTCCTCTATTTTTAACTCTCCATGGTAGAAAGTTGTATTTTGAATGGGTGAATTTAGACCACAGGGTTTCGTTCCAATTAAAAACACTCTCCTATAAGACTCATGTGCAACAAAAGTCCCTAAAGGTGAACTCACCTGATGAAGGAGTAAAATTTAATTTATTAGGTTTGGGGGCTTGTTGATGAGGTAGAAGGAGTCTTGCTGATTTTTTTTCTAGCACTGGCTTAATGAGAACTGGGTATTGGATGGATTCCATAAAAGAAATGGTAGGAGAATGGAAACCTGGGAAATTGATAAACTCTCTATCCCAATTATGACACATGAAGGATAACTCACCCCTCATGACGATCCATCGCATGTACGATTGAAGTTCAAAGATCATAGGGGTGATGGTATACTGAAACAGATAGACATGCCCCTCTGTCCTATTCAAATTACCATGCTGAGAATTATGTATGGTTTTCCCCACATGGTATGTTACTCGAGGACTTACCATGACAGCTTAGAGTGTATGCAGAGAAGTGTGTCTTCTAAGCTGCGAACATTGATGCCGCCCTCCCTAGTAGGCCTGGCCATTCCCCGCCAGGATACCCATCATCATTTCAGTTCCGATATCAGATCTCATATAAAGACGTAAAAAATAATATCTTTTTTTTATGACACACTTTGGGGATTTGATAGAAGATAGAACATGGATGTCCGTATAACATAAAATTTGGTTAATAATAACTCTACAGACAGAAAATGAGAGGTAGATATTTTTACAATTGAGGATTCTTTCTATAATCTTACTGATGATGATGTCAAAATCACATATGCAAAGTCTTCCTAAAGATATGGGGGTCCCAATGTACTCCATTTAAAATCCCTCTCGTTTCATGTTGAGGTTGAGTTGAACCGAAGATATCCCGCTAGTAATACATCGGTTAGAAATGTAGAAATATCTCTTATCTTTATTTATGTCCTAACCACTATAGTTGCAGTATTCCTCCTATACCTTGTTCAGGCCAATAATTGATCTTCATCCATCATTCATGAAGATGAGGGTATTATATGTGAATATCAAGTGAGAGATAGATTGAGCTCTCATACTCCTTCAGTAAACAATTATTTCAACACTGTTAATGATCTTATGATGTAGTCAACTAATGATATCTTGGGAGAGGATGAAAATACCAAGAGAAATCGTATAACCTTATCATTGTCCATGAGTGGCCCTGAAAAACCCATAGGTCTTCCCCATAAATGAAACCACCATCCAAGTGGAACTAAAATATCTAAAGATGATATCAACATTTTAGGTTGAGATCCCCATAAGTTATAGCACATTATTAATGAATCCCCACTCTATAGGGTCATAATATTTGTTCATATCAAACTTGATGGCCTTGTTTGACCCATGAGTCTTAAGGTTAATATAATTGATCATTGCTTATGAAAGAGAACTTTCACCTTGGATCTTTTTCCCCCTCTAAAACCCTTATTTCTCCATTGAGACCCACTGAGGAATATAAAGGGTCAATCTTGTATTAATGATACTGGCCAAAAAAAATTAAAGGAAGTTACACATACTTACCAGTCTATAATTCATGGTGGAGGAAGGGTTCTTGGTTTTAGGAAGAAGCATCACGGTGGTGGCATAAGAAATCCCTAGCAAGATCCCTCCCTAGAATAAATCTTGGATTGTCGAGATGATTTCCTCCTTCACCACATCCCACGCGACCCTGTATAATGACCGTGACAAACCATCAAGTCTCCGGGCACTGTCCATAATGAGGCTCATCAAAGCAGAATGAATATCTGTTTAAATGGGTATAGAACCAAGCCCCTCATAGTCTTGATCTGAAAATGGTTAGGAATCACCTCGAAAATCATCGCTTCCTCCCCCAAATACCCATTTGGCCTCCCAGGGTTGGAACCCGTAAGAAGGTCCTTGAAGAAGGTGTGTTCCAGGTGCCTAACCACACCCTTATCGTCCATGTAGGTACGATCATCCAATAAGATATTAGGATTTATTGGGAACTTTATCTTTGTGCACATGGAAGAATGAAGTGTTCCTATCTCCCTCCTTAATCCATTTGATCCTTGCTTCTATTCTTTCTAATCATTCCTATTTCATGATCATTTCTGCAAAATGCTCCTTCCTAGTAGAGAGCTCCTCAAAAGATTGAATTTTCCACACCTCTTCCAGCCTCAACTCAAGGTGATCAACCTTCTATATGGTACCTTTAATGTCGTTATCCATGTTCATAAAAGCATTCCCCAAATCCTATAGACGAGACTTGAGACACAAGATTTTATTATATATCAAAACCCACATGTTCCACTTAGGGGTTTCTTTCCATATCACACATACCAGGTCATGATACCATTGTATTTTAGTCCACTGGTATTGGCCTATATTTTAGAGACCAATTAACCCAAATTTATGTTCATCAACTCAGTTCGTGTTTTTAAAATTATGTTTCACTTAACATACTTTCTCAATTAATTTTTCCCCAATTTTGAAATCAGGGAATCCATATTTTCTCCCATAAACCATGTATCCTAGAGAACCCAAAAATAGGGTGAATTTAAGTGGTTTAAAATTATCATAAACATATTTTTTATAAAAATTTAAGAAGGAAAAATAGACTTAAATCATATAATTTGATAGAAATCCCCTACACATTAAATTAATTGCCCTTTAGAAGCCCAAAATCACAAAATATTGGTAATGAAATCCAATGAGAAATAGAAATAAAACTATTTTATTTTATTGGGTAGTTTTATTTAATCTTCTAGGTGATCTCTTATTAAACCTACAAAATTAAACAATAGAATCATGAATATTTTATTTAAAAAATAATGAAAATGAAACATATATGGAAAAGAGTGGGGTCACAGTTTCACCTGAAGTGGGAGTTAAGTGTTTATTTCTATCTCATAGTTAGTTATTTGGTCTACCTCAATTTTAAGTTTTATGGGATTTATGTGATGTGCACCACCATAGTTTATTTTCCCCAAGGTCATTATATATAAACTATGAGTATGAAACCCTAAAATAAAATAAAAGAACGTTCTCATTCTCCAAAATAAAAGATTAAGATGAATAGAAATTCCAAGGGGGAATTGAATGTAGGGTTATTCCTTGTTTATTATTCTATCCTCTAGTGGATGATCTTTGAATTATTAAGGAAGACATGTTTTAACTTTATGTTCTTGGTCTTATTATTCTCATACCACCACCCTAATGGTCTCTTCTCAAAAATATCATTCAACCTTATATTTGGTGTTTTATCTCCCATCATCTTCTTCACTCCACAAGGCCATATATGCCTCAAATATATCTAAAAATGGGTAACATGAGGATTTAAATGAAAATTAAAATAGTTAAATATTGAACGAAATCGATTTAATATAAATATCAAATCCTTTGATTGGTTCCACCATGAGATCAAGATCTTTATGGAATTCATCTAGAATTTATTCATTGATGTATGGGGAGAAATGTTTTCATATATTTCTTCCATATCATCAATGTATTTCTGGAAAAATGACATGTGAAGTAGTTGTTACACTTGTAATTTTCTATGTCCTTGATCTATGTATGTTTAGAGATTGTTTTCCATTATAGCCATTCATTCCCTCAAATCTCCCATCTTCAATTATTTCTCCTTTAAATATTTGTCCTGTAATAAGACACTAGTGTAAGTCATTTTTACTTCATCCTATGATGGAACAACATCTTCATTGTGGGATGGTGGAATTATAAGTTGATTCTAAATTAGTCCATTATCAAATTATTTTTTTATCCATCCATTGGTTTTATATAGCCCATGTTGTTTTATGTGTTTCATCCATTAAAAATTCTCTTCATGTTCTTGTGGAAAATGGGAGTAATTGTTGTAAAATTATTGTGCTAGCTATGTATCTTGAACCTCCATATATACATTTTAAACTTCTATGAAATAGGAATATAATTTTTATCCATTGTTGATAATATTTTCTCTAACAAAATTTTCTCACTTTGGACAAAAGAAAAAATAAAAAAATAAATATAGGGAAATAAAATTATGTAA
Source organism: Viscum album (assembly GCA_963277665.1). NCBI lineage: Eukaryota > Viridiplantae > Streptophyta > Magnoliopsida > Santalales > Viscaceae > Viscum > Viscum album. Next base: position 576,863,394 of record OY728120.1, on the reverse strand, counting down.
AAAAAATAAAGAAACAAAAAAAAATTTATATCGTAAATTACATACTCTTATAAAATGAAAATTTATAGTCACGATGTCAAAAATTATGAGAGAAAAATATTTATGAATTATTTTTATTTTAAATCATTATTTAAAAACCCCATAAATGCACATAGTGGATACAGACATGGGTTTGTCTCATGAAGACCCTTAGTCAAATATTTCCCATTATTTACTTATTATATTTTTTGTCTTTTGATTGTATTTGAATCAATATAAATGGGGGAATTTGTGACTATAGTGAAAGTACAATGAAATTAATTTAATTTAGTAAAAACTGAACAATTTCTTATAAGAAAATATAATCTTTGAGGTATATTTCACACAACTCACTCTAATATTGTATTATTTAATTTTTAATATCAAACATTCCATTGTGTGGAGCCTATAAAATTCCTCTATCACAACCCCATATTTCATATTTATTCAATATTAATACTCACCCTCCTTGGATAATGAAAAAATTATCTCTCTTTTCTGATATCTAGTCAAGTAAATCCCCCAAATAGATGTATATTATTCAAAAAACCATTACACATCCACTTAGACCTCATATCTATGAAGTTTGAATCCCCTGTGGATAAACAATGATCTTCTCAACCCATACATGGGTGCTTTAGGATCACCATTTCATCAATCCCACACCCAAAATACATTATATATTTGATAGGTTTAGGAGTAATGTATTTAAGCACAAGAATAAAGTATAGTATAGAAGTAATGTGAAGAAAGTAAGGACACTTTCACCCACACATATATTTGCGCACTACTCCACTTCACTGGTAAATAATGAGATACAAATGAAAGAATTTAATTTATTAATTGAGAGTGAAAAAGGAGATTTCCCACTTAGGCTCTCCCAATGAATGGTTTAGTGTCTCATAAACACTATAGAAAGAGGAAATGAAGAATAATAACTAAAATAGAATAAAACATGGAAAAAAGAGGGAGACTATATAATTTTTTTTTTAAAAAAATTATAAGGATCTGAAGATACTTCATCTAATATATGAATCCTCCAAAGCTAAAAAGTTGTGAAAATTTATGTAACAGAATGAAAATATCACTTCACATGAATAATACCCATAAAACTATTCAGAGAGAGAGATTTCATCCTGGTAGACACATGTTGGAACCCCCGGTTTCAAGTAAGTAATACTTTAATTTTGATTATTATGTGTATGATGTATATGGGTAATGTTTGGGAGAGTTTGGAGAACTTTTGGAGAGTGTTTGGAGATTTTAGTAGGAGAAAAGTTGGTTTACTATATAGGAAAACCATGAAACACTTGCAGGAAATCATGGACAACAAGAAACTGGAAAGAGGGATGGAGCATAGACGACACACAGTTTTCCTAAACCATGCATCCACTAAGGAGAAAGTATGTGCATTAAAAATGGATTCGGTCATTTTGAGGTAGGGTCTTCAGAACGATTGGTGTAAGGTTTGGAGACCGTGTGAGATGACAATGAAAGTTTTATCCTAATGGCAGTGTCTTTAGCATGTTCAGCACACATTTTTCCTAACCGTGCAAAAAAACATATGTGGGTCAATGTTAGATCCTAAAATTCTGAATCAAACATATTTTTACCCCTAATAACCTCGTTTTTCCTCAAAATGGCCCTAACATGAGATTTTGTTCTCTCAATGTTTGGAGAACCTCTCCCCATTGAATCAGAAGCGATCTGGAGCCATCTGTTTATGCATCGAAGCTCGATTATTGTGATATGTCATTGTTCTTCACCGTTCATGAGGTTTTTCTGAGATCTACTTCACCTCTCTCTTGGTTTCATATATCTATGACCTATGTGGGTAGATCTAAGGTTATGGATGCCAAATAGTTTTATATTTTCCCTTATTGTTGATAGGAAAATAGATTTAAGGCGGGTTTATGGAGATTCAACCCAGTTTTGTGATGTTTTTCGTGTCGTTAATCGTTTTCACCGAAACTCTTGAGGTAAGTGGATTCACACTCAACTCTGGTATTTTAGAACTTTAAGGCCTTGGTTTCAAATTGTTTTCCATGGATGAAATTAATCCTTTACCATCAATGAAATCATTTTTAAAACCCTCTTGAGTGTGAGTTTGTGGAAATTGGTAAATTTATGTGTTATTGGAAAGTGTTTTCGATGACATGATTTGAAAATGATGATTTTAAAATAATTTTTGGTATTTATACATGGAAAAAATGTTTTTCAATAAAAATAATGATGTTTTATTTAATGGTTTGAACACAAAGGGATTTGGAATGAGTTGGTTGTGTGGAATGTGTTCATATGCATTGGGATGGATAAGGGCGTGAAGTACGCCAATAAAAAGGTTGGTATAGATATGGGTGTGAATTATCCCCTTAAAATTGGTCTGCTAAGTGATGAATTAGTGTAAGGACAACATACAACTCACAATTATAGGTAGATACATGGTATTCAGGCATAATTGGATGTATGGTTGTGTGCAAAGGAAGGGGTTATGCGAAAATGGAATGTTAAAATATTTGAATAATTATTTATGATCCCTCAATGGAAACTATTTCCAATGGATTTAGTTTATGTTTTGATATAAAATATTTTAGAAATTGTTTTATATAATTGTTTCTAACATGTTCTTTCATAGTGGAATGAGTAGGGAAGTCATTGGGGAAAACCAACTAAGTTTTAGTACTCACCCTTGCTTTGGAACTTTGATGATTTTGCTGATGTCATTTACTGGGACATGGGAAAAGGTAATGTATCACACATATTTAGTACTAATTTGTGATACTTGGGTTTTTTTGTGATGTTAAAGCATTGAGCATGTTGTTCTTGAGGAATTATGGTTATCTCGAAGTGTTGATTAGTTTTTCTTCCACTTTTTACTTTCATATCATTATCTTCCATTATGGAACTTGATTTTAGAAAGGTTTTATAAATGAAATGTTGTGTTATCTTTCATTATTATTATATATCATATAGTGGTTGTTTGGATATGGATTATTTTTTTAGTGGTTTATTTTTAAATGACAAATAAACCTCCATATGTATTGAAACCCTTCGGTATTTATTTCCAACCTTTGGCATCTTGAAGAGATTTCCTAAGTACAAGTAATCCCCTATCACCCTCTAAAGATAATGATAAGGGGTGGGATGTTAAAATAGTATCAGTTTTGTTTTGTCCAAAAGTCTGTCTAGACAAATTACCGCAGTTTTATTTGGTCCAAAAGCCTATTGAGACAAATGGTATCTGTTTTTGTTAGTAAAAAAGTTGTTTTGAGACAAGTGGTATCATCTTGGTATTTCCTTGGTGGAATATAGGGTCTAAGTCATGGTTAGTCTTTGAATTGGTATTGGTTTTAGGTCATGTAGTTTAATTAATTCTAGTCTATTCATTGAGTTAGGATCAAAGAAAGTTGTAGGATTGTCGAGATAAGAAATGTAGATCATGAAAAGACATAGCTAACCTTTTTATGCTGAAAATCAAGTTACTATGGAGTTGGGTACATAAGTTTTTTGGATACAATGTATAGGACTTTGAAATCTTATTTTCATGGGTTTAGCCAATGAGATGAGCATGCCATGCATTAAAGGAATGAAATCCTACTAGGTTTTCATATATCATTTTGAGTAATTATTTACGATCTTGTGCAAAGATGTTTATTTTTGAACAATTTTAAAGTGTTTTCAAATGAAATATTTTCAAAAATATCATGGTTGTGGTATTTTAGAAAAGCTATGATTTTCAAAATCCAAGTTCAAAGTTTTCAAAAATGGATGAACATGGAGAAGGTGAATTTGGAATGAAATGTTGTGATAATTGACGTGGTAGAATTTGAAATTGCCAATACATCAGTTACTGAAGAGTGGGAATTTTGGAGTTTGTTGTTGTTTAGAAAATGGAACCTGGTAGGACTCGTAGAAACCAACCAGAGGAATTTGTTGAGAATTTGATATCACCTAAACCACATGTGAACTAATAGATTGTTTAGAGTATCATCCAAACATTTTAGGTTATGGATATAGGTATCCAGATTAGATGATCCAGGAAAAGTGGATCATTTTGTCCTGTTCTATAAGCATAATCCATACATCTTCTTGGGAGATTCTGAACTACAAAAGGCAGAGATTTGGATGAACAAGATTAATAATATCACTGATTTGATCATCACACCATTGGACCTAAAAGTTAAACGGGTGAGGTATATGCTTGAGGATCTTGTAGGCCAGTAGTGGGATCTAGCGATGTAGGATAAAGTAGATCAGTGCCATAGTTGGGAGGATTTTGAGGAATTTTTCAACAAACAATTCTATCCTAAAACATTAAATATTTAGATAATGATGTAATTTTTCAGCTTGAAGTAGGAAAATCTCTTTTTCACTAAGTATTCGGCTAAATTCATGAATTTAGTATGCTTTCCACTTGAGTTTTCGACAAGTTCATCCTCAAAGGAATGCATGTTTGAATCGGGGATAAGGAATGAGATTCACTCGAAAATAGTAGTGCTCTATATTATGGACTATATAGATATATTGAATAGAGAAATAGTGGTTAAAAGATACATCTTAAGAGTTATTGGAGGAGAAATTATATTGATACCCTTTGAAAATGGTGTGAAATATAATTCTTGGAGATAGCGGAAGTGGGACACCAACTTCAATGGTGGGAGTTTGAATCAAAATAATACAGCTAGATCAGTGAACCTTCCTCCATAATCTAAGAGAAAAAAAATGTTTCAAATGTGGTTATCTTGACCACATATGGTGAGATTGTATGACACAACCTAGAGAATGCCACAACTGCAACCATATGAGGAATCCTCAGTGCTATTATTGCATTGCTCCAAGGTTAGTTGCTCGGGACAATTCTGAGGTGTCACAGGAATCATATGTCTCAATCAGATGAGGAAAACATAACCAATATCATCAGTAGAAAAGATCTTATCATGGTGATTCTTGGAATACCATGACTCCTTAGGTAGGGAAATATCAACAAGGAGACAAGTAGCAAAGTGCAGCGATGAAGCAGTTATATGGAGTTGAGATGGTGATTGTGGATGATTAGGAGGGACCATCTATGGTGAGAGGTACGATTATTTTGAATTTTAACCCCATGAAAGTGTTTTTTAACACTGGTTCATTGCATTCCTTTATTTCTTCTTATGTGGTTGATTTTCTACATTTAAATCTTGAGATTATTCCCTTCATATTAAAACTTCAAACTCCTCTTAGGGAAAGAGAATGTTGAGGCTTTCAGTATAGAGCATGTTATATAAATATTGATGGATTTGTATTGAAATTGGATTTTTATATAATGGATATGTATGTTTATGAGGTAATCCTGGGAATGGATTGGTTGACAGCATCCAAGGATCAGATCGACAGTTTTAACAAAACAGTTAGTTTTGAGAATAAGAATGGCATCGATCATATTATTAGAGGATAAAGGGATATAAACAATGGTGAAACAAGCTTGTTGGAACCAGATATGGGAACTATCACTTAACAGTTGGCGGATTTTTCCTTATCATCAATGGAAGATGTTGGGAGACATTTTCTTCAAGGAATTGTTGATCAATTTTTGGATTTCATTCCTAAATATTTTTTAGGGTTTCCACCTATGAGAGAAGTGGAGTTTATGATTGATATATTTCTAGGACCCATTATTATATAATGTATTTCATACTAAATGGAAACAAATGAATTAAGGGAGTTTAAATTGTAATTGGAGGATCCTAATAGAAAATGTTTCATTTGAACGAGCACGTCTCTTTAAGAACCCCATGTTTTTTCATAATTAAAGTATATGGAAATTTAAGGGTTTATATGGATTAACGTAATCTTAACCAATTTATAGTAAAGGATATGTATCCACATCCACACATTGATGATTTATTAGAGCAATTGAGGGGAGCCCAGTGGTTCTCTAAGATTGACATGTGAACAGGATATCCCCAATTGTGAGTTATGAAGGAAGATATTCCGAAGATAGCTTTCCGAAGCAGATATGGACAATATGAAAATTGGGTAATGAATTTTGGTCTTACGAATGCACCAATAGTATTTATGGAATTTATAATCTAATATTTCATTGATATCTATATTCCTTTGTTATGGTGTTTTTAGATGACATCTTTTTGTATTCAAGGACAATGGTTAAGCATGAGAAACACATGGAGAAAATGTTGTAAATCTTGAGAGACCATTGTTTGTATTCCAAATTATCAAGGTGTGATTTTTTTATACATGAAGTGTGCTTTATTGGTCATGTAATATCTATAAGAGGTTTTTATAAGACCTATAAAAGATATAATCTAGGATATCTTGGAAACATCCAAGGAACATCTTTAAGATATAAAATTTTCATGGTATCACTGGTTATTACCGATGATTTGTGCATGAATTTTAATGGATAGCCTTTCCAATGAAAACTTTGGAAAACAAGAATGTTACATTCCAATGGAGTGAGGAATTCTAGAAATATTTTCAAGAGCTAAAGGTCCACCTTGCATTTTCACTGATCTTGATTTTTCCAATGATTGGAGAAGTGTATGTGTTGTATTATGATTCTTCAGGACCTAGGTTGTGGTGTGTTCTCATTAAAGGATACCATATTGTTTCTTATGGATAAAGGTAGTTAAGAGTTCATGATATGAACTACCCAAAATAGGATTTTAAGTTAGTTACAGTTGTCCATGCTTTGAATACATGGAACTATAATCTCTTCGGTGATAAATTTACAGTGTTCAAAGATCATAAGAGCTTGAAGAATATTTTCTCACAATGGGATTTGAATCTATGGAAAAGGATATGGATGGATTACCTATAAATGTTTAAATTTAGCTTAATTTATACACCAGGTAATGGAAATTAAGTGGACAATGCATTAAGCATGAATTAATATGATTAGTTGGTGAAAGAAGCTTTAGATGAGTGGTCGATAATAATGGTCTTAGCCAACATGCATTTGGAATGTGAATACGGAGGTGATTTTTCAGTTTTCATTCTAGTATCTATTTTTCTGTATTTGACAAAGATGTTAAAGGAGGCACAAACATATGATACAGAATGTGTTACAATGAGGTCAAAACTCAATTGTGTGGAGACCATTAAGGTGTGGAGATGGCTGGGATTTCATTTTTGTGGTTTTGAGATCGGATAGTGGTACCTATAACTTCTCAATAGAAAATACATCATGCATACCACCATTGGAGATGGGATGTCTATCCTTGAATAAAAAACTGTATAAGGCATTGAAGGTGAAATTTTTGTAGATCATCAATAAAAGGAAGTTGGATTATTTTGATTCTATATGATTAACATTGTAGATGCCGGAAAAGTCTGTTACTCCTCAAACGAAGTTTCGGATGCGGAAAGCGAGGTCATATTTGGAGTCAGAAGCACGTTTCGGAAGGCCCAGAGGCCTTGCGCGGAATTTTGGAGGCCCGCGCGCAAGGTTGAAGTGAGGCGCGCAATCCTCCCGGGATGCGCGCAATGCGCCGGGCCGGCGCGCAATTTTGTGCGCACGCGGCCCGCGCGACTCCCTTGCGCGCCGGGGCCCCGATTCCGCGCCCACGTAGGAAATTTCGCGCCCGCGCCATGAATTGCGCGCCGGCTGCGAGATTCCGCCCCCGGGTTGCCTATAAATACAAGGCGACCCCCAACGTTTTGGGGGTTGCCAGAATTCGAAGGGTCTCTTGCGCGCAATCCTACCCCCTCCGCGCGCAATGCCGCTCTTCAGGTAACCTTTTTAATTTCGCGCAAGTAAGCCCTGGGGTTCGCCTTCGCGCGCAACCCCTCTGGCTTCTTTCCTTTGACCAACTCCTCACCCGAAGGCCTTCGCGCGCAAAAGAAGCCTCTTGCGTGCAATCGCCCCCCAGGTGCGCGCAATCCAGCCCGATTGCGCGCACCCCCCTTCCTAAGTGGCCATTCGTTAAAGAATGGGTTGTTGCCCCCGAGCGCTATCCGAAGCCCGTTGTGCTCAATCCCCATCTTCCGTGCGCAAAGCGCTGGCCCAATTGCGCGCCAGCTCGCCCAATTGCACGCCGACCCGCGGTATTGCGCGCCAAGCTCCTCTTTTGCGCGCAAACCGCCAGGGTCGCCCCCTTTGACCCCCTAAGGGTACCCGCCTGCGTGGTGCCCGATGATCTTCATCCCGGGTGCCCGCACCGTGCGTTGTCTTCCCGTGCGGCCCTCCAGGCTCGCGCGAAGTGACACGGACCCATCGGCGGCAACCACTACGTCCAAGTTGCACGACGTTAAACTTCCTAGCATATCGTCCAAGCTGCATGACATTAAACTGCCTAGCATATCGTCCGCGCTGCAAGACGTTAAACTGCCAAGAATCCATCATCCTCAACACACGACGTTAAACTGTACTTCGTCCGGCAAGACGTTAAACCGTCCGCTTCGTCCTCAACACATGACGTAAAACTGTACTTCGTCCGGCAAGATGTTAAACCGTCCGCTTCGTCCTCAACACACGACGTTAAACTGTACTTCGTCCGGCAAGACGTTAAACCGTCCGCATCACCCGATCCTGTGCCTCGCACGCAGGGTCCCCCCCGGTTTGGATGTGGCCCCCACCCGCTCGTCTCTGCAGGGATGTCGGGATTGCCCCTCTTTAGGGACGATTTATTGGAGTGGCCTTCGCCCATGGGGGCAGGGTATTACAAACCCCTAGTTTCTTGTGGGGGACTGCACATGTGTATCTCCATTGTGCTTCCCCACTGCCGAAGCCAGTAGAGGGCGTGACAGGGATCGAGGTCTCTCACCCTCGGCTCAAGTCCCTCTTCAACTGAGCTTTGCCGCACTCAGGTTGCCTCAGTGCGTAAGTCCTGACAGAATGAACTACGTGGACTTTGATCCCTGTCTCCTAAACAGGGTACGCAGGAAGCCTCCCTGAGGTTCAAGCCCACCACCTGGTCGTCCCGGTCGTATTCACGTCGGTTCGTCCATCAGTGGACCCCTCCCGGGTTCACATTCGCGTCGATTCACCTATGAATCCGCCCTTGTGGGAGACTGCACGTGTGTATCTCCATTGTGTTTCCCCACTGCCTAAGCCAGTAGAGGGCGTGACAGGGATCGAGGCGTCTCTCACCTTCGGCCCAAGTCCCTCTCCAACTGAGCTTTTCCGCATACGGGCCTCCTTAGAGTGTAAGCCCCAAACACCAGCGTCCAGCATGACGTGAAACTGTGATCCACCCGGCCGTTCCATCCCCCTCTGTGCGAGGTGGTTCGGTTCAATCCTCCACCCGGAAGCCTTGACCTCCTCGTTAGTCAGCTTTCCATCGTCCAACATGACATTAAACTGTATATCCAAACTACGTTGACTTTGATCCGCGCTAACGCGCGGTACGTAGGAAGCCTCTACGGGGTCCAAGCTCTTCACTCCATCGTCCATCCTGATCCTTACCCGGGCCGCCACATCCCGGTGGGGTCATGCCATTTCATTCCACTCCACTTCACTCGGGAAGCCGCCCATGTGCTGGCCCCAGCGTCGGAGGTTCCCCGCAAGGGGTTCTGTCATCTGATCCACTCCCCGTGTTGGTCAGTCCGATGCCGTCCCTGCTGGACGTTAAACTCGCGGCATACCCCGTGATAAACACGGGAAGCTGAGGAAAACCTCAGGTAACGCAGTTCCCCGCACCCAGCGCGGGATGCCTCAGGCCATCACGCCTTCGAGAAGCCCTATTAGGGACGGAAGGCAGACATGCAGAGCCGCAGTGTTAAGACACGCCCCCAACACCCGGAGCTACCCGGTCTCCTCACCGCAGGTTGCTGCCCCGACTGGACTCCTTGGAGCGTCTGGGCAGAAGCAGCGTAATTTACCGGTGGCCATGAAGATATGGCGTCGGGAACGAGATTCACGAACATTCTTAAATCTATGAGGGAGACCCGGATTAGGCGACGAGTTCTGAGGAGACGTCCACGGAAGGAAGAGCCGACATCCCATCATCCCGGTTTCGATCAAGGAGAAGACGTCCCTGAATAAGGGACGGATGCCGCCCGCCTTTGGAAAGCGGGACTGCGGGGCCAAAAGCCGCGCTCCCATCCCCTCGGGTCGACGGGCGCACGAGCGAACGCGTCCTGGCGGAACAGCGTCGGAATAGAAACCCGACGCACATCCGCACTGAAACAGAAAATGGTGAACCCGACGTGAATCTCTTCTCCTCAATATGAAGAACGATAGCTTTCAGAGGTTTTGGAAGACTAGCATGTTGCTCGACCGAGCATTCAGCACCAGGGCACGGAACCCGCCAGGGGCTGGGGAAGGGAAATCGGGCACTCCGTCTCACGACGTCGATGGCCTGGGTTCCCCCCACCGAAGGTGTCGTGGCACTAATGATCGGTTGTCGATTTCTTTTCCTGTCAGTATTAATGGGTTCTTCTCCCTGTCTTCAGGAATCAGGTCGCCCGATCCAGTGCCCGATCGCCGCCTGCCCACTGGCGCAGGGGTAGGGGAAACACCGACGCGGCTACTCCGCGCGGTCCCGCCCGTTCCATGGCCGTCCCTGCAGCCGCAACTGCGGGTCAACTACGCCCTCTCTCCCCCTCAGAGGTCATCCAGAGAAGGGTGATCAACAACTTGGTGCGGAGATATGAGGAAGAGGGAGTCATCCCCACCAGGGACATGGCTCGCCTAGACCTCGAGGAAGCTGCACCTCGCCACCGACGCCGCCCTCGAGGGCCGCGCAGGGAGGCACCGCTGCCTACCTCGACGTCCAACCGCTTCGGGAGTTAATCCCCAGAACGCTCCGACAACTCCTTCCCCTATGCGGATGAGGAGGAATATGTCCGCGACCACTCTATCCGAGATTCGCTCCAGGGATCCGCAGTAAGGGCTCCTTCCAGGCCATGTCGGCACCGCCGCCCGGCTTTTCAAGTCGAAGAATGGGCTCTCCACCTGCCTGCGCCACTGATCCCGACTCGTCTGTCCCGACGCCAACGTCGGGCATGAGCGGAAGAGGATGCCCATCTTGGGTCCCTAGCAACAGCGGCCGCGTTGGCCCAAGCCACTGTTGGCTCCAGTCACCAGGCCCATGCGCATCCTGAGCAGGGGCACTTCTATGCCCGACCTAGATCGAGGCCCCGACCGCCCCAAAGGCAGGTTGGGTTGACTCTCCCAGTTGCTGGAACAGGCAATAGCCACCGCGGACCACCTCGCGGTAGCGCTATTCACGAGAAGGGTCTACTCCGTGTGGCCGATCCAAGAGGCATGGGTGATCCCACCTTCCGATCCCAGCCCGGAGGCCTGCCCGGAATCATCTCTCCCCGCGTCCCCTTTGATATCTGTCCCGGTGCTCCTCGCACCTTGGTTTCCAGTCCTCTTGGCCCCAGCACCGGTGCGGCCAGAGGACGCCAAGACAGAGATCAGCCACGCCCCGAAGAACCACCCAGGGGCAGGAAGGCGAGGCATCGACGTCGAGGGAGGAATGTTAGGGAATTCCGGATAGAGATCCGACCGGTTCGTTTCTCTGATACATAGGCGGAGTATGATTCGGCGACGGAGCCCTCCCCCCGATCCCGCCAGTTAGGGGCAGGGGTAGGAATACGGCACGTCAGCCTCGTACTCCCCGAGAGCGAGATCGATATGATCCCCACTTCTCTCCGAAGGTATATCCGGAGTAGCGAAGGCCTGGTAGACCCCCAAGGATCAAGCTTGCGGTTGGTACCAGCCCCTCCGGAAACGCCTTCTGCCTCGATCGGAGAAGCCGGAGACCTTTTCTGGGGACCGACGCTCGAACCACGATCTAGTGCACCCTCGGCGAGCACCGACGCTATGGCAGGATGTTCGCTCGCTGGCCCGTCCTATCGTGATGTGGTAGATGGGGCACCGCCACCCTCAGAGGGCAGCCCGGGATATGGAGGCCAATCGGCCTGCTCGCCGTATTCACCGCCGGCCAGCCCGTCGGCCCAGCGGCCCGCCTTGGCACCACTGCCGGTTCCCCGTCCATTCCCAGTCGCTGAAGGGGACCAAGAAGACCTGGGTCCCGAGATTGAGTCGTGGAACTTCTGGACCGTCCTTGCAGAGGGCCACTTCCCTGAGAAGTTTTGGCCAGTCGCAGGACCGGACTTTGATGCACTAGAATCGCTCACCCCGGATGAGTTAGAATGCTTCCGCCGAACTCTCCGAGAGACTCACTCCCATCTTCACCGCTTACAAATGTCATATCCCGGGAGTCAGGCGCACCTGGAGGATATTGGTGAGCAGTGCCGTCAGATTGACCTGGCCACGCTCCCCGCGGTTCAGCACCCCGGGTCATTTGGGCACCACAGGGCCCTCCAACAACGATGCGTTGAGTGTTTTCAAGTACTCCGCAAGGTTATCGAGGAAGCCACCCCCCACGTGTATATCCATGGATGGGGGTAGTATGCTGCCCTACGCTTCAGTGCGATTCGCCGACAGCCCGATTCGCTGGGTGGCCCTGAGGGTACATCCCCAGGGACGGAAACGGTCAATAGGGCTGACCTGTCGGGGGAGGGAAACGACTTGGAACTTCTCGACGGGGGATCTCCCCCCGAAGGAAAGCCGTCGTTGGATCCATCGGTGAGAGTTACTCGTCACCAGAGGAACCTCCTGGGTCTCCCCACACCCACTGAAGCACTGACGTTGAGCCGAAACGTCAGCAAAGGTAAAGAGCACGGCGGGGCTATAAAGCCCGCCGACCCATCTACCTCCATGCAGAGGGCAGAGGAGGATCCCGAGAAGGCCACGCTATGTCAACAGCTCGCCGAGCAGAAGAAGCTAGTTGACCAGCTCCTCGCCGAGCGCGCTGCAGAGCGGCGACCTGACTACGGTGATCCTAGGCCAGGACAGCAGGGACAGGAACAACCACCCCTCGATGAGGCTCTCCCGGGCAACCGTGATTATGCCATGTTTGCCGACAGCGGAGAGGCCATTTCCTATGGCAAGAGGGCGCGGTATGTTTCACCACACCCCCCCGAGCGGCGTGACTACCTCAGAGACCCCGCTCGGATTCCTCCCACTTCCCCAAGGGCCGCTCCGCCCGCCATCCCACGAGCTGCCGAGTTCGACGACCCGGTCGACGACCCGATTGAAGGGCTATGCAATGCGCTCGTGGTTAGAGATCCTCGCCAGGACTGGAACCCATGTCCGGACGATCCGATGGAGGCACTCATCGCCCGCTTGGAAGCCTTGGAGACTCGGCAAGTGTCAATCCCACCGGACGACAAGCCATACCCAGCATGGGTGGATGACATGCCGGCACCTCCGGGATTCGGGAACCCCACTTTCGCGCCCTTCAATGGGACTGGAGATCCGCCACAGCATTTGGCCCATTTCAACTCGAGGTGCGGGCCTATGTTGGGAACTCCGGCGCAGCAGGAGGCCGCTAAGCTTCGCTGCTTTGTCCAGACACTGGAAGGGCCAGCATTTGTCTGGTACAGCCAGCTCCCCGTCAGGTCGATAACTAGCTGGGAGGACCTTCGTAGACAGTTCCTCTACAAGTTCAGTTCCACGACCCGAAAGATGAGTATCGCAGACCTCTTCAAGTGCAAGCAAAGGCCTGATGAGCGAGTCGCGGATTTCGTCGCCCGATGGAAGGGTCTCACGTATTCCCTTGACATGCCATTGACTCAGGAGCAGTTGCTGACAATGTGCGTCGGGAACGTCAAGACAGAGCTGGTCCCTTCCTTGATCACTCAGAATTACCCCGGAGGGTTCAGGGACTTCTCAGACAAAGCTCAACGTCTTGGGGAGGCCCTACAACAGGCCAGTCAGGCACACCCGCTGCCTCCTATGATCCCTGCAAGGAGAGTCAGCATGGCTGAGCCCGCTGCTGTTTCCCAGATAGAGGCCCCCAGGCAGTTGGAGCTGCTGCCGGTGAGGCCAGCTCCATAGCCTCACAGGAATCCACCTCCACGGGCTCAGTTCCCAGCCCAGCAGCAGCAGCCCCAGAACCGGCCGGCCCCTCCGCGTAATGTACCGCCACAACCCAGGCGAGATAATCAGGGTCCACCTCCTCGGCAGGCCCCTCCAGCCCCTCGTCAAGACCACGCTCCCACGGGCCCGCGATACCTGACTTACGCATTTCACGAGGATCAGGTCCCCGGTTATTTCCGGAGCGCCATGGAGCAGAGGATTGTGCGACTGCCTGAGTGTTGGAGGCCAGAGGAGGCACATCTCACGGATAACCCCCACTACTTCCCTTACCATCGGGCCCTGGGGAACACCATCCGGCGGTGCTACGTGTTTAAGGACTGGCTCCAAGACCAGATTAACAACAATGTAATCAGGTTGGGCCCAGCTCCAGCACAAGTGGCGGGCGTGTTCGTGGGATCAGATGACGATAGTGGAAACGAGGACGAATGGCAGCTGGTCTCCGACCGCGGATCCCAGAAGTATAATAACTGGATGGCCCGCAAGACGATCATTCGCGCCCATGAAATCATCTGTGCATGCTTGAATCAGCCTGAGCCCCCAGAATCTGCGGGAGCTGCTTCGGCATCGTCGTCCCAGCCTGCCTCTTCCGAGAAGAGCAAACGGTGGCGGCGCAAGAAGGAAGAGCGCGCCCCGCCAGTTCCGCCTCTATCCCGCACTCTCGGCGATTTCATGCCCCCGGAGATGGGGATCCCTCCCCGTATCCTCCTGGTGATGAATGATTCGTCCGATGACAGTGTTGGGTACGCTTCGGTTAATACCGTCAAGCTGGTAAATCCATTTTCGGTTCCCGACGTTGAAGAACACCAGGTGGACCTCCCTAGTGTCCCCAGTCGTCGCCACCGTCGGAGGAACCGTAACAACAGGAGTCGCTGGGGCACACCAGTTGGTACCTCTAGCCAGGCTGTGCACGCCACTGAGACTAGGCAGCAGGCTCAAAACCGAGCTCAGCGCGCGCAGCCCCCCCCCCCCATCCGGGGATGACAGATTCGCCTCCGCCACTGTTTGTGGGGTGGGACCAGGGAGAACTGCCTCAGCTACGTCGCGACCAGCTCCGTCCTGCCACGAGTCCATCCCGGCCTCCTGGCCCCAGTACGGTGACTACTTCCCGGGATTCAACCAGTGAACAGCGATATGCGCCAAGCACCAGTCGCCCGCCGGTCCAACCAGCAAGGCCCGTCATGCCTCCAACCGTAGAGCAACCTCCTGCAGCCAGGGGCTCGCGCTTGGCAAGAAAGTATGATGTCCTGAAGCACTTGGCTGACATCCCAGCAAGGCTCTCCATCCTTGAGGCTCTGCTCCTATCACCTGAGATGCGCGAGGCGCTCACTGAAGCCCTGAAGAGCCCCCTCCAGTTTGAGACGGAGGTTGCGGCTGCAGAGGCCTTTCATGCCGAAACGATTGAGGACGCCGAATGTCAGGCAGTTATCTCGTTCTCTAGTAAGGATGAAGACCCTCCGATACAGGGGCACATTCGTCCGCTGTATGTTACTGGCCAGTTCAATGGCCTTGAAGTCTGGCGATGTCTTGTCGACACGGGGTCCGGGATTAATCTGATTCCAACTCAGACGCTCCGGAGATTGGGGTTGTCTGAGGATGACTTGATTCCCTCCGACCTCAGGATCCAGGGGTACGACCGCACCGAGCAAACTCCGGTCGGCAAGATACGTTTGAAGACCCAGTTCGGTGACTTGGTTGCCAACACCAAATTCATGGTGGTCTCTCAGGACACTGTGTATAACGCATTGATGGGAAGGCCATGGCTCCACCTTCATGCGGCGGTTCCTTCATCATACCACCAATGCCTTAAATACTCCCTTAATGGTCGATTAGGTGTGCTTCAGGGAGATGCCTCTCCTTTTGCCTCATGTGAAGCCCGCTATCTGGACGCGGACTATTACAAGATCAAGGATAACCAGATCCTGACAGGTGGGGTTGAGTCTGTCGCTATCGGAAGTGATCCCTGGGCAAGTTTGGATGACGCTTACGTCCTCCCGATCCATCGGTTGGACGTAGCCATGGTCTCGACGGCCTGTGAGTCTCCTGATGAGGTGACCGCGACCGCCCATGCCAACACCAGCGGCCCAGCAGGATCTGGTAGCCCCAATGCAGTTTCCAACGCAGTCTCTCCCGTGGATGATCCCTCCCCGAGTGGAGAGGACGTGGAAGATGCACCCCCAGCCTTTGAGGCGGGCATCTCCGCCACGGTCGATGAGTTAGTACATGTGAACCTGGGAACCGAGGCAGATCCAAGACCCACATTGGTCAGTTCCGCCATGCCCTCTGAGGAGCGGCAGCAGTACGTGGACTTCCTCAGACAGCACCGTGATGTGTTCGCTTGGGGCTATGACGAGATGCCGGGGCTAGATCCTCAGGTAGCCGTCCACCGCCTTTGTCTCCCGGCGAACCATCGTGGTTTCAAGAAGCCTCCCAGGAAGATGCACCCATTCCACGGTGCCATGGTTGAGGCCGAAGTTGACAAGCTTATCAAAGCCAACTTCGTGAGGGAAGTCCAGTACCCCAGATGGCTATCCAACATTGTGCCGGTCAGGAAGAAGAACGGGCAGATCAGAGTCTGTATCGACTTCCGCAATCTCAACTGCCACTGTCCGAAGGATGATTTTCCCCTTCCGGTGACAGAGCTGTTGATTGACGCCACGGCAGGGTTCCAAGCCCTCTCTTTCATGGATGGATACTCCGGATACAACCAAATCTGGATGGCCCCTGAGGATGAGGAGTTCACTACCTTCAGGGCCCCCCAAGGTATCTTTTGTTACCAGGTCATTCCCTTCGGCCTGAAGAATGCAGGTGCCACCTATCAACGGGCAATGCACCGCATATTCAAGCCAATCCTCGGCACACTGGTGGAATGCTACATCGACGACTTGGTGGTCAAATCGCGCCAGCGTTAGGACCATCTCAAAGATCTTGATAAAGTGTTCGGCTTCCTCCGGTCTCGCTGCCTGAAGATGAACCCGTTGAAGTGTGCCTTCGGGGTCACCTCCGGGAAGTTTCTTGGCTTTGTGGTAAGGTACCGGGGTATTGAGATCGACCCAGAGAAGATCAGGGCGATTAGCCAGATGCCTCCCCCGGGTAACATCCAGGAACTGCAAGGGTTCCAAGGCCACTTAACCTATATACACCGATTCATCGCGAATCTGGCCGGCAAGTGTAAGCCCTTTTCTCGGCTCATGAAGAAAGGTGCCACCTATGTATGGGATAAGGAGTGTCAGACCGCTTTCAAGGAAATCAAGCAGTACCTGCTTCAACCTCCGGTTCTGATGCCGCCTGTATCCAGGAAGCCAGTGGTCCTTTATGTGACTACCCTGGAACGGTCCCTTGGTGCCCTTCTCGCCCAGAAGAACAACGAGGGAACAGAGAATAGCCTCTATTACCTTACTCGCGTGCTCCTCGATGCAGAAGTTAGGTATTCCCCCATCGAGAAGAGCTTCCTGGCGCTCGTATTTTCTGCACAGAAATTACGGCACTACTTGCAGCACCACGAGGTACAGTTGGTTTCTTGGGTAGACCCGTTGAAGTAAATCCTGAGCCGGCCTATGTTGACTGGCCGTCTAGCGCGGTGGGCTGTGATTCTCCAGCAGTTCGACATCAGGTATGTGTCTCAGAAGGCTATCAAAGGGCAAGCATTGGCAGACTTTCTGGCTGCTCACCCGACCTCCGCGGATCAGCCGCTGGATCTAGGCTTTCCTGATGAGGCCGTTCTCTCGGTCGATCGTGCTGATCCATGCTGGCAGATGCACTTTGATGGTGCCTCCTGGAGCCCCACCGGTAGAAGACTTGATAATCCTAAGCTCAACAGAGTGGGCTTGGGTATCGTCTTCATTATCCCGGAGAAAGTCGTGCTGCTATACTCTTTCCTGTTGTCAGAGGGCTGTACCAACAATGAGGCGGAATACCATGCCCTCATCACTGGCCTCGAGTTAGCTCTCGAGATCGACGTGCCCCATCTGTGTGTGAAAGGGGACTCCGAGCTGGTCGTTAGGTAGATCAATGGCGACTATATTGTCAGGAAGCCGGAACTTGTGTCATTGCTGGAGTGCACCCTCCTAATGGCCCAGTTCCCTTCTTGGCCAGAAATTATCCATATTCCCCGGTCGCAGAACGGTCGAGCAGATGCTTTGGCCAGCCTTGATGCGTCACTCGCAGAGCCTGAACAGGACAACCTGATCGTCCGCGTGACGCACCGCAGGATCATCGCTCCCGTTATCCCGGAGGGAGATTGCGGCCCGTCGGTAAGTAATCTCACAACGGTTTCCCCTGTTCCCGGAGCCCCGAGTACCACAGATATGGCAGTCGAAACAGCCCCTGATTGGAGGACGCCCCTGGTTGAGTACCTCCAACATGGCATTCTCCCGTCGGATCGAGCCGAGCACGAGCGAGTTCGACGCCGCGCATCGCAGTTTGTCCTCCAGAGCAGTCTCGGCCTGGAGCAGATCCTCTATAGACGCGGATTTGATGGTGTTCTCCTCCGTTGACTTCAGGGGGTTGAGATCCCACGAGTCATTCAAGACGTTCATGCTGGTTCATGCGGTGCCCATCAGACTGGGCCGAAGCTGTCCCACCAGATTCGGAGGTTGGGAGACTTCTGGCCCTCCATGATCCATGACTGCATCGAGTATGCCAAGAAGTGCCATGCGTGCCAGGTTCATGCGAACTTTGTGCATCGGCCGCCAGAGCCTCTCCATACCACCAGATATTCTTGGCCCTTTGCAGTCTGGGGGCTGGACGTTGTGGGACCTTACCTGCCAGCGACGGCTCGCCAGTGCCAGTTCATTCTGACCGCCACAGAATTCTTCTCCAAATGGGCAGATGCGATTCCGCTCAGAGAGGTCAAATCCTGTTCGATCGCTGACTTCGTGACCTCCAACATCATTTATCGATTTGGAGTGCCTCACACTATCCTCACGGATAACGGAGCCAATTTCCGAGCAGCCGAGTTGAAGAAGTTGTACGCCAAGTACAACATTCGCTCGAACCATACATCTCGCTATCATGCGCAGGCGAATGGACAGATTGAGGCGTTTAACAAGACCCTCTCTAACATTCTGCAAAAGATGGTTGGTCAGAACAAGAAGAGTTGGCCAGACAAGCTCCCCAACGCCCTCTGGGCGTATCGGACGACGACTCTCAATTCCACCCAGATGACCCCTTATTCCCTGGTGTATGGAGCTAAGGTCGTCTTGCCCATCGAGATCCAGTTACCATCCTTGCGCACTGCGGTCTACGACCAGTAAGCGCCGGACAGAGCTGCTGAAGCCCGTCTAGTCGAGTTGGAAGCACTGGATGAGAATAGGCTTCGCGCTTTGCACAACTTGGAGAGTCATCAAAGCAGAATGGCTCGAGCATTCAATAAGAAGGTTCGCCTCCGCTCCTTCCTACAGGGTGACCTAGTACTGGCCCTAAGAGCACCAATGATCCCTGGTAGGAAGCCACCCAAGTTGGAGCCCAAGTGGGAGGGACCTTTTTTCATCCACAAGGTCTATCCCAATGGCGCGTACTCCCTAGCGACTATGGATGGTGAGCGTGTCACTCCTCCCACCAATGCTAGGTTCCTCAAGCAGTACTTTTCCTGACTGCACTTCATCCTGCATGACGCTAAACTGCACCACGTCCATGCTGCAAGACGTTAAACTGCCAAGCATCTTCGTCCAACATGACGTTAAACTGTACGTCGTCCCGCATGATGTTAAACTGCACTTCGTCCTGCATGACGCTAAACTGCACCACGTCCGCGCTGCAAGACGTTAAACTGCCAAGCATCTTTGTCCAACATGAAGTTAAACTGTACGTCGTCCCGCATGACGTTAAACTGCACTTCGTCCCACATGACGCTAAACTGCACCACGTCCGAGATACAAGACGTTAAACTGTTCAGCATTCGTCCTGCATGATGCTAAACTGCACCTCAAGAACTACGTGCGGCTTGATTCCCATCCTTATGGGATACGTAGGACCGCCTGAACATTCATGTTTCAGGCCCAGCCCCATCCTTCGGGAATTTCCATCCCATCTCGGGCCCTTGGCCCAAGTGCCTCTGGGTATGCTGCGTATGGTGTGAACGCGGGGCTATACCCTCATTCACGTCGGTTTGCTCGCCACGTTGTATGCCCCCCACGTTTGGGGATGCCTTCCGCTCCCCCCTTTCTTTGTTCGTCCGGCATGACATTAAACTGCACTTCAAGAACTACGTGCGGCTTGATTTCCATCCTTATGGGATACGTAGGACCGCCTGAACATTCATGTTTCAGGCCCAGCCCCACTTCCCGGGAATCTCTATCCCGCGTTGGGCCTCTGGCCCAAGTTCCCCTCCTTTTTGTGCAAGGCGTATGGCGTGAGCGGGGGATTATGTCCTCATTCACGTCAGTCTACTGGCCGCGCCGTACGCCTCCCCCGTGTGTGGGACTACCTCACACCCCTCATCGTCCTGCATGACGTTAAACTGCCTCTCAAGAACTACGTACGGATTGATTCCCATCCTTATGGGATACGTAGGACCGCCTGGGCGTTTGTGTTTCAGGTCCAGCCCCGTCTTTTGGTTGCTATCAAGGTGAGTCCTCCGACCCTTTCCGGTGATCTGATAACATGTTTTGGGTAATCTGGTCTATGACCTGTAGTGTCAGATTCAATTCCGACAAGTCCTGTGTTACTTGTCAGGCCTCGCGCTTCCTCTTGTTCGAGCCTTCACTCAAAGGGATCCTCGTTAGCGGTTTGGATACGATGCCTCAGTGCTCTCCTACCGCTCCGGGTCGATTTACCGGCGGGTCCTGGTCCGCAAATCGATATGAATCCTGCGCTTGAGCGGTTGATGCTCGTTTTCTTGCCTCATCCTAGGCTGACACGATCGGATGTTGTGTTGAGAATATGGTCAGCGACATCCTTGATCGCCATGTCGGCTCTTTCAGGCTCTGAACATTGGTTGCGCAGTCCTCATCAAACTCCGCCTCTGTGCGTTGTAATGGAATCTCGGCACTCTCTCTCTTCATACTGACCTTCAGTACACCTCTACACGTTAGGCAGACCAACCAGGGTAATGGTGTCTTTCGAGGCTCCCACGATCTGAGCACCAAGGATATATGTTAATGTCCTCCCTAAGGGCCATGTATAGCTAGACCCTCGTCCCCATGAGGAGGAAGGAGTCGCCCGGACAATCGCGTTCTGGGCCCAGCATAGCTGGAGGCTAGTATCTCTGCCCCTCGGATGATAGACATATGCAGGCCCCTATCCCAGGATCCTTCCCCTGGAATTGTGCATGATCGCAGGGCTGGGATGTGTCCCCACCTCCGCTGTGTCCGCCGTACCGCAATAAGCGGATTCCTCCATGGTCCGAACCACACGACCTTAAACTGTGTTGCCTGGTCTTACCACACGACCGTAAACTGTGATCGTCTTGGCTGCCCGACGAGAAACGGCACTGCATCGTGATGTTCTCCTCGGGGGACACTCATGTTGGGCGCTGGTTAATAACCACGCCATTTATCAATGCTTTTCATGGCTTGATTATTGTGGCGACGCCAGGGATTTCTTAATCACAGGCATGTCGCTGCACAAAGAAAAACCATCCACCTTTAAGGACAAACAAGAAATATCAAATACCGCTTCTTTTAGGTGCGAGGGCCAGACCCGCACCCCTCCCCGCACTGGTGCCCGATTGTGTTGCGCCGCGCTTCAAGAACTACGTGTGGCTTGATTCCCATCCTTATGGGATACGTAGGAATGCCCGGATGTTTGAAACTTCGGGTCCAGCCCCCCACCTCTTAGAGATTCCCCCTTCTCTGGGGAATCCGCCGTCGTCGGGTCACCCTCAAGGCGCGTCCCTCGACCCCTTGCAGTGGTCCACCGGTGTCAAGAGTACTCTGGTTTATTGCCAGGAGGGTCAGGTTCAGCTTGGTCAGGTTCCTTCCACTTTTCAGGCTTCATTCTCCCCTTCATCGGACCCATCGCCTACGCCCTGGGTGGAACCCACGTGAGCGGTCTGGATACAATGCCTCAGTGCTCTCCCACCGACTCGGGCCGGTGCCCCCAAGGGCCTCGGGCAGCAAATCGATATGAATCCTGCGCTTGAGCGGTTGATGCTCGTTTTCTACCTCGTTCCATCAACGGTCAGTGCGATATTAATGCTGCTTTTCCGCCACGGTCGGCAGTACTCCCATGTCGTTACGCCTGTGCCCCAGTCCTTGAGTGAACGGCCGCATGATTCACATTATGTTTTCCACCCCCCATTCTGACCAGGCAAAATCTCGGCACTCTTGACACTATCCCTCAGTGCATCTTCGCATATCCAGGGGATAGGACCACGATGTGGCGTACTTTGAGGTTCCTATGGTCCGAGCTCTAAGACCTTAAACTACGATCTGCCCCTATGGTCTGAGCTCTACGACTTTAAACTAGGATCTCCCTAAATGGGGTTCTACGTCCCGCATGACGTTAAAACTGCACTCTCAGAACTACGTGTGGCTTGATCTCCAGCTCGATGGAGTACATAGGAACGCCCGGGCATCTCGACTCGGGTCTAGCCTCAGGGATCGCTAAGTCCCACCCCTCCTCGTCGCCGGCCGTCTGGCCTGGCTTCTGGTAGAGTGGTGCGGTTGTGATATTCTCCCTGATTCAGCTCGGGATGCCCCATTGCAATGATGGGAAGCGACAGTTTCCTCGTCAAAGGGGTTCTGTCTGAGAATTGGGGTGATTCACGGCCAGATTAGTGCATCCGCCTAATACGCTTTCCCCACGGTGGCGCAATTTTGGGAGTGTTAGATTTTGTCCGAACAAATCATCACTTCGCCCCACGCTTCACATTCTCTTTCGATCCGGATTTCCACCCTTGTGTCTGAAGGAACCCCCATAGCGGTATTGATGATGACATGTGATCCGCCTCCTGCAATATGGATGATGACCTTCGGTCCGTCTATTGCAGTAGTGTGGTCGATTGATCCATTGTCCGCTTGCCGTCTTGGGCATTTCCTGGAAGGCCGACCATCATGGATTTCTGAATTCGGGACACGTAATTCACCCTTTCTCATTTCCCTATGTTCGGATAAAATCTCAACTCCCCTAGCGTTGTCCCGCTCGTGTGTCGGAACAAGTTGGGGGGATGGTACATTGATTAGGTCTGAGGTCTCCCCCCTAGGAATGACCTCCCTCTCTTCCTTATAAATCCAGGCCCAATTGTGGATGCCTGAAGCTTGGTTAACGCTCCCGCAAAATAATGAATTGTGGTTGAGCACGTTAATCCAAAAGATGCAGATAAATATGTTGATTCGTACAAATGGATCGAAGTATTGAGTAGCGGAAGTAAAAGGTTCTGGGAATGGCAAAAACAAAGCCCCTAGGGATTAGCGTGCTGAATGGATCTTTCCAACGCCGCTACCCTTTGGCTGGAAGCCTCCAGAGATGCTTCTCGCTCTCTGCATGCCCTTTCTTCGTCGGCGGTCGCAGCGCGCAACTCGCCGATCCTGGCCTGTGCACGCTCCCGCTCGACTTGAAGTGTGACCATCTGGTGGCCCGCCTCCGTCAGCTGTACCTGGGCGTCATCCAGCTGGGTCGTTAATTGCTCCACAAGCTCAGTGCATGCTGCGACGATGGCCTCCTTCTCTACCGCCTGCCCTTCGAGGCGCCAGACTTCCTGCTCCGCCACGAAGAGCGCCCGCGTGTTCTCCGACATGTCCCGACATTGTGCGACGTCGGCACGCCGGCGGCTCTCGCACATCTTTTCGGCCATGAAATCACGGACCGTCAGATAGAGGTGTTGAGCATCATCTCCCCCGGCACACAGGAAGCGCAGCCAGGTTTGAAGTGATCCCATGCGCCCCAGCCACTCCGATGGGGGTCGCTTGAGGAAGCGCTGGATGCACTTCCACCCCCTGCGGTGCGTTATCCGGCTCTCCTCGACCGCCTCCGTGTCCGAGTCATCCATCTCCTCGGGGTCGGCAGGCCGGTAGGCAGGGAAGGCAGCCAGCAGGTCTGCTGCAGGGTCCGCCCCTGGGATGTCCTCACAGGGGATAGGTTCCCCAACATCTGGGCGACCTTCTTCTCTCGCCCCAGCGGCGTTGACACCCTCATCAGCCCCTGACCTCTCTCCGATGGCAGCACCGCCGGCGTCCGCTGCCCCCTAATCAGCAGTTGGTGGGGCTGGCTCGGTGTGAGAAGTATGTTCCGGAGGAGGCGGCATGTCTGCCACTGGTCCACTCGTGGATGGCCCGGGTTCGATAGCCCGACGAGCCTCCAGCATTGAGATCACTGCGCAAAGCATGCCGTGGTTAGTCACGGATCGTCAATGGCAAGCACCAGCAGTAAAGTAAGGAGACTTACGGGAGTTCAGAACATTATCGTCCGCTGTCCCGGCCGCCACAGGAACAATTGCAGCTGGGGACCCCTCAGCGCTTGTCAATTCAATGATAGGTGTCTGGCCCCCGCCCTGTCCTGCTGGCGCCTCTCCTACTCCTGCTGAGGACGCTTGACCAACATCCGTGCACTCCTGAGGAAGATGAAGAAATGGGTTAGAAGATGCATAAGAGAATGGACGAAGCAGGTTGAGTAGGGATAGAAGCGGACCTCGAGGAGCTCAGTGATCTCGATATTGTCAGATCCGGCCACCTCGCCGCTCTCCCGTGGGCTCCCCGGATGGGACCTTCCCTCAGAGCCTTCATCCTCCCATGTCTCCCCCTCTTCCTCGGAGTCATCATCACTGTCACCTTCCTCCAGCGGCATCTGTTCTGGAGCAGGTTCTAGACCGAGCATCACCTTCACCAGAAGGGACGGCTCCGCACGCTGACCACGTTGGCGCGCGTACTCATCCATGGCCGTCAGATACGCATACCGTCGGTGGAAGTTCACCCTGTCGGCAATCTGGAGGCGCCCGACCTTTGGCAGATGGATTCCTTCTCTGATTATCTTCCGCCAGATGTTTTCGGTCCCCAGTGACTGCCGCAGGGTCATCCAGGCCGACCACAGTGCTGGGAAGACTGCATCGTGGGAGGGTTCAAGCAGACGCCTTATCTGCTTCCCGGGCCGCTCCTCGACCACCGCACGTGCCCCCTCTCTGGGCGCTGAGGCCGTGGCGGCAGCCTGCGATGTGCCCGCCGCCGAAGTCCCTGCTCGCGCCGGCTCCGCTGCTTGGCGTGCCTCCATTCTCCCCCGCGTAACGGCGCCTCGCCTCCTTCCTTGACGCCCGGTCTCCACACGGGTGACCTCGAGCCGCCGAACTGGTTTCCGTAGAAGCCCCTCAGGGTACGCGATGGCCCAGTGTTCGACATACTCGGTTTCCAAGCCTGCGTCGACCCCGGTAGGAGGGAGGCTGATGACATCACCAGAGCCGAAAGCGGTGAACATTAGCCACATCTGGCGAAGGACGCAAGGGTTCGTATCCTCCCGGACAGCAGCGAATACCCTCTTCGGCATCCGTTGAAGGCACCCGAACTGCCTGGCGAACCGGGTTGGCACGTAGGGCTCGCAGATCACCTTCCCGTCGATCCGAGCCACGAGCACCCCGCCCCGCATGCTCAGGAAGTATTCATGCTGCTCCAGCAGACCCTGCCCATTGTCGATCATCTGGCCAACGGGAGTGGGGAACAGGCTGAAGTTGAAATTGGTGTGATTTCCAATCCGAATCCTCACGCCCTCCTCACTTAGGGTCATCGGAGCGACCCCCGCGATGTTCAGCAGGGAGGGTCGCAGGCCGTCGCCCGGAGGAATGACGGCATTTGGAAACGTGTACCCACCAAGGTGAGCAGCCACCCAGCTATGGAAGAATTGAAAGGGCCCACAGATCCTTCGTGGCGACCCCCCTTGCGAGATGCATCCCAGGATGGCGTACAACTTAGCCAGCACTGGGACCCCGAGGTTGTATCTTTTGTTGGCGGCCATGGCGCCCGCCATCACCAGTGTCGTCGGGCGGACGCCCATCCTCGCGTCCCACTCTGGCAGGAGCCACCCACTCAGAAAGGCGGCCTGGAATGCCGCGTACCAGACATTTGGGTCCCGGGCCTTGATGACGCGGTACCCCCATGAGCGGTAGTCTCCCGTCTCCAGGACCCGCCAGTACAACCCGTTCCGGCTCCTCTGAGCCGCGGTCGGGCACTGCTTCCCCCTGCCTGGCATCTTGACCGCTGGGTCATGCTCCAAGAACTGGCCGAACCACTCCTTGTAGGCTATGTCCTTGTCGAAGTCCTTGACCTCGAGCCGCTGCGAAGCCAGGTCCAGTAGATGCCATGTCAGGATGGGAGTCCGTGACCTGTCGCCCCATGTGTTCCTCAGAGGCAGGAACTCATCGTATTGGTAACCCTCCAGCGGGATACCTCTGATGCAGTGGATGTCCCAGAGGCCAATGCTGACCTCCCCATGGTGAAGATGGAAGGTGTTGGTATCTGGGGACCAGCGGGTGAACAGCTCCGGCCCGAGCTCGGGCTGCTGGTAGAAGTGGAACTGTGACGTCCACACCGCCTCAAACAGGCCGATGTACCGCAGTTCCTCCGTGAAGTGATCGCAGGTGTGGTGTGCCCAGAACGCCCAGGCCCACTCACTGGTGAAATTTCCCCCAGACCGCAAGTCCCAGTCCTTCAGCCAGCCCTTGGTGTCGTCGGTGACACTCTGGCGATACGTGCTCGAGTAGAGGGCTGGAGAGTTCTCCGCAGTAGGCTCACTCCCGGTAATGGTTCGCATCCTCGGGTTCAGGACATAGACGTCTAAGTGCCTGGTCTCCCTGGAAGGATGCCCATTGTTGGTGATGTTATAGCGGAGAAGCTCGTCCTCCCGAGTCACCCAGGTCCGTGGCGCATCAACCTCGAACCCCGGCACCGGAACCTCATCCAGGATGCCGTAGTTCCAGAGTGGCAGGTTGTCTGACAGTGCATATGTCTTCTGGGCCGGTGTCAGCAAATCGAACAAGGATTGATTGTTGGAAACAATCTCCTTGGCTCCATAGACCTCCTCGTTCGCCGCCATCTCAGCTCTGTGAATGGCGGCATCCCCCCCATTCACTAGATTCGCGGCCATCTCAGAAGCTCCGGGAGTCGTGCGGGTTAAGGGAAGAGGCGTGCGGAGTCGGAGCAGGATGGTGAAAAAATTTGGGAGTTGGCGCGCAATCCAAGTGGACGGCGTGCAATTGGGAAGTATGTCGTGTAAAACACCAGGTGTTCGCGCAAAAACAGGCCGAAATCCGGATGATTTTGCGCGCCGAACGGGTGAATTTCGCGCCGGGAAAGGCAATTTCGTGCACGAGAGCTTGGAAGCTTATCGCGCGGAAGGCCTGTGTACGGCACGCGGGATCCAGGGCCCCTATTTATAGGCGAGGCCGGGGGTCCGCGCCGCGCGGAAAGCGCTTTGCGTGACCCCGGCAGCGAATTTCGCGCCCGACGCCCTTTTTACGCGCCAAAGTCCCGCGCCACCCAAGACTTTGGCATTCCTGCGTCTCCCTCGGAACCCGATCGTTGCGACCTCTCGCCGATCAGATTCCGAGGGGGGGCTTTTTTAGATGCCGGAAAAGTCCGTTACTCCTCAAACAAAGTTTCGGATGCGGAAAGCGAGGTCATATTTGGAGTCAGAAGCACGTTTCGGAAGGCCCGGAGGCCTTGCGCGGAATTTTGGAGGCCCGCGCGCAAGGTTGAAGTGAGGCGCGCAATCCTCCACGGATGCGCGCAATGCGCCGGGCCGGCACGCAATTTTGCGCGCACACGGCCCGCGCAACTCCGTTGCGCGCCGGGGCCCCAATTCCGCGCCCGCGTAGTAAATTTCGCGCTCGTGCCATGAATTGCGCGCCGGCGGCGAGATTCCACGCCCGGGTTGCCTATAAATACAAGGCGACCCCCAACGTTTTGGGGGTTGCCAGAATTTGAAGGGTCTCGTGCGCGCAATCCTACCCCCTCCGCGCGCAATGCCGCTCTTCAGGTAACCTTTTTAATTTCGCGCAAGTAAGCCCCGAGGTTCGCCTTCGCGCACAACCCCTCTAGCTTCTTTCCTTTGACCAACTCCTCACCCGAAGGCCTTCGCGTGCAAAAGAAGCCTCTTGCGCGCAATCGCCCCCCGGGTGCGCGCAATCTAGCCCGATTGCGCGCACCCCCCTTCCTAAGTGGCCATTCATTAAAGAATGGGCATTTGCCCCCGCGCGCTATCCGAAGCCCGTTGTGCGCAATCCCCATCTTCCGTGCGCAAAGCGCTGGCCCAATTGCGCGCCAGCCCGCCCAATTGCGCGCCGACCCGCGGTATTGCGCGCCAAGCTCCTCTTTTGCGCGCAAACCGCCAGGGTCGCCCCCGTTGACCCCCTGAGGGTACCCGCCTGCGTGGCGCCCGATGATCTTCATCTCGGGTGCCCGCACCATGCGTTGTCTTCCCGTGCGGCCCTCCAGGCTCGCGCGAAGTGACACGGACCCATCGGCGGCAACCACTACGTCCAAGCTACACGATGTTAAACTGCCTAGCATATCATCCAAGCTGCACGACGTTAAACTGCCTAGCATATCATCCGCACTGCAAGACGTTAAACTGCCAACCATCCATCGTCCTCAACACACGACGTTAAACTGTACTTCGTCCGGTAAGACGTTAAACCGCCCGCTTCTTCCTCAACACACGACGTTAAACTGTACTTCGTCCGGCAAGATGTTAAACCGTCCGCTTTGTCCTTAACACACGATGTTAAACTGTACTTCGTCCAGCAAGACGTTAAACCGTCCGCATCAACCGATCACGTGCCTCGCACGCAGGGTCCCCCCCGGTTTGTATGTGGCCCCCACCCGCTCGTCTCTACAGGGATGTCGGGATTGCCCCTCTTTAGGGACGATTTATTGGAGTGGCCTTCGCCCACGGGGGCAGGGTATTACAAACCCCTAGTTTCTTGTGGGGGACTACACATGTGTATCTCCATTGTGCTTCCCCACTGCCGAAGCCAGTAGAGGGCGTGACAGGGATCGAGGTCTCTCACCCTCGGCCCAAGTCCCTCTTCAACTGAGCTTTTCCGCACTCAGGTTGCCTTAGTGCGTAAGTCCTGACAGAATGAACTATGTGGACTTTGATCCCTGTCTCCTAAACAGGGTACGTAGGAAGCCTCCCTGAGGTTCAAGCCCACCACCTGGTCATCCCGGTCGTATTCACGTCGGTTCGTCCATCAATGGACCCCTCCCGGGTTCACATTCGCGTCGATTCACCTATGAATCCGCCCTTGTGGGAGACTGCACATGTATATCTCCATTGTGCTTCCCCACTGCCGAAGCTAGTAGAGGGCGTGACAGGGATCGAGGCGTCTCTCACCTTCGGCCCAAGTCCCTCTCCAACTGAGCTTTTCCGCATACGGGCCTCCTTAGAGTGTAAGCCCCAAACACCAGCGTCCAGCATGACGTGAAACTGTGATCCACCCGGCCGTTCCATCCCCCTCTGTGCGAGGTGGTTCGGTTCAATCCTCCACCCGGCAGCCTCAACCTCCTCGTGAGTTGGCTTACCATCGTCCAACATGACGTTAAACTATATATCCGAACTATGTTGACTTTGATCCGCGCTAACGCGCGGTACGTAGGAAGCCTCTACGGGGTCCAAGATCTTCACTCCATCGTCCATCCTGATCCTTACCCGGGCCGCCACATCCCGGTGGGGTCATGCCATTTCATTCCACTCCACTTCACTTTGGAAGCCGCCCATGTGCTGGCCCCAGCGTCGGAGGTTCCCCGCAAGGGGTTCTGTCATCTGATCCACTCCTCGTGTTGGTCAGTCCGATGTCGTCCCTGCTGGATGTTAAACTCGCGGCATACCCCGTGCTAAACACGGGAAGCTGAGGAAAACCTCAGGTAACGCAGTTCCCCGCACCCAGCGCGGGATGCCTCAGGCCATCATGCCTTCGAGAAGCCCTATTAGGGACGGAAGGCAGACATGCAGAGCCGCAGTGTTAAGACACGCCCCCAACACCCGGAGCTACCCGGTCTCCTCACCGCAGGTTGCTGCCCCGACCGGACTCCTTGGAGCGTCTGGGCGGAAGCAGCGTAATTAACCGGTGTCCATGAAGATATGGCACCGGGAACGAGATTCACGAACATTCTTAAATCTATGAGGGAGACCCGGATTAGGCGACGAGTTCCTAGGAGACGTCCACAGAAGGAAGAGCCGACATCCCATCATCCCGGTTTCGATCAAGGAGCAGACGTCCCTGAATAAGGGACGGATGTCGCCCGCCTTTGGAAAGCGGGACTGCGGGGCCACAAGCCGCGCTCCCATCCCCTCGGGTCGACGGGCGCACGCGCGAACGCGTCCTGGCGGAACAGCGTCGGAACAGAAACCCGACGCACATCCGCACCGAAACAAACATATCAACAAGTTAATCTAGAACATCAACGACTGGTAGGTATGTTACAATATTTACCTATACCAGTATGGAAATGGGAGAATATATCTATAAATTTTTTAACTGGACTCCCAAGAATGGTTCAAAAATAATATTCAATATTGTTGATTGTGTATTGGTTCACAAAGTCGTCCAATTTCATCCCTATTCATGAAACTCATATGGTGGAGGATTTTTCCAACATCAATATCTCAGTAGTGGTAAAGAGGCATGGAATACCATTTTTAATTATATTAGATAGAGATTTGAGGTTCACATGTCATTTCTATAAATCCTTATAGAAATCCCTTGGAACTCAATTGACTATGAGTACATATTATCATCCTCAAATTAACGGGAAATTTGAATGGATGTTACAAATGTTGGATGTTATGTTGTGGGATTATGTGATGGATTTTGGTGTCTCATGGGAAGAGCACATACCCTTAGTGGAATTATCATATAAAAATAGCTATTAGTCCTTGATACATCTAGCTTAATTTGATGTTTTTTATGGGAATCCTTTTCATTCTACACTAGGTTGGGTGGAAACCTGTGAGACTTCAATAGTTGGGCTAAGACTTTTCCAAGAAACAACGATGAAGATTAAATTTATCAAAAAATGGATAGATACGACTCAGAGTCATCATAAATTGTATGTGGGTAATTGTTGATGGTCGTTTTCATTCACAGTGAGTGATCATGTTTTCTTGAGGATCTCTCCAAGGCTTAGAAAATGATATTTTATGATGTAGGGAAAGTTATCGCCTCGATACATAAGCCATTTTTGGATACTGGAACAGGTTGGTGAGGTGGAATATCGGTTGGCATTACCACAACGGTTCAGTCTGGTGCATAGTGTATTCCAAGTATCTCAATTGAAAACGTAATAGCTTGATACTGACCATGTGGTTAGATGGGATCACATAGACCTAAAAAAAGATGATTTTTTGGTACATATCCCATTGTGGATTGCTGATATGAAAGAGAAACACTTGTGGGAAAAATAATTGGTATAGTGTGGGTTTTCTGTAAACATCGTCATGTTCGGGAAGAGACTTGGGTGCACGAAAAATAGATGAAAGATCAGTGGAAGAAACTCTCTCAAAACCACAAGGGATTTCTAATTTATGGTGATATAAAGACCAATCCTTGGGAGAATTTAGTACCCACAGTTTCAAGTAAGTAACCCTTTAATTAGTCATTTAATGTATATAAAGTATATGGGTAATATCTAGGAGAGTTTGGACAACATTGGGATAGTGTTTGGGAATTTTCTATAAGATCATAGTTGGTTCATGGTTTGGGAAAACTATGATACTCTTGGAAAGAACTATGCACAGTGAGACAGTGGCATGAGGGATGGCACACAAACAACACATGGTTTTCTTAAACCGTGCATCCACTAAGGAGAAATAGTGTGCTTTGAAAAATTGATTTTCTTATTTTGAGGTAGTGGCTTCAGCATGTTTAGAACATGGTTTATAGACCATGAAAGATGACCATGTGAGGTTCATCCTTAAGGTAGTGGTTGGATAATTCCTAGATCATAGTTTTCCAAATTGTGTAACAAAACCATGTGCAAGTCAAAGATAGATCCTTAAATGGTGTAACTAACATGTTTTTACCTATAACTTCATTTTTTTAAAATGGCATTAATTTGAGATTTTGTTCTCTCAAAGGTTGTATAACCTCTCCCCATTGAATCAGAAGAGATCTGGAGCTATCCCTTGGTGCGTAGAAGATAAATTCTTGTGGAAGGTCATCATTCTTCATCGTTCATGATGGTTTTCTTAGATCTAATTCACCTTCTCTCTAATTATCTTATATCTATGTTATTTGTTGGTAGATATAAAGTTATGGATTCCAAAAAGGTTTATATTTGGTCTTTTTTTATATGAGAATAGATCTAAGGCAGGTTCGTGGAGATTCAACCCAGTTTTTTTATGTTTTTCGTGACATTTATCATTTTTGTCGAAACTCTTGAGGTATGTGGCTTCCCTCTGGACTCCTAAATTTTGAAACATGAAGGGTTACATTCAAATTGTTTTATTTTATTTAAATTTGTAGTTTATCCATTGTGAAATTATTTTTAAACCCTCTGTAGTGATGATTTCAAGGAATTAGGAAATTGAGGTGTTATTGGAAAGTGTTTTTGATAACCTCATTTTAAAATAATTTTTGGTTTTACTACATGGAATAAATGGTTTACAAAAACAGATTTTGTTTTATTTAATGGTTTGAAAACACTTGGGTTTGGAATGAGTTGGAATAGTTGTCTGGTATCTTTTCATATGCATTGGGATGGATAAGGGTTTGAAGTACCCACGAAAAAGGTTGGGATGGATATGGGAATAAAGTATCCCCATCAAAATGGTCCACTAAGTGATGTCTTAGTGGAAGGGTAATTCCTCACTCACGAGTATAGGGAGATTCATGGTTTTCATGCATGGATGGATGTACTTTTTGTCGAGAGGAAGGGGTTATTCCCAATTGGAATGTTAAATGATTTAAATAATTGTTTGTGTGGTTTACTAGGAAAACTGTTTACAATGGATTTAGTTTATATTTTGATATAAACTATTTCATAAATTGTTTTATATAATTATTTCTATCATTTCCTATCCTATTTTCTTGATTATGGAAGTCATAAGGGAAAAAATACCGAGTTTTAATACTCACCCTTGCTTTGGAACTTTGGATCTTTTGCCAATGTCATTTACTAGGACTTGGGAAAAGGTAATGTATCACACTTCTTTAGCACTAATTCATGATACATGGAATTTTTAGTGATGTTGGAGCATGGATATTATGGATGTTGGAGTCTTGTGGTTATCATAGAGTGTTGATTATTTTTCCTTCTGTTGTTTACATTAATATCATTGTCTTCTATTGTGGCACTTGATTTTAGTATGGTTTGATAAATGAAATATTTAGTTGTCTTTCATTCTTATCAAGCATCATAAAGTGGTTGTTTGGAAATGGATTGTTTGGTTAGTGGTTTATTTTTAAAGGTTAAATCATCTTCCACATGTATTGAAACCCTTCAGCATTTATTTCCAACCTTTGGTGTCTTGGGGATGTCTCTTAAGGCCAAGTAATTCCTTACTTCCCCCTCAACAAAATGAGAAGGGGAGAGATGTTACACACATTCTAATTTATTCACCACTTATAAATTCCTCATTATCTATAAAATTAATTTACCTTTAGATGATAAACACATGGAAACTCCATTAATTTCATATCAAATTTTTTTAAAATTATTGACTGTATGTTGATTTTTGGTTGAGGTTGTATGGATCGTCGTGTCATAGAAATTGGAAAATATTTATGAAGATGGGTGCTAGATTCCAGCCACACCACTAAAGTGAGAATATATTTAATATTGGTAATATGTATACAATCCCACTGAATCATACATAGCTTTTATCAAATCTAGATAATAGTTAATATGTTAAAGATATTCATCTATATGTAGTGCATCAAAAAAGTGATTCACAAGAAACTCAAGAAATGTGGGGTTATTCAGCCAAAACAATTGTTTTAATCTAACATCAAGTGACTATCAGATGAATAATTTTTATGTTGTTTCTTCCTCATGGAATTTAGCATATGTAGCATGCAAGTCTTGGGATTTATTCTTACACAATCCTCCATTAATCCGAATTATTCTGATGTGAGGTTGATTTTTATCACACGTAAGGTATATCATAGGGGAACTTCTTAAACAACTCCAAATTTTCCCTTTCAGCCACACATGAGCCTCATAATTCTCTATTTTTCTTACATAAACCTGAAATCAAACAACGAAAAATAAATTCAAAGGGGTGTAAACATATTTATTAAAATGAATAATAGTAATAATACCACAAAAATCAATATTTTATTCCTGATTTTCCTTGAGATCATTATTACCACTACTAAATTAATATGAAATTATTTAAATTATTTTAATATAAAATAAATATTATCTATTCTAGAATGTATACTAAAATAATGGAAAATATGGTTGAATCATGTGGCTATCTTATAGATGTGATTTTCATGGAATACATGTTTTGGGTCTTCTGGACCTTTTACAAAGAACTTACTAAAGTAAAGATAGTTATGGATAAACCATACATGTGTTTTAATAATTGTACTATCCAAATTTTGGTGGTGTTTTAGGATCCCATGATTCAAAATGATAGATGAAAATATCCAATTTAACTATTAACATATTAGTACTCTTATAGAGTTACATGTGGATCTGGTTTTCTATCATTTTTAGGGTGAAGTGTATGTATGGTTGAAGATATTTGGGATGGGGAAAGACAGTGGGATAACATTCTAGGTGTTTTAAACTCTCTATTTTATGGGAGTTTTTGTCTATAGATATAATAACTATATATGTTTCATGAATTAAAGTAGTTCAACAACCTAATAGATAGGTGTTAGAGTACACTAAAAAAATTGAAAGATTGTTTTGTTTTATTACATATTTTTGAGGAATAAATTCTTGAAAGAAATATATTTTGATAAGTGCATGTATTATCAGCTATAATTACATATTGTATTATTTTTATTTAATATCATCTTTTAAGAGGTAAAATATGATTTGATAGTGGATATATATGATTCATTTCCTCTAAAATATAATATAAATTAGTGTAATGGTTACATAAAAGTGGAAGAAAAGTTGAGATATTATAGGGTGAAAATATCATAAAAATTAGTCGGGTGGACCTCAACCTCATTTACCTAAAATAAAGTCTCATTTGGAGTGATGCTAGGGTCTACGTAGATAATATATATGATCTATACGCGATAAAGAACCAAAAGTGTGTTGTGATTGTGAAAAGATGGGTAACATTAAGTGGATTTTTAAGAAAGATATTATCGGTTCCACGTAACATTGGGAATTGGTGTCATGAATATGATAGGTGGTCAATTATTTTTGTGATAAACTTTAAAATATTAATTTATATAAATAATTTATAGTTTTGTGTGATGCCCTTGGTTTTAATATACTGGTTGTGTATGTGATATCCATTGGGACTCGGTGTTATGACAATGTATTTTATTTTCCATGAGGGGTGTCTTTGACCACGGGATAAATTATCTAAATCATTTTTATGTTTTGGACATAGAGTGGTCCACATTAAATGGGATAGTTTGATTTCATTGAGTATGGATCAAGACCCAAAGTGATTAAGAATTGATGGAAATCATGCACATTGGTTCTTAGGTAATGGGATATTAAGAAAATTATATAGTGTGGATCACACCATGAATTTCATGAAAGAGAGAACTTATTACATGTAGAATCTAGTAAATTTCATGTTTTGCATGTCAGGTGAACCCCTCCTAAAGATGGTTATTGTATATGGGGTATTCAAATAGAATCGAATCTCTTAATAACCATTAGATGGGAAAATCAATTAATAAACAGTAAGAAAATTGATAATTAGAGAATTTATCAAATTAGTAAAGGATATATAGATTTGGGATATTTAATTGAAATATTATGGAAATGTTAGTGCATTTAATGAATGACTAATGTAGAATTTAAGGGACAATCCAGTGAAGTTATTAGTATATAGAATATTAAAACTCACTGAGTTTGATGATATATACATAAATAAAGTATTATTAAAATGGATGGAATCTAGAGTGGGTTATTTTTAGTTTCATGTGCATGTGATGGGGAGATGTTTTGGAGCTACACCAAGTGGTTAATAGCCATGTGAAAACTAGTGACATCAACTAAAAGGGTTTGGCATTGGTGATAGGGTGTTTATGTGTGTTGTTCGGTTTTGGACATCATTATCAATGGATTGAATTTCTTATAATTATAGTTAATGGGCTATAATTGGGTTTTAATGAAATCAATATGTTGTACTGTTAGTTTTTTTTTGAGTGATCATCCTTCATGAAATTACTTTGGAATTATGTGTATCAAAAGGAAAATGACTAGTGACTATAATGGGATGGGAGATAATGGTGAATCTGAAGCCTTAGTAATCAAAAATTTATTAGGGTATCTCACTAACACATCTAGAGGATGAGAAGAGATATGGTGATAATTCTATAATGACATGTGATTTTGAGGATAATTCAGCTTCATGTTTTGATATAGGTATATTTGAATTTTGGAATAGATTTCTAGAGCTTATATATTCTGTGTAATTTTTAGAATGTTGGTATATTCAAGGAAAGAAAAATATACAGAAATATATAGATGTTTAAGATCCTGATCTTTTCGTAAGGTACAGATCTTCCACATTTTATGTTAAATGTCTTCTTACTTACCTTTTTGGCTTATACTCTAAGCCAGGTTATGGGACAATTAATTTTTTTGGGAAAGAAGAGGCAGGAAGGTTGTGTAATGGCTACAGGCCAATTACATGATATGTAATGGGATTACATGCAATGTAATCTGATTACACAATGTTTAATGGCCTATCCAGGACCATTTACATCATGAAATCAATTTTCTTTAAAAAGGGAAAACTGAGCATTACAAGATGTGAAAGGTAATTACACATCATGTAATTTCCTGACTCAGTTTTTAAAAATAGAGGGAGTGGACTCTATTTTTTAGACAGAACACTTTTTCTCCTTTTTTTGAAACCAAAAACTCTCTTTTATTGTTTTTCAAATCTAACGGTCATTCCAACTCTGTTTCTTTCACCGTTAGTCTTGTTAGAACTACATCGGTGAGTGATAGATTCCTTTTTTTTCTTGATTATTCCGAACAATGGTTGTGGTATTTGGATTTATGCTCATATGCCCTAATTTATTGTTTTCTGTATTTTCTTCATATTTCTCCTAAACTGAGGAAAACATGTACTTGATACTCTATGAGCACTCCACTACCAAGCTATGTTAGGTGGTTCATAATTTTCTTTCATATTTTGATGATTTATAGAGTTGTCAACCTTTTTGTCACCCGATGTACTTCTCAACATGGGCCCTATTTTTAAGTTTTATATTTAAATAGATTAAGTAGGACCTGTTAGGGATTCCATTATGTTCCATGAGATGTGTTGGTGGTTGTTTCCCCATCCCAAGGCCACCCATGGGGTGCGTCATGCCTTTCATTTGGTTTTTGACCATGATAGAACTACCCAAGGTGTGTGACCTTGAGTTTTCCTATTTTGAGGAAGATAATTTTTACTTAAATGAGGTTGAATTACATTATTAGGAGATGCTAGGCCTCATTTCCTTGTGTTACCATAATATACCATGTCTAACTTGATTTAAATGCTTAAATGGATTTTGTTAAATGATTTGTTATACTCATTGGTGGTTTTTGAGTTTTCTCAAATGTTTTTTGTTTGTAATTGTGATACATGGGCGGGCATAGTAGTGTGATGGGTTATGGATATTTGTGGTAAATGGGTGGGTATACCCATGTGACATGATCAAATGGAAATGGAATACATGAGTGGGTATAGTCATGTGATGCTTCGGTATGAAATGCTTGAATGATTGTATAGATGCCACGGATAGCTCTCCATGGATCTGGAACATAGTTGTGGACACCTTCGCTGTGTATGCACATTGGATCTTCATTTCATGGGATACTTTGGGCTTTTCTACCCCTTGGATCCAGCATTCTTATACTCACATAGGCCATGTTGGTACACGTCCTCCTTGGACTCCAACCATTTCCTATACTGAGTTTCCATCGAAATGATTTTAGGGCTCGATGAGGATGCATATCACCTCTACATCTTGGATCCAACCCTTTGGGCTCTACACTTTATTATACAGAAAGACCATGGGATAGATGATCTTGGTTGTATGGAAAACTCATGGATTTCGTATATAGATTCAATATGCAATGAGGCCATGTTGACAGGATATGGATGATTGTACGACAAGGTCATGTTGTTTGTTTTTATTACTTGTACCTTCCTTTTTAAGAGATGACAATTATTGTAGGGAGCCTTGAATGGCTGGTTGGTATTACTTGTCTATATTAGGTATATTCCAAGGGATTTAATTCTTACATTATTACTTACTTACACTTGTTTAGCATATTTCATTGTGCTTCTTAGAACTGTATAGATCTTTGGGTGGTTACCTACTGGGATATTATCTCACACCCTATTTGGGCCACCTTAGGGACCCAAATAGACCATATGGTTGAATTTTATTATTGGGGAAAGTTCTCTAACACTATTTGTTGATCATTACTTTGGAGTAGGAGAGCATGGGACCAAGTTGAGGCTTGAGATGCTACTGGGGAACATTTTTTATTTTGTCTTTTTGAAAGTCGTAATGTATTGTATTTCCATTTACATATTTTGGCTATTTTCTAGATACATGTACCATCTGCATCATTGTATGTGAGGAACTTCTGCCTTGTTATATATTCTTATCTTTCTTTTCTATTTTATCTTCTATGTGCTTATTATATCTGCTTCCACTATTGAATGTGAATGGATTCTGAGGTGATATACACTGTTAATGAGGGAATAGTATCCCCAATGACTCACCTAGGCCCTTGTTGGTAGTCAGCAGCCTCTAGTGTTTGGGAAGATTTTTTTGAGGCCATGTAGTCGACAGGGCTAGGGAAACTGTTGAGTGGCATATGGGTCTGGGATGTTACAAAGTATTGTCAAAGGAGGTTATTTTCTAATTTTATTTACTAATTAGTAATATTTGATAGGGATAGGAAGTAAATGAAATTTGGTAATGGGATGTTCTCAGGTATAGCTAACTCGTGTATAAGGAAAATACAAATTTCCCCAAATGAAATTTCTATTTCGGGTTTTGACTATTATAGTTGATTTTAGTTTACCATTGTGTGATTCACATGATTAATTTTATTACTATTGGTATGATTTGGTTCTATTTCTTTTGAAACCCAATGAGATGAGGGTATTCCATCTCGCGAATCATATAATAACATGTAAGAAATCACATCTCATGCATTATTCCATGCCATTTAGGAGGA
Source organism: Viscum album (assembly GCA_963277665.1). Lineage (NCBI taxonomy): Eukaryota > Viridiplantae > Streptophyta > Magnoliopsida > Santalales > Viscaceae > Viscum > Viscum album. The sequence goes on along the minus strand of OY728120.1, from coordinate 576,824,217 downwards.
ATTATCAGAAACATACTATTGTGATAGATGTTGTAATAGTGTCTCCTTCTAATGTGATAGACCTTCTGAAGATGATAGATGAGTGAAATCATATTTCAATTCATAAGGTATATGTGTCCTTATGAAATTGAAAATGATGCTCCATTTAAATTCAATTGTAAAAGTGAATTTGATGCATATGGGTTATATGGGCATCAAAATATGGTTCATGAGTTTTTATGGGCCCTCAGGGATTGGAACATGGTGGAATATTGGTTGATTCCTTGAACTAATGAATGTTAAATGAAAATGAAATGTAAAATAGAGAATTGACTAAGACCCAAATTTTAAGTGGACAATAGGAAGAGTTTCTAGTGGTTTTGGGGGTTGTTCTTTATATAGGCCTAGATTTATGAGAAGGTTGTCGGTTATAACTTGGTTTTAGGGGGGTTTTGACCTATCCTAAAAATTTTAGATACGAAACTCTGATATCATTCTATTTTAGGAGTGTGTTTTGAATTGTATAGATATGCCACCATAGTGACCTCTAGGGGTATGCTGCAAGGGAGGTGATGACCAATCTCCAAAGGTGGTGGACCATGGGATACCAGTTAATCTTCCTTTAGTGCTAGATGTATCACTAGAGACTGTTTCTGATATAGTGGTGGAGGAATAGTTCCATAGGGGGTTCATTCTCTATATGTATATTTTTTAGGGAGCACCATAGCTTTCCATAACTATGGATGAGCTGAAACGAGTGTTCCAGCAGTAGCATCCTCACATGTTTTGGGGGTATGGTAGTCCACATGCTACTGAACCTTGAATTGTGACCACATTATCTACTTTATACAATATAGATATGTCTCATAATAGGAGGGTCAATCTTTCCAAATAAAATCTACAAACATTAGAAAAATAGTAGTGGGATGTTCTAAACTAGACTGACGGGCTGTGGGATATGGGTTGAAATGATTTTGAGACCCGATTTTATGACTAATTTTACCCCAAGACTCTATGGGAAGAGAGGGATAGTGAGTTCATATGTCTGGAGTAGGGTTCGATGATATTTATGGAGTACTCAGAACACTTTATAGAGTTGAATCATTTTGAAACAATGTACCTTGATGATCAGCTATCTTGCATGATACTCTTCGACGAAGGTCCCCAACAGGATTTCAAATCGCAAGTCAACGTGTTTAGATTGAATTCTGTCACTAAGATTGTGAATAATGTGATAATTATAAAGTACAACCTAATGTAATAATGGGTTATAGAATAGGTAAGTGTTGCTTCTCGACCTAGTGGTTCTATGAATTCGGGTAGGAAGTTCCTTTTTGAGGCTTCCCCCAAGATGAGTTCTAGTCAGATTGTGACTGTTGGTAGCTCAATGTTTTTCACTAGTGTGGAAGGCAAGGCCACATGAAGAATCATCATGACTATTACCTAGTCAAGTGATGACCTTCTGTTAGATGTGCCACATGTAGGGTTTTTGTAGGACCATCCTTGCAGCTTCAATTGGTAGTGGTTAGCTCTGATGTTAGGTTTAGGAGTTGGTTTCTTAGGTCCACATTATGAAAGCAGCTAGAGTAGTGTGGGCTGATCAGGCCGAGGCAGTAGTGGTCAGGGGAAGAGGTGGAAAGAAACCAGTTACACCTGGATATCATAGTTTTCATACTTTGGGTAATGAGGTTATGTCACAAGGTCATGGAACATGCCACATCTATTTTGTACAGCCTACCCTTGAGAAGAATGGTTCCACACCATCTATGTTGAGAGGTACGATCTTAGTAGCCTGTACTATTTCATATTCTCTTTTTGATATAGGTTCATCTTATAGTTTAATATCTGTACATATGGTGAAAATCCATGAGCTTGTAAATTGGTATTATAAGTGTCTTTCAATTCTAGACACACCTTTAAGAAATAAAATGGAAGATGGGTGATTGTTTAGCGAGTTCCCCCTTGAGGTTGGTGGGTGTCACTTCATCTGGGATATTTATGTCCTCATGATGACAGGGTTTGACATAATTCTCAGGATGGACTGGTTAGTAGCTTATTGTTCTTAGGTTGACTACTATCACTAGAGGGTTACATTCACATCACCAAAGGTCACAGTGTTTACTCACAAGGGTGAATGGGATTTCATGGTGAGTTGATCTATAACAGAGAATTGTGGTCTGGGTGGAATGATATCCTAGATCGCTAGTTTGTTTCTTGATGATTAGGGTGTGAGTCAGGTGGACTTTCCTCTAGTAGTGGAACATTTCAGGGAGTTGTTCCCAAATGATCATTTTCGTTTAACTCTTGAGAGATAGGTTTAGTTCTCCATCAAACTAGTGACAAGAGCTGTACCAATATGCATTCCTCCTTAAAGGATGGATATGGTACAGTTGTAGGAGGTCATGCAATAGCTAGGGGATTTAGAGGTGAAGGGGTATATGTGATATAGTACTTCTCTATGGGGTTTTCCAGTCTTTTTATGAAAAAGGATGATGGTACACTTAGGTTATTTGTGGATTATCAGAAACTGAAGCAGATGATGGTTAAAAACGGATATCCCTTACTAAATATAGATGACCTGTTTGATCAGCTTCGAGGAGCCTGAGTGTTATCGAAAATAAAAATGAGGTCAAGATATCACTAGTTACTTGCTCGACCTATAGAAATACCTTATACAAACTTTCATAGTAGGTATAGTCTATACGAGTATCTGGTTATGTTGTTTTTTCCCATGAAATAACCTATAGTTTTCATGGCACTTATGAACCGACTGTTTCATCTTTACTTGGATTATTTTTTGGTTGTTTTAGTGGATGATATCTTGGTGTACTCTCATAATCATTATGCCATTAAACCCATATTGATATCATTTTGAATACACTAAGGGATAATTAGTTATATGAAAATATCACAACGTTACACTTTTGGATAGATCAGATTCACTTCCTGGTCACATTATCTCATAGGCTGGAGTATCAGTCGACCCGGAGAAGTTGAAAGCTATATTTTCCTAGGAATAGTCCATGAATGTTTTGGATATACTGCTTTTCTTAGGGATAGATGGTTACTACATGAATTTAATATAGGACTTTTCATGTTTAGTAGCATTGTTGATGGGATTAACTAAGAACAGTGTGATATTTTTGTGGTCAAACTCTTACAAGACAACCTTTCAGGAGATGAAAGGAAAGTTGATGTCAGCACAGGTCCTGATACTAATTGGGTAGGGTAGGAGCTATACTATTTATTATAATGCATAATTTATTAGGTTGGGGGTAGTGCTGATGCAGGGGGGAAATATTCGTGGTGTAAGGGTCTTGAAAATTGAGGCAACACAAGAGGAATTACCCGAAATTAAATCTTGAGCTAGCTACAATTGTTCTCACGTTCTTTTTTTGGGGACACTATTTTCTGGGAGACTGTTTTGTGGTGTACATGGACCACAAAATCCTTAATTAGATATTTAATTAGTGTGATTTGAATCTAAGGAAGTGAATGTGGGTTGAGTACCTTTATTATTTTCACTTTGAAATTTCCTACACACCAAGTAAAGGAAATGCAGTGGATGATACTCAAAATAGGGGGACTCATATAAAGGTAGTGTAGTAGGCCAATAGTGATTGGATGCTTGTGGCATTATACACTAAGATGAATCTAGAGGTTTTCTGCAGTCAAGGACATACATGTCTATAATCCTTAGTTGTAACCTCTAGAATGTTGGATAGAGTAAGGATTAGGTAGCTATCTGATTTAGAGGGCCTAGTCTTATGAGAGAGTGTGGAAAGTGAGGACCCACACCCTAGTTGTATAATAGGAGAGGATGGAATCCTACATATCCATAGACACATTTAGGTTTTTGTTGATATATGTGAGGAGTTGATGTGGGAGTTTCATGATTTATCTTGGGAAGTGCATCCCAAAGTAACTAAGATTTACTGTGACTTGCGTCATCAGTACTGGTGGATGAGTATGAAAAGTGAGGTAGCTGGTTTTGTTAAATGGTGTTCCACCTGTAAGTTGGTGAAGGAAGAAAATCAAAGACCAATTGGGATGTTAATTTAGTTACCTATTCTAGATTCAAAAAGTGATGATGTCGTGATGGATTTCATGACTAGTTTACCTAGGTCGCCTTAAGGTAATGAAGATGTGTGGGTTGTTTTTTAGTGTCCCATGAAGGTTGTTTATTTCTTACCAATAATGTTGACCTTATGTGTTGATGATAATGGAAATTAGTATAACTGTGAGATATTAATACTTCACAGGGTCCCACCCACTATTGTTTTAGCTAGGGATGCCCAATTTACATATCTTTTCTGGATGATTTTTCAGAGGTTGTTGGGTACACAAGTGCTTCTGAACACCTCATACCACCATCAGAATAATGGAAAATCAAAGAGTATGATATAGGTGGTAGAGAACATGCTAAGATAATGTGTCCTATATTTTAGGGAATATTGGTATAGGCACATTCGCCTGGATGATTTCTCCTGTTACAATAATTATCAGGTGTCGATACAGATGGAACCTTATAAGGCTTTATATGATATTCGATTATGATAACCCATATTTTGGTTAGAGGATGGTGAGGAATATTAAATGGTACAACCTCTCATGAAGGAGACTTCTGAGAATGGTATGTTGATTCAGAAGTAGATGGCTACTGCACGGTGTTTACACAAATCTTACGCCGATCGCCACAGACAACCTGTAGAGTTTGAGGTCGGGTATTGTATATTTTTATGTGTTTCTCCGAGGTTGGGAAACATATAAATCAGGAGATAGGGTATTATTTCACCAAAATATGTCATTCCATTCATGATTCTAGAGAGAGTCGAGTTTTTATCCTATCAGTTACAATTACCTCATAGATACCAAGCCATGAACAATGCCTTCCATGTATCTTAGCTCCACTATTGTCATCCGGACCCATCTCACACTTTTCATCCCATGGAGGTTGAGTTTTAGGTTGATGAATCCTTGAGGATAATCTAATTCAAACCATTGAATGGATCACGAAGGTTCTTTGATGTTGTTCAGTTCCTCTAGTACAGGTGCTATGGTAACATGGTCATTTATAGGATGAGTCTTGGGAGTGAAAGTCTGACATAAATACTCAGTGGATAGAGTTTTTTTCAGATGAATCTTCACCACCCATGAGGGGGAAATTTGGGGATGAATTTCTTTAACGGGGGAGATTGTAAGATCCCAGGTTTTTCTTTAGGTATGGATATTTTAATTTTCAGTCCAAATGATTGTTTAATTCCCTTTTTGGATTTACCATAATCCATGTCGTGGGTCGGTTGGGTTGTTTTTGGGAAAGAAGGGGTAGGAAGTCTATGTATTGGATACATCCCAATTACACAATGTGTAATGGGATTACATGTCATGTAATCTGATTACATGATGTGTAATGGTCTAGCTAGGATCTTTCACAATGTGAAATGGTTTTCCTCTTGGAAGGGAAAAAATAATTACATGACGTGAAGGCAATTAAACATCATGTAATTTCTTGACTTAATTTTTAAATATACAGGCAGGGGCCTCTATTTTTTAGACAGAAAACCTTTTATCCATATTATGAAGCCAAAACCCCTATTTTATAGTTCTTCAGATCTAGTTGCTATATGAAATCCATTTTTTTCCGTCATTATCATTGTAACCAAATCAGTGAGTGTTTGATTCCTTTTTATCTATTATTGATTCTTCGTAGAAATGATTGTGCAATATGGATTTAGGATCATATGATTTAATTTATTTTTCTCCATCCCTTATTCGGATTTCTCCTAAACCAAGGTGAACCAATACATGTTATTGGACAACCACTCCACTACCGAGATAAAGTAGGTGGTATATAATTTTCTTTTAGCTTTTGATGATTTATAGGTCTATCTTCCTTTTTTCTCCCAATATAATTTTTAGCGTGGGCCCAGTTTTGAAGTGTTAAATTAAAATATATGAAGTGGGAAATATTTGGGATTCCATTAGGTTCCTTGAGATGTGTTGGTGGTTGTTTCCAAAACCCAATACCACCCATGGGGTGCGCCAAGCCTTTCATTTGGTTTTGACCATTGATTAACTACCCAATGGGTGTAACCTTTAGTTTTCCATGTTTAGGAATCTTAGTGGTATTTAAATGAGGTTGAATTACATGCTTAAAAGATGTTCGTCCTCCTTGCCCTATGTTACCATAATATTCCATTCCAAACATGATTTCATTGCTTAAATTAATTTTATTAAGTGAGTGGGTAAACTCATTGGTTTTTTGGAGTTTCCTTAAACGTTTTTAGTTGATAATTGTGATACATGGATGGGTATACCAGTGTGATGTTTTATTTGGTTGTTTTTGGTAAATGGGTGGGTATACCCATCTGACATGATCAATTGGAAATGGAATTAATGAGTGGGTATACTCATGTAATGTTTTGGTATGAAATGTATTAATGATTGTATAGATTCCATGGATGGATCTCCATAGATCTAGAAGGTGGTAGGGGACACCTTGGCTGAGTATGCACCTTGGCTCTTGATTCTGTGGGATGCCTCGGGATTTTATACCCCTTGCATATGGATTTCTAGGACTCATGTAGTACATGTTGGTACTCATGATCCTAGCACTCTAACCAGTTACTATACAATGATTCCATTAAGATTCTACTAGGAATCGATGAGGATGTCTTGTTCTTATAGACCATGGATCCGACCTTTCTTAGTATACACTTCATTATGTGGAACGACCGTGGGATATATGATTCTGGTTATATAGAAAGGCCATGGGTTTTTATATGGATTCCGTCTATGGAAAGGCTATGTGAACAAGATATGTATGATTGTACGATGAGATCATGCTGTTTGTTTTTATTTCTTATAGTTGCAATGTTGGGAGCCGAAACTTTTTGTAGGGAGCCTTGAGAGGCTGGTTGATATTACTTGTCTATAGTAGTTATATTATAAGGGCTTTCACACTTATATTACTAATTACTTACACATGTTTGGTATATTTCACCATGCTTCGTAGAACTAAATAGATCTTTGGGTTGTTACCTATTGGGATTTTATCTCACATCCTATTTGGGCCACCTTGGGGACCCAAATAGATTATATGGTTGCAAGTGATAATAGGGGAAAGTGTTGTAACACTGGTTTTTGATCATTGATTTTGACCTGGTGAGCATCAGACCAAGTTTAGGCCTATGATTCTACTAGAGAATTTTTTTTACTTTTGGACTTCGGACACTCATATTGTATTGTATTGTGTTGTTCCTATTTTGGTTGTTTTCTAGATACAAGTACCATATGCATCATTGAATATGAGATAGTTTTGGCTTGTTATATATTCTTATCTTTCTTTTATATTTTATTTGGTGTATTTTTATTTTATCTACTTCGGTTATTGAATATGATTGACTTCGGTTGTTATATACTGTGATAATGAGGGAATAGTCTCACCAATGCCTCACTATATCCTTCTATACAAGTTATAAGACTCTAGCATTTGGGGAGATGCACTTGAGGCCTTTTAGCCAACCCGGACTGGGGTGTTGTAGAGTGGAATTCGGGCCAGGGATGTTATCATATGATACTATCAAATACCTGATGTGTGATTCCCTCATCTCAATTTTTTTATCTAATAGAGGATTTTGGGATATATATTTTTTTTCTGGATATTTCCCTTAATTTCCATGGATTTTGGACTTTGAGGAAAAACTATTTCAATGTGAGTGACCTTACCATTCCATGATGGGGAATACAATGCATCACATGGGATGTACTAGGGGGGGTTCATTATTTTATAGTGAGGTAATTTTCCTTTCATTCGTAAAATTTCATAAAGGCGGGAGGACCATGCCAAAGTGTGTATGTTTCGTCGAGGAGGGTCTTTTAAAGGTAGTACCATCCATCTTCCTAGAGGAGGTGTAGCACATCCCCACATGTGTGATACACTATAGTTTGAATTTTATAGTGGAGGACTCATAATAGCAATAAGTACTAAAACATGGAAACAAGGTGCTCAAGACCCTCAGTTATTCCATGAGGAGGTGATCCTTTTTACAAGCCTTGAGATTATTCTATAAATGTTCCTAGAGAGGGTCTATGCACTGTTTTTCACTGGGATGTTCCGTGGAGGTAGTTTCCCCTATTTTTAATTTTTATAGTGTTACCCTTTCCCCTATTGGTTTAAATCCTTGTGATGATTCTTATTCCCATCTATCATATCAGAAAACATGTGGGGATCTCTTGGTATGTCTCTCTATTCATACACTTCATTTCAAATCCAATCATATTTGGTTTTCTTGTGTATTGGAATTTTAGATTCCATTTCCTATCTTATTTCAACATCCTCAAGTTTTCTCTATTAGTATTTCTTCCTCCCACAAAACATGGTGCTCATATTTTCTAAAACTAGGTCATGATCCTTATCTTCACAATTTAATTTTTTTTTCTATTTTGTGATTTTAAAGGTCATTTCATGCTATTGGATTTCATATTTCATAAAATAAAAAAATGAAATTTTTATGAAGACTGTGAAAGAAGATTCTATGTGATCCTATTATTAAGAAAACTGTGAAAGGATTAAAATCATTCAATCCATTTAATATTAAATTTATATCTCTATATGATACCCTTTAAGGGTTTACAAATATTTTTCTAGGATTTTCATTCTTAGAACCATGTTTATTTTAATTATTATTTTATAAAATTACTTGTTGATTTTTATGATCCCCTTTTGTGATTACCCTAAATTTTTTAGCCCCCACTTTATGTCATGTCTTATAATTATTCTTCCCACTTATGAGAACAATTTAATTGTTATGATTGATTCGTATGAATGGATATAAAAGGTATTATTTCATGCAAAGATGTTATAGGTTATATAAGGTTTATTTATTATGGTTTATTATTTAATCAACTATTATTATGCGATTTATATATTTTTTATCACCACCACATTTATCATTCCCTAGGATACTAGGTGGCTTGGATGAATAAATATATGAGTGATAAACTTTTTTATTTTATTATTTCAATTTTTATCTATGAATGATTTAAATATAATAGTAGTTACCCATTGAAGAGACCAAAATGGAAGACTAATATTGAGATTTTCCCCAGTTTTCTATAGATTGATTGATTCATTGGTATTCCATGAGAGAGATCTAAGATCATAATAGATGAACCCAACATGTTTATCATGATATCTATATTCTATTGATGATTATTTAGGATATCCCATTATATACATTATTTGTATCCCCAAATATTTATCTGGTTATATAGAACCATTTTTTTGTTATTGTTTTTTCATTCCATTGATATCCTTGTTGCTATTTTTTATTCTGTTATGGTTTTCGTTTACTCAAAATGGATTTAAAAAATATATTGAAAATGGTGTATTTAAATATAATTTGGGTTTCAGTGATTTTATTTTTATGAATTATTTTTAAATTAGTAAAAATGGTTTTTTGTACTCTAATTTAAAGGTCCTCATTTCTAGTTTTGAATGTATTTACTTTTATAGTGATGATTCATCCTTTTTATAGAAATAAAAAAGGTTCTATGTTTTATAAAAAGAAAAAAGTATGTGATTTGTTTTCAAACTCATACATATTGAATATATACATTAAAATTATTTTTCAAAATATAATTTATGAAATGTTTATTATAAGTAATTTCATAGAATATTTAGTGAAATATTGTTGGAATTTTTTATCTCACACCTTGTATTTGAACTATTTGGTGGGTGTTTTTTGTGTAAAACTTCCTTTTTTTTCAAGTGAATAGTTTTTATATCATTTATTTATGATTGTATCATTACAATAAAGTATTATTTGGGATGTAATGGTGAAATTGTGTCACATGGAATTGGTTTGGTAGCTGTTTCGGTTTTTGTTTTATTTTGGGTCACTTGAGTTTCATCCACTTTAGTGAGTTTTTCTTTTCTTGTATTCCTTTTTTAGTTTATGTAATGTATCTATTTCCATTATCTAATATTAAATTGATTTTTTGTTTATTTATATTTATTATTATTTCAGGATGATAATGGTGATATGTAACAATAATTACATGTTTATTTCATTCTTCCTTTAGAATTTTTTTTTGTATTTTAATGGAAGTCCAATGTAAGGATTCATTATGCTGGAATTTCATTAAAGTTTCCTATACTTGGTTTGTAATGTTTTATGAGGGTGAAAATTTTTAAAATAGTTTTTACTTTTTACTAAGGAACTAGTATATAGAATGTGGTGATCAATAAAGACCATTGATCCTATTGGGGAGACAAGTTGGGTGATGTGTCGATTCACCATAGGAAGTTATATTTCAAATGTTATATAACACTAAGCATTCAATTGTCCAAGGATCATGGTGTGCCCTCCTATTATTTGTATAATTTTATATTTTGGATATAGGATTGGAAAGACTCTAATGGAAGGTGTGGAGGTATTCTAGCTCTCTCATTCTAGGATTGAGACTCTAGTTACCTTGGGTAATTAAGATTCGAATCATGAATTTGAGTTTCATTTAGGTTATTATTATTTTTTTATACCCATTAACTAATATTATAGGATTTTTGGATATTCTTGAGTTTTGGGATTTTAATGGAAGAATAATCTATGGAAAAGTGTTAGCTCTCATAATCCAATAAACTATGTAGCCATATCGTGCATAGTTTTTTCACCTACTTCGATTTTTTCACCCTCTTTCACCAGCAAACTAATTTTTATAAATTTTTAAATCATATTATGTGAATATGAGGAGGGTATTGGAATGTGTTGATACATTACGGGTTGGATTTTTTTTAGTTTTAGGGAATTACTTTTTTATGTGGTTGTTATAATGTTTTTTGTGTGATAAATAGTATTTTAATATATATTCTTGTTTTTAAATCTAGATTTTGTGGTTATTTATAAAAGGAAATTTGTTTTTATAAAAAAATTATTATTTTCTATTTTAATTATGAAATTTGGGAAGTGTTCAGAAAATGAATGTAATTTTTAACTCAATGTATGTAAATTACCAAGTAAGAAGTTGATATTTAAACTCTTGATATATTTGAAAAATATATTTCCCTGGGATTTATAAATGTGGTGGAGTGTTTTCAAAAGAAGGTGGGTTTTTTATAAATGTTTTTGAAGTTAAATTACGGTATCAAATTGATTAAAATTTTCAAAATGTTTTTAGTTTAGTTTTATAAATAGGATGGAATATCTAAAAAAGTTGGTCTGATTTTATAATATTTTTTTGTTCTTTAGATGTGTTGGTGGAAAATTTATCTTGGGGATCGAGGTTTAAAATGAATATTTTTTAATGTTTTATATTAGGGATTTTTTATTTTAGATTTTTCTCTTTGTTATCATTGGGGCGATTTGATTTATATTGTAAAGAATGAACTGGTGGGGTTTATGTGTCATGTTATTTCGAGTATTTTTAATAGAAAGGTCTTGAATAAAATTATAAATTATATCCTTAAGAATGGTCATTATGGTGATTCATCCTATTAATAGGAATGAACCTTATGACTCTTTACTCTTTCCAAATTTAGATTAGAGTGTTGATAGCTATGTAAATTTTTACATTGAGTTTGTGTTCGTTTCTCTCAAGCTAGTCTTTTATGAATTTCTAAAATATTGATTCTTTGAGAGAGTTCTTCTTTTAGACCTCATATTAGTTATTGGGGGTTAAGATTCCTAATTTGTTTGGTTCCTCGTGAGGATAGATAATTTTGAGTGTAGTTTGTATTTGGATGGTGGATTATTCTATGATTTATTCTTGGTGATGTTAGATATGATTGATGAATTTAAGGTAAATCTTGTTTGGTGTTTAATTTTGGTTTCCTTTTTGTTTCCCTCTTGTTAGTAGTTTTTCTTTGTAATTTTATGCCTCATTTATTCTCTAAGATCACCGAGGCTTATGAATCGTGTGATCTATGAGGCAAGATTGATGATTTTGTAGACTGAATAAGGAAAACATTGGGTTTGGTCATTGTTTTATAGGATATAAATGATATGAATTGATATTAAAAATTTGTTTGTGACTAATTTATATTTTATTTAGATTATTGAGAGTGGTTTTTCTTGAATGGGGTCCATAGTTTCACACCTATTTAGTTTCTTGACCAGTAGTTAGTACCGATGTTATACTTTGTTGATAAATATTTACAGTTGATGTACTACTTTTTTATTTTGGTATTGAATCTTTATGAATTATTTTACCTTCTCTTGTGGCCCTTTAGAGTTTATTTAGAAGATATTTTCCCTTATTTTTTATTTAAAACTGGTCCCTTTGATAGTTCTTCTGACTTATAAAGGATCATTTTTCCCTTGAGTATTATTTTGGGGTGTGTTTATATTAGTATATTCTATGAAATCTATTTAGGAAGGTTGTCAATATTTGGTGGAGAATTTTTCTTTCCTTTTATATTTATGTAGGTGTGGTTTTATTGGTGATATACCCTCTCTTGGGTGTGGGTACCTATTATCACATCATTTTATATGAATTTTATAGGGTGGGAGGCCTATTTTAGTTCGCAGCTTTCATAGAGGTCAGTGTTCGATGATTGTGGATTATGTTATTCTTAATATTGTTTAATGGTGCTTTATGATTTAATCTTTTAATTTTGAGGAATAATATATTGTGTGGTGTTTCCCTTTCTTAGGACCTACTTGTAATTTTATGATCCTCCCAACATATATTAATTGGTGGAATGGTCTTGATATTTTGTGGCCTTATACTTTTACCTAAGACATTATATGATATGAAAATGGTATATTTAAAAGAATTAGGACCCCACCATGTTATTGTTGTTTTATATAATAGACGGATTTTTGGGGATTTTTGTTTTTAATGATTTTTTTCATTTCCTTCTATGAATTTTTATGTTTTAGGGGTAACGTTTGTGGTATAATTAACCTCACCACATTTTGGAAGTGGGAGTTATGTCTTGGTTGTGGGTATTGTATCAAGGTGGTGTGTGCTACACTATGGTGATTCATGAAATGGAAGGACCATTATATATCATGTAGGTTTTGTAATGGTAGGTCATTATTTTCCAGTGAGGGCCTTTTCCTTTAATTTTTTAATTTTTTCAAAGGGGGGAAGAAACACACTGCAATATATTTGTGGCATCATGGTGGTTCTTCAAAATATAGTACAATAAACCTTCCTAGAGAAAGTTAACCATGTTTTATCAAGTGAATTTCTCCATATTGAGGATAATATATGTGTGTTTGTGCCATTGTAATAGGTGATACACCATTATGAATGAGATATTTGCACCCTTGGTTCTTCCTAGAGGAGGTTTTCAACACAACAATCCTTGAGAAAACACCATAGAGGTTCCTGGAGGGGGTGTTATAATATGCCACTTAGAGATATTTCAGAGAGGTAGTACTTCAAATTTTTTTTTATGATTTTACCTTTTTCACATACCATTTTAAAGCCTTGTGAAGCATCTTCATCCCCACTCACACATCAGTTGAATCATGGGGAGCTTAATGGATATCTCAAACATATTCATATTCAATTAGTATCCCCTCCTATTTAGTTTTCACTTGTATTGGATGGTTGGTTTCATTTTTCTCTATTTTTCTGCCCTATGGTTTATTCTTTCTTAGTTTTCCTTCCTCCCACAATCCCTAATTATCATGTTGGATAAAATTACGGCTTTAGGATTATCCAATTATAGGGAGTCATATTTTTAGGGATTTTATAGGTTGTTTCATGCCATTGATTTTCTTTCAACATCGAAGGATACTTGTAGTGACTTTTCTCTAATGATTCAAGTATCTTCTTTTTTTAACACCCTGAGTTTTTATCAGCCTTTTTTCCCGGAATAAATTATATTTTCATTGATAAATTTTATTAAACTAATTCAAGCATTACATTCACATGGTGGAAACATAGAATGTGTTATGTGTAACACTGAATAGTATTATGTTACACGCAACACCGACATGGTGTATGTTACACTCAACACAGAATTGGTGTATTTTACCCACAACACTAACTTGGCGTATGCTACACACAACAATGGGTCTCTACAAAACATTATTTTTTTAGAATTACTTATATGAGATAATTATAACCTAGTCATTAAACATACTAATATGAAGAGTAATAACTAATTATAATTTTTTTATAAAGATTTTATAAAAATTAAACATATTTATAAAGAAATATATAATTTTTGGTAAAGTCCTTATTTGTTTTAAAATACTATTTTCTCAAATGATCTACTTTTACTATCGTTTCTTGAAAAATAATAAAATTAATATTAGAAAAATTTAAAAATTTAATTTTATATAATAAATTTTATTTATTATTTTAGATTGAAAAAATTATTTTTGGGTGATTTTTTGGTATTTTTCTTAGAATCGTCATTTTTATATGAATAGTGAAAAATATAGGATTTAAATTCAATATGTCTTTTTCATCAAAAATATTTATAGGATTAAATTATAATTTAATTTGGTTTAAAATTTTAATTACATTATATTTTTATCAATTAATCCAATTTGGATCATTGAAACCAATTTCACTTTGAAATTTAATATAAAAACATAGAAAGATATCATCATTTTTACTTTAAAAACTTGCATAGTTGGCCCTACTGCGGGAATAAATTGAAATTTTTTTATGAAATTTTTTTTATTTAAATTAGAAAAATTGATTAAATATTTGGAATAATTATTATTTATAATATATAATATGTACAAGTTAGTTTTTGACCAAAAATATTAGTGAAAGTAATTAAAAGTAATTACAACGATTAAGGTAAAATTATGCTTAATGAGGGACTAAACATTAATCTTAAGGGTCCAAACGAAATAGAAACTTTTCCAAAACCCAATGTATGGAAGTTATTTGTCAATTAACCTTCTATTATTGAGTTTTTAGGTTTTTTATTACGTTTTTTAGGTAAAAATGTTTTTACACATAACTGTTTTTAAAAGAAGCCAAGTGTTTCATTTCCCTTCCCTATAAATGGCCACCACCTCTCCCTCTTCTTCACAACTCTCAAACCACTTACAGTCAGATATTATATATCCAATAAAATTTTAAACATCACTAAAATTCTCCTTTAATCCTTAAATTATGAATAAATGTGTCCATGGAATCCCATTGGTGCAAACCAAAAGGAGTTACCCAATTAAGAAGTGACACCCTCACTCAAACTCCTTTATTTTATTTTCTTTCTCCAATCCATCAAATATTCATATTCAATGATTGTATAGAAACATTCATATCTTAAATATACTAGGGTTTTTTATGATAAGTTTTTACATAAATTAAACACACATCCCTCTAAGGGGTAACAAACGTACTATTTGTGTATATAGTGCACTAGTGCCGCACTAAACAATGATTGTTCTTTTTTTCCTTTACCACCATTCATGGGGGAAATTATGATGAAATATCAGTTTATATATATAATATATTATATTTATTATTTATTTAATCTTATTTATTCCTTTTACAACACATACCTTTTTATATTCAATTTTTTGTAAATATGATAATTTCATTTGAGGTAGTGTGCACTACCACCCCCTCAAAGAGATGTGATTTGTTCACACACAACACGGAACGTATTAAGGATGGGTTTGGTGAACTTATATGATATATATGATATAATAATTCTACTATAATAATTATATATATACATATATAAATACTTATATGTAATCTTTCATTAAATACAATGATAAAAATGGAAACAACGTTCATGCTTACAAACAACTTACCATCCCCATGAAAAGTGTATTCCATTTGGTGATTATATATTATATATATTATTATAATAAAAATATAATTTATATAAGTGATATTTATACCATGTTTTAAATTAATTAAATTTTGATATATGTAAATGGACTAAAGATTTAAAAAATTAAGACACACGCCAAAAACAAAGTGAATATTACCTGAAGTGAAAACATAACAGAGGATTGTTAACAAGTGATTAATATATATTTTTAATAAAACCAAATATGGTATTAGATATAATAATATGATTATAAAAAATATTTATAATAAAAATATATTTATTATACATGAATCTTGTATGAGTAAAAATAGATTCAAGACTAAGTTAATGGGATTTCATCTCACTTTTCATTTCCATGAGATGCATGATTTATTCACCACTCATTCCTTTTGTGTGGTGTGTATAGTTCCCATGGATGTATTAAATATTTATTATACTTAAATGTATGGTTATTTACAATTCCATTCTATGATTTTTATTTCATGGGGTTTATATTTAAAAGTTACCAAATTGGTAAAATAGTTTTGTCTCAATTTTCCCTCTTTGAGACTCATGTTTTGTTATGAACCTAAAATATTTTCTCTGGTGTATATACATCCATTTTACATGTTATATCATTAATCGGCTTTCTTCGTGATAATTTAATCTTTATGTAATTTTTTTCCTTGCATGGAGAGTATGATCCCATGTTACCATGTAGTAAGAGTTTATTGAATCAATCTCATCACTTTTCATGATTGTTTGGGTTTATGATTCCTTTGATGAAATATTATGATCCATATCTTAAAAAAACTCATGAGTTTCATTATCTTGTGTTTATTCATTTTATCTCCATGTATTAGTACCATTTTTACACTCTTTAGTATGGAAGATAATTAGGAATTTTTTTTAGAAAAATATGATCGTATTTCTCTCTTTGATATAAAATATATTTTATTCGAAATTGTTTTTTTCAAAAATGTTTTAAAAACGTTTTTAAAATTATAATTCAAGATAAATTTCAATTAATAAATGATTTTAATTTTTTTAATGTTTTTTAAATCATTATTTATAAGTTTTAAAAACTATTTTCAAAGAAAATGTTTTTCGAAAAAATTTCTTGTTTTAAAAAATATTTTTAATATAGAAAGGATATTTTCATCAAAAAATATTTTTAAATGATCTCTAAAATTTATTTCCCATCTAAAATAACATCCATTGTTTTTAATCATTTCATTTGGGGGAAATTATTCAATTTTTCCTTTTATATTATTTTTCTAAATTGATTATGTTTTGATGGCATGATGTTTATGAAACTCATTTCTCTTCCACATGTTATATGATTTTAAAACCTGTTTCCATTCATGAGTCATGATTTGAAGAAATTATTATGTAACCTATATTTTTCCACTTGTTATGATATAATTTAATTTTTATAACACTCATTTCATTTCAAGGGTTATGATGTGAATATTTATGAATTTTTGGCCCATGTATGTATTATTTCATTATGAGATGTGTGGGGCATATATCTCCCTCAAATGCAATGGGTAAACACTTATATATCCTGATATAGATGTGGATGGAATGAGAAATCAACTCATTTTAGTAATATAAGGATGGATTGAGGAGTTATATTAGTTTAGTAGTATAGGGCTGGAATGAGGAGTGAACTATGTTCAGTAATAAAGGGTTAGAATAGGGTGCGAAATTGGATTAATAAAGGACTTTTCCCACCAGGATTTCTGTGGAAGAAATTCCTTGACTACTATTGAAATCATTATATATTCTTATGTGTCTACTAGAATTCTATGTTTTACTAATGTGTTATGATTTCATGTCTTATGTTCATTATTTCGGTATGATTCATTTCTTATTAACTACCATGATTTATTCAACGATTCATGTATGTTATCTTTGATATGTAGGGTACGATAATCTATTTTCATGATCATGTTTACATACCCTTATTCTTTTGACTGTGCCTATATATATACCTTGTTTACCCTTAGTGAGCATCTGAGATCACAAATTATTATGCTTCCTTCACCAAGTTATGAAGAAATGTATTATTTTTGATTAATCTAAGAAGGGTTATAGTCAAGAATTACCTATATTGAGATAATTTAGCTCACTTATGTAACATTTTTTACGTTTCCATATTTCCCAAGGCACTTCCATATTATGGTGTTTTGGTGTCTATTTGTATAATGCTAAAACTGTTCCTCAAATGTTTTTTAATGTTTATGTATAAAAATAGAGGGTTCCTATAGTTGGTATCATATAAAATATTTTGTTAACCTTTGGAATATAGGATGAGAATAACATAGTGAGAACCCTAAGGAGATGTCTAAGGATAATTCTAAGGATAAGTAAAAGCATAGGAACATGCCCTGGAATTTTGGTAAAGGATATAGTGAGTGGTTTCCAAGAAATACATTATTTCCTGGATACTATAAGTGAATATGGCTCTAGTATAGATGTAACTAGGGGTAAAAACTCTAACAAGATGTTCTAGGCCTAACTCGGGGTAATATGGTACAAGACAACAGGCCTTAATGAACACCTAGTTTGACACTCCCGGGTGATATTCTTTGTGAATTCGCAAACTCTTCATGAACCATATTGAATTATTTAAATATAAGTGGTCTATTAATAGCCTATTATAAACCTAAGGTGTCATATATTAATGGAGGTTTCATAATTTAAACATCCTATAAGTGACTTTTCATGATTATGTGGTTCCTCATTATGGTAACTGTTTCTTGCTCTGCTTTTGATTTTAGTCTATGGATATAAATTAAAGGAACTATGTTAATGGTGATTGAGATGTACAATGAAACAATTTTCCACCTAAGTAACAAATTTATATGGGATTAGGAATGAACAATCTCATTTCTATGAACACCCAAATATACCAGGCTATGAATCATGGTAGACTTCCTAATGAAAAAATAATGGAACAACATTATGTAATTTCTTTCATGAGGCACCGTCTACCATATTTATGAGGGTATTATGATCCAATTGTCTTTTAAAAATGGATTATTACTACTTAAAAGATATTCTTTATTCTCTAGTTTTAGATCATAAGAATGTTATTCTGGTTGTTTATCATTAAGAAGGTGAAGCGAACCAAGGGTGGACTCTAAAAAAGAATATGAAGAAGAAATATGTGATTGAATACATGGATTGTATGAGATAAATATATTATTTTTCAATAAGAAATTTCCTCATATTATTTTTACCTATATGGAGAAATATCTGCTTGAGTTGAAGCAAAGGGATGATGAATCTATTCATACCAATGAGGCTAACTTTAGGAGACTTGCGAGGTACACATTAAGAATTATCATCCAACCCAAAAGTAAAGTTTGTAGGTTCTTCAATGTATTAAATCCTAGTCTCTAAAGAGTTATGTCCATAAGATAATTAATTATATATGAATAAATTTTTTGATGTGCAATCAATGTTGAAATTGTGGTTGGATTCACACATCAACCCCATGGTTTCAATAAGAAAAGGATGATGGAGTTCAAATGAATTTCTAAAAACTATGGAGAAAATAAGATTAGTTTTCTATTATGCTCAAAATGTGGGAAGAATCATGGATGAATTTGACTTGTGGGGTCCATTAAATGTTTTATGTATGGAAAATATGGTCACTAAGAAATTTATTATAGAAATGATGGGAAGAAGTCAGATCAAAATACTAATGGAGCGATAGCTGCACAAAATGAACCTCCCCCACATTAGTGATACATGTGTGAGGAGAATAGTAATTATGATATCTGGTACCGAAACCTAAGGGATTGTGATGACAGTCAACATAACGAACCTATTAAGATTCTGGAAAAGGGGAAATCTCATGCAATTAAAATTTATGACAAGGGGGTGATAATGACATTGTGAAAGGTTCGCATACCATCCACTCTAAAACTTCTAATGGATTATTTGATTCTGGATCTACCAAATCATTTATATCTAATTAATTTGATAAGTGTGTCAAGATTCCACCAAAATTATTATATGTGTAATTAATAGTGAATACCCCTAACGGTATAATGATCTCGCCCTAGGTCTATGATTCCTTTCCAATTATATTTTATAGGAATGTGCTTCTTGAAAATATTTTCATTCTTCCTTTGGTTGAATTTGATGTCATATATGACATGTATTGTCTTTCTCTACATAACTCACACATCAATTATCAAGGAATAAAAGTTACCTATGATATTAAAAGGCCTCATATGATCATCCATCAATGAAATTATAATCATGAACTTCCCAGGGAGATTAAACTAGTTTATGGGTATTAATTTACCTTAAATATGGTTGTTTAACTCAAATGGTTGAAGAGAAAAATTACATCGATGACATGCCTATTGTTCAGGAATTTTTGGATGTCTTTCTGGGAGAGTTTATGAGACGTCCTCCAAAATGTGAAGTGGAGTTTTCAATAGAACTCGTACCTGGTTCCACAAAAATTTTAAACACTTCTTATAGAATGACCCTGATGGAGTTGCAGGAATTAAAGATCAACTCCAAGAAAACCATGGTAAGGGATTTATTCAGCCAGGTGCGTCATCTTGGGGTGTACTCATTATTTTTGTTAAAAATAAATATGGATCAATATAAATCTTCATTTATTATCAGGATTTGAACAAGATCACAATCCAGAACAATTATCAACTTCCCTATATTGATGACTTGTTTGATGAACTACATGGAGCTTAATAATTTTCGAATATTTACCTTCATTTTGATATCATCAATTCAGGGTCAAGAAGGAGGTTATACCCCATATGGTGTTTTGTACAATTTATGGACACTATGAATATATAGTGACACCTTTTTGGTCTAACTAGTTCCCCTTCTATCTTTATGCATTTGATGAATATAGTCTTTAAATATAACCTCAACTAGTTTTTGGTAGTCTTTATTGATGATATTATTATATTTTAAAAGATAAATGAATAACTTGTAGATAACTTTAGAATTTTACCAATGTACCAAAGGAAAGAGAAACTCTATGAAAATTTAACAAAGTGTGAATTTTGGCTACAAAATGTTTCATTTTTGGGCCACATAATCTCAAGAGATGGTATAGAAGTAGATCCATCAAATACAGTGTCTATTGAATTATGTCCTAGACCAACCACAACAACTGATACCCATAGATTTCTTGGTTTAACTAGATATTATAGATGATTTTAAGAGACTTTATCAATACTTTCTAATCCTCAAACCACGTTAACTTGGAAGGGTCTCAAGTTCCTCTGGAAAAATTAATGTGAGTAAGATTTCAAGGAACTATCGAGAAGGTTTGTCAGTGCACCTGTGATTACATTACCCTATAGTTGAGAAGGGTTTTTAATATATAGTGATTCATCCAAGAAGGGACAGGGATGTGTTATTATTCTAAATAACATGGTTATCACTTATGCTTCTTGATATTTTTAGATTCATGGAAAAAATTACCCAACTCTTGATTTGAAGTTAGCTGGAGTAATATTATAATTAAGGATATGGAGGAATTATCCTTTTGGAGAAACGTGAGATAAATATATTGCTCATAAAATTATGAAATATATATTCACATAGAAGAATTTTAATATGTTCGAGAGAATATGGATAGATTTGATAAAGGATTATGAGTTCTCAATACATTACCGCCCTGGGAAAGTGAACAAGGTGACCTATGCTTTGAGTCAAAATGATCATGCTAGCATATCAATATTGTGGATAAAAAAATATCCAATATTTCTAGATTTTCAAAAGATAGAGCTGTAAATCTTAAAGGAAGGGGAAAATACAATATTTCTCCAATGAATTTATAACCCTCCATCCAAGCAAAGATTAATAGGTGCAGAAGGAAGATATAGAGTTGAAAAAGAAAGTTAGAAATTCTCCTGAGTTTAACCTTGACTAGGATGGAATGATATGTTTAAGGATCATTTATGTGTTCCTTTTGTACCATATTTGAAGGATTTAATAGAGTAATCTCATAATTATTCATTCTATATTAATCATTGAAGTAATAAAATGTATAGGGACTTGAAAGAATACTTCTAGTGGGATAGAATGAAGAGTGATATCATAGCGTTTGCATCTTGGTTCTTGGTATGCTAACAGGTTAACTCTAAAAGACCAAATTCAAATGGGATGTTGCATAAATTACCTATACTAGAATGAAATTGGGAGAACATCATTATTTATTTTATCATTGGACTACCCAAATCCTCTAAAGGGTTTAATGCTATATGGGTGGTAGTTGATTTCCTTACAATGTCAGCAC
Source organism: Viscum album (assembly GCA_963277665.1). NCBI lineage: Eukaryota > Viridiplantae > Streptophyta > Magnoliopsida > Santalales > Viscaceae > Viscum > Viscum album. Next base: position 576,802,198 of record OY728120.1, on the reverse strand, counting down.
ACTTCATCACTATTAGAGGAGACTTCTCTCTAGATTATATTTCTATTATTTACATTAATAAAGTGGTAAGGTATCATGGATTACCACATTCTATTATCTCATATTTGGATTTGACATTCCCCTAAAATTTATGGAAAAGACATCATCTATAACTTGATATAGAATTGAGTTTCAGTGATACTTATCATTATTATACAGATGGTCATTCTTAAGGAACATTTTGAACACCAAAGGATATGTTGAGATCTTTTTCTTTTTCTTTCAAATGAGTTTGGGATCAACACGTTCCTCTAGTTTAGTTTTCCTGCAATAATATCTTTCACACAAGCTCTCATATGGAACCTTATGAAGAACTCTATTAGAAGCAATAAATATCTTCAACATGCTAGGATGATGTTGTAAAAAAAATATTGGGACCTAATATCACTTAAGAAATGGTCAAGAAGGTTAGAACCATTCAGTAACATATCAAGAAAACACAAAGTTGGTAGAAATGTTATGTTGGTAACTAAAAGAATGATCTATAATTTGGGGTTGGTGAGAAGGTGTTTTTATGAATATATCCTTAGAAAATAATTATGAGTTTCTAAATTAAAGGTAAATTAATCAATAGTTTTGTCGGTCCCTTTGAGATTCTTGATCATATTGGGACAGTAGCCTATCACATGGAACTTCCTCCAAATATATCTGAAGTCCATGATGTGTTAAATATATCTCTTTTAAGTAATTACATACCTAAACCTTAAAATTTACTAAAATTAGAGGTCATACCATTAGATCTGGATCCTTCTTAAGAGGAACAACCATTTGAAATTCTAGATCATACAGAGAGAGTTCTACAAAACAAGACCAATCACCTGGTCAATTTTGTGTGGATAAATCACCAATTATATGAATCTATGTCAAAACATGAGGATATAATGAAGGAGAAGTATCCTCATTTAGTTTTGCCCGATTGATGAATTTTGAGCAAGAAATTAATTATATGGGGGTAGAATGTTACACCCCATGTTTCTGTGGGCCATTCTTTTCTCTCGAATAAATTAAATTTTCATCGATATATTTCATTTCACTAAGTCAAGAATCCCTTTCAAATAAGATTGACATGGAATACGTTTCACACAAACTTGAATTTTAATATGTTACACACAATACTGACATGGCACATCTTACATGAAATGGTGACATGGAATACATACACAAAACACAGACATTGCATACATTACACAAAACACTGAGTTTCAATGAAACATCATTTTATTGTTATATTTATTTAAATGAGATAATTATAACCTAGCCATTAAAAATATTAATATTAATATAAATAACTAATTTTAAAATATTTTTTATAATGGTTTTATAAAAATAAAACATATTTATTACAAAAAATAATAATTTTTAGTAAAGCCATTATTTGTTTAAAAATATTATTTTCTCAAATGAACTCCTTTTAATGTCCTTATATTAAAAATAATGAAATTTATTTCATAAAAATTAAGAAATTTAATATGATAAAATAAATATGATTTTTTATTTTAGAATTTATAAATTATATTAGTTCAAATTTTTGGATATTTTTTGAGAGGCATTATTTTTGGTTGAATTGTGAAAAATACCATATTTTAATTCAAAACTACCTTTTCATATAATTTATTAAAAAGGTAAAATAATATTTAATTTGGATTAAAATTTTAATTATATTATATTTTTATCAATTAATACAATGTGGTTCATTATAATTAATTTCAATTTGAAATTAAAAATAAAAAACATAGCAAACTTTTGAATGTTTTTACGTTAAAAACCTACATTGTCGACCCGACTCCAAAATTAAATTTATATTAATTTCTTAAAAATATATTATTAAAAATATAAAAATGGATTAAATATTTTTAATACACATAATTTATAATTTATAATAAGGTCAGATAATTGTTTGACCAAAAATATTAGTGAAATTAATTAAAATAAATTACAATGATTATGGTAAAATTAAACTTAATAAGGGACTGAGCATTTATCTTATTGGCCCAAATGACCTATCCACTAGCCGAAATATCATTTTATATCCATTATTATACAAATAACCTTCCATTTTTTAATTTTTTAGGTTTTTGTTGACTTTTTTTAGGTAAACATATGGGCACACCAAACTAGTTTTCACATATGACAATTATGTCCTTTCCCTCCCCCATAAAAGGCCACCACATATCCTTCTTATTGACACCTCTATATCTACATAAGACCGGCTAAGATATTTCCAATAAACTTATAAAAATTCTTACCTTCCACATTGAATCCTAACTTTGGGATAAATCTTTCTAAGTAAGTCCTTTGATGCAAACCAAAAGGAGTTACCTGATTTAGCGGTAACACACTTCCTCAAAATCCTTTATTTTATTTTCTTTCTCCAATCCATAAAATCTTCCTATTTAATTATTGTATAAAAACACAAGTATCTTAGATATACTATGAGTTTTTTATGTTCAGGTTTTGACATACACTTACACACACATCCTTCTAATGGGTAACGAACATATTGTTTATGTGTACGGTGAACTACCGCCTCACTAAATGATGATTGTTCATTTTTCATTTACCGTCTCTCATGGTGGAAATTATGATGTAAACTATATATATATAAATATTTCATGTATTTTATTTATTATTTATTTAATATTATGTATTCCTTTTATAAAACATACCATTTCACATTCCATTTTTTGTAAATACAATAATTGTGTTTGCTGAAGTGTGGACTATGACCCCCTCAAAGCGATGTGATTCGTCCACCCACTACATGGAATGTATTTAGGATGGGTTTAGTGAACTTATATAATATATATGATAAAATTAGTGTTCATTAATAATTATATATAAACATAAGTACATACTTATATTTCATTTTCTTTCTTTCTTTCAGTATAATAATAATAACATAAACAACGTTTATTCATTGGTATGGCTTATTGTTTCCATGAACAGTGTGATCCATTTCATAATTATATATTCTAAATACTATTTAAATACAAATATATTCTATATTAATGATATTTATTACATGGTTTAAACTTTTTAAATAAATATATAAGTATACGGACCACAGATATAACAAATTAAGGCACATGCGAAGAACAAAGTGAATATTAACCGTAGTGAAACCTTAACATATGATTGTCAAAAATAAGGTAATATAAGGTTGTAATAAAACCATATATGGTATTATATATAAGAATATTCTGAAATAAAATATTTATAATGAACTTATACTTATTATACAAGAATATTTTATGAGTACTAATAGATTCATGATACAAGGTAAGGCGATTACATCTCGCTTTTTATTTCTGTGAGATACAAGATTTTTTTTCCACCCTTTCCTTTTTGTGGTGTATATACATCCAATTTATTTAATAAATTATTATTATACTTAAATTTATTTTTATTTACATTTAAATTCAATTATATTTATTTCATGGGGTTTCTATTTCAAAAGTTACCAAATCAGTAAAATAGTTTTTCTCACTTTTCCTTCTTTGAGACTCATGTTTTTTTATGAAACAACAATATTTATAAGGGTGTATATATATCCATATTACATGTTATATCATTAATATCCTTATTTTCATGATTTTTAAGCTTAATTTAATTTCCTTTTCTTACATGGAGAGTATGATCCCAAGTTTCCATGTGATAAGAGTTTATTAAAACAATCTAATCGCTTTTCAAGATTGTTTATGTTGATTCTTCCTTTGATGAAATATTATGATACATATATCAAGAAAACTACTAATTTTACTTATACTATACTTATTAATGTAATATATATGTATTAGTACCATTTTTATACTCTTTGGAAGTTAGTGCAACTATGAAAATGTTTTAATGAAAAATATCATTGTATTTTTCTCTTCGGACAGAAATATGTTTTATTCAAAAACCATGTTTTCAAAAATGTTTTGAAATTATCCTTGTAGATAATTTTCAAGGATAAAATATTTTTTAAAAATAATTATTGTTTTAAAATAATGATTTATAATTTTTCAAATAAATTTTCAAAGAAAAAGGTTTTCAAAATTTTTTATGTTTAAAATAAATTTTAAATATAGAAAGGATATTTTCCACAATAAATGTTTTCAAATGATCGCTCAAAATTAATTCCCATATAAGATAAAATCATTTGGTACTACACATTTCTTTCTAGGGAAATTATTCAATGTTTCCAATTATATTCTTTCTCTAATTGAATTATGTTTTGATGTTATGAAGTTTATGAAACTCATTTCTCTTTTATAGGATATATGATATTGAAACTCATTTACTTTCATGGGTTATACTTGTAATGGTTGGTGTCCTGAGAACCAACTATTTTGTACTTTGATGACATGAATGTTCATTTATTATATATTGTTCATTGTTCTGCATAACTATAATATAATAATGTCCCGGAATATTTGTTGCATTGATAAGGTCATGGAAGATCCCCGCTATGATGAGAACCTTGAAATGCTATAACAATATTCTTAAATAAAGTTCTACGGTTGGATGACATACTATGATAGGACACATAGTATACAGACTGTCATGTGTGATTACTCCTAAGAAGACAATACTCTCTCTCATGGAGTTCACACTTGGTAATCTCCAAGATGGGAGATTATGAGAATAGACCCGCCAATAGCAATTCTGCATCTCTTGGTGTTATCAGACATTGCTATCTACGAGCGTGTGTAATGGTCCATAGATTGGAAGATTATCATTAACTCATGTCATGACTCGCGCACATAGATTTACTAATGAAAACCATCACACAGACAGTTGGCGGGAAGTAGGGTACGTTGGGTGCATCACGAGTGACTTGTTGTTAATGGATAAGTTGAGGAAGGATGTGTCCCTTCCATTTATGGAAGTTGATATCTTAGCCCTTTGATTGAAATATAACTGTCGCATTAAATTCCATGGCCATGGTGTGAACTTTGAGTTTATTTCAGGTAGTCAAAGAACGACGGATCGAGCATATAGGTTTATAACACTGCCATGAAACCTGCTTGATGAGACATCAAGACAAAGGGATTAAATTACACAGTAAGTGTTCGTATGAGGTGATACGTCAATGTGGCGTCAACTTCTTTCTCTTGGGTGACTTGACCCGTTGCTAGACTGTAATCTTGGGCTTTAGGCAAGCCCGCCTAATGCCAACGAGATAGAGGCCTAGAGGGTCACACACTAAGTGTATCCATGTATCTCAAGTTGAATAAATATTATTCCCGTACGTGGTTTAATAATTATTTAAGGAAGCCTAATTTGTTTTAAATTATGGGGGAAAATAAAATAAAACAAGTACACACCATGTATTATTAAATGTACATGTCGTGTAGTTTTATTTTGGAAAGGAAATGAATAAATGAAAACAAGATATACACGTCGTGTACATTTAATGTACACGCCGTGTAGTTTTCAATGAAAAACAAGTACACACCATGTATTTATTATTACATGCCGTGTAGTTTTTCCAGTCGGGATTTTGAGGATATAATATCATTTTATTAAATGATATTTATTATAATCAGTGTGAGCACATGTCAAGGAATTAATTATTCGACATAGGGGTTTCAATAAGAGTTAATGAAATAAATTAAACGCATCACGTGTTTATTTATTGTCATAACTCAATAACCTCAAACTCGATTATAAATATCCTCACAACCCCAACTCTTTTCCTACCCAAAAAGAGAATCGTTGTGCACAACATCTCTGGAGAATTCTTTCATGGCCGAAAGAACCTCTTCCTCTAAGAACACTCTCAATACCGAGAGAGATCCTCTTCCATCGGATCAAGACGATCTAAGGTAGACAACGCAAGAAAAGGATTCTCCACACTAGCACCCAGAGAATCCTTTGGCGATGTCCAGAGATACGAGGTACACGTGTAGATCACCGCTAGAGGGAGTATACACATGGCTTCTGCGATGCAACGACAGATCACATCGACAATGTGATCAATAACATCGACGAAGAAAGAACACCCAAAAGGTATTTCTTTATAATTAATTAAATTAATTATAATCAACCTGTAACGATCCTTGTTTGTGGTTCTAGGAGAAACCATCTTCTTTGCCTTTTTCTGTGATTCGATCCGTGGAGACTGGAATTTATCGTCTTATTGATCCTGGATTGATCATTGCTAATGAAAAAAGGCCAAGTGGGCACATCCAACCACGCGATTCTGCTGCGCCCGGAACCTTAAAATGGTATCAGAGCAAGGTTACAAAGTTGATTATAGTTATTTAATTTTCGTTGATAATTTACGCATTTAAATTAGATTCAATTATAAATATATCGTTCTATTAATCTGAATAAACAAGATCTATTCTTCCTCCTTCATTTCTTGATTCATATCACAGAAACAAATTTTTTATTTTAATTTTGATTAAAATAAAAACAAGGAATTCATCCAGAGGAGTCACTCTTTCTGTCTGTACAACACGGGATTACACGGCATGTAATTAAAACTACACGTTGTGTACTTAGGTTTAATGAACCAGCACATGTCTGCCAAACCATGCCATGTGAATTGATTATTCCTAAGTATTAATCATACCGTGTTGACCAGAATTGAACGACGTGTGGGAACCGGAATACACGACGTGTATGTTGGAACAACACACCGTGTAGTTCGATCTGGTCCAGGTGAAACCATGTACAAGGAGAAGTCGTGTTCCGCGTACACAGGATTGCTAAGCCGGTTACCACGTAACATGGAAGTACACTCCATGTATGATTTATCTACACGACATGTACTCCAAAATTTCCAAAGTAGAGAAAACACGCCAAAGCCCTAGCATGTACTTTGGAAACAAGGTGAAAAGAAATACACGCCATGTAAATATAAACTACATGCCGTGTACTTTCCAAAAATGGAATTTCACCAGGTTTCCTCCAATGTACAAAGACCCGTACAAGGAATATGGACGAGAGTAATCTCAAGGAAATTCATAAAAGAATTTAAGATAAAAAATTGATTAATTATAAGATCATAATTAATTGAATTCGAGCGCGACTTATCTTAAATGAAAGTGAGATTAAAAGAATTTTAATTATAAATATGCGTAAATGACGTTGCATGTTGTGGATGTTCATGAGCTAGCCCAAAGACCCTTTGTATGTGTATGGTTTCATTTAAATTTATTTAATTTAAATTTTTTTTCGTGCGAGCCTTCTTCCAATAAAATGTAGGGCATGTGTGCCCATGGTTTCTTTAATGTAAACCCATGTAATGGAGGATCTCCCAAGCCAGAGGAGACGGTTCAAATCCCGAAGCCGAGGTGAAACCGACGCAAGAAGATACAAAGGTGGATAAGTGGGAGCTGCAAAACATGAACCAACAAGTTCAAGGTGTTTTCCCTAGGTCAGGGTTATATTATCCAAATCACAAGATAAGGTAACCAATAGAAGCTCATGATCACGCCATCTTATTTTATTTCTGTCTGATTGCATGGTTTATTTATTATGTATGTGTTTTCGTGATCACATAATTAATAAAATGAACAAGAATGCTAAGATGGAATAAAATAAAACCCGGACTATGCGTAAACATTATCATAACATGGTTAATCACTTAAGAAAGCATAAATTAATATTAAAAAGCATGTGATAATGCAAAACTATGCATAAAGGAATAAAATCCCTCAATACCATATTAATTCAGACCAAGCCTTCCATTACCTGATTAAGGGAAAGACTCGATAAAACTATGTGTTTGACCAACCCTTGTTGGGACACTTACTTTTATAAAGGAAACCCTTATGAAAGGTTTCGGGTCGACTTAACCATATTACATCAAGAGAAGTATCCCTTGATAGACTTGGTGTAATATTGGAGGCAAGAGTTGAGGAAATCCAAGTCAGGATTTCAGGATTGGGGAGTCAACTCAACAGATCAAGGAACTGTAAGCTCACAGTTGGCAAAGACCTGCCTACCTAAATACCTTCAAATAGCTTGACCAACCCTTGTTGGGGTTATGCGAAGGGAAATATGGATTCTTGCCACTAGACTGTCAAAGCAACTGGACATTCCAAGTTCAATGGTGAGGGACATTGGGACTTGATAAAATAGTGGGAGAATTAATTAATTTATTATTTCTCATAAAAATGTAATCAAGAAGGTACTGATAAATATGCTCTTCTAATTTTTAGAATCGAAATGAAAAACTCATCAATCACATTTTCTCTACGATCAATACTCGATAAAGACAATATCCTCACCGGCAGTAACATTCAGGAATGGTTTAGGCACCTTCGGGTTATCCTACTCCATGAACGAATGTTTTACGTGCCGGAGTCCTCACTTCCTAATTCTCCTGCCCTAGGGGCGAGTGATGAAGATTTCCTAGTCTATGCTCAACATTTGAACGATACTCTCGAAGTTCAATGTTTGATGCTATCATCGATGTCTAGTGAGCTCAAGAAGTCTCATGAATACATGGATTCCTATAGCATGCTCGAGCACCTCTGTGGTCTATACTAAGAGAGAGAAAGATAGGAATGGTTTGAGATCTCCAAGGCTCTATTTCAGAGCAAGCTTGGAGAGGGTGCCCCATCTGGGCCTCATGTAGTCAAGCTCATTGGATACATTGAGCGCTTGGAGGTTCTAGGGTTTAAACTCCTCAAAGAACTGAGTACCGATTTCATTCTTGCATCACTCCCCCAGAGATTCTCAAACTTTGTTGTGAACTTAAATATGAACAACATTGAGAAGTCTCTATCTGATCTTCTCATCCTCATTCTCCAAGTGGACACTGACATGAAGCGTGAAAAACCTTCTGTCCTCATGGTGAATAAAAGGAAAGGGAAGGTGAAGATCTTTAAGCCCAAATCTTCTTCAAGGCCTTCCAAGAAAAGGAAGATCAAAGGGGAGGAAAAGGAACAGGATTCTATTTGTTTTGCATCTGGAAAGAAGGTCCACTGGAAGAAAAATTGCACCCAGCCAAGGAAGCAAGGGGAAGCTTCAGGTGAATTTGTTATCGAATGCAATCTATCTATTTCTACTAATTGGGTATTAGATACTGCTTGTGGTTCTCACATCTATATACAAACACAGGAACCAAGTATATTCAGGAAGATTGATCGAGGGGAGGTAGATCTACGAGCAGCCAATGGAGCCAGACTTTCTGTTGTAGCTATCGGGGACTACCACCTCACATTGCCTATGGGGATGGTCTTGGTTTTGAAAGGATGTTATTATGTACCCTCTGTAACCAAAAACATTATTTCAGTATCCAGATTAGATACTGATAGATCCGTCTTCATGTTTGGAAGTGGATGTTGCTATTTTTGTAAAGATAGCATTTGTTTTGGTAGGGTACATTTATATAATGGCCTTTATTTGTTCGACTACACAAACCAAGTAATGGAAATCGATAACAAAGTTAATTCACATGACTCATACCACACCAAACTTTGGCATCACCGGCTAGGTCATGTCAATGAGAAACGTTTGACAAAATTACATCAAGATGGGTATTTAGATTATTTTGAATTAAACCACTTGTTGTATGTCATGTGTTTCTACATGGAAAATGACCAAAGCCCCTCTTAGTGGGAAAGGTTAAAGAGATAAAGAGCTTCTAGAATTAGTTCACACAGATGTGTGTGGACCATTTCCAGTTGAATTAAGGGTTGTGTTCTCATACTTCATAACTTTTACTGATGATTTTAGTAGATATGGATATATCTATTTAATGAGGTATAAGTCAGATTCTTTTGATCGGTTCAAAGAAAACAAGAATGAAGTTGAGAACCATCTTGGTAATAAGATTAAGAAACACCACTCAAACAGAGGAGGAGAATATCTTAATCAAGACTTCATTGGTTTCTTACGGGAGTTTGGGATTCTATCTCAACTCACTCCTCCTTACACACCGTAGTGGAATGGTGTAAGTGAAAGGAGGAACCGCACCCTATTGGACATGGTGAGATCAATGATGGGTCATGCGAGTCTTCCATTGTCATTTTGGGGATATGCATTACAAACAACAGCGCACATACTAAACCAAGTACCAACTAAATCGATAAATGGTATTCTATACGAGTTATGGAGTGGACGCAAATCCATGTTATTGAATTTACATGTGTGGGGGTAGCGAAGCATTTTCTAAGGCCTATTCAGGTAACAAACTCACGCCCCAAGGCATAAAGTGTATCTTTATAGGATATCCCAAGGAAACAAGGGGATATTACCTATACAACCCCTTAGAAAAAAGGTTACAGTGGCAAGACATGCCATATTCCTTGAGAGGGAGCACATCTCCAAAAGAGATAGTGGGAGCGAGATAGACTTCAATGAAGTCAAGGCTCAAGATACACATGAGTTGGTACAAGAACAGATTCCAAAAATCCCCATGGAAGAACACTCTGTTCCAGAGACACAAGAACTGCGTAGGAGCATGAGAGAGGTGAGAGAACCAGAACGATATGGTTTTCTTGTCACTGAGGATGGTGACTCATTATTGGTTGACAATAATGCTCCTCTTACCTACAAAGAAGCAGTTGGAGGCACAGACGTTGCCAAGTGGAATGAAGCCATGAATTCTGAAATGGATTCCATATACCAAAACCAAGTCTGGATTTTGGTAGATCCTCCAGTTGATGTAAAGCCTATTGGTAAAAAATGGGTATTCAAGAAGAAACTGGACATGGAGGGGAAAGTCAGCACCTATAAGGCACGAATGGTTGCAAAAGGTTTTAGACAACGTCAAGGAATTGACTATGATGAAACCTTTTCACCGGTTGCGATGCTGAAATCCATCATAATCCTATTGGCCATTGTTGCTTACCATGACTATGAAATTTGTCAAATTGATGTCAAAACAGATTTCCTTAACGAGAACCTCTAGGAAGATGTCTACATGACACAACCTGAAGGGTTTGTGACTCCAAAGGATGCCAACAAGGTATGCAAGTTACAGAAATCCATTTATGGATTAAATAAAGCATCAAGGTCATGGAACATTCTTTTTGATGAAGCTGTTACTGAATTTGGCTTTGTTAAGAACGAATGTGAGCCTTGTGTCTACAAAAGGATTAGTGTAAGTGTAGTCATTTTCCTAATAGTATATGTTGATGACATATTGCTAATTGGAAATGAAGTACCTGTCTTACAGTCAGTTAAGGCATGGTTGCATAAATTCTTCTCCATGAAAGACTTGGGCGAGGCGGCATATATTCGTGGGATCAAGATCCATCGTGGTAGAACCAAGAGATTGCTGGGCCTGAGTCAAAGTACATACATTGACAAGATACTTAAGAGATTCAGTATGGAACAATCCAGGAGGGGATTGTTGCCAGTGTCACATGGCATTCATCTTTCCAAAAAAAATGTGTCCTCAGACACATGAGGAAATAAAGAGAATGGCAAGGACCCCTTATGCATCATCGACTGGGTCAGTCATGTATGATATGCTATGTATGAGGATAAATGTTGCTTACGCATTATGTGTGATAGGCACATATCAAGATGATCTAGGAGACCGCCATTGGATGGCTGTCAAGACTATCCTTAAGTATCTGAGGCGTACTAAGGATATGTTTCTGGTTTATGGAGGAGATGAAGAACTAGTCATCAGAGGAAATGTAGATGCTAGTTTCCAGACTGATTTAGATGACATGAAGTCACATACTGGTTACATCTTCAGTTTTAATGGAGGTGAAGTGAGCTGGAAGAGCTCAAAACAAAGTGTGGTGGCTGATTCTACAGCGGAGTCCAAGTATATCGCAGCTTCTAAGGCAGTTAAAGAACCAGTATGGATGCGAAGCTGCGTCCAAGATTTGGATGTTGTACTGAGCAGTAAAGATCCTATCACACTCTATTGTGATAATACTATAGTGGTGGCACTTGAAAAAGATCCAAGGTCACATCAGCAGACAAAGCACATACTTTGGAAGTATCATCTCTTAAGGGATTTTTCTCAGAGAGGTGAAGTTGAAGTGAGCAGTATTTCCATGGAAGACAACATGGAAGACCCCTTGACTAAATCCTTGACTCAGTAGAAACATGATCATCATGTGAGGTCTAGCGGACTAAAAGTCGTAGGCAGTTGGTTCTAGTCCAAGTGGGAGTTTTTAAGGGTTGGTGTCCTAAGAACCAACTGTTTTGTACTTTGATTACATGAATGTTTACTTATTATATATTCTTCATTGATCTGCATAACTATAATATAATAATGTCCCAGAATATTTGTTGCATTGATAAGGTCATGGCAGATCCCCGCTATGATGAGAACATTGAAATTCTATAACAATATTCTTAAATAAAGTTCTACTGTTAAATGAGATACTATGATATGACACATAGTATACAGACTGTCATGTGCGAGTACCCATAAGAAGACGAGACTCTCTCTCATGGAGTTCGCACTTGGTAATCTCCAAGATGGGAAATTATGAGAACAGACCCGCCAATAGCAATTCTGCATATCTTGGTGTCATCAGACATTGCTATCTACGAACGTGTGTAATGGTCCTTAGACTGGAAGATTATCATTAACTCATTTCATGACTTGCACACTTAGATTTACGTACGAAAACCGTCACGCAGACAGTTGGCAGAAAGTAGGGTATGTTTGGTGCGTCACGAGTGACATCTTGTTAATGGATAAGTTGAGGAAGGATTCGTCCATTCCATTTATGGAAGTTGATATCTCGGCCCTTTTATTGAAATATAACTGTCGCATTAAATTCCATGGCCATGGTGTGAACGACGAGTTTATTTCAGGTAGTCAAAGAATGACGGATCAAGCATATAGGTGTATGACATTGCCATGAGACCTGCTTGATGAGATATCGATACAAAGGGATTAAATTACATAGTAAGCATTCATATGAGGTGATACGTCAATGCGGTGTCAACTTCTTTCTCTTGGGTGCCTTGACCCGTTGCTAGACAGTAATCTTGGACTTTAGGAAAGCCCGCCTAATGCCAACAAGAAAGAGGCCTAGAGGATCACACACTAAGTGTATCCAAGTATCTCAAGTTGAATAAATATTATTCCCATACGTGGTTTACTAATTATTCAAGGAAGCCTAAGTTGTTTTAAATGATGGAGGAAAAATAAAATAAAACAATTACACGCCGTGTATTATTAAATGTATACGCCGTGTAGTTTTATTTTGGAAAGGAAATGAATAAATGAAAACAAGGTATACACACCATGTACATTTAATGTACACGCCATGTAGTTTTCAATGAAAAACAAGTACACGCCGTGTATTTATTATTACACGCCATGTAGTTTTTTCAGTCGGGATTTTGAGGATATAATATCATTTTATTAAATGATATTTATTATAATTAGCTTGAGCTCATGTCTAGGAATTAATTATTCGACATGGGGGTTTTCAATAAAACTTAATGAAATAAATGAAACGCTTAACATGTTTATTTATTGTCATAACTCTACAACCTCAAACTCGATTATAAATATCCTCACAACTCCAACTCTTTTCCTACCCAAAAAGAGAATCGTTGTGCACAAAATCTCTGGAGATTTCTTTCAAGGCTGAAAGAACCTCTTCCTCTAAGAACGCTCTCAAGACCGAGAGAGATCCTCTTCCATCAGATCAAGACGATCTAAGGTGGACAACGCAGGCAAAGGCCTCTCCACGCTAGCACCCAGAGAATCCTTTGGCGACGTCCAGAGATACATGGTACACGTGTGGATCACCGCTAGAGGGAGTCTACACTTGGCTTCTGCGACGCAACGACAGATCACATCGACAACGTGATCAAGAACATCAACGAAGAAAGAACACCCAAAATGTATTTATTTATAATTAATTAAATTAATTATAATCAACCTGTAACGATCCTTGTTTTTGGTTCTGGGACAAACCATCTTCTTTGTCTTTTTCTGTGATTCGATCCGTGGAGACTGGCGTTTATCATCGTTTTGATCCCGGATTGATCATTGCTAATGACAAAAAGCCAAGTGGGCACATCCACCCACGCGCTTCCACTGCGCCCGGAACCTTCAATACTTTGGTGAAATGATTATGAAAACTATAAGATTTCATAGGTTATGATATGATTAAAATTTTATAATATCCATTTCAATTCATGGGTTATGATACCATTTTTTAAAAATTTGTGGAATTTGTATGTATGATTTCATTATGAGAGGGGTGGGACCTATATCTCCCTCCAATGCATTGGGTGAATATTTATATCTCAGGAGATAGAAATGGCTAGAACGAGAAATGAACTCAATTAAATAATACATGTTAGTAATGAGGAGTAAAATTGGTTCAGTAATATAGGGATGGAATGAGGAGTGAACTCAGTTTAGTATTGTGGGGCTGGAAGTGGGTGTGAACCTGGTTCATTAAATGACTTCATCAACCAAGATGGCCTTGGTAGAAATTACTTGACTACTATATAAATAATTATATATGATTATGTGTCTACCATAATTCCATGTTTTAATCCTATGTTATGATTTCAAGGATTATTTTCTTTATTTCCTTATGATTCACATCTTTTGAACTGTTATGATTTATGTCATAATTTATGTAAATGATTTTTGATATGCAGGGTATGATCTCTTATTTTTTTGATCATGTTATCATACCCTTTTTCTCATGATTCTTCTTATATATCTTCTTTTTTTACCCTAAATGAGTATTTGATATCAAACATTTTTATGTTTCCTTCCCTAGGTTATAAAGATATGTATTATGTTTGATGTGTCTAAGAAGGCTGCTAGTCAAGAAGAACCTAGTGGGTGATAGTGTTCCTCACTTATGTACCATAGTTTATGTTTCCATGTTTCCAAAAAAAACTATACTAGTACGTACTTTGGGTGTCAGTTTGTATATTTTTTTAATTATTCCATAAAATTTATGTAATGTTAACGTATGAAAATCTAGGGTCATTATAGATTTTATGTGATGATTTTATTAAGAAAATTAAGAAAATATTGGATTTTTAAATTCATTTTCTAAGAATGTTATATCTATTTATAATACCCTAGATGGATTTATAAAATGTTTTCAAGGATTTTCCTTCATTAAAAAGAGTAAAATTTTAATGAATTTTTAGTATTCATTGAAGTATGTAATTTTTCATGGCAAGTGCATGAAAACATTATGTTATGATTTTTAAATTGGTTTTTATAATAAAAAATTCCCTTCATCCTAAATTGGTTTTTAAAAAATGGAACACATGTTTATGGGTTTTTTAAATGAAATAAGGTTTTGGGTTTTAAATAAATCTTATGTGAGGAATCATTTACTTTTAATTGTGTTAAGCTTTGTTTTTTAAGTGATGGATCCTTGTTTGATTCAAAGGGTGTTTTTGTAACTTATTAATCCATGATGGAAAAAATGAATGTTTGGAACATTATTAAAAAGATTTACATGGTTTGTGAGATGGATGGTTTTGTATCATGGAATTACAATATTATTTTAAAGTCCCAACTAACACTTTTTTAAATTAGTGGTTTATAATTAATCACCCTTGTTGTGATTGACCTAAATTTTTTATCCTTAGGTTTATGTCATGTTTTTTAATTACAATTACCATATTGTACAAAGAATTTTTTTTATGATTGGTGCTTATGCATGGATGTAAAAGGGGTTGTATCTCATAAGGGTATCAATGGTGGGATATGTTTTATCTATTATTTTTTGCTATTTTGGAATGTGTATTTTATGTTATTTACTTGTTTGTTTACTCACATATAATTGTACCATATCTTGGGTTCCTGGGTGGATATGTAGAATTCCTGGATGAGTTTTATAGAAGTTTAGATTATGCTTTTGATAAATACCTAGGAATTATTTTACTCTATTAGGGGTAACCTCCTAGTGAGACCAATAGGATATGTTAGGGTTGAGATTATTGTCAAGT
Organism: Viscum album; assembly: GCA_963277665.1. Taxonomy (NCBI): domain Eukaryota; kingdom Viridiplantae; phylum Streptophyta; class Magnoliopsida; order Santalales; family Viscaceae; genus Viscum; species Viscum album. The sequence goes on along the minus strand of OY728120.1, from coordinate 576,786,295 downwards.
TCACTATAGATTGAATGATTCATCAGTGTTTTGTGGCCATGATCTAGGAATATATTATTCTAAACCCAAGTGGGTTTCCCATGATGCCTTGATTCCATTTAATATTATTTAAGGGATTGCAATCTAAACCTTTCTTATATCACATAGCTCTTGATCTGGTTATATGAAACCATTACTCGGTAATTATTAATTTTATCTTTCATTGATATTTGAGTTTATATTTATGTATATATGGTTATTTAGTTATGGTTTTGGATCACGTTTAAATGAATTCAAAAAATATTCTAAAAAATATAGTATTGAATAAAATATTGGTTTTAGTAATTTGATTTTTATGAAAGAATCCTAAATGAGGAAAGAGGTCTAGTTTTTACTGAAATTTAAATTTCCTTGTTTCCAATTTTTAAATCATTTACTTCTATATTGGTTATTAAACCTTTATTTTATAAAAACAAATATGGGAATATGTTTTGTGAAAATAATAAGGTTTTTTTTCAAACTCTAGAATGTGGAAAATATACATTCAAATTATATTTCATAGTAAATTTTATGAAATATTTAATATAAATATTTTCATAAACTATTTGTTGAAATACTAAAATAAATTATTAGCTCACACCTTGTATAATAACCAGAGCCTGAAAGTTTATATAGCTTCCATATTTTATCTTTAATTCATAGGTTTTGATAATAAAAAATGTTTCTATTGGTTAACTTATTGATAATTTGGGCTGTGATGGTGATCGTTGGTCATGTGGATTTGATTTTATAGTTTTTTGGGATATTGTTTTATATTTGGTCTCTTGGGTATTATCCACTTCGGTTAGTTGATATATGTTTTTATCTTTTCAAATTTCATTTTTTTTGATGTATCTTCTTCCACTATATATTTTTAAACTAATGTTTAGTTATTTAAATGAATTGTAATTTCAGAATGAGAAAGTCACATGCAATAATAATTCATCGTTTTTTCATTATATATTTATAAATTTTTATTACCATTTTATGGACATCCCAAATATGGATACAAAATACTTGATTCTCAAAAAAATGATGTTTGATTTTTTATTATATGAGGTAAAAATAACTCCCAATCATGAGTTATTAATTCTCGATAACTAGTTTCGATCCCATGTGGATCCATAATTATAATCAGGAGTAGTTTCAGACTAGGATGGTTGATGTGTCAATTCATCACATGCTGATGTGTTAAAATTTTTACTGATGCCCAGGTTTTTAAAATTATGAGGTTTTCGTGATCACTCCTTTTATTTGGGTAGTTTTTTAGTATGGAGATAGGAATTTTAGGAATAAAGATGTATGTATGGTGTGATTCAAGCTAGCTCTTTATCATCCTAACCCTCAAGATAAAATGATTAGTCAATATTTGAATCTAGAATTTGAGTTTCATTCTAGTTATAATTAATTTTTTTTGATCCCCATTGAGTTATATTATATACATTGGTGGTTTTACGATTTTTGGGATGTTAATGGAAGAATAATTATGGGTGAATGGTGATATTCGATGGTCTAACTGACCATGTAGAGACTATATGCATTGTTCTAGAAATCATTCAATGTATTTTGTATGTTTTACACATGGTCAGTTAAACCATGTAGCTAGTCCATGCATAGCTATTCATCCTGTTCAGATTTTTTATTTAGTAATCTTTCACCCTCAAACATATTTTTATGTTGATTTCATTTCTTTTAAGCGAATTAAATGTATTTTTATTTTTTTAATGATTAAGGTGTTGTAATTTATTTTATGTTTTTGGTATATCTTTATTTATGTTGTTTTTATAAAGTTGATTTTGTTTGAGAAATGATATTTTTTTAAATATTTTGTTTTAAAACTATATTTTATGATTTCTTATAAAATTTAATTACATTAAATGATTTTTTTTAGAAGTGGTTGATTTCATTTTGGAATTAAGTATGTGTTTAAAAAATGAAAGTTAGTTTTTATGTGAATATTTTGAAATTATCTAATGATGGAGTTTGAATTTTAACTCTTAATAGAATTGAAAAATGTGTTTCCTTAGGATTTATAAATTTTTTAGAGAGTTTTCAACTAAAGGTGGATTTTTTTAAGGTTTTGGAAGTAAAGTTAGGATTTTTATATATAATAAATTTTCAAAATGGGTTTCATAAAATTTTCAAAATGGGATGTAATTTCTAAAAATAATCAGCTATTTTAAAAATATTGTTTTATTTTTTTTATGAGAATTTAGACCCTTTATCAATGGGATTATCATTTGAAAATGAATTTTTTCAAAGGATTTTTTTTTGTGATTTGTGATTATAGATTTTTTCCTTTATTATCATTTTGGGACCTTTTAAATTACAATTTCAATTATAAACTAGTTTGGTTTATGTTTTGATATATTTAAAGTATACCTCCAAAAACGATCTTGAAGAAGGGTGGAAATTTTAACCTTACGAATGATCCCTATGGTGATTCTTTATATTATAGGAAATAAACATTAAAAATATTATCTCAGAAAAGACTCATACTATATTGGTGAAAGATATGTGGGTTTGTTTCATTAATTTAGTGTTATTTTCCATCAATTTAGTCACTGATAACTATCTAAAATATTGTTTTATTTAGAGTGGTATTTTTTACCTCAGAATAGTTCTTATGGGTCAGTAATCCTAGAGTTTTTTTATTCCTCTTTAGGAGATATAATTTTTGGGTGCATTTTAGATTAAGAAGATGGTTTATTCTATGATTTATTCTCAATGAAATTAGATATGGTTAAAAATTTGGGGGTAACTCATGTTTTCTTTATTCTTTTGGATCTTTACTAGTTTCCCTTTTTAGAATAGTGATTGTTTTGAGATTTTCATAGCACATTTATTGTCTTATGTCCTTGAGTTTTATGCATGGTTTGAATATTGCTGTAATATTTAGGATTTGATAGATTGAACATGGGAGCCTTGGATTTGATCTTGGTTAACTGGTATGTAAATTACACCAGTTGATATTACACATCGATTAGTGCCTAATTTGGATTTTTGTGATCACTGATAGCAGTGTTCCACGGATAATGTGTCTTAAGTTTCCAACTTTTTTAATAACATGACCTAGAGTTAGAACACATGTTGGTATTTTTTAGTCAAGTTTCAAGTTGAAGTGTCACTTATTTTTCATGGTATGGGATGTTGATGGATTTTTTCTCCCTATGTTATACACATTTGGATTTTATCTTGATGATACTATACCTTATAGAAGTTTTAAAAACAGTATGGTGGTTGGTTGTTTTGATTGATAGAGGATTATTTTATCCATTAGGTATTCATTTAGGTTGTGTTCCTTTTTTTAAATACTCTACCAGTTATTTTGTCTATAGGTTTTTGGTTAGAAGATAATTTTTTTCCCATCAATATTTATGGATGTGTGTTTTTGTGGGTGATATATCGTCTCCTGGGTGTGTATATTTGTAATCTCACCATTTTAGATAAATTACAAATTGTGGGGAGTGCTATGATAGATCTATGTTTTCATATATATTCAAGTTTGTAGATTGTGGATTGGGTTATTCTTGATGTTTCTTAGTGGGTATTTGGGATTTATTACATTTACTTTGAGGAATTATATAATTTTTGTTGTTTATCCTTCTTAGGGCCTTCTTGAATTTTTACTAGCCCTCCCACCACCATGTACTTAATTGGAGTGGTATTGGTTTTTATTTTCCTTAATATTTTTCCAATGACATTCTATAACTGAAATTTTGATTATAAGGGATAATTTTGATTCCCACATTCCATTATTGTATTATATAATAGATTATTTTGGGTTATTTATTGTTTTTCTAGAGTTCTTCCCTATTTTTTGGAATTTTAAACATTGAATAGTAATGTTTGTGGTGTGACTGGCCTCGCCACATAATGGTGGTGTGTAACACACTAATATTTTATGATATATTTATCTTAAAATATATTTTACTTCTTTGGTATCTTTCTTTACATACAACACTGAGTTAAAATGAACCGCAATATACAATTGAAATGTAATTATTTAATGTGAAATTTATCATTAATCCATTTTATTGCAAATTATTAATATATTTAATTAAACTATGAAATTTGTTTTACATATTTATAAAATAAATTCATTTGTCATCATATTGTTAGAAATAAAAATTAAATCATTTGAAGATATGTAGGGTTTTTTTCTAAAGAAATAATTTTTATACACACAAAGTGTTTTTAAAAATTAGATTAATATATATTGTTTAATTAATTTAATGAAATGAAAATATTATATTTTCAATAAAATTTTTACTACTCATTTAATGGTATTTACTAGTTATGGTATAATACTAAATCCAGTTTTATGTTCAGATATTCATTTTTTTTAAAACGTTTTTGTTGTGTTTTACATACATATTGTTACAAAATTACACCTATTATAGAAATTAAATCCTAAAAATAGTATCTCATATTTTGAATCATGAGGTTCAAAAATTTGAAAATTGGTCACTTCTAATTTTGGACATTATGAATAGTATCCTTGGTAAATATTTATTACCTTCGAAAGGGTAAATCGGGTAAAAAGCATTAAAAAATTGGGATAAGACTTTAAAATTTATATAAAACTTTCCATTATCCTATTGGATGAGTTTAGTGAAAAAATATCATTAAATTATTGAATATATGGTCATGTGGTTCTAATTTAATTTGATTATTATCTTTAAATTATTTTAAGAAAATGATAAATATAAAATGTCAGTCTCTTGGAGTTAATAACTCTTAGTTATTATTAAAAGGATAAAAGGAGGAAAATATTATTCATAATTGTTTATTTTAAAAAAGAATTAATTTTTATCATATTAATTTATTCCTATTTTTTAGTGATTGAATAATTACCTTAAATTCTTATTCAACGACGAAAAATTATTTATTCAATTAATTGAAAAATAATATAATGATTTTTAAAATATTAAATGTAGTTCAATTTTGGAGAATTATTTTATTCCATGAATTTTTTAGATAATAAAACATATTAGGTATTTTTTAATGTTTTATTTTTGAATTCCATAACTATATTGATGATATTGAACTCAAAGTAAACAAATAGTGTCAATAATGACATTAATGATTTTTTTGAAAAATAAAATTTTATTAAATTATTTAAAAACCATAAAATTATATAAAGAGGAAAAGTGTGATGAAAAATTGTGGAAATTATCATCCCTTTCCATTTTATGATCCAATTTATACCTTTTAGGTAAAAATATAACCCTTTGTGATTAATAAATCTATTACTCTAATTAATGTTAAAATTGGTTAAAGAAGGGGTTAAACCAAAAATAAGATTTAAAATGAAAAACAAACCTTTATAAACTCCATTTCATGGTGATATTTATACCATATTTACGTTTTTATTCAAATTAATTTCATTTAATAATTATTATACTTTATAAATACATTAATTTTAATTAATTTTTTACGAAATTCTAAGTGCTTGATTTCCCTCCCTTATAAATGGAAACCCATTATCTATTTTCTTTATACCTCATTAAGACATATTTCTTTAAAAAACCCTAAAAAAATATTTCAATATCCCTTATCTAGTAATTATGTTTCACTACCATCTTAAAATACCATTCCAAGAGTCCTTAATAAGGGGTCTAAATGTGCCCAAGAGAAGAAGAGGTAATCATGTTACCTGACCTCTTTCAAATTATTTATTCTTATACCTCCTCTAAATAATTATTATTAATCATAAAATAAAAAATTAAGTATCCTAGATATAATTAAATATTATTAGGATTATAGTACCACCATTATCCACCCAATATTCCATCAAATTGAAGGTGAATGTGTCGCTCGTGTGTACATGTGGACTACTGCCTCTATGTAGCGATATAATACATTATCTGACACCATATTTCATGGATGGATACTCTGATGAGTTTAATTTCTATATATTATATTTATTATCCAATTATTCTTCTAAAATTATAATATCATATCTATCTACCTACATTTGAATCAATTGGAAAATGATAATGTCGATTGCTCATACGCGCGGACAACCTCCTTTACAAAAATATGTGATTTGTTTTTTGTTTATAATTTACATAGATGGTAATAAGGATTATTTTAAGGAGTATATATGATATAATAATGATTCTATAATTTTTAATTATTATTATCTTTTATTTCATTCCATCTATCCAAAAGTGAAAACATCATCCATGAATATGTACAACCTACCATCTCTATGAATGGTGTAATTCATTTTTTTATCTATACCATTAATGGATGAATTTATATATATATATATATTATGAATATATTTGATATTTATATCATGTTTAATATTTTTTAGATGAAATAACAATGGTAAAAATATAAGGACCAGAACTGTAGAATAGAAATTCCATGAAAAATGAAACAGTTAACACCTTGAAATGAAGATTTTAGTAAAGAATTATTAATAAAAGGATATTAAAATGTTATAAGTGGATAATATAAGATATTCTAAGTATTTAAATTTTTATGTAATTAAATTATAATAAATATAAATTTATTTTATATGATTTTAGAGAAATTTAGAGGCAATTCTAACTTGAGGTAAGTGGTTTATGTTACAATATCAACGTTTATCAGGATTCTTTATGATTAAGTTTATGATATTGAAATTTCCTAATATAACTCTCAAGAATATCATAAATTTTATTCTTATATAGTTATTTAAGGATATTAAATGTGTTTATTTCATTTTACTATATTTAAGAACTCAATATACCAAAATCACATTATTAATGAAAATTGATTTTATTTTTCTCTTCGGTCAAAAAACATTTTCTTCCATGTATTTGTTTTAAATTTTTTTAAAGAATGGTTTTAGTATTATAATGTTATTTTATAAATTTATATTTACCCATGATTAAATTTTTATAAATATATTTAAAGGTAATCCTTTAATTATTTTTTGAATGAGGCACTTTTACTAATAATTTGAAAAGAATATTTGCTTTTACATTCACAACATGAATAGAATTTCCCACCATTATGGATGATCAACGGTTTGAAGCTTACATTAGATGGTTTTGTGGTTATTTTCAAAGGAAATTTTTCTCTAATAATAGGGAAAAAGTTTTATATTATAAATAATTGATTTCAAAATGAAAAAGGTTATTTTCCTCAGGAAGTATTCAAATTTATCTTTAAAATAAATTTTAATTTATGATCACATCCATTGAGGATACAAATTATTTAATGGGGATATAATCCAAGGATACCATCCTTACTCTTTATATTCATGCTTTATCATTATGATAATGAGATGTTTATAAAACACATTTGTTTTCCCTGGTTTATGCAATGATTAAATATTGAAATGTTTATAGAACTCATTTATTTTCTATATGTTGTGATATATGATGAATGATTTATGATATTATTTCATAGATATTAATAGATTATGATTATGTGATGGGTGGTCCTGAAATTATATATCCCTCTAATGCATTAGGTAAGGAGAGATATATCATTTGATAATAAGGATTTGAATATGAAAAGAACCCAATTCTGTAAGGGACTATGTCTACTATGATAGTGTTGGGAGTGAACCTATACTAAGGATAAGATGTAATGGGGAGTGGACATGATCCACAATTAAAGTATTTCCAATGAACCTTTAATAAGTAAATTATTTTCTGTGATTATTTGTATGTCCCAAACTTATGTCTTACTCTAATGTTATGATATCATGGATCATGTCCTTTGATTCCATTATGATTCATGTCTTATAAACTACCAATATTTATTCCATGAATCAACATTAGGATCTTTGATATGTAGGGTGTTGTTTTCAAATGTTAAGAACATGTTAACTTTCCCTTATTCTCATTTTATGTTTATGTGATCATTTATACATCCATTCTTTACCATTACTGAGCATTTAAGCTCACCCTTTATTATATTTCCTTTCCCTAGGTTATGAATAAAGGATTTAAGTATGATATGCCTAATAAGGGTTATAGTTATGATGAAGTTAGTTGGAGATGATGTATATCTCTTATTAAATAGTTGTATTTGAATCTAATTTTCCTAATACACTAAACATAAATGATTCTATCATTGATCATAATGTTATGTAACTAATATTCATTTATTAATATGTAGTATCTATTTATGAAAATTATGGTATTCTATAGTTAGTATTAGAGTATGTTTTAGTATCATTTGGAAACTAAGATGAAATAAATTTTCTGATAACCCTATATATAAGATCAAGTATAAGATAATATCCTAATGTTTTGTTAAGGTAGTGATTATTTAGTTTTATACTATGATTTTTGTCTCTCACAATATTCTTTTGTGTTTTATTCAATATCTATAACCCAAAGGAACCGGGTTAATATTAAATTTTATTGAAAATGAAAGGACTTTCCGCCTGAGAAACCAAATGTTATTATAGAAGGAATGATAAATATCTTTTCTATGTTTATAAAACAGTCTCATGTAATTAATCATGTTGAAATAAAAAATTTAAAAAGAAGGTGACAACATTATATTGAGTCCATCAAGAGGAACAATACACATTCTTTTAGTGGGTCTACTGATCCACTAATTGATGAGTAATTGTCCAGTACCACTGAAAATATATTTTCACTTCTTTAGTGTTTGAAACATGAAAAAGTTTATTAAAGTTCTTATCATTTGGAAGGTGAATCAGATCAATTATAGAATCTTATCTTGAACATGAGACAATAGTAAGAAATTTACTCCATGTTGTGGGATTTATTTAGGAGCTTATTGTTTAATAAGTACATTCCTCATATTATTTATACAAAAAGAGAGAAGGAATTCTTTGATCTAGAGAATAAAAATGATGAATCTATTAGTACATATGAAAAAAAATTTACAATACTTGTGAGGTATTTATGTTGTATTATCATTCAACCTAAAATTAAGGTTGATTGATTTTTATTTTGGCTTTAAATCAAGTCTCTAAAGGGTTTTATCCATAAGAGACATTAGTAAAAATAAGTAAATAATTTTATGTACTAGAAAGGTCTAAATGAAGATTAGATTCACCCAGAATATCATGGTTTTGAGAGAAAAATATTCATTTCTTTTAAAATAAAATTATAATAACAAAAAACATGGATAAGATATGACGATATTTCCTTTATCCTAAATGTTTGGGAGGAAACATGGATGAATGTATCTTAAGGTGAATAGAAAATATTTTAATCAAGGAAAATAAGGTCATTAGGAAATCAAATTCCAAAGTGATGGGAGCAATATGGTAGCTAACAATGTAGAAAAAGAAACAAAAAAAAGTCACACCCACACTCTATTGATTCAAATTCAAGGGGTATGGGAATTATTCTAACCAGTGATAAAATATGGAGGTTAATTTTTATGATCAATGTCAATAACCACTTAAGACTCGAGACAAAGAAATATATATTTCCATCAATATTTATAATTAGGGGTATGATAATGAAGTGGATAAAGGAACACTTATCATCCACTATAGAACGGTTAAAGTCTTATTTGATTATGGATCTAGCCAAACTATTAAATATAAGGGTATTATGTCCCAAAATCAATGATTAGATGTTGAGTAATAAGTAAAAACACTTAATAATATGATGATTTCATCTAAATTGTATAGATCCTCTCCATAATACATGTCTGTGGGAATGTGCTTCCTACAACTATTATTATTCTTCCTCTAGTTGAATTTGATGTTATTTTGGGAATGGATTGGCTCTCTTTGATTAAATACCATATCAATTATGGGGGAAGGGAAGTTGTATTTTTTATTTTTAACTAAACTCTAATATTCTATAAATTCGATGATAAATAAGAACATACAATATAAATTAAATCCGTTATATAGGACTTGATTATTATTTAAAATGGGTTTTTGTCTTATATAATTATAGAGAAAATCAAAATAGAAGATATACCTATTATATAGGATTTTAATGAAGTATTTCAAAAATAGATTCCTATTCATCCTCTGAATCATGATGTTGAGTTTCTATAGATCTCATACCTTGTTCTATACCTATTCCAAAGTCACTATATATAATGTATTTGATTGACTATAGGAATTAAAGAAGAACCTCCAATAGAATATTTATAAGGGATTCATTTAGAAAAAAAATTCAACATGGGGTGAACCTGTTATTTTAATTAAAAATAATTATGGGTTAATGATACTCTAGGTTGATTATAAAAAATTGAATAACATCACAATAATGAATAAATATTTCTTAGCTCATAATGAGGATTTGTTCGATCAATTAAGGGGAGATAAAAAAATTTATAAGATTGATCTTCAGTCTGGATACTATTAGTTGAGGGTAAAATGTGAAGACTTGCCTAAGATAACATTCTATACAAGTTATAGACACTATGAAGATATAGTGATGACATTTATTCATACTAAGTCCCCCAATATTTTCATGAATTTCATGAATTGATTATTTTTAATTACATTGATTAGTTTGTGGTAGTTTTTTTAGATGGTATTATTAAATATTACAAGATAAAATAACTTCATTAATATCACTTGATGATTGTACTTAAGACCTTGAGGAAGGAGAAGATATATGGAAAATTTACCAACTATAAAAAAATTTACATAATGTTTCGTTTTTAGGTAATATAATCTCAATATATCTATGGATCAATCAAAGAAAAACATTATTTATTGATGGACCGTACCCACCACTATGAATTATATCTATAGATTTTTTTTTGGATATTATCGATTCTATTTTGGATAATTTTACATACTTCAATAATCCACTCACTAAGTTAACTCAGAAGGGAGCCATGTTTGTTACAAAAGATGAATGTGAAGAAAAATTTAATTAACTTAATAAAAGGACAGTTATTTCACATGTTCATATGATACCTTGTAGTATAGAAGGGTTTTTAATCTACAGTGAGGCATCATAGAAGTTATTGTGTGATGTATTATGCCTCATGAAAATTGAAGGTTCATGAAAAATTTCCTAACTGATGCTTTGGAGTTAGCTATGGTAATTTTTGCATGAAAGATATGGAGAAATAATATTTTTAAGGGATGTTGTGATATATATAATAATAAAAACATTTAAACCATATATTCACTTAGAAATTTATTAATATACACCAGAGAAGATGGTTAGAGTTGATTAAATATTATGACATCTTAATACATTACCACCCTAGGAATATGAACAATGTTTCCAATTCTTTGAGACAAAATGATCATTCTTGATTATCTATGATGAAGCTCGCAAAAGATCCCATATTTATCAATTTACAAAGTGTGGATATATAAATCTTAAAGGGTAAATAATATCTTTCTGAAATAAATGTTTCACCCACTATATAAGTAATGATTAATGAGTCACCAAAGGAAGATATGTATCTATAAAATAATGTCATAAATATTCCTATATTTAACCATGATGGTGATGGAATGATAAGGTTTAGTAATTAGTTATATTTCATTTCCATAACATATTTAAAAAAGGAGTTGTTTTATGAAGCTAATTGTGAATCATTTTCTATTCATCCTAGAAGTATAAAGATGTATAGAAACCTGTAAAAGTATTTCTAGTGGGACAACATGAAGAGAGATATTGCATAGTATGTATCCCAATGCTTGGTATGTTTTAAATCATAGGATAATAGAAAAATATAATTGGATGTTAAAACCATTAATCATACCAGAATGTAGATTGGGAAACATCACCATGGATTTTATTTTTAGAATCTCCAAAACAACTAAAGTCCATAATAATATTTGGGTTGTTGTTGATCGCCTTAAAAATTCAGCACACATAATATTCATCTGGGAAATTTATACCTTGATCATATTTCAATGTTATACATTAAAGAGGTTGTAAGGTTTCATAGAGTACCACATTATATAGTTTTTGATTGGTATCTAAGGTTTACCTTGAATTTCAAGAAAAGTATTTTGTAAGCTCTGGATTCCGAGTTACATTTCAGTACTGCATATCAACCTTAGATAGATGGTCAGACAAAGAGAACTATTGAAGCCTTTGAGGATATTTTTGAGATATTTTTTATGGATTTAAAAGTTTTTTAGGATCAACACCTTCCTCTTATTGATTTTACAAACAACGATAACATTCACTAGGAAATTCAAATGGATCCTTATTAGGCACTCTGTGGAAAGAAGTTTATAACTCCCACTAGTTTAGATGAATTTGGGGAAATAAAGATATTAGTACCTGATCTATCTGAGAAAATGAAAAATAAATTTATATCCTTTTGGCACATCAAGAAATCTCAGAGTCAACAAAAAATTTATTCTTGAAATCATTGGAGAAATATTTAATTTGAAGTTGATGAGAATGTATTCATGTGAATTTATAACTATAAAATAGTTATTAGATTCTAAATGTAGGGAAATATGATCCCTTATTATATTATCCCCTTTGATAATCTTGATCAAGTTGGGATGGTAGATTATCTCTTGATTCTTCCACCAAACCTCTCTCAAGTTCATGATGTGTTCCATGTATCCCTCCTAGGGAATTACTTACATGATCCTTCACACATACAGAACTCAGATGTCATAATAATAGAACATGATCATTCCTATGATGAAAAACTGAATTAATATTGGATCGTAGATATAAATTGCTAAACAACATTACTACTCACCAGGTTAAGGTTCTCTAGAGGAATTTAAATTTTGAAGAAGCTACTTCGTAATTTGAGGATGTGATGAAATAGATATATCTTCATTTGTTTGTATTGATGTGATGGAATTTTGAGAGTGAAATTCATTTTATGTGGGATATAATGTTAATAATTGATATTTTATCAACTATTTATCTTAAAATAAATTTAGTTTCATTTGTAGCATTCTTTACCAGAAAAACTGAGTTTAAATGAACTACGATATACTATGGAATTATTATTATTTAATGTGATAGTAAATCTCTAGATGTTTCATTAGTGGTAAGGAATAGTTCAAAAAAGAATTTGAAAAAATATTTTTTATATGTGTGTAAAATAAATTCATTAGTTATTAAATGGTTATAAATGAAAATAATAGCATTTAAAGGTAAATTGAGATGTTTTTCAGGGAAATAGTTTTTATGTGCACCATTTTTTTTAAAAAATTAGATTGATCTATATTGATGAATGTATTTAATTAAATTAAAAGATAATATATTCAATAAAATGTTTTAACATCCTTCAAGTGGTTTTTAGTATGTTTGGAATAATAATAAATACAGTTTTATATTTAATTATGTATTTTTGTAAAAAGAATGTTGTGTTTTATGCACTTCTCCTAAAAAAATTATACCACTTATTGAAATTGAATCTTGAAAAAAATGTTCAAATATTTGGATTAATGTGGTACAAATTTAGTAAATAGTTCTCTTTTATATTTTTACATTATGAATGGTTATCATAGTAAAAACATTCACATAGGTAAGTGTAAAATAGGTAAAACGAGGTTAAAACATTGGGATAAGGATTTAAAATTTCTCTAACACTTACCTTTATCAAATTATATGAGTATATTTTCACCATTAACATATAATTATTAAATATATGGACACTTGGTTCCATTTTTCTTTGGTTTTAAGTACAAAATTTCACTCTCCTGAGTTTGATAACACTAAATATTTATTATAATGATAAACATAGGATAATTTATGTCTTAAATTTTTATTGAAAATATAAATTAATTTTTTTATCATGTTAATTTATTTATAATTTTTAGTGATTTAATAATTACCTTAAATTATTTGGCAGCACTCGCATAGTATTTATTCGATTAATAAAAAATAAAGTAAGTGATTTTAAAAATGTTACAAGTAAAACAAATTGGTTAATTATTACATTCCATGAATATTTTAGATAAAAATAACTTAATAGTGATCCATAAATTTTTTATATTTTAATTCCATAACTATAATGATGTCATTAATTTCAAATTAATATAATAGTGTTAAAAATGGAATTAACGATATTTTATGAAAAATAATATGTTATTAAATTATTTAAAAATAAAAAAAACTTGAAAGAAGAAATTTAAGATGATAAATGGTCTAAAATTTCATCCATTTTCCATTTATGATCTAATTTTTACCTTTTAAGTAAAATTATAACACTTAATGATTAAATTTTTTTTACCATAGTTATGGTTAAAATTTGTTAATGAAGTTGTTACACCAAAAAAATGATCTTTTAAATTAAAAAAAGACCTATATAAATTTCATTGGATGATTAAATTAAAAACATGTCCTCTTTTTAATTGAATTCATATCTATTTGGAATAATTATACTTCAGAAGGACTAAAATTATATTTATATCATTTAAGAAATTCTAAGTGAGTCATCTCCCTCCCTTATAAAAGGACACCCCTTATCTCTTTTCATTACACCTCCATGATCCATATAGCTTGACCAAACTTTATAGAGTTATCTTCTAAACCCCCCATCCATGATGTATAGTAGTTGGTATTCATAAAATACCATTCCAAAGGTTTTTAATATTTGATCTAAAGGAGGCATACCAAAGAAGATGTAATTGTTGTGCCTAGCCACTTTAAAATTATTTATCCTTCTACTTTATATGAATATTTAGTATTATTAAAATAGTGACCAAAGTATTTTACACATATTATTACATGATTTTAATATAAAAACCCAATAAACACATCCCAGAGAACATGTGGTCAGGCGTCTTTGGAAGAATTGGGTCATAATAAATCAAAATTAAACTAAAATAAATAATCTTAGTTTGATTATCCATAATGAGATCCTATATTTAAATGATCCCATGGAACTATAAAGGATAACCTTGGGAAATAAATAAACAATGGGGTGAGATAAAATCTCATTATGGGAAAAACATGATAACTAAGCATAAAGTGTGAGGAAAACGACAAAACATGATATCATAAAAGATAATTCTCAAAATGTATCCATAATATCAAAGAACTATGGGAATGGGTAAATAATGTAAAACATGAAAAAATCATAAGTCAAGGATAACCGACAAAACAACATCACATGGTGGACATAGTCCCATCATGGATTAGGTTTACTCCCTAATCTCATACATACCACCTCATTAGACGAAAAATTACCCAGTGCATTAGAGTTTTATCTTGGTATTCCAATCAAAAAAAGTACATGATAATGTGTTCCAAAAAATTAAATCAATTATATGGAATAAAAAAAATTAACCATGGAACGAAATGGGTTTTATAATCTTTCCTCATATCATAGTAAAATGATATTTCATAATAATTTCAAATAGAATAAGGAATTAAATATCAATTAATTTCAAATATGAGTACACAAGTTTAGGTCACAAAATATAGTTCTATTTTGGGAATAAATACGTTAAATGAGTGTTTCATAAAAGAATTAATGGATAGAAAATTTACCCTTAATGTTGTTTGATTTTAAAGAAGGCATTTGATAAATGAACATAAGGAATGTATTACCTCATAATGTGATATAATAATAAGCTAGGTATATATTTAAGAGAAATATATACTTAATTTAGTCTCATTACATAATATAAAATAGAAAAATAAAGTGAGTTAGAGATAAAAAATTCATAACCTAAGGAAAACTAGGTTTGGAGAGATCTCTTACTTTATATTCTAACATCACTATTAAATACTTAATTAATTAAGATCCTTTTACATCCATTTTAGATTTATTAAGATTTTATTATGTTTATATATAACAATTTCATTTATAAATACATACTAACTTAATTCCTCTAATAGTGTTTGTTTCAAGGTGTTGAGGTCAAATCACATGTAGATAATTATTGACGTTCCTTTAAAATGGGACTACAACTCAAAATGTGAAATGAAATGGTATTCATGTTAATCTAGAAATTTAAATAGAACCACATGTCCATATCTTTTCAAAAATAGGGAGTATTATCTTAGAAAAACATGAATGTAATATGGTTAGTTAATTTAGGAGAATTACTAAAGATGAAGAAATATTTTCTTTTTATTTAATATTATGTCTATATATTCCTTCTAGAATATGGAATAAGTTATAATAAACTTACTATAATATTATTTAACTATAATAATATTTTTATGACCAACCTTTAAGGTGGTGTAGAAAAATAAAGTATGTTTTTCATCATCATTATTTATTTATTTATTAGCAAAAGGAAGGATAAGAAAAATAAAAGCATCCGAAGGGAAAATTTCAAAGCATAAGAAAGAACGGGCCTAAGGTGTCCTGAATTAATAAATCCCAAGGGCATACCCCCTAATCATTTTCACCCCCACAAGATTCAATAGGTTTACATTTGATATATAGAAAAAATTGGACCATGTCTTAGCTAGATAGGCCAGGTCATCTACCACTTTGTTCCCTTCACACCACATATGAATCACTTTAATGTTATTATTGTTGAGAATGCCCCAACACTTTCTAATGGTGTCGGATATCAACCATGGGATGTCACCTATGCCATTCAAGGAGTTGTAAAAGATCATGGAATATGTCTCCAATTTAGAAAGAGTGATATTATCCTGTTGGCAAAGAGAAAGGCCAGTAAGAGTGGTGTAGGATTTCGCCTGAATAATGGATCCACTGCCCAGGTTTTCTGATAAATCCAAGATGGCCAATCCTCTAGAGTCCTGCACAACCCCACCACCTCTAATAACACCTAAATTTTAGGATCCATCCATGTTCAGTTTTAAACCACATGCATGAGGAAACCATCACACCAAAAGGGGCCTTGGAATGGTGTTGTCCGAATGTGATTCTGGAACATTGAGAAGAAGACATTGAAGAGTAGTGGCCTCATGACAATCCTTAAAGAGTATAACTATATCGATAAGTTGGTTTTTTATATTCCCAATGATGATCTACCCAAGGTCTATACTCCCTCAAAACACGACTTATTACATTCTTTCCAGAGACACCTGCAGCCTATGAAGAGCACAGTCATGTGAGCCATATTCTCTAATCTAGACTCACCCGAGCTGCTGAACCATATATTCAAAAATGGAGAATCAGGAATATTATGTGTATATATAGTAGTAAACTGGTCAAAAAAATCCAGACCTCATGCACCCATGTAAAATATGATCCACATGTTTTCTCAATTCTATTTACAGCAGCAACGTATAGAAAAGAAGCTGATACCACATTGTTTGATGTTTTCATCTGAGGATATTTCATTGTTTCTAATATTCCAGAGAAGGATGTTAATCTATGTAAGAATCATTTTTCACCATAGGATGTGATCCCATCCATTTCAATAAGACTGAGAAGTTGAGACCTGCCTGAGATACCTCTATGAGAAGGTGCCCGAACTAGATGGAATAAAAACACATCTATCTGAATTCTCATTGATGATGATGAGGTCAAAAATAGCCTTCGGTTTCTCGTCAAGAATATCTGAAATGAAAGATGGATGCATGGTATCCTCCTAGAACAAGATGTTAGACCCAGGGCATCCCATAATGCTGATGGCCTCACCAGCCCAGTTCTAGTTCCAAAATGACAAGTTGACATTCCCCAAAATATACTAAGGGATAAATGGTTGGGATAGAAAATAGGATATAGGACCATAAGGGGTAAGCACAGTGAACATCCTGATTCAAAATCCCTCTCCATCAGCCTCCCATATCTCTCCCCCCAACGTATGTTTCTCTAAGACCACACATAAAAATTTATTATGCATGTGGTGGAGAGTGTCAACTAGGCTCCCGACGTTGATACCACTTTGCGGGATGGGACGATCCAATTTACTCTATGAGGCCCAATATCATTTTCCTTCTAAGAGGGCATCTTATATGAATCTTGAAAGAATCTTATTAATCATGTATATGACTCCCAAAGTCACATAGACTGAGGATAATGTATGAACAGCGGTGGCCAACAATACACTATTCACCAAAGTGATCCAGCCCACAATGGATAAAAATAGGCTCTTCCAGTTGAGGACTATGTTTGTGCTCCTGGCACAATATGATCAAAATCACGAATCTGATTTATTCTTGACTAAATGGGATCCCCCAAGTAATCGATCATAAAATGGACTCTTTGAATGTCAAAGCTATTTCACAAGGAGGAGGCGCACCCAATAGTGCATATTTTGGAGATAAATAGGTTGATCTTTGAATTATTGACAATCAAACCACACCATTAGAAGTAGACCTCCAAAACATTGGTAAAACCCCTGACTGATATTCTACTAGAATTAATGAAAACTATGGTGTCATACGCAAACATGAAATGAGAAATATAGAGGTAAATCATCCCCCTATGAAAATGAAGGATCTCTCCATTGGACACACAATTTTTTATGAGCCGGCATAGAACATCCTGTGAGAGGATGAAGAGGCGTGGGGAGAGAGGGTCCCCTTGTATTAATCCATGTTAGAATTTGAAGAGTCTATGTGTTTTCCCCATGTAAGAAACCACCCACCAAGAATAACTAAAACACCTGAAAATTAGATCCCTAGACTGGGAAGATAACCTCATACCTATCAAAACCATGTTGATAAAACTCCACTCAATATTGTTGTATTCCTTGTTCATGAAAATCATAATGGCCATGTTGGAGCCATGATTTTTAGTTTCAATATCTCTAAAAAGATCATGTTCGAGAGAAATGGACCCTTGAATTCACCTACCCTGCACAAAAAAAGGTTGTTCTAGGGTCACCCAACCCAGAAGATGAGGAGAAATCTTAGAATTTATAACATTAGCCAGAATTTTTTAAGGCATGTTTCACATACTCACTAGTTTGAACTAAAAAATGGAAGAAGGATTCTTGATCTTGGGAATGAGGACCAAAGTGGAAGCATATGTGATCCACAGCAGGCTCCCTCCCCTAAATAAATCTTGGGTAGCCATAATAACATCATAGTTGATCACATCCCATGAACTTATATAAAATGAGACCGGGAAACCATCTGAGCTCAGTGCACTTTCTGGGTCATGTTCAATATATCCTCTTGAATCTCGGCCTCATCAGGGATGACACCAAGTGTATCATTGAAGTTGGGAGAAACCAGGGTGGGAATAAAGTTTAGGATTTCATCATTAAACCTCAGATAGCCATTAGGAATGCACAGATTAGGACTTTCCAGGAGATCAGTAAAATAAACATGGTCTTGGGCACCCATAACATCCCTATCATCTGATGTGGTGCCATCATCAAGAACTATTCTGGGATTCGAGTGGAATTTTTGTTCCTTGATACACGCGTAAAAAAAAAGTGTTCTTATCCCCCACTCTTAGACACATGATTCTAGATTCCTCCCTTGCCATTATTTCCTACCCATGAATAAGAGCAGAGAGGGAATCCTTCTTGATAGCTAACTCCTAAAAGGACCACTCATTCCAATCCTCCTCAAGGCCAATTTCGAGCTGATTAATAGTATCCATGAGCCCCTCTAGGTAATTTTCCATGGAGGTTATAGAAGCATCCAAAACCTAAATAACTTGTTTCAGCCTTCTATGTTTTTTAGGAAGCACAATCCAGAGTTGGACCTATTGAGGACCACTCAAAACCTCACTGACCAATTGATGAAAGCTCGGATGGAAGGTCCAATGTCGATAAAATATGAAACTGAGATTATTATTATGTCCAGAGGAATGATAGACCAACAAAGGGTAGTGATCAGAAATCCCCCATGAAAAATAATCAACCTTTGTATTATCAAACATATATATGGTCTTCATGTTAGTAAAGAAATGATCTAAATGGATTTATGACTGATAGATCCCCCTTTGGTTATTACACCGTATGAATTGGTCTCCATAAAATCCCATAACCATAACCCCTTTACCTATCATAATCTTTAAAAAAATCCAACCTGTCCCTCCTAGGAAAAGGACACCGACCCTTCCTCCACTCTTGGATTGAAAAAATGTTAAAGTCTCCCTGACAATCGATAGGAGGTTTCCAAATTCAAAATAATCAAGACCACTCTATAAGGATTATCTTTTTTATTGTAACTACTCCCGTAGATAAAAGAATCAAAAAATCAATTGTTTCCATGAGAAACTCTCATGGTGATATATTGATCATCATCCTGAATTATACCCACTGAGATTCACTTATGCCAGAAAAGATAGATTCAATGATTGAATGGATCATCATGCATGAAACCATGTAATTTGAGTCTTCTAGAAAAAACACTAATTTTCATAGAATTATTCTTATGTTCAAGAATGGCAACAATAGAAACCTTACACCTAATAAACTATGTGGAAATCAAATCAGATATGACCCGGCCACCGAGACCCCGGTAATTCCAAATGATAAATCGTAACATTAGAACAACAAAGCCCTAGTAGTGGTTGTAGGGATCCTAACCATGATTGAATTGGAGGAGGATCATTCCCTAAGCTTCCTGTGTTTGGATCTTGTGTATATCCAAGAATTTGACTTGGAAATATTCGAGGTATAAGTAATCAAAGAGATCATAGCTCGAGAGGGAATCTTATTTGGATCCCTGGCCACACAATAAGGTGGAGGATCCATGCTTCCATTATCATAAGTGGAGAAACCATATCACCATGAAGGTATGGATTTATTAGTTTCTATGTCTGGGAGATGAAGGACGGATCCTTATGGAGAGAATTTTCTTTGGGGTCAAGTCGGTCTTGAGCATCTTCAGGGAAACGCAGAGCTGGTAACCATAGAACTAAGGAGGGGAATGTAATATTTCAACCCCCAGAAATCATTTCAATGCATCATTCATTTGAGATATCTGAATGAGGGATAACAAGGGGCTGGGAGAAACAATAGGGGGAGAAATGAGCCTATTGGGAAAAAACTGAACTATGGCCAAGCATGGAGCAGAGCTGCCCGCTGTCATCACCTCCAACCTAGGAACTTCTGGCATGATATGAGGAGCCTCCTGGAAGTTAGACGAAGATTCTAGTGATGGGAAGGGCCTAATATCCTCCCTGTTAGCCTCCTGTGGATGCCAATAACAACTTCCTTGGATAATCCTTCGAAAAACCTTCATGGAGTGGACCTGGAGAAAACAGTTGGAGCAGTACCTTAGGAAAACCGGGTAGAAAATGGGAAAATCCCAGCAGAAGTAATCCACCACATGAAGAGAGTGCTTCTCCAGTAGTGGGAGAGATGTATCCACTTACACAAAAATGTAGGCCACAGAGAGGTCATCACACCGATGAGTTCGCTCATCTGAGTAAAGAAATCCTCTAAGGACATCGTCGATTTGATTATGGAAGCCAATATTTTTAAAAGGTAATGGAAGGCCTGGAAGAGATAACCAGATAACTGCAATGGGGCTCTCCTTACCCCTATGAATCTCTATAGACATGCGTGAGAGGATAAAAATCCAATGACTTCTTGAGAGGGGCTCTTTATGAAAAGTCTCGATGAATGAATATTCTTTGGCGAAGACCATACCGAAATAATTTCGGTGGAAAAAGTACATGTGACCCAGAGCATGAAAATCCCAAGAGAGAATGAACTGTTGAAACACCTAAAGAGGTGACTTACCACCCACGAATCTCACCACCAGTGCCCACTGGAGGCAAGACGTAGCATCCACAAATGGTGAGGATGGAAATACTAGAGACACAAAAAATCCCTCCATTGACATCTTCAGCAAGGGAGGGATGAACACCAGAAAACAAGATCTTGAGGGAGCCCACAATGGGCCACACTGGTGGGAGTTCCTTGCCAGGTGGGGAACAATGAGCCAGGGGTGATGATGTCGGAGTTTGCGAGGGAGACTCACATGGAGAAGAAGCAATGGGAAAAAAATTGAAAATTAGGGTGTCATGTGGAGAACGTTCTCATGGGCCATCCTTGATCTTTCTCAAGATAATTTGCCTGTGATATTCAAGTATTTTTTTCAAGGAGGGGTTGAACTAAAAGTACTACAAACTACATTTGAATTTTAGGAACAAAATAAGGGAGTGTATAAGTTGAATATTCCATCATAATAATAACATATCAATATATTTAGTATACTTATTATAATAATTTTTGTTTTATTATGATCATATACGGGTGGTAGAAGAAGAATAAAATGGAAAGAAATTTTTCTATTATCTTTCATATTTCTTTGGTTGTATCCAATTAGGATACACCTTAAGGCTCCTTGAAATGTTCTTTTGGTTGGACTAATAGAACTAGGACATGGGGAAGAGTAATAAGAAGGTAATTTTTAATAACATTGTTAAGATACAAGCCTTGCAATGCATAAGGATAAGGGGTTGTGAGGGGTGATATTTATATGGGGAGGGGAGGAGTGTTTTGAATATTAGATTCATTTTTTCATTACTTAGGCTCAAGACTACCAGTAGTATTGATTATTAGGAAAATATAAATTAAATTGTGCATGTGGGTTTTAAATAATGGGTCTTTAAATTAGGAATGACTCGAAAATTCATGTATTTTGTTTATAATTCTAAATATTGTATTTTTCAAACAACACTATTTGCCCAAAAATCAGCTATTTTAGAAAAATAAAAAAATATACTAACAATTTTGTGGCATGTAGATTTCAAAATTGAAATCAATTTTATGCAAATAATTTTCCATATATGATAAAATTAATTTTTTTAAAACCCACATTTATTTTAAAATTTTCAATTTTAAAATTATCATCAATTTTCTAACTATTTGAAAAAATACTTATAATAACATAAATTTATCTCATAATTATAATAAAACATAGAAATAATTTATAAATTAATTTTATGAAAATATAATATCTGTTAAATAATTATATTTATTAAAAATTATAATTAACTAATTTTGTTTTATAAAAAAATTAATTTATCGTTATTAAACCATTTATTTACTTGTACCATGATATAAATATATCATATCTTAATCTTATAAGATACATAAATATTATTTTACACATCCATAGGTGATGATTCTATTCTAATGGCTAGTTTACTATTCCCAACGGTCTGGTTACTATTCTAATGGTCATGTTACTATTTCAGCCGTTAGATTTATAATGGTCATATAGTTCCTTGATTCCTATAAATACCTCATATTTCATTAATTATTCATTAAATTTTATTTTCTCTTTATTTTATGTATATTATTTTCATTTTCAAAACTTATATTTCAAAATTATTGTTTTACTTAATTTTTACATTTTTATTTGTGAGTGATATTATTTTGGGGGATCAAGCATATCCAAATTTTCTTTTTATTATTATATTATTTACTATTTCAATTTCCATTTTAATAATATCAATTCTTATATCCATTTTTATTCACTGAATGTAATTTTTAAATTAATATACAAATTTTTTTTGGTTTTAACATGTGTTACTTATGGTTTAGGTTAAGCCCAAGTTGTTGTTTTTTTGTTGTATTTTTTGTTAATAGATTATGTATGTTTTAAATTGTGAAAAAAATAATTTTTTGGGTTATGAACCCATTCCACAGGAATGAGTAATCATGATTATATCATCGATTATTCATTGAATAAAATCCATCAGATTGAAATTTTAAGAGAAATTCAGAAGTTTCTAGAAATTGTGTCAAGTTTGGATTAAAATTGGTGATCATAATGAGGAAGTATTCTGGTATCTTAATGGATCCAATGAAAACCTAAATATCCTTCCTTTTTTTATTTCACAAAATTAATAGGTAATCTTTAAAACCTATGATTAAATTTGGATAATGAAAATGGGATACATGGTGCTGCCAATCATATTGATGCATAATTAAAAATAAGGAAGTTGCTGGATTTCTTGGAAGTTACAATACTTCCTAATGAAAGTCCAAATATGCTAAATCTATTCTTAAATGATCTCAAAATTCATGTGGAATTCAAGATACACATTGAGGTTTGTTGTAGAAGGCAGTTACTGGACATAAATATTTCTGGTCTCAGTTAATCGGAGTGAGATCACCAGATATAGATTTTTTTAAATGATGAGAATGTTACGTGGAATGTGAGAAGATGAAGATGCAGGTTTTCAGTATGACCAATAAGTCTCAAGATATAAATCTTTGTAGAAATAATTTGATGCAAGTCATAATATAAAAAGGAAACAAGTGACTTAAGTTGAATTTGTTGACACTGGTCCATCAGATACGGTTTGTCTCTTATCCATCATAATGGATTCTATCACGGATTCAGATTATTAATAGTGTGTGTGATTTAAAAATTGGATTCAAAATAACTTCAGAGGAAGAATGGTTGAGGAAGGATGAATTTTATTTGATCTGTGTCAATAAAAAAAATCGTAATTTTTTCTCTCACAATTGAGTCAAGATCTAAAGAACAAAAGTATTGACTATTTCTCAAGAAAAGGTGAAGAATCATCAGACTGGAACTACTAAATTTTATCAATGTGAAGCTGAGAATAATTTATTAGATGCATACTGACACTGATAAAATCCTAAGACATGAAATCACTAGTTTGATGAAATGAAGGAAAAGTATAAATACTTTGAAGATATTTTAACTTTTTTCATTTTCTTATATTTAAAAAGATAGAATTGCGCATCTATCGGAAAATAATTTTTGTGTTTCCAAGTGGAAATAGTAATGGGAAATCATCTATTTTTTGTATGTCTTAATAGAAATAAAGAATCAGAATGAGGTATCATACATAATATTTTAAAGAAAGTCTCAACAAAAGATGAATTTTTGAGATGTTTATAGAAGAGTTGAGAGGTGTTGAATAAGTGAATGTTTCACTGGATATTTAAGGAGAATCAAAGATTCATAAACTTTTGTTGAAAGGGAAATATTTTCATGATCCCACCCATACCATATCTAGGTTACCTATAAAAGGAGGTAACATTTCATTTGTAATGTGTGTGAAATCATGGACTGATCACATATGCTAGAGCTCTGACAGTTTTGGAACATATATTGAGTTTCTAACTGGACATTGTTTTTCAGGTTTTTGCAGAGGAAGTTCCATCAGAACAAATCCATTAGAGTGAGGTTCAATTTAATCAATGAAGAAAGTTACAATGGATGAAACATCAGAAGATAAATTCTATCTAATTGAACCCATTATAGCAAAATCCATCAGATCATGGTTCATCAAACGAAGTTCCATCAGATGGAGAAATTTTGAGCTACTAATTGAGTTCATACTCAATTGAATAAGGAATAGAATAAGGATAATTAGACTGAGACCAATCATACATAGACCATGATATGTTGGTTATCTGATTGAAGTATACAGTACAGACTCTTACAAAGTAAGATTTCTAAACTGAACTTGTAGAATAAGTTTAAAGACTAAAAATTTCCTTATATAATTTTTGAAGTTATTGAAGGTTATACAAAGGTTTTGTTTGATTAAGCTCACTTTTAGAGGAAGTATAGACTTTCTGAATTGAATCAAAAAAAGAAGTAGAAATGTGAATCTTCTAATTGTGGATACTTACTAGTTTCTGAAAAGACTTGTTTTACTAAAGTTTATAACTAAGTATGGGAAAGTTGATACTAAAAAGGATAGTTGGGGGTATAACTATCTATAGAGGGAAATTTAATTCTGGGATTCTATAATTGTTCATAGCTTGTGCCTTTATTTTCTAGAAATAATATAGTGAATGAATCCATGATGGTGGGACTATCCAACATGGAAATTAGTATTTCATTTTATTGAACCTTGTAAATATTGTGTTCTACCTTATCTTTATATTTTTTGCATATGAAAGGTGATTTTGTGAGTTATATTTGAGTGGATCGAAACTCTAAAAATATTTATAGGTTAATAAAGTTTTTTTAAGGAGTTCAGAAACTTTCTAATAAAAGAATAAGGAACCAATTATTCATCTCCCCCCACCCCTCTCTCTGGTGATTATCCTAACTAGACACTAACAATTAGTATTAGAGTAGCTTCCCTCTAAAAGTTCCACCTATGATAATGGAGAATTTTAATTCAATGAACTATAAGGGGATTAGATTTTTCAACGGTAAGAACTTTCGTAACTAGACAGATAAAATAATTTGATATATTGTGTTTCTTAGAAAGGATGTTTTGGAAGCTATTACATATGGATTTCATCCTGTTACAAATAATTCTTTTCTTTCTACTACTGATAAGAGAAATCATGAGAATGTGGAAAAGATAATTTTTTTTACTCTCATCACTAACAGTATTTGATCTTTTTAGAGTAATGGGAGTTGGAATTGCTAAAGTTATCTAGGATAAGTTGAAAACATTTATCGAGGAAATACAAAGGTTAAGAAAATAGGGTATAGATTTGGAGGTTGAATTATGAAGATCTAAAAAAGTCTTAGTATGAATCCATTGGTGACTTCTTTATAAGGGTAAATGATATTTTTTGAACCATAAGATGTCTTGGTGCGAAACTAGAAGACTCAAGCGTTGTTGAAAATATCTTGTTAATTCATTCTAACAATTGTGATGCTAAGATTTCATCTTCAAAAGATAGAGATATTGAAACTCAATCTTTGAATTATCAATTGAGTACTCTTGTTACTTATAAAATGAGAAGATATATGGTTATAAAAATTAAAGAAAATAGTGATAAAAAAATTTCCATCAAATATTTTTTAGAAGGGGAAAACAAAGATAAATAAATTATAGAATAATAAAGTGATTAATATGTAGAGGAAGAAGTTACATATTTCAAAACAAATGTTTCCATCTTTTATATGAAATATAATTAGTGTAAATGGATAAGTAAAATGATCAAATGATGTAATTGTGAAGTAAAAAGACATTTTTCACAAAATTACCATTGGTAGAAAATTATAAGAGTATGAGTCTGAGGAAGATGATTATAAATATCAGAAACAAAAGTAGAAGAAACATAAGGAAAGATTTCCTTATTGCAAGAAGAAGGAAATTTATATAAGTAGAAGAAATAAGGATGATTCCTCATCTAGTGGATCAACATGATCATCGACTCAACGTTATTTCTCAAGTTAGAAATATAAGTGATACATCTACAAGTGATTCTGATTATGATGAGATAAATGAAATGGAATGGATTCTAAAACAGAATTTGTAGGATACACTTGAACATGATGGTCAACTCAAGAAATAAAGAAGGAACTTGCATTAATATTTTAAAGACATGACTTTTTAGAATGGTGATTATGAAAGAAAACTAAAATGTTCTGAGGAAAATTCATGATGAAATGAGAATCTCAATAAGATATAATCTACGATTGTTGAAGAAAGTAAATAGAATAATTTGAAGATTGATAAATCCCAAAAAATCATTGATATTTGGAAAATTAATTTGGCTGAGAAATTAGAGGTTTTTTTAGAAAAAAATATCAGTGTTTCATTCAACTCAAAGTGATATAAGAAATATGAGATAAAACATCACCAAAGTAGTTGATGTTAAAGGTGAAACGTCAAAAAGAGTTTAAAATAAATGTTTACAAAATAAGGTTTTTTCAAGAAACATATTTCACCAATAAATATAATAATTCTTCTGGAAACTATCCTCCTCAGAAAAGTGATCCACTATTTATAATGACAAAAATAAAAAAAATGTTTTGAACAAGTTCACTATCAGTTCAAAAGATCATGATTCAGAGGTCACTATTGGTGTTGTGAAATTTTCAGACATAGATTTTATTCATGTTGGTAAAAATTTCCCTATTGGGAAATAGGTAAAAATCAAGGGGGTATGATTACAAAAAATATTAAATATTCCTAAAAATTATGTGTAACTGAAAAAGTAAACTCAAAAGGTAATGAAAAATGAGTATGTTAAAAAAATTGGATAAAAACAAACATGTTGAGTCTGAAAATAACGAGTAATTAGTTATTTTTCAATAAGAAAGTTGGCATGGATATGAAGTTAGAATA
Organism: Viscum album; assembly: GCA_963277665.1. Taxonomy (NCBI): domain Eukaryota; kingdom Viridiplantae; phylum Streptophyta; class Magnoliopsida; order Santalales; family Viscaceae; genus Viscum; species Viscum album. The sequence continues at coordinate 576,758,494 of OY728120.1, read as the reverse complement.
AGCACAAATATATGCTAAAGATAAAGGGAGGAAAAATGTCTATCAAGATGAGAGTAAAGTTTCAAAAATATATCAATAGATTGTGATTTTAAGATTCATAAAATATGAAAGAGAAGTAAGAAACAAGGGAATTTTATTGAATGTTGTTTGATTATCCTTATATATCATGAGGAAGTCATGAAAGAATTTTTGAAAACTCACTTTAACAAAAAGACTGATTAAGAATACAATAAGTTGAAATCCTTATTCGATGATTTTTCAAATGAAAATATACTTGTTACAAAATCTAAGAAGGTTAAACTAAAGGAATAAAAAACATATAATGAAAAATACAAGAAAAATACATGGCTAAAATAGGACTCCTAGTCTAAATGAAACTTATGGGATACTATGAGGTTCCTCTTTATTCCCAATATTTTTTCCAAACAAACTTTCAGGAAATTGAAGTAGTTGAAGTGAGGAACATGACTTTTTTGAGTCTCTTACTATTCTTACAAAAGGGAGTAATGAGGTTATGAAAAATGTTTTTTTCTAATTTTCTTTTTATTCACTTGAACATTAAGATATGTTTATTGATATGGGTGCATGTTACTTTTATCTTGAAATAAATCTTTTCAATATTGACCCAAGAAATGAGAGTGTTCAAATACACATGAAAAGGGTATTACAAGAACTTTTTGAAATAGAAAATATTGAAAAAAATGATTATTGACACTCTTTTTATAGACTTGGTTTTCCTACATCACCTTAACATGGTTTAGTTAAAGTCTCTTTTCAATGAAACTCTTTGGATACTTATGTTCTCCTAGAGAAGAGGTTCATGTTTTTAATGAAACATTTCAACCCTTGGAAATGAGATCATTTGTCAATAATGTGGTAAATTTTCATGATGTCCCCTTTTAATTTGATGTTTCTTAAGGGGGAGAGATAAGAGAATGGGTGAGAGAAAATAAATAGGTAGAACAAGAAAGGAATGGTGAGAATAAAAAGTGAGAAAAGATAACAACATGTGTTTTTTTTATGTGTTTAAAGTGGGTATTAACAACAAACATGAATGGGGAGATTGTTAGGCACATGTTTTTTTGGTTATATGTGACTTAAATAGATGGTGTATGTTTGAAGTTTAGAAAAGAAGAAGTTTTTTGTTTTTAGACCCAGTCCATAAGAATAAATAATCAGACCCATAACATCCATGGGTTATTGAAAACGATACATCATATTGTGATTTTAATTGAAAGTCAGAAGCTGTTGGAAATCATATCATGTCTCAAATGAACAAGGTGATTATAATGAGGAAGTTTTAAAGAGTCTAAATGGATCTTATGGAAACTTAAGGATGCTTTGATGATTTTTATTTCACAAAAGTCTTAAATATTTTATAAAACATGTGATGTAATCTTGATAAAGGAAAGGGGGGATGGTACATCTAATGATATTGAGACATTATTAGAAAGAAGTAATTTTCTAGAATTATGGGAAGTTAAAATAATTAACAATTAATATCAGGAAATTCTGAATACAAACTTAAAATTTCTCAAAATTCATGAGTAATTAATAACAAAAGTTTAGGTTTTTGGTATAAGGAAGTTTCTAGAGATGAATATTTCTGGTCTTAGTTTATTTGTGTGAGATTACCATATGCATATTTTTTTGAATCCTCATAAGGTTGACTGAAATTTTAGAATATGAATATGACAATATTTATTCAATATAATAGGCCTCAAGATATATTTTTTTAAGAAACAAGATGATATAAATTTTAATAAACAAAGAAAAAATGATTGATGTTTATGCAGCTGACATTGGTCCATCAGACACGATTTTCCACCAATCAATCTTAAAGGAACCTGACACCAATTCAGTTAATAAATTTGTGGTATCCATTGAAAATCAAATGCAGAATTTTGTTGGAGGCAGAATGGTTGAGGAAGGTTGAATTGTGTTTTAACCGGGTCAACAAAAACAACAAGTCATACTTTCTTCTCTCGCAATTACTTCAAGATCAAAAGAAAAACAAGTATTTATTGTTTCTTAAAAAAGGTAAATAATCACTGAACTGGTGCTAATAATGTTCATCAGAGTAAAGTTGAGACCGATCAATTATATGTGTAATGACATTGATAAAATCATCAGACGTGATATCATTAGTCAGATAAATTGAAGGAAAGGAGAAAAAAAATTATGATATTTCATAATGGTTTTAAATGACTTACATATAACAAGTTGGTATGAAGAATTTCAATGAGAATACTTTTAGTGTTTTCAAGATGTCATTATAATGGGTCATCTTTAGTTTTCCAAATGTATTCATCGTAATGAATAATCAGAAATATGTACCAGACTAAAGTTTGTAAAGAAAGTCTAAAGTGAGGTGAAGTTGTGAGAAGTTTCAAGAAGAGTTGAGATGCATTGAAGAAGTAAAATTTTCACCTGATATTAAATAAAATTTTAAGATTCATAAAACTTGTTTGAGTGGGAAATATTTTTAGAATCTCATCCAAACTATATTTGGGATGCCTATAAAAGAATATCACAGTTCATTTGTAATGTGTGTAAAAACCTAGACTGGTCACTTATGCTAGAGCTCCAACAATTGTGGAACATGTAGTGAGTTTCCAACTAGACATTTTTTTCATGTTGATGTTCAGAAAGGTCCATCAGAATGTATCCATCGGTGTGAGGTTTAATAAGAGAAATGGAGAAAGTTGCAATAGATGAAACTTTCTCAAATAATTTACATTGGAGTGATCCCATTGGAGCGGCATCCATTAGATTAAGGTTCATCAGACCAAGTTCCATCGAATGGAGGAATTCTGAGTTTTCAATTGAGATCCTAATAAATTTAATAAGGAATAGCATACATAGAATTAGATTGAGACTGATCAGATGGAGACCATCATACTAAGGTTACCGAACTGAGGCAGATCAGACTGACTCTTTTTATGGAATATTTCTAGACTAAGTTTCATGAAGATGTTTCAAGACCAAAATATTCTTTAGATAATTTTTGATGTTCATAAATTCTGAATATGGGTAAAGTTTCATTCATATTATTTGTAGAGTAATTGAATACTATATTAAGTGAATTGGAAAAGAAGAATAAAATGGAAGCTTGTAAATGTGGATACTTACCAGTTAGCAAAAAGGAAAATTTTGCTGGGATGTATAAGTAGTTGTGGAAAATTGGGTAATAAAAGGGATAGTTCGGGGGTATAACCAACAATAGTGGTAACTTTTTTACTGGGATTGTATAATTGTTTACTGCTTGTTCCTTTATATTCAAGAATGAAGATAATGAAAGAATCCATGTTTTTGGGACTATCCAACATAGAAAAGAGTGGGTATTTGTACCAAATCATGTAAATATAATGTTATTCCTTCTCTTTATATTGTTTTCATAAAAATGTGATGTTTTGAGTTATATTTTAGTGGATCCAAACTCTAACAAGTTTAAAAGGATAAGAAATTTTTTTGATAAGGAGTTATGAAACTTTATTATAAAATAAAAGGGAAGCACTGATTCACCCCCCCCCCCCAGTGGTCTTTATCCTACCTGTACACCAAAACATTATACCACCTAACTTAATATAACACAATTATAACAAGGTAAATTTTATTTATAAAATTATGGGTCGTTACAATATTTACCCTTAAGAAATTTCACCCCTGAAATTTTGTTTTACATACTAAGGTGAAAACCATTTAGGGTAATTCTACTTCATCACTTCCTCTAATTCCATTGTCAACTCCTCATACATATGGTTTCTCCATATTACTTTGAATGGATGAGTTATCTTGTTGTGTGTAATTTTACCTCTAAGATCCAAGAGCTTTATTGGATTCTCTTTATAAGGGAGATCATTTTCTAGTTGTACCACCGAATAATTTAGTACATGTGAGAGATCTGGTATATATATACTCAAGATGGATACATGGAATACATAATTTTGTTTATAAAGGGTTGGCAGGAGTGCTATTCAATGGGTCATATATCTGATGTGGTCGAGAATCTCAAAGGTGTTGATGTACCTAGAACTTAGATTACCGTTTTTCCAAAATATCCTGAATTTATTCCATGGAGATATGCATTGGAACGCCTTATCTATAACATGAAACTCTAGACTTCATTGAAGTTTTTCAACTTAGCTCTTCTGTAAATTTTGAGTAGTCCTGATGTGATACTTAGTGGTCTTAACCATTTCTAACATTTCCTATACCATTTCCATACCAAGAATCTTGTGTTTTCAAACTTTATCCCAATAAGTATGAGTTCTATATCTCTTACCATAAAGGGATACATAAATAACCATTTACATTCATGAGTTAAAACTATTCCCGTATAAGAACTCAACTAAAGGAAGATGTTGATCTTATACTCATTTGAAGTTTATTGAGCATTATCTCAAAATTTCTTCAATTTTCTAGATATTCTACTTAGATTGGATAAAAAATTTATGTTTGATAAGACATACTGAAGTGCAACACTTTATTTATATAATATTGAAGACCTTTCTATAACTTAGAGGTAATTCTCAGATCTCAGTTAGATTAATTTGATAGTGGTGTTTGATACGACCACTCCACATATCTGATGTATATACTTTCAAGATGATTGTTTGATCAATCCTCTCAAATTATAATGAATTGAAGAGTTTTTATAAGATGATCCACCAACCCCATAAATCATTATTTATTATAGATGTATTTGGAAGACTAATGATGAATTCCAGGGTGATGTTTTTCAATTTACATATTTATATGGGAAATGGTTGAATCATCCCCTTTTAATTTGTCATTTCATCCATCACCTAAAAAATACCATGAAATTTACATTTTATTATATGATCTCATTCTTCATATATGTAAAGCCCCAAATTTTTTCATGTAATTTTTTAAAAAAATATATGGAATTATTACTAGTTCGTGAAAATTGAGGGTGCATGATTCTGAGGCCCAGTGTGCCCGGAATTAATTTATGAACTATTTTTAAGGTACGTTATGTAAACGCACGTGAATCATTTTCTATCTTTTGAATCGGTTCTCAGATTAAAAATACGACGACATCATTGAATCTGTAGTGCTGGGATTCTCTAAATGGAGGCTTCACGTCGACCGCAAAAGGTCGGGAGAAAAATATAGTTTCTTGAAATTTAACAAAATAAAAAATAACAAAGTTATTTTATTTTTCTTTCTCCTTTACTCCAATGGACGAGCGGCAGTGGCGGGACCAATGACAAGTCAATCCATCAAATGGCCTGAAACCTCTTTATTCTTCTAATCACACCATTGGAATTTGGGGGGTTCCTTAATTAAATGAACCCGATTAATTCCACATGCGTTACTCACCCTCCTCCTCCCCTATTTATATGGTACTTGGGGGGAGTGTTGGCAATACTTCACCAAGCGAAGAAGCACTGGAAAAGTACCACGATGCCAATTACTTAGAGGAAGAGACCGGTTCCAGCGAGTGGTGATGAGTGCCATCGAAGTACGAACCGATGACGATAATGAAAGAGTTCCATCGATCAACATCAGCAAACGAATCTTCCAAGTGGAGGGTTTATTTTGAAGTTGTCTTTGATTAATTAATTTTCTCTCTCGCTTGAAATCCTGTAACGCGAAGGGCACATGCCAAACAAACAAGGCTCGGACCCTCCATCACTTCGTTCTTTATGTGAACTTCAAGGAACAATTTTCAAACTCTATGGAAACATGAAATAGAGGGTCACAATATGATAGTGGCAACACAAAATAGTCATAGGCGTAGACGGGCCCCAGAACGGACACCGAAGCATATCTGAAGACCCGCGAAAAAAACCATCGGTGTGCCATGTCGGCGGTGGCTGGAGAATACTCACGGCAACCTGCTATGGACGGTGGAAGGTAACGTGCGACGGTGTGCCGCAGAGGCCGAAGGCGGTCGGGCCGAGTCGGCCGCGCGGGATAAGTGTGGTTCCCACATGCACTGTCGGCGGAAGTGGCCATGACTAGAAGGCCATGGAAGTAAGGTGTGGTGTGACCCGCGCTATGCTGCATTGGTGATACCACGTTCGGCCAAACGGCTGACAGTTAATTGTGGTGGGGCAGTGCCTCACCATCCTGAAAATGACCTTTAAAAACCGAGGCCAAAAGGATGCAACGGTCTGCTTCTGGGCAGACCGAGCCGGTGCTGGTCGGCTAAGAAGACCAGACTCGCCAATGGGATGGACCCACCAGCGGGCCAGACCCACAGCCCGGCAGGCCAACACGGGTGGGCCGAGCCCCACCCAGCGGTCTGGGCCAACCGAGGCCCTAGCCTGTGAACCAAACTGGGATGACCCCGATGGGTCGGACCCAGTGAACCCAGCCGACCCTTAATGGTCCGGACTCGAGAGGGGTCAGGTAAACAACTGGACCCATTGCATCGGGCCGGTCTGACTGAGTCAGACAGGGCCCAGACCCCATCGTTCCCCGAATAAATAAATTCCCATAACTAATGAATCGGGTGTCCGATTGACATGTCGTTAGTGGAGTTGGGACCCCTTTTGGGAATTGGTCCCTTTGGAAAATTTCGAGGGGCCCGATCGAGCTGGCCTAGACCGAGGTGCGATCATCCCTATTTCACGGAAAGGTACGCATCTAACAGATCGGGCGTCCGGTTGATGCGTCGTCTGTTATGTAGGAATCCTTAGGACGAGGCGGTTCTTTTGAAATACTCCATGAGAGTTTTTCAAAAAGTTGGTGTATGGTCAGGTTGGATCGACTCTAAATCCTATCGGGACGTTGACACTAAAATGCCAACAACTTACAGACCGGGTGTCCAGTCGACGCGCCATCTTTTGAATTGGGATCCTTATAACGTGACGGGTCATCAGGTTACTTATTTGTTAGAATTTGTGCCAGTTGGAATATGATCGATGGCTTGAGGGGTGGTTCTCCTAGAATCAAGCATGCTATAAGTAGGAATCCAGTGGCTATCAGTGAGGCAGAGGTTAGAGATAGATCATACGGATGTTAATACCGAGCGATCCTCTATGGGTCCGAACCAATCCTGTGTGGGTTAGATCCTATGTGGTTTAGTACTCACTGATCCTATGTGGGTAGTGCATACTGATCCTGTGTGGGTCAGATCCTGTATGGGTGAGCACTCAGTGATCCTGTGTGGGTCAGTACATACCGATCCTGTGTGGTTCAAATCCTGTGTGAGTCATCATGGGTTAATACCTATCGATCCTGTGTCGGTCAAATCCTTTGTGGGTCAGTGGGGGTTAGTACCTATCGATCCTGGGAGGATCAGATCCTTTGTGGTTCAGTGAGGGTTAGTACCTATCGATCCTATGTGAGTCATACTCAGTATGGTCAGAAGCAGTGCCTCTTTACCGAATAAGATGATCTAGCTTCCTGGCTAATCATATGTACTTATATACTTCACTAATACGTGGTTTGATCTGAGACGTTGTTTGAGCTCTATCTATTACTTTTTTCTTTTTGGTTTTCCTTTATTGAATTCTATGAGACCTTTGGGGGTCTCTAGGTCCCTACTGAGTATTGTTATACTCACCACAGTATGGGCTTCGCCCGCACCTTGTTGTGTCTTGTGCAGACGACGAGTAGTTGGGATGAGGCTTAAGGGAACCAGGACTAGGTGGTACAGGGAGGAGATGGGCTGACGTGGAGTGATGTGGAGATGATCTATACCTACACATCAGGTAGGATCCCCAGTGGAAGATCCTTGATCTGATTTCAGTGTTCAGTTGTACTTGTACTTTTCAGTTGGGCTTGTATTCCAGCCCCTTTACATTCTGTACACATTTTACTACAGCAGTTTACTTCGTAGTTTCTTCATATTGTGTTCTTGGATTGTATGTTTGTATGGGTTTAAAGGCAATGCCTTCCCTATATAAAGATACGCATTTTGGTGATAGTCGCCAAACCCTAGCCTCTGGAAGGCATGCTTGGGGTAGTCACAGCACAGGCCCCTAGGGACGGGTCGTGATAAAGTGGTATCAGAGGAGTCGATTCTACCAAAAAACTATGACTCTAGTATTTTTTTAATGGAGTAATTATGTTAAGTGTTTTGATTGTGGTTTTTAGTTTTGGGAATCAAGTGTTGGTGTGGCGACCAACGTATCCATACACTAGGACCCTAAATTATGATTTCTGTCTCGCTACACGAAAACAAAAATTGTGTGTGTTTTAGAAATGTTTTTAATTTTGATATATTTTATATATCTCACCTGGTATAACTTTTGACTGTGGTGTACTTTTGTTCTTTATAAAGCTGCCATGTAGACAGCCAGTTAGGATTCCCAAGAGAGTACACGATAACCAACCAGCGAGCGATCAGGCATCGGTGCAGGGCCCTCTTACGGCATTAGAACCTATAGGTGGTGTACCAGTAGCAGCACTACCCATTGGGCAGCCATTACCACCTTCTCCACTAGCAGACAGTGAATGCTGACTGAGTGTGTTGCACGGGTTTCTGTGGTAGTGGCCTCTAAAGTTCCAAGTCGAGATGGATTCGTAGGTGTCTGAGGAACGGCTGGAGGCTATAGCCAGAGTTTTTTGCCTATTTGGGACACCATCTGACATGATGGTGTTCCTATATTCCAGTCTTTTCTGGGGAGCAACAGGGAGATGGTAGAGCCTGACTCTCCAGACACACGATGAGGCAACCCTCACCTAGGAAGATTTTGAGGGCCTCTTCAGGTAAGAGTACGTCCTAGAGACTCTACGCTCTCTGCGTATTCAGGAGCTCAAACACTTACAGTAGGGTAACATGACCTTGACCCAGTAATCAGTGAGTTTCACCGACCTCACATGATACTATACCGATATTGTGTGGGACCCTTTCTTCAGGGCTCGAACCTTTGATCAGGGACTCTGATGGGAGATCAGAGCTTCAATGGTATTCCTCAGTATCCCGACATATGTGGGAGTGCTGGAGAGAGTACTCTTGGTGGAGAGTTTCCTTACTGAGCAGACACCGACAGTGAAACCCACCATCGAGCGACAAATAGTAGAGTCATCTACAGCTGGTAGTAGGCAGATGATGTAGAGGTATAAGAAGACTAGACATTCTGGTGGATGACCTCGGGATGCAGGGTCGGAGGTGTGGATCTCATGAGGCATCGAAGGTCAGCTGAGAGGCAGGGTTTGCGTCATGTGCAACGGACAGGGCCACATGGCTCGTGAATGCCCGACCCATCGTACCAATGATCAGCAGATAGTCGTGGGGCTGCTAAGCCAGAGGTAGAGATTCAAGCGAGGAGGTCCGTAGGGTGGAGAATGTGTTAGAGTAGTAGGTCAGGCAATAGGCGATGGGTGGTGATTTGAGGTTCTACTGCCACCACCACTAGGAGGTCTACCCTGACCACAGGGAGTAGGTGGACAGGGGAAAACACAATGACAAGCAGCAGAGGCCTATTACCATGGCACTCCATAGATGATTAGAGATATGATCTATGTCTATTTCACCCTAGCAATAATACTTATAGACATAGGTGTCAGTCTCTCTTTCATTTCCACGACACTCATTCAGATCTCAGAGATTTTGGTGGAGACATTGGCTCGATCCTTACAATTAAAGACTCTTGCAAGAGAAGATTGGATGATTACACACTGGTTTTGGTAGTGTGAGCATACTCTAGGCGGTGAGAGCTTCATTTAGGATGTTATATTAATGGCATCGAGGACATACGATGTAATCTTGTGTATGGACTGGTTATCCATAGTCCATGATAAAATTGACTATATTTGGTGCAAAGTGCACTGTGTCCGTAAGGATGAGACCAGGTTTCCCTTCACTAGTGAGAATAGAACCTTTTCAGCACAGTATGGACTTACCCTAAGGTCGGTGAAGACGATCACACATCAGTTGGCTAGCCTTACCATTGGAGAATTTGATGTTGAGAGTCCGAGAAATACTGTAGTGGTGGACCATTATGTCGATGTCTTCCCAAATGATGTTCTGAGACTAACTCCTCGTAGAGAGGTGAACTTCTATATCGGCGTGTACCTTGGGATGACACTCATATCTTCTCCATCATATCAGATGGCTCCCATGGAGTTTCATGAGTTACAGGTGACTTGCAGAGGAAGGGGTTTATAAGGCACAATGTTTCTCCATGGGCAACCCTGATTTTGTTTTCCAACAAGGAAGATGGGTGTTTGAGGCTCTGTGTAGATTATCAGCACCGGAACCATGTGACCATGAAGAAAAAGAATCCACTTCTGAGGATTGATGATCTTTTTGATTAGTTGATGGGAGCTCATTGGTTTCAATTAAATACCTCAGATTAGGCTATCATCATCTTAGAGTACAAGATGAGGATGTGAAAAATACAGCCTTCTGCCAACGAGCCCGTACCCGAGTTGTAAGGGCTCCTGTATGGCATCCAAGAGACCCGGGTTCAAAACCAGGAGGAGGTGAATTTTCGAGGTACTGTAGAAGTACTGTAGTAGTCACTGTTCGGTACTGTAGCAGCATGAACTATTCACCTGATTTGGGTCTTCAGGCCACCGTTTTGGGCCTATGGGTCTCTAGGGCCTTCGGGTCATCAAAGACCTTCAGGCCACAGGGCCTTTGGGTCACGTTGACCATGGAGTAGCCCAGTGCACACAGAACATTCCCTTGAAGATGATCAGAGCAATAGGAGTAGCAGCCACCAGATGCAGAGCTATCTAGATTGAAAGAATGAGTGGGTATGGCAGCCGACATCGGGACCAGGCACCATGCATCTTTGGACGGGGCAATTTTATCTGATTAACAATGAAAGGTGGGGAGATATGTGATCAATGATGTTGAAAGCTGGGGAGGGGCAGTTCAAGAGGGCTGGGCCTACCTGTCATGTATTGGGCATGGTATGCCTCTGGGTCTTCGGATCTTGTATTGCGGGTTTGTCTGGCCTTGTGCCTTGGGATTACGGGTCATGTACGAGTTCCCCTTAAAACCCTCAAAAGGGGTATTATCCATAATAAAAATAAAAAATAAGGCCTTTGGGACATTCAGGAAAAATATAGACTTTAGATGTCGGTATGGCCACTATGGGTTCTTGGTTATTCCATTTTGTGTGACCAACGTCCCTGCAGTGTTCATGGGACTCATGAACAGGATCTTCCAGCCATACCTCGATTTCTTAGTGGTGGTATTCATGGATTACATCATGGTGTACTCAACGACGGAGGAGGAGCATGAATATAAACTATACATTGTACTAGATACACTTTAAGAGAACCATCTTTATGGTAAACTCTCGAAGTGCCAGTTCTGGATACGAGAGGTCCACTTTCTGGGACACATTATCTCGTAGGCTGGATTTGTAGTATATCCATCGAAGATAGAGTTTATGCTTTCTTGGGATCCACCCAAGAGTTTGACCGAGGTGCAGTGTTTCCTGGTGTTGGCTGGGTACTACCAGAGATTCGTACCTGACATTTCTAGAGTTGTGGAACCCTTGTCAGCATTAATGAAGAAGGGACAACCCTTCATATGGATGGAGAGAAACAAGTAGAGTTTTCATGGACTTTGGAAAAGACTGAAGAGTTCCCCCATCTTGAGGCTACTAGAAGAGGGAGTTGGGTATATAGTCTACTATGATGTGTCAGCAACCGGACTAGGTTTTTTCTTGATGTAGGAGCGAGCAGTGATCACCTACAGCTCACGGAAGCTGAGACAGCATGAGAAGAACTACGCTACCCATGACCTGGAGTAAGCAGTAGTGGTATTTTCACTGAAGATGTGGTGGTACTACTGGATGGGAGAATGTTTTATAGTCTACTCTGATCACAAGAGTCTCAGGTAAATCTTCTCATAGATGGACCTGAACCTGAGACAATGACGTTGGATAGAGTTCCTCTAGGACAATGACATTGAGATATTCTACACTCCTTGTAAGGGGAACATATTAGTAGATGCACTCAGCAAGAGGTCTGGTCTACAGTTGCTGAGTGAGGCGACAGAGCAGCTAGCCGCGTTGCATTTATCCTTTGTGGATAGAGATGAGAAGATCACCTCTAGTCTTTGACATTCACTCCCCCACTACTTCAGCGAGTTCGGGAGCCACATCTTGGGGACATTGACTGTGAGGATCAAGTGCTCAGATGTCCACAAGACAAGCACCTGATGGATTTTCTGAAGGTGGGGATCACATCATCCTCTTCATAGGACACACCATGGTACCGGTGGCACTACAGGAGGAGGTGTTGAAGGAGTTACATACGTCCCCTTTGGCGGTACATCCTGGTGTATAGAAGATGTACCAAGACATTTGATGTTATCATTGGTAGTCAGGGATGAAGAAGGTAGTGGTAGAGTTTTTTTCCCGCTTCCACACTTGTCAGCAAGTGAAGGTCGAGCATACAGTACTAGCAGGCTTATCCCAGCCACATGAGGTACCAGAGTGGAAGTGGGATAGTATCTCCATGGACTTCTTAATAGGGATACTGCCTAAATCTAGGGGCCATGATTCCATATGGGTGATCTTTGACTAACTTACCAAGTCGGACCACTTCCTACCAATCTGATAGCAGGGATCAAAAGAGTGCTTGGGATGCCTCTAGGTAAAGTAGATACTATGGCTTCATGGGGTGAATTCGATGATCATATCTAATTGTGACGCATGTTTTACATCCCAGTTGTGGAAGGGATTACATGAGGCATTTGGGACCCAACTACATTTGTGTACCGCCTCTCATCCATAGATGGATGGTCAGACGGAGCGGACCATTACGACACTGGAGGACAAGCTTCGTGCTTGAATCCTATATTTTGGCTACAGTTGGGAGGATCACATTCCCTTGGTAGAGTTCGCGTACAAAAACAGCTATCACTCCACCATCGGTATGGAACTATTTCAGGCCTTTTACGGTCGACCCTACAGATCACCTCTATGTAGGAAAAACCCAAGGGAGTCATCACTTATGGGTCCAGAGTTGGTACATGCTACCACTGAGAAGGTGCAGATCATCCAGGAGCAGAGAAAGACTGCACAGATAAGAAAAAAGTCTTATTAGATATGAGACATAGACCTTTGGAGTTTGAGGAGGGTGCCCATGTCTTCCTACCGGTCTCAGCTAGACGTGGTTTGTGGAGATTTGGATGAGGCAGAAAGCTATCTCCAAGGTTCATTGGACCCTTTCAGGTTCTCAGTATAGTTGGCGAGGTGGAGTATCACCTAGCTCTTCCCCCACAGATGCATCAGGTGCATGAAATTTTCTACGTGTCGTAGCTGAGAAAGTACATTCATGATCCATCACACGTTATTGACTAGGGAGAGATGGACATTAATGATGGGGCGACATTTACGGAGGTTCCAGTGGTGATTGAGGATCGAAAGGAGTGGGTCCTTTGTGGATGATCGATACCTCTGGTGCGAGTTCTCTAGAACCACGACGCCCTCTAAGAGATCACAAGGGAGAAGGAGGCTCAGATTCATGCACAGTCCTCCATTGGTTTCCATAGTCTATGTTGTGGCTTTCGGGGATAAAAAGCCCAAAGGTGGAGAGAATTTAATGACATGGATTTTTTCATTATTTTTTTAAATATATGGAAATTTTATGAATCTATGAAAATTGATGGCACGTGATTCTATGACCCGGGGTGCCCAGAATGAATTTTTTATCTTTATTAAGGTACGTTCAGTAAACGCATGGGCGGCATTTTTTATCTTTTGAACCGGTGCTCGGATTAGAAATATGAGGGGACCGTTGAATCCATTGCACCAGGATTAACTAAAGAGAATCTTCACTTTGACTGCATAAGTTTGGGAGATAAAGATAGTTTTTGGTCATTTAAGAGAATAATAGAATTGCAAAGTTATTTTATTTTTATTTCTCCTTTCATCCAACAGACGAGCGGTGATGGTGGGACCAAGGACAATTCAAGACAATAAATAGATTAACTCCTATTTATTCTTCTAACCACACTGTTGGAATTTGGAATGTTCCTTAATTAAATGAACCCCATTACTTCCATGTGATTTACTCACCCTCCTCCTCTCCTATTTATATGGAGCTCAGGGAGGAGTTTTGGCATGGCTTTACCAAGCGACAAAGCTCTAGAAAAGTATCATGATGCCAACTACTTAGAGGACGAGACTGGTTCCTGTGAGTGGTGATTACCACCACCGAAGCATGAAACAACGACGAAGAAAAATTATTTCCTTTGATCCACATCAGCAAACGACTCTTCCAGGTAGGGGGTGTATTTAGACATGGTCTTTGATGAATTATTTTTCTCTCCCGCTTGATATCAAGTAACGCAGAGGGCGCGGGAAAAATGAACAAGGCCCGAACCCTCTGATGCTTTGTTCATGATGTGAACTTCAGGGAAAAAATTTCCAACTCGACAGGAACACGAAATAGAAGGTCATGCTATGACGGTGGCAGCACAGAAGAGCTGTAGGTGCATAAGACACCATGAATGGGTACAGGAGAACATCTGGTGACCCGTGGAAGAAACAATTGGTGTGCCAAGTTAGCGGCGGCTGATAGTGTTTGGAGAAGACCCATGATAATGGGTCACGAGTAGTGGAAGGTAGCATGTGACGGTGCGCCGCGGTGGCCGAATGTGTCTGTCCTGAGACAGTCGCACGGGACAAGGGTAGGGCCCGCAGGCACCACTACAAAAAGTGTTTGTGGCCAGCAGGTCATGGCAGGAAGGTGCGGCGCCACATTGGCAAAACCTCGGTCGGTGAAATAGACGACTGCTAATGGTAGTGGGGCAGTGCCCCACCAGCTGGAGAATGGCCCCGCAAGCGCAGGGCCAACGGGACACAACGGTCTGCCTCCGGGTGGACCAAGCCAGCGCGGGCTAGCCAAGTGGACCAGACCCACCCAGCGGGCGGGACCCGCTAGCAAGTTGGGCCGGACCCACAGCCAGGTGGGCTGGAGCGGGTAGGCCGAGCCCCACCCAGCGGGCCGGGCCTGGGAACCAAACTGGGCCGACCCCGACGGGGTAGAACTAGCGAACCAAGACAACCCTTAAGGGTCGGACCTAGGTGGGGTCAGGTAGAACACAAGATCCATTGCATTAGGCCGGTCTGACCGAGTCGGACCGTGCCCAGACCCAACCGATCCCCGAATAAATAAATGCATATAACTGACAAACTGGGTTTCTGATTGACATTCCATTAGTTGCATTGGGACCCCATTTGGGAATAGGTCCCTTTGGAATATTCTGGCGGGCTCGACCGAGCCAAGCCAGACCATAGTACGATTACCCCCGTTCCAAAGAAATCGATGCAACTAACATACCAGACGTACGTTTGATGGGTCGTCTGTTGTGTAGGAACTCTTAGGACGAGGTGGTCCTTTTGAAATAATCCATGGGAGTTTGGGATAAAGTTGTAGTATGGCCGGGTTTGATCGACTCCAAATCCAACTGAGCCCTTGACACTAAAATTATAATAACTTATAGGGTGGGTGTCCGGTTGACGCATCGTCTTTTTCGTTGGGACCCTTATGATGTGAAATAACATCGGGTTACTTCTTCATGGGAATTCCTGCCAGTTGAAATACGGTTGATGGCTTGATGAGTGGTTATCCCAGAATCATTTGTGCTAGAAGCAGGAATCCAGTGGCTGGCAGTGAGGCTGAGGTTGGAGATAGATCATATGGAGGTTAGTACCAAGCGATCCTGTGTGGGTCAGCACCAATCCTGTGTGGGTCAGTGATCAGCGATCTTGTGTGGGTCAGTGCATACTGATCCTGTGTTGGTCAGATCCTAAGTGGATTAGCGCTCAGCGATCCTATGTGGGTCAGCGCATACTGTTCCTGTGTGGGTTAGATCCTATGTGGGTCAGCGGGGGTTAGTACCTATCAATCTTGTGTGGGTCATATCTTATGTGGGTCGGCAAGGATTAGTAAATATCAATCATGGGTGGATCAGATCATGTGTGGGTCAGTAGGGGTTAGTACCTATCGATCATGTGTGGGTTAGACTCTGTATGGTCAGTAGAATTTCCTCTTGATAGAATAAGATGATCTAGTTTCGCGAATAATCATATGTACTTCTATACTTCACTAATACCGAGTTTGATCTGAGACTCTGTTTGAGCTATTTATATTGCTTTGTGCTTTCTTTCTTTCCTTTGTGTAATTCTATGAGACCTTCGGCGGTCTCAGGGTCCCTACTGAGTATTGTTAGTCACCCTAGCATGGGCTTCTCCCACACCTTGTTGTGTCTTGTGAAGACGATGAGCAGTTGGGTTGCGGATTGAGGGATCTAGGACTAGGTGGTACATGGATGAGACGGGCTAATGTGGAGGGATGTGGAGATGATCTGTACGTACCATTCTAGAAGGATCCTCAGTGGATGATCCAGGAGCTGTTTTCACATTTCAGTTGTACTTGTACTTTTTAGTTGTGCTTTTATTCCGCCCATTTAAATTAAGTACACTTTTTACTACAGTATTTTACATCATATTTTCTTCTTGTTGTGTTCTTGGATTGTGTTTTTGTACAGGTTTAAAGGCAATGCCTTCCCTATATAGGGATACAACTTTTTGGTTCTTGTCGCCCACCCCTGGCCAAGGGAAGGCGGGCTTGGGGTAGTCACGGCACAAGCCCCGAGGGACGGGTCGTGAAAAAGTGGTATCAGAGGAGTGGGTTCTACCAAAGAAATAGGACTCTGATCTTTTTTTAATAGAGAAATAGTGTTAAGTGTTTTGATTGTGTTTTTTAGTTTAGGGATTCTAGTGTTGGTGCGGTAGCCAACGTATCCGTACACCAGGACCCTGAATTCTGATTTCTGACTCAGTGCATGAAAACACTGATTGTGTGTGTTTTGGATGTGTTTTTACTTTTTATATCTTTGATTCAGATCACCATGTATATCTTTTGACTATGGTGCACCTCTTTTCTTCTGGATGCCGCTACGTAGACAGTCATCCAGGATTTCCAAGAGAGTACATGATATTGGCCCACCGAGCGATGAGGAATCATTTTAGTACCCTCTTATGGAGTTATCACCTTCAGGTGGTATACCAAAATCACCACTACCTATTGGGAAGCCATTTCCACTAGCGCCACTAGCAGACGGTGCATGTCGATTGACAGTGTTGCATGAGTTTCAGCGGCAGAGGCCTATGAGGTTCCAAGGTGATACGGATCCGCAGGCGACTGAGGAATGGCTGGAGGTTATGGCCATAGTTTATCACTTGGTTGGGACACCATCCGACCTGATGGTGTTCTTAGCTGCTAGTCTTTTATAGGGACCAATACAGAGATTTTAGAGCCTGACGCTCCAGACACATGACAAGGTGACCCTCACCTGGGCATATTTCAAGGGCCTCTTCAGGGAAGAGTTCTTCCCAACGACTCTATGCTTTGTGCTTATTCAGGAGCTCCTACCCTTACAGTAGGATATCTTGACTGTGGCCTAGTACTTAGTGAGGTTCACTGACCTCTCACACTACTCTACCAACATGGTGCAGGATCCTTTCTTTGGGGCCCGAACCTTTGAGCAGGGACTCCGATGGGAGATCATAGATTCCATGGAATCCTTCAGCATCCTGACACATGATGGAGTGATAGATAAAGAACTCTTGGTGGAGAGTTACCTTGCTGAGAATACACCGATATCGAGACCCACCACTGGGAGACATGTAGTAGAGTCATGTGTGGATGATAGTAAGCAGATGACACATAGGTCAAAGTGGACCAGTCCTTCTGGTGGACGACCTTGGGATGCAGGGTCGGAGGTGCGGGGCACGTGAGGCAAAGGTGTTCAGCTGGGAGGTATGGTTTTCTTCATGTTCCATGGGTAGGGCCACATGGATCGTGACTTCATAACTCGCCATACCGAAGATCAGCAGACGGTCGTGGAACCACCGAGGCATTGGAAAATATTTGAGCAAGGAGGTACGCAGGGCAGCAGATGAGCTAGAAGAGTAAGTCGTGCAGTAGGAAGTGGGTGGCGATTTGAGGTTCAACTGCCACCACCACCTGGAGGTCCACCCCGACCACAGGGAGTAGGTGGACAAGGGAGAGCACAGCTACATGCTCGATAGGCCTATGACCACGGTGCTCTAGAGATGATTAGAGGTTTGATCAATGTCTATTCCACCCTAGATGTAGTACTTATAGAAATAGGTTTTAGTCACTCTTTCATTTGCATGACACTCGTTCAGATCCCAGAGGTTCTAGTGGATCCATTGGCTCAATCCTCAAATTAGAGACTCCTATGGGAGAATATTCGACGATTACGCACTGGTGCTGACATAGTGAGATTAGTCTATCTAGAGAGAGCTTCGGCTGGGATATTCTAGTAGCTGCTTTGAGGCCTTACGATGTCATCTTGGGTGTCTATTGGTTATCCACAGTCCATGCTAAGATTGAATGTATTGGGTTCAATATGTGGTGTTTCCATGAGGATGGGACTAGTTTTTCCTTCACCATCGAGAAGGGAACCTTTGCAACAGAGGATGGATTTACCTGGAGGAGGGTGCAACCGATCACACATCAGTTGGATTTTCTTACCCTTAGAGAAGTTGATGTTGATAGTCTAAGATATCATGTAGTGGTGGACCGGTATTCCGATGTATTCCCTGATGATGTTCTGGGACTACCTCCTCCCAGAGTGGTGGACTTATACATCGACCGATACCCTAGCAAAACACCGATATCTAATCCATCATATCGGTTGGCTCCCATGGAGCTTCGTGAGTTACATGTATAGCTAGAGGACTTTCATAGGAAGGGGTTCATAAGGCCCAGTGTTTCTCCATGGGCAGCCCTGATTTTGATTGCGAAGAAGGCGGATGGAAGTTCAAGGATATTTTTGGATTATCGGAACCTAAACCAGGTGATTGTGAAGAACATGTATCCCCTTCCAAGGATTGATGATCTTTTCGATCAGTTGAGGGGAGATATTTGGTTTTTGAAGATAGACCTCAGATCATGCTATCATCTGCTCGGGGTATGAGATGCGGATGTGCAGAAGATGGCCTTAAGATGTCGGTATGGACACTATGAGTTCTTGGTTATTCCATTTGGCATGACCAACTCCCATGAAGTGTTCATGGGACTCATGAATAGGATCTTCCATCCATACCTCGATCACTTTATGGTGGTCTTCATTGATGACATATTGGTGTACTCAGCGACAGAGGAGGAGCATGCCTATCATCTGCAGATAGTAGTGGATACACTACGAGAGCACAAAATATAGGGTAATATCTTTAAGTGCCAATTATGGATATGGAAGGTCCACTTTCTGGGACATGTTATCTCAGAGACTGGAGTTGTGGTGGATCCAGTGAGGATAGATGTTGTGATTTCTTGGGAGCCACCCAGGAGAGTGACCAACGTGCAAAGTTTCATGGGGCTGGTTGGGTACTACTAGATATTCGAACCTAACTTTTCCAGAGTTGTGGAACCCTTTTCAGCATTGATGAAGAAGGGAAAACCCTTCATATGGATGGAGAGATGGCAACAGAGTTTTCAAGGGATGATACAGAGACAGACGAGTTCCCCCATATTGAGGCTACCAGAAGAGGTCGTTGGGTATGTAGTCCATTCTGACGTGTTAGGGACCAAACTAGTATGTGTCCTGATGTAGAAAATAGAATTGATCACCTACGGCTCACAGATGTTGAGACAGCATGATCAGAACTATGCTATCCATGACCTGGAGTTAGTAGTAGTGGTCTTTCCACTAAAGATGTGGCAGCACTACTTGATGGGTGAAGGTTTTACAGTCTACTCTGATCACAAGAGTCTCAGGTATATCTTCTCATAGAAGGAACTAAACCTGAGAAAATGACGTTGGCTAGAGTTCCTCCAGGACTATGACTATGAGATAGTCTACACTCCTGGGAAGGGGAATATAGTAGCAGACGCACTCAGAAGGAGGTATGGCCTACTGTTGCTGAGTGAGGTGACAGAGCAATTAGACGCATTGTAGTCATCCTTTGTGGATAGAGATGAAGCATATTACCTCCATTTTAATACTATCACACCCCCACATCTCTAGAGAGTTTGGGAGGAACAACTTAGTGACATGGACTGCAAGGTTTGATGTGATCAGATATCGATAGGACAGGCACCTGATGGATTTTCTATAGGTGGGGAGCATGTCATCATATTCAAAGGACACACCATGGTTCCGGTGGTGCTATAGGAGGAGGTGTTGAGGGAGTTCCATACGTCCCCTCTGGTGGTACATTTTGGTGTGGCGAATATGTACCAGGACCTTCGGCGTCGGTCCTAGTGGCCACGGATGAAGAAGGAAGTGGTAGATTTTTTTCTCGATGCCTCACTTGTCAGCAAGTAAAGGTTGAGCATTAGGTACCAGCGGTCTTAACTTAGCCACTTGAGGTACCGGTGTTTAAGTGGGATGGTATCTCCATGTACTTTGTGACAGGGCTACCATGTAAGTCTAGGGGCCATGATTCCATCGGCGTGATCGTTGACCAACTCACCAAGTCGTCCCACTTCCTACCCATCCGACAGCAGGGATTAGTAGAGGGCTTGGGATGTCTATGCGTACAAAAGATTGTACGGCTACATGGGGTGAAATTGATAACTGTATTTGACCATGAAACGCGTTTTACATCCTGGTTGTGGAAGGGATTGGAGGTGGTTTTCGAGACCCAACTATGTTTGAGCACCGCATTTCATCCACAGACGGATGGTCAGTTGGAGCAGACCATTCAGACCCTGGAGGACATGCTTCGTGCTTGCATCCAAGATTTTGGCTACAGTTGGGAGGATCACATGCCCTTGGTGAAGTTCACTTACAACAATAGTTATCACTCCACCATCATTATGGAACCATTTGAGGCCTTATATGTTCGACCTTCCAGATCTCCTCTATGCTGGACAGACCCAAGGGAGTCACCACTTACGAGTATAGAGTTGGTACGAGCTACCACTAATATGGTGTAGATCATCTAGGAGGGGATGAAGACTGCATAGAGCAGTCATAAGTCTTTTGCTGAGCAGAGACAGATACCTTTGGAGTTTGAGGAGGGAGACCATGTCTTCCTACGGGTCTCACATCGATGAGGTTTTCAAGGATTTTACCAGGGCAACAAGCTATCTCTGAGATTCATCGGACCCTTTTATGTTCTTAGAAGAGTTGGTGAGGTGGAATATTGCCTAGCTCTTCCCCCATAGATGCATCAAGGGTATGAAATTTTCCACGTGTGATAGCTCTGGAAGTATGTTCATGATCCATCGTGTGTTATTGAATGGGGAGAGCTGGACAATTATGATGGGGAGACATTTACAGAGGTTCTTGTGACGATTAAGGATTGATAAGAGTGGGTACTTCGTAGACGAATGATACCTCTAGTGCGTGTTCTCTGGAAGCACAGGGACCTCTAAGAGAGAACATGGGAGTGGGAGGCTCATATTCATTCACAATACCCCCATTTGTTTCATATGTCTATGTTGTGTATTTTGGGGATGAATATCCCTAAGGTGGAAAAAATGTAATGACCCGGATTTTCCATTATCTTTTAAATATTTGGAATTATTACGAGCCCGTAAAAATTGGCGGCGCATGATTCTGAGGCCCGGTATGCTCGTAATGAATTTCTGAACTTTTTTTAAGGTATGTTCAGTAAATGCATGGGAGGCGTTCTCTATCTTTTGAATCAGTGCTCAGATTAGAATCCAAAGTCACCATTGATTCTGTAGCATCAGGATTAACTAAAAGGAGGTTTCACCTAGACTACATAAGGTTGAGAGAAAAATATAGTTTTTAGACATTTAAGAGAATAATAAAATAACAATTTTATTTTATTTTTCATTCTCCTTTCCTCCAACAGACGAACAACGGTGGTGGGACCAATGACAATTCAATCCACTAAATGTCTTGACTCCCCGTTATTCTTGTGACTACACCATTGGAATTAGGACGCTTCCTTTATTAAATGAACACCATTAATTCCACATGAATTACTCACCCTCATCATATCCTATTTATATGGATCTCGGGGAGGAGTGTTGGCATGAATTCACCAAATGACGAAGCTTTGGAAACGTACCACAATGCCAACTACTTGGATGACGAGACTAGTTCCAATGAGCAGTGATGAGCTCCACTGAAGCACGAACTGATGACGATGATGAAAGAGTTCCATTGATCGACATCAGAAAATGACTCTTCCAGGTAGGGGGTTTATTTTAATGTTGTCTTTGATGAATTAATTTTCTCTCCGGGTTGATATCATGTAATGCAGAGGGCGAAGGACAAAGGAACAAGGTCCAGACACTCTTCCACTTCATTCTTGATGTGAACTTTGGGGAACAATTTTACAACTCGACAGAAACACAAAATAGAAGGTCACGCTATGATGGAGACAACACGGAGGAGCCGTAGGCATAGACATAGAAGAAACCACTGGTGCACCATGTCGGCGACGGCTGGGGAAGACCCACGGAAACCTTTCACAGTGGTGGAAGGTGGCGTGTGACGGTGTGTTGCGGTGGCCGAAGGCGGCCTTCCCGAGCCAGTCGCGTGGGACAAGGACGACACTCGTTGGGGTCGTCGGTAGAATGAGATGCAATTGAAACATTGGGCATCCGGTTGATGTGATTTCTGTTGTGTAGAAACCCTTAGGATGAGGTGGTGCTTATGAAATACTCTGTGAGAGTTTTGGAGAATGTTAGAGTATAGTTGGGTTGGATCAACTCCAAATCCAATCGGGCCCTCAGTACTAAACTTCCAATTACTTACAGTCTGGGCATCCGGTTGAAGCGTTGTCTTTTGTATTGGGACCCTTATTATGTGATGGATCATTGGGTTACTTCTTCAGGGTCTTTGTTATGGTTGAAATAATACCGATGGAATGGTGAGCGGTTCTCCCAGAATCAAGCATCCTATGAGCGGGAATCCAGTGGCCGGTAGTGAGGCAAAGGATAGAGACAGATCATATGGACATTAGTACTGAGTGATCCTGTGTGGATCACCACTGATCTTGTGTGGGTCAGATCCTGTGTGGGTCCGTGATTAGTGATCCTGTGTGGGTCAGTGCATACCAATCCTATGTGGGTCAGTGCTCAGTGATCCCGTGTGGGTTAGCGCATACAGATCTTGTGTGGGTCAGATCCTGTGTGGGTCATATCCTGTGTGGGTTAGCGGGGGTTAGTACCTATCGATCATGTGTGGGTCAAATCCTATGTGGGTCAGCGGGGGTTAGTAACTATCGATCATGTGTGTGTCAGATCTTGTGTGGGTCTGCAGGGTTAGTACCTATCGATCCTAGGCGGATCAGATCCTACATGGGTCAGCATGGGTTAGTACCTATCGATCCTATGAGGGTCAAAATTTGCATGTTCAATAGTAGTACCTCTTGACAGAATAATATGATCTATCTTTGAGACAAATCATTTATACTTCTATACTTCACTAATACTGGGTTTGAGTTGAGACTCTGTTTGAGCTATGTCTATTGCTTTGTACTTTTTTGATTTCCATTGTGGATTCTGTGAGACCTTATGGGGTCTCGGAGTCCCTACTGAGTATTTTTATACTCACCCATGAACAGGCTTCAACCGCACCTTGTTGTGTCTTATGAATACGATGATCAGCTGGGGTGAGGCTTGAGGGAGTTAGGACCATGCAGTACGCAGATGAGACGGGCTGACGTGGAGTGCTGTGGAGATGATCCGTACCTACCCTTTAGGTAAGATCCTCGGTGGATGATCCAGGATCTGTTTCAACTTTTTATTTTTACTTGTACTTTTCAGATGGTCTTGTATTCTGACCCCATTAATTTCAGTACACTTTTTACTACAGCTGTTTACTTCTTAGTTGCTTCTTGTTGTATTCATGAATTGTATGTTTTTACCGGTTTAAAGGCAATGCCTTCCGGATATAGGGATACACCTTTTTTCTATTCTCTAACCCCTGGCCTATGGAAGTTAGGCTTGGGGTAGTCAAGGCACAGGCCCTAGGGGATGGGTCATGACAATATTTTCCCACCAATAGTTCTCTCAGATATCTCAATAGATCTTATTTCTCCCTAGCTGGATGGATAAGGTTTGACTTTGTGAATCATTAAATTTCTACTTCTTTATCTTGGTTTTTGATGATACACATATCCATGAAACAAATATTACAACTCCTTAACAAATTTTAGGCTCCAAGGATTTCCCTTTTCTTATAGCTTCCACCTTCTTCTGTATTTTTACATCATCTATTTGAATATCCTTTTCTACTCTAGAAGGGATGGATAAGTGGTCATTTTATAAATGAAGTATTATTTTCCTTCCTTTATGATTCCCATGCATATCCTTTACATGTTTAATAATATTGGGTCCCTCTAAATTTTCATCATTGATAAGGTATTATGATCTTTTTTACTTAGATCATCTACCACATTATTTGCTTTCCCAGGATGGTAGTGAATTGAGAAATAATAGTCCTTGATTAGCTCTAACCATATTCATTGGGTAATATTAACATCATTCTATTTAAATATATATATGAGAATATTATGAACTCTATATATTTCAAACTTCCCCCATATAAATAATGCCAATGGATTTTCTTCTTGATTACCACTATATCCAACTCCAGATCATTCATTGGATAGTTCTTCTCATGAATATATAGCTTCCTTGAGTCATAGTCTATCACATTGTTATTTTTCATTAGTTAACAACCTAATCCCTACTTTAAAGAATCATTTTATACCACAAAATATCCCCACATGTGGGTAGTGTGAGTACTGGTGTAATGATAAGACTTTTTCAATTTTTTGAAGTTCTCTTCAAATTTATCAGTCCATAAAAAACTTTAACTATTCTAACTCATCTTGGTTAGTGGGTTAGACAATCATGAGAATTTTCTCATAAATAATTGGTAATACCCATCTAGTCCAAAGAAAATTTGGAATCTCCATTAAAGAGGTTGGTTTAGACCACTCATCAATTGTCTTTATCTTAGAATGGTCCACATATACCTCTTTCATGGAGATAACATTCCCCAATAATGATACATCCTCTATCTAGAACATGCATTTTTTGTACTTTCATAAAGCTTCACACTTCACAAATTCTTTACCAGAGTATTAAAAGTCTCCCATTCTCCTCTTTTCTCTTGGAGTATATAAAAATGTCATCTATAAAAACAACCAATTTTTTTGAGGTATTCTATAAAGGCTCTCTTTATTAAGTCCATAATGGTTTATGGAGAATTAATGAGTCTTATGGTTGTAACTATGAACTCATAGTGTCAGTAAATCATTCAAAATATGGTCTTGGGAAATATCTTCCTTCTTCACCTTTAATTTTTAAAATCCCATCTAAAGTTCCACATTATAGAAATGTGTGGCCCCATATAGTTGATTGAAAAATTCATCTATCTATGTTTTGAGATACTTGTTCTTTATTATGATTTTCTTTAGTTCATGATAATCAATGTAGAGGGTCATTTTCCCAACCTTCTTTATGATGAAGAGGACCGAAACACCCCATGGTGAAGTAATCATACATATAAAACACTTTTCTAAATTATCTTGTAGGTGCTTTTTCAGTTATTCCAACTCAACATAATAGTTCATAAAGAGTTTATGAGTTTTCCAAAGCATATCCCTCGGTATTATCAAAACAGGTGTGTAACAATGTCTCTTTATCATTCACTATGTGAATATCGAGTTAATAAAAAATCAACCCTTTTGGGGTTTTTACCCCTATGTATAACTTTTCTAGAGCCACATCAACTTGTAGTATCAAAAACTTATGTAATTTCAGGGAAACCACCCACTCTATACTTCACAGAAATTTCAAGATATTCTCCAATACATATACATATTCCATGGTTTCTCAAAAAGGTATTCTTTTTCTAATCCCAAAAAATAACTATAATTATCTATATTACCAACTATAGTAACTCAATCCTTTTACACAAATTATTGCATGGTTTTTACATAAGCATCCAATAAACAAAACCAAAAGATCATGAGGCCAAGTTTCTTTATAAGGAAAGGTTCATAATAAATCAAAATGAAACTAAATTAAAGAATTATTATTTTATTCTCCATAATGAGCTACAGTATCCCAATGAACTCCTAAAATTTTATAGGGTGGCCTAGAGAAATACATAAAAATGGGTGAGATAAAAATACCAGTAAGGGAATAAACATGATAATAGATCATAATATGTGATTCAAATGACATAACATGATATCATAAATTATACTGCTCAACAATAATCACATGTGGTCATAACATAAAGAACATGGTATCATAAGACCATTGAAACATGGGAATTTGGTAGAAACATTAAACAAAACATAAGCATAAGTCAAGTATAACCACTAAGAGAACATCACATGGTGGATAGAGTCCCATTATAGATTTGGTTTACTCTATAATCACATACATAACATCTAATGAAATAAAAACATTACCTAATTAATTGTAGATCTATCTGGTTTCACCCATACTAACCTGCAAATTGGTTATTTACATAAAATTAAATCAATCCTAAAGAATAAACATAAGAATTACCCGTGAAAATAAATGGGTTTCATAATCTTTCATCATATCATAATCAAATGATATTTCATAAAGATTTGAAATAGAATATTGAATAAAAAATTATGGATATTAACATCTGATTACATATGTATAGGTCTCAAAATACGGTTTTCATTTGGGAATAAGTACTTTGAATGATATTTTCATAAAAGGGTTAAGGGAATGAAAAATTCCCCTTAATTAGGCTTGATTTTAAAGAAGGTATTTGAGAAAAAAGATTACAGCATGTATTAACCCATAAAAGGAAGGAAGATTAAGATATTTATATATGTAAGAGGAATATATGGATAATTTAGAGTCATTTTATAACATCAAATAGATATATATATTAAGTTATTTAGAGAGAAAAAGGTCATAACCTAAAGTAAAAAAAGTGGGGTTTGGAGAGATCCCTTACCTTATATTCGAGAATCATTATTAACTTTTGCCTAATGTCCAAAACAACAATATAGAATTTATTAATTATTTATTTTAGAACCCTTTCCATTTATATTCTTTTACTACAACTTCATTATTTACATTTATAACCAATTCATTGAGATATAAAGACTAATTTCATTTTTCTGAGAGCATTTGTTTCATGGTTTAATGGTCGGATAACTTGTAGATAAATATTGATGTTATTTCCAAATGGGACAAAAACTATAGAAGTGAAATGAACATGTATTAATGTACTTAAAAAATTTAAATGGTATCACATAGTCTTATATATTCCAACATAGGTACAATTCAATAGTTAAAACGTTAATGTTATGAGGTTACTTCGTTTAGGAGGTTTTACCGACCATTATGAAATAGTTTTTTTATTTTATATAATATAAATATTAATTATAGAATATGACAATTTTATTATATAATTATTATAATATTTTCTAATAATAATTATTTTTTATGACTCGTCTTGAAGGTCGTGGGGAAAATGCAGTATATTGTTCATGGAGGCATTGAACCAACCATATTTTAAACAAATTTTTAATTTTATGAATGAAAGAAGTGAGGGTATAATATGGATATTTCATAATAATAATAACATATCACGAAATTTAGTATATTTTTGGAACTATATTTTGTTGATGGGGATCGTATGGGGGTGGTAGAAGAAGAATAAAATGGAAAGTGATTCTTTGAGAATCTTACATCATCCTTTGGTTCTCTCATCTTAGGATACCCATTAAGGCTTTTTGAAATAGTCTTTTGGTGTGACCATCAACAATAGTACATAGTGGAGATTATTTAAAATTTAATTGGGAATAATTTTTTCAAGCTAAAAATATTAGAAGGTGTCAGGAGAAGCAGTGGTATTTATAAAGGAATGAGAGGGGTGTTTTGCATATTATATTTATTTATTTATTATTTTAGATCAATACAACCAATAGTATTGATTATTGTGACTATATACAATGAATGGTTGATTTAATTTCAAACTAATGGTTTTTTACATCATTCACGACTCAAATAATTCATGTATTTATATTAAAATGAAAAATATTGTATTTTGTCATATTTCACTATTCATAAAAAATTGAACTATTTTAGAAAAATTCCAAAAATTAACATTAACAAATTTTTGGCATTTATATTCCAGGAATGACATAAAGTTTTCGAAAACAAAATTTTAAAATATTATAAAGTTAATTTGAAAAATATATCATTTATTTGAATAATTCTAAATTTAATATTATGACCAATTTTTTTACCCTTTGAAAAATTACATAAGGTCACATAAATAATATTATTATTATAATAAAACTGTATAATAATTTGTAGATCCATTTTATTAATTAATTTTTTTTAAATTCATATATTTTTTATAAAAGTGCAATTAGACATTTATGTTTTACATAAATACAAACACAAAATTTATCATTTTTAAAACATATATTTACTCGTACCATGGTCTAAATATATAATATTTTCATTATATAAGATTCAATTTACACTTACATTGGTGATTATAAAATTATATCATTCATGTTACTATTCCAAATGTTGAGATTACTAATCCAACAGTCAGGTTACTATTCCAACTGTTAGATCACTTTTCCAATAGTCATATTTGTAACGGTCATATGATTCTCAAATTCCTATAAATACCTCATATTTCATTAATTATTTATTCACTTATATTTTCCCTCTACTTTATATATGTAAATATTAATTTTCAAAATTCATATTTCATCACAAATATTCTACTTCATATCTACATTGTCGTTCATGGTTGTGATTATTCTAGGGGGGTCAAGCAGATCCCAAATTTCCTATTATAATTAAATTATTTTCAAATTTTTGTACCATTTTAATAATTTAAATTATTATATAAAAAATTATTCTCTAAATTTATTTTTTAAATTAATATGATAAATTTTTGTTAGTTTCAGAATGTGGTTCATGTACTTTATACTACATAACAAAATATGGACCAATTATAAGTTGGGAAATTCCATTAATAAAATTATAAATAGTTTTAAATAATAAAATAATAACTTAAAAAACTTTAATATACTAAAATGTTATAATTATTATGGAACCACCATTATCTATCCTCTATTCCATCAAATGGGAATTAAAAGTATCACTCGTGTGTACGTCTGGACTACCGCATCCACATAGTGATACAATTCATTTTCCATTACCATATTACATAGATGTTTATTGTTGTGGGTTTAATTTTTATATATGATATTTATTATATAATTATGATTCTATATTTATAATATCATATCTACCTTATTACATTGGAATTCATTGGAAAACGATAATGTCGCTCGTGCATATGTGTGGATTACCACCTCCTTGAAGCAATGTGATTTATTCTTCATTTCCTATTTACATGGATGGTATTGAAGACAATTTTAGGAATATCTATTAAATATATGTTATATTAATGATTCTTTAGAGATGAATCATTACTTATTTTTCTTTTAACTTATCAATAGAAAATTCAAAACATCATTCTTTTGTATGTACGACCTACCTTCTCCATGAATGGTGTCATTCATTTTTATATATCTATCTTTTATGGATGACCATAAATATATATATATATATATATATATGATTAATATATATTATATTTTTATCATGGTTAAAATTATAGATAATATTGAACCATGACCAAAGTATATATACAAGAGCTACATAATCAAAACTTCCATGAAAAATGAAATAGTTAAGACTTGTAAATGATGATTTCAATGTGGAATTATTAATATATGGGTATTGAAATGATATATGTGGATAATATATGATAACATAAGTATATATATAATTTTTTATATAGTTATAATAAAATTTAATTTATTATACATGAGGTTAGATCGTTTTCAAATAAAATTAAACTATAGGTAAGAGATTTATTTTACAATCTCATTGTTTATCAGGATTATTTATAATTATGTTTCTGATGATGAACATTCATGATCTACTTCTCAATTATATCAGGAATTTTATTATTCTCTAATTATTTCTAGATATTATATTTTTTCATTTCATTTTCTTAACATAAATTACCCAATAGATAGAAATAACATTTGTATGTTAAACTCACTTTATTTATCTCTTCGATCAAAATTCCTTTTTCTTCCATATCCATGTTTTCTAAAATTGTTTTCAAGAATATTTTTAATATAATCAAATTATTGTTTAAAGTAATTTTAATCCTTGTTTTACATTTTAAAAATTATTTTAAAATGAACCCTCTTGTAATTTTCCGAACGATTTACTCTTTCCAAAAATGGGAAAGGAATCATTGTTTTTACTTACAGAACATGAATATAATTCCCCAAGATCATGATAACTCAATGATTTTAATATTTTTTTATAGGTTACCATGGTTCTTTTCAAATAAAATGTTTCCTCAATATTTGGTATAATATTAAATTTTAAATAAGTGATTTATAAATCAAAATGGTGTTTTCCTCAAGAATTATTCTAATTTATCTTTTAAAGGAATTTTCATTTATCATAACATCCCTTGCTATTAATTATTCATTACTTGGGATAAGATACAATGATAAGACCCTTATTATTTATCTCGATGTTATATTATTATGATGATGAGAAGTTTATGAGACCAATTTATTTTATATTGGTTATGCTATGATGAAATATTGAAATGTTTATGAAACATGTTTCTCTTTTATGGGTTATGATATATGATTAATGATTTATGATATTTTTTCATAGATATGAATATATTATGATTATGTGATGGGTGAACCCATAATTATATATCCCTTCAATGCATTGGGTAAAAATAGATTTATCATAAGATAATAAGGACTAGAATGGGGAGTGAACCCAATTCTATATGGGACTCTTTAAACATTGATTTTCTTGGGATTAAAAATTGACTAAGGATGTCATGGAATAGGGATTGAAAAAAATACACTATGATAGTATTAGAACTAATCCTTGACTATGTAATTGATATTATGTGATTATTTATTTACCAAAAACATAAGTATGATGCCAATTTTATACTCTCATGGATCATGTTCTTTTATTACGTTATGTTTCTCATCTTAAGAACTTTCAATATTTATTCCATGACTCAATATTATCATCTTTGATATATAGGGAATGGTTTTCAAATTTTTTTCTTGTGTTTTCATAACCTTATGTTCATGCTAAATTTATGTTATCATTGATATATCCCTAGTTTTATCTTACTTAGAATCTAATCTAACCCTTTCTTATGTTTCATTTCCTAGGGTTATGAAGATATATTTTATTAAATATCTAATAAGGGCTCTAATTATGAAGAAATCAGTGGGAGATGTTATAGATCCATTATGAACAAATTTTTTATATACCTAGGTTTCCAAAATATATAAACCAATACGATTCAAGCATGGATTTTAATGTTATTTAATAAATATTAAAATATTAATATGTAAAATCTATGAATGAAAAATATGGATTTTTTTATAGTTCTTAATAGGGAATTATCATGTTGCAATATTTGGGTCATGCGATTGAAGGTTTTTATTTTCTTATAATGATATTTTCCTTTACTTACTGAAATTTTTCAAAGGGGGGAAGTACCATGACACAATATATTGGTTATATCATGGAGAGTCTTCATATGGATGTTCTATTTGGATTCATAGAGGAGGTAAAACATGTTGCAGTAGGTGTTCTATACAACATTAAGGATGTTGTGGGAGAGGCTACACAAAAATGTTGGTCTTTTAATAATGGGGGTTGGTATATCATGACCCTTGTTTATTCTCTAGGAAATTTCACAAAACTACAGTCTTTGGGGCCACACCAAAAGGTTCCTATAGATGGTGGTTTCACGAGAGTGATTAGAGATGCATCGTGGAGGATGTCTAACCAATTTTTAATTTTAATGATTTTACCGTTTTAAAAAATAGCTTTATAGACTTGTGAGGCTTCTTATTCCCCTATTTTACTTCTATTGAATCATGGATATCTCAAGGGAGTTCTCCCTCTTTGTAACGCCCCGACCCTACTTACCTAGAGTCGGTGCATTATTAAATAACATTGGAATGATCACAAGGGATCAAATTCCAAAAGACTGATCAGTTTAGTAGCCTTGTAAGTTCTAGATACATTCATAAGTTTTACATTAAATTATAAAATAAAAAACAACTACCACATTGTCTTCATTTACCATATTCATATCCCTTAGAATATCCTTACAGGTCTGTCATAATTTTATTTCTTCACATCCGGGGAAAAATAAAACATAGAAAGGGGTGAGCTCAGATGCTCAGTAAGGATACAAATTTAGAGGAAACCTTCATAAATAAGCATAAACATTTAAGTAAATGTATAAGAATAAAACATTAGACTTTTAAACATAAATTTCTGCATAATATGGAAAATATAAATCAAATAATTCCATTTACATATTCACATGTATATTCTACTAGTCTAATAATCACATGCAATATCAATAGCTAATTTCATAATGATAGAATGCATAATTCCAGACTTTATAACCACATAGTCAAGGCCTTGGGACAAGACTAAAAATAAGATTTCATCAGGGCCTTATTCTGAGACACTATTTTTTCTCATGAGACCTACCAATGCATCGAGGAGCTATAACGGGCTCCTCCCATCACTTACTAAGTACAAGGCATTCCTCATATGAAAAGGTTTAAACATAACATAAACATTCGTATTAAAACTAGCATACAAAATGTCAATAATTTATCCATAAAACATGACTGGTGTTAAAATAAAACATCCACAATAAAAAATATCACAAGACCTTCAATACAATATAAGAAGTTTTTTATCCACTTCAAACAAGCTTAAAATCCATCAAAGTATGTTGACATAGATGAAATCAAAACCTTTATTGAGAAAATCATCTCTTTATTTTTTTGAAATGATTTAGAAGTTACATAATTATAAAAGAAAACATTTATTTTTAAAATATTCTTATAATATTTTAAGGGAAGGTTCGAAGATTTTATAATGGTGTAAAATAGCCGCACCCGCCGTATAAGTAAAAAAATGACATTCTTACCTTAATTTTGTCGAAAATGTCATAAAGTACCTTGTTTGGAAAATGAAGAAAAGATTCCTTTCAAAAAATATATGGTCAAATAAGGGTATAAATGAATTTAACACATATCCTAGTAAATAGTAAGAATTTTTTGAATTACATTTTTCAAAATACAGAGATGTGGATGATAAAGAGGTCCAAATAGACACTTATTTATTATCAACCTAGGATAAGTAATGAGATAGTATAATTAACCCTTACCTTGTAATTTTACTTATTAGATGGTATGTTAACCTACTTTATAATAGTTAAAACATTGTTATTAAATTATAAAATAACTATATATATAAATATGATATCATATATGATCCTCTAATATTGCTTTGTTAATAATATTTCTGTAGTATCATCGTTTCGGGTGTTAACTGATTCATTTTCCGTTATATGCTTGGTTACATAAGCCATGTTTTTTAGGGATAGGATGTATCTGATTCATATACAGAATGATATTACATTAATAAAAATTATTTTTAATACTAAAAAGAAAATTATTCTTGAATGATTATGATGGAGAATGAATCTCATCGCGTTCGTTGAGAAGGTAATCTGTACGTACGCACGAGCGACAATATCATTATATTGATGGTTAAGTCATATGTAATTGGATAGTATATCATATATAAAGAATCATTAAAATTTTATATTTATTATTTACAACAGTTATACTCATTATTATACCCATCCAAAATAATGAAGTGTTTGAATAACAAACTACACCATGATGTGGAGACGGTATGTTGTACGTACACACGTATGGTGACTTTATCATTTATAGGATAGATAGAATAAAGGATATGGTTGTACCATATTTATAATAACATCACAGTATATATAAGGTATTGGAGTTATTATTTTGGTATGGAAACAACAAATAAAGATGAAGTGGAAGAAGAAAATAACTTGAAATAGGGTGGTGAAATTATTACCTTTTCATTGGGTGTTTCCTTTTAAGTTGATGAAAAGGGATCCTTAGGTTGGATTTATGATCAAAGTAAGGAATTTATGTTGATGTGAGGGAAGTTAGAATGATATTTGGGTAGGTTATGGACTAACCAAATGGATTTAGAGGTGCGAAATTAAGATAAGGGGAAGTACCCTTTTATAAGAGAGGTGAGGGCCACTTTATGAAAAGCTTGAAATATTATTCTTTGAATAAAATCATTTTTTGTTTCTAATGGATACAAAATGATTTATTTATAGGTTAAAGTGGTTATGGGTTGAAAACCTCTCAACCAATAGGTTTTATACTGGTTTAGGTCACCATATTAACCCTATCTTTTATATTAAACTGTTAGTTAAATAGTTTGACATTTATCATGTCATTTTGTATTTTTATATTATATAGTTAATAAAAATACTATAAACTACCAAGAGAACCCCAAGTGGTTAATTATTTATATAAATAACCTTATATAAGTCCTTTTGTGGAACTTTATATTTTTAGGAATATTATATCAATTAAAAATATAGTATTTGTTTTAAAAACTCAATTATGTCAATTTTGACACTATTTAGTATTTGTTTTTTTTTGAAAGCCAAAAAAACTTTATCGCTTCGAATAAAATTTATTTAATAAATCATAACATGTCATATTAACCTATAAAATTAATGGGATTCATCATAAGTCTCAATTTACATTTATTTGGATATTTATAATATCAATTATTTTAATATTCCCTTAATAAGGTAATTACTGCATCATCATTGTGTCATAAATAAATTAAATTATTTAATGTCTAAAAATTATAAATAAAATACCATTATGTAGGAAATAATTTTATCTCTATAATTAATATTTATAGTCGAATTTATATTGTGGTTAAACCTATATATTTAGGACATGTGTTAGGGTAATTATAATATCATTTTTACCTTTAATTACCTTATTTACTTTTAACCGTGGTAAATAAAAGTCAAAAGTTACTATTCATGGAAAATTATTTTAATCTTATTGAACCACATTTTACTTACTGATATTAACTTTGTCTCTCGGAGTTTGTAAATTCAACTCACAGAAACAGTAAAACTATGTTTTATGCAAATTTTAAAATGCTCCTAGAAGGTGGGTAAAAGACAGTAAAAAGTTCAATAAAATTTTATATATCAAAACTTATTATAAAATCAATACAATGAATTAAATTGAACATATATAGCTATTATGTATATATTTTGACCTAAAATAAATTAAAATAAAATAACTAATTATTTAAATAGAAAGTCGGTTTTAAACAATAACGTAGTATTTTTTACTATTCATCAAAAATTGAAAGTTTTTAGAAAAATACCAAAAATTCACTCTAAGATAATTTTCATATTCAGAATAAACGAATGATATCCATTTTCAAAAATAAAATTTCAAAAATTTTCAAAAGTGGGTATTACTATTCATAACGGCTAGTTTGATTGGTCGTGGTGTGTTAAAACTCCAAGTTGCATACAACGTAAGCTACTGAATTTTTCAAAGGGAAACGTACCATGGAAGCTTGGGGTGTTACATTCTCCCCTCCTTAAAATAATTTCATCCTCTATATTTCTATAATATTACTGCAAAAAGGATTAGGGTGGTTCTTCATCATAAGTTCGTCGGGTTCCCACGTTGCCTCTTTCATCTTATGGTTTCTCCATAAAACTTTTACCAGACGAGTTGTCTGGTTTCTCAACACTTGTTCTCCGGAATCAAGAATTTTGACAGGCACTTCACAATAATATAGATCAGGTTCTAGTTCAATTTTTTCTTAGGTCAGTACATGCGCTGGGTCAGGCATGTTTTTTCTCAACAGTGATACGTGGAACACATCATGAACTCTGGAGAGACTTGGAGGAATTTCCAAACAATAAGCTAAAACTCCAATTTTTTTAGAATTTCGAAAGGTTTGATGTACCTAGGACTCAATTTACCCTTCTTAACGTAACATATAACACCCTTCCATGGAGATGCCTTCAAGAAAAATGGTCTCCTACTTGAAATTCCAAACCCTTCCTTCGGTTATCGGCATAGCTCTTTTTCTCACTTTTGGATGCTATGATGTGGGTTGGGATTACCTTCACATTTTCCATTGTTTCCTCAACAATTTTTGGGCCTACGAGTTTTCATTCACCAACATCATCCCAACAAGTTGGTGTGTGACATCTCTTTCCGTATAACGCTTCATATGGTTCCATATGGATACATTACTGGAAGCTATTGTTATTGGAAAATTCTACACTACGTAAATATTGATCCCACATAACTTGTAATTCAAGTGAGAAAGATCTCAACATGTCTTCCAATCTTTAAATAGTATGTTCTGATTGTCCCTCGGCTTGAGGGTGGTAGCAAGTGCTCAAACGAAGTTCAGTATCCAAGGCCTTCTAAAGACCTTTCAAGAATCTTGATGTAAAATGGGGATCACGATCACAAAAAAAATGATAGGGGTATACCATGAAGTCTTACAGCTTCATTAATATATAGTCTTTCAAGGCGTTCAAGTTTTAAATCTTCTCTTATAGTAAGAAAATGTGCTAACTTGGTAAGATGATCAACAATGACCCATATTGCATCATTCCTTCTAGGAGTCTTTGGTAGACCCATGAAAATTTCCATCATAATATTATCACATTACCACTAAGGTATGGGAAGAGGTTTCAAGACCCCTCCAGGTTTTTGCCTTCAAGATTTGACTTATTGAAAAACCGTACATCTTGACACAAAATCAGCAATCTCACTCTTTTTTTTGTCCCATTAAAAATGTTCCTTCAAATCTCTATGCATCTTGGTTCTCCTAGGGTGTATATAGAAATTGGAGCTATGAACATCATCCAAAAAATCCCTTTTTAGATCAGGTATGTTAGGAACACAAAGTCTCTTCTCAAATTTCAAAATTCCATCTTCATATATGAAGTCACTAAATATCACATCATTCACAACATTAATCTTTTTTTGAAACTCCTCATCATCAATCTGAGAAAATGTTATCCTTTCTAGTAAATATTCTTTGGAAACCATTTTAAAAAGTATTGATGTTTCACCTTCCATGGTTATTCCCATATCCATCTTTACTAGATCCATTAAAACATGATCTCTTTCAACTCTCATCTTGTTCAAAACTCCATGATCCTTTCTACTCAAAGCATCACCCACCTTATTTGCCTTCCCCGAGTGGTAGTGTATAGTGAAATCATAATTCTTGAGTATTTAAATCCATCATCTTTGCCTCATGTTGAGTTCTTGGTGTCAGAAAATATACTTCAAACTCTTGTGATCAGTATAAATCTCACATTTTTCACCATAGAGATAGTGTCTACATATTTTTAGAGAAAAGATTACAGCTGAAAACTCAATATCATGAGTGGGATAGTTTTGCTCAAGAATTTTTATCTATCGTGATGCATAATAAATAACTCTATAATTCATTATAAGGACACAACCAAGTCCTTTCTTTGAAGCATCATTATAAACAAAAAACCCATCGTTCCCTAATGGTAGAGTCAAGATAGGATCATTGAAAAATCTTATCTTCAGTTCTTCAAAACATTCTTCACGCTCTTTTTGTCCAAACAAATTTAACACCTTTACATGTGATCTTGGTTAATGGGTTAGCCAACCGGGAAAAATTCTGGACCAAACGACGATAATAACCTACTAAACCAATAAACTTGCATACCTCAGTTATACTTGTCATTTCTGGCCATTCATGGATTTCATTGGTCTTTGAAGGATTAATAGAGATTCCATCCTTAGAGATAATATGTCCATGAAAATAAATCTCTTGAAGCCAGAATTCACACTTTCTAAACTTTCCATATAATTCATTTCTTTTGAGGGTTTTCAGAATAGTACACAAGTGATTTTCATGATCTTCATAGTTTTTTGAGTATACCAAGATATCATCAATAAATAACACTAAAAATTCATCAAGATATTCCTTTAAAACTCTGTTAATTTGATCCATGAAGACAGAGGGTGCATTAGTCAATCAAAAAGGAATTCCTGTAAACTCGTAATGCCCGTACCTAGTTCAAAATGCCATTTTCAAAATTTCTTCCTTCTTCACACACAACTGATGATATCCAAATTGAAGGTCAATATTTTTAAAAAATATCAAGCTCCATGAAGTTGGTCGAATAAATCATCTATTCGAGGTAGGGGATACTTGTTCTTTATTGTTATAGAATTGATCTCCATGTAGTCAATGCACAACCTCATAGATTTGTCTTTCTTCTTAACAAAAAGGACAAGGGATCCCCATTAATAAAAAATAAGGAGAATAAATCCCTTGTTACTCAATTTCTCTAGTTGTTTCTTTAGTTCCACTAATTCCACAATGTCCTTTCTATAAGGGGTCTTCGATATGGGCCTTGAACCATGAATTAAATCAATGGAAAACTCAATTTCTCATTCTGGAGGTTGTCCAAGTAAATCCTCTAGAAACACATCAACATATTCTTTCACAATAGGTACTTTCTCTATTTGAACATTATTTTCCTCACCAATAGTTATTTCATTATCTTCCTCCCCAATAATTCAATTTAGTAGAGCTACAGGGGTGGATCTAGATAAAAATCAGGTGGTGATGTTTCTACTCTAAAGATAAGGTACTCCTTATCATCATTGAAAATTGTAACCTCCTTCTTCTTACAATAAATTTTTGCATCATGGTCCAAAATCCAATCCATACTGAGGAGTATATCAAATTCCATCATGGTTATGACGATGACATCATCAGATAAAGAAAATTTATATGCCCTAATGGGAACTGATTCACAAAACTTTGTTACGATGATATTTCCCTTAGGATTTTTGACTGACAACTCCCTTGTTAATTTAAGTTCAAAATATCTTATTTTATTAGAAAACTGGGAAGAAATGAAACAATGTGATGATCCAGAATAAAAAAAATCATTGGCTAAACTTGAGAAAACCATTAAATTACCCACCACCAAGTCTTTCGGAGCTTTAACCTCTACAGTAGTGATTACATAAGCTTGGCCTCACACCCTTGGCCTTTTATAAGGTATGTTCCATTAGTGCTTAGGACATTCAATTTAATAATTCCACTTTTCTCTACAATTGTAGCATTCAACGTTGATAGCCTCTTTCTTCCCCTTGCAATCACGAGTTTAGTGGCCTTTTTCACCACACTTGTAACAGAATCTCATTCCCTTCAGGCAAGTATCAGTGTGTTTATTCCCATATTTACCGTATGATAGATTTTCAGCTTTTTCCTTCTTCCCCTTATTTTCATTTACAGAGTGTTTGGAAGATCAATGTTTCCCTTTATTTTCTTTAATGTCGTAAGACTTAGAGAATTCATTTTCTATCTTGATAGCGCATGAGACAATATCTTTATACAATGATAACGATTGTGAGACTAATTCTTGGTGGAGAAATGGTTTTAACCCACCATAGAATCAATAAATATTACTCCTTGTGTTACCTATATAATTTGTTGAATTCCTTGCTAACCTTGTAAAGTTAGCCTCATACTTTACGACATTCTCATCCTCCTTTTTCCTCAGACTCAGAAATTTTCATTCCATATTCGCTCGATGGTCACAATGAAAGTATTTCTCTAAGAAAATGTCTCTAAGATCCCTCCTTTCCATGTTCAATACATCTTCAACTTCCTTTGTGTTTTGGATTAATGACCACCATTGATCTGTATATCCCGTGAGGTGATAAACTGGCATGAAAACTTTTTCTCTTTCGCTACACCCCAAAGCATGAAATTTTTTCTCTAAAAAATTTATCCACTACTCATATAATATTTGATTTTTACTCCCATTAAATTTTGGTGGTTTTGGATCATTAAGTGGTCTAACATTTATCCTCTGCATTATGGATCAGGGTGCTCCATATAGGTAAGGTTATGTTTCATAACCTGAGTGAGTTATCCCAGTATGGGGATTTGCTGATTAGGACTAGTTTCATCACCAGCTCCACTATAATTATCTTGAGTAGAACATAAATCCCTATATGGATTACATTCTTTGATATGATTTACATTCCTTCCACTGGGCACCATTTCTAAAAAATTTCATATAATAGATTAATTAATGAATCACAATACATAATTCCAAACTTGTAAAACACTTAACATAAATTGAATAGTTTATGGATATAATCCAAAATCATAAAAATGTTTTCTTTGAGGAGGTATACACTCCTAAATCCTTCATAATGGTTTGTAAAGAAAATTTGAAGTATCCTAAGCATATCCCCCGTGAGTGTCATAACCAAGAGTGTAACAAAGCTCGTTGTTGTGCACCCGTTCCATTTGAGTCTTGATCAAAGTGATGTTTTTTGGGTTTTACCCTTAGGTACATATGTGCCAGAGCCACCTCTACCTACTCATATCCAGAAAGGTATGTATTTCTTGGAAAACTCAGAAAATTTTTACATTACCAAAATTCTAGGAAGTTCTTCTATACTAATCCACAATGTCTACCTTAGGGTAATGTTCTCTAATCAGAGTTTCTCTAAATCTACCTTCCAAGGTTTGTAATAAAATTCCGATGATAACAACTATAATGCCCCAACCCCAGTTACCCAGGTTTGGTGCATTATTACATAACATTGGCGTGATTACAAGGGATCAAATCCAAAAACAATGATCAGTTTAGTAGCCTTGGAAGTATTAGATATATTTATAAGTTTAACATTACAATATAAAATGAAAAACAACAACAACATTGTATTCATTGAAAAAATTCATATCCCTTAGAATATCCCTACAAGTTAATCATAATATACTTCTTCACATCCTAGTAAAAAAATAGAACATTGAAAGGGGTGAGCTCAGATGATCAGTAATGATAACAATATAGAAGAAACTTTCATAGATAAGCATAAAAATTTTAGGCAATGTATAAGACTAAAACATACCCTTTTTAAACATACAATTCTAAATAATATGGCCAATATAAATCAAATAATTCCATTTTCTTATTCACAAGGATATTCTAGAAGTCTAATAATCACATGCAATATCAATAGAAAATCTTATAATGATGGAATGCATAATGCCAGACTTGATAACCACATAGTCAAGGCCTTGTGCCAAGACTACAAATAAGATTTTGTTAAGGCCTTATTCCAAGACACTAGTTTGTCTCATGAGACCTATCGATGAATCAAGAATCTATAGCAGGCTCCACCCGTCACATACTATGTCCAACTCATTCCTCATATAATAAGGATTAAACAAAACATTAACATTCGTATAAAAACTACTATACGAAATGTCAATACTTTATCTATAAACCATGAATGGTGTAAAAATAACACATCCACAGTCAAACATAACAAAAAACCTTCAATAAAGTATAGAAATTTTGTATCAACTTCAAACAATATTAAAATCAATCAAAGTATCTTTACATAGATGAAATCAAAACTTTTTTTTTGAGAAAAACATCTATTTCTTTTTTTTGAAATAATTTAAAAGTTACAAAATTATAAAAGAAAATATTTATTTTGAAAATATTCTTATAATCTTTTAATAGAAGCATCGAAAATGTTATAACGACAGAAAATAGCTGCACCCACCGTATAAGTTAAAAAAAAGACATTCTTACATTAATTTTATCTAAAAGCTCATAAAGTACCTTGTTCGGAAAATGACGGAAAGATTAATTTCAAAACATATAGGGTCAAATAAGGGTATAAATAGATTTAACACATAGTCTAGTTAATGGTAAGAGTGTATGTAATAACATTTTTATTAAAACACAGATGTGGATGATAAAGAGGTCCCAGTAGATACTTACGTATTAACAACCTGAGATAAGTTAAGAGATTTTAGAATTAACCATTACCTTTTAAATTTAATTATTAAATGGTATGTTAACCTCTGGTATAATCATTAAAACATTGTTATTAAATTATTCAAGAACTATATACATAAATATGATATCATATATGATCCTATAATACTACTTTGTTAATAATATTTCAGTAGTATCATAGTTTTTGGTATTAACAGATTTGTTTTCCTTTATATGCTTGGTTATGTAAGCCATTTTTGTTATGCATAAGATGTGTTTGATTCATATACAGAATGATATTATGTTCATAAACATTATTTTTAATCATAAAATGGAAATTATTCTTGAATGATTACGATGGGGAATGAATCTCATCACGTTCGTGGAGACGGTAATCCGTACGTACGCATGAGCGACAATATCATTGTATTGATGGTGAAATCGTATGTAATTGGATGGTATATCATATAAACAGAATCATTAACATCTTATATTTATTATTTACATCAGTTATATTCATTATTATACCCATCAAAAATAATGAAGTGTTTGAATAACAAATTACACCTCGATGTGGAGACGGTAAGTCGTACGTACTCACGTATGGTGACTTTGTCATTTATAGGATGGATATAAAAATGAATATGGTTATACCATATTTATAATAACATCATAGTATATAGATGGTACTAGATTTATTATTTTTGTATGGAAAAAATAAATAAAGAGGAAGTGGAATAGGAAAAGAACTTGAAAGAGGGTGGTGAAATTATTACCTCTTTTTCGGGTGTCTCCTGTTGAGTTGATCAAAACGGATCCATAGGTTTGATTTCTAATCAAATTAAGGACTCTAGGTTGATTTTATGTAAGTTGGGAGGATATTTGGGCAGGTTTAGGCCGATCCAAATGGCTTTGGAGGCGTGAAACTAAGAGAAGGGGAAGTACCTTTTTATAAGAGAGGTGAGGGTCACTTTAGGAAAAGATTGAAATATTATTTTATAATAAAATACGTTTTGGCTTATAATGTCCCCAAAATGATTTATTTCAAGTCTAAGGTGGGTATGGGTATAAAACCTATCAAACAATAAGTTTTAGATAGGTTTAGGTCACCATATTAACCTTATCTTTTATATTTAACTCTTAGTTAAATAGTTTGAAATTTA
Source organism: Viscum album (assembly GCA_963277665.1). Classification (NCBI taxonomy): domain Eukaryota; kingdom Viridiplantae; phylum Streptophyta; class Magnoliopsida; order Santalales; family Viscaceae; genus Viscum; species Viscum album. The sequence continues at coordinate 576,715,567 of OY728120.1, read as the reverse complement.
TCATGTCTCTTTGTTTTTTTATATTATATGGTTAATAAACTTACTATAAATTGCCAAGAGAACCACAAGTGGTTAATTATTAATATATATAACCTTATCTATGTCCTTTGGCTGAACCTTAAATTTTTATGAATATTATATCAATTAATAATATAGTATTTTTTTTAAGAACTCAATTATGTCAATTTTGATACTATTTAGTATTTGATTTATTTGAAATCCATAAAAACTTTATCACTTCGAATAAATTTTTTTATTCAATAATATCATGTCTTATTAACCTATAAAATTAGTGGGATTTATCATAAGTCTCAATTTACATTTATTTGGTTATTCATAATATCAATTATTTTAATATTTATTTAATAAGGTAATTACTGCATCATCATTGTGTCATATATAATCTAAATTATTTAATGTATAAAAATTATAAATAAAATACCATTATTTAGGAAATCATTGTATAATTCTAATTAATATTTATAGTATAATTTATATTTTGTGTAATCTAATATTAAAAATGGTTTAGTTATTAAACTTTGAATTTAACACTACTAACTATTCTTTAAATAAAATAATAATAAATTTAATAATCTAATCCAAGTGGAACAAAAGATCATATTTTATTACCAAGGTTGTTTTTGTTTGAATTACACTTATCTAATAGAATTAGGGCATGTGTTAGGGTAATTATAATATCATTTTTACCTTTAATTTCCATATTTACTTTTAACCGTGGTAAATAAAAGTCAAAAGTTAATATTCACCAAAAAAATTATTTACATCTTATTGAACCACATTTTACTTACTAATATTAACTTTTTCTCTCAGAGTTTTGAAATTCAACTCAAAGAAATGGTAAAATTCAGTTTTATGCAAATATTCAAATTCTCCTAGAAGGTGGGTAAAAGATAGGAAAAAGTTCAATAAAATTTTATATATCTAAATATATTATAAAATGAATCCAATGAATTAAATTGAACATATATAGGTATTAGGTATAAATTTTGAGCTAAATTAAATTAAAATAAAATAACTAATTATTTATATAGAAAGTCGGCTTTAAATAATAACGCATTGTTGATTAGTATTCATCAAAAATTGAAAGTTTTTAGTTTAATACCAAAAATACACCCTAAGATAATTTTCAAATTCAGAATCAAAAAATGAAGTCCATTTTGAAAAAAAAAATCAAAATTTCAAAAAAGTGGGTATTACTATTCAAAACGGCTAGTTTGATTGGTCGTGGTGTGCTAAAACTCCAATTTGCATACAACGCAAGATATTGCATTATTCAAAGGGAAACGTATCATGGAATCATAGGGTGTTACACTCTTCTTAATCTTTGATTCCAAGCCACTCCTCTTTGGTTTTCAATTAGTTTGGTAGGATAATTTACCTTTTCTCTATTGTTTCTCATCCCTCTTTCCACCCCTCTTTGTTTTTATTTCTATATAATCCCTTTTGGTAATTTTGGTTGAATTTATGGATTTTTTATTTTATAATCATGGGGATTTTAATGTTTGTGGAATGTAGATTCCATTTGATGTTAGGTTTTTTCTTTTATCATCAATGAAAACTTATTACAACTTGTCTTCAATGATTTAGGTGGGATCATTTCTGTAATTATATTAATAAGAAAGTGAAAAAATGATTGGATTTCATAAATTCATTTTCTCTCAAATTGATATCTATACATGATACCTTTGATATTTTTTAAAAATATCATCATTTTCTTACTTGGCACAAACTGGATTTTTAATGAATTTTTAGTATTCATTTGAATTGGGAATTTTTTCATTACAATTATTTTTAGAAATTCATATGGTGCTTTTTATGGTAGTTTTTATGATTAACAAATGATTTTGATGTCGTTTTATTTTTCATATAATGGAACCCTTATTTAAGGGTTATTTAAAATTAAAGAAGTTTTTTGTTTTTAATTAAATCATAATGGGTGGAATCTTTGGTTTCAAAATTGTTGAAACTCAATTCTAAAGAGATGGGACATTATATATTTCAAATGATGTTTTGGTAACTTTTTTCAATTATGGGAAAAAGGATAATTTTTTACTTTATTTAAAGGACCTTAATGGTTTGGGAAATTGATAGTGTTATATCTTGGTCTTCCAAGATCATTTTCAATGCACAATTAGAACTTTTAAAAATTATTTGTTGATGATTTTGAACCCCTAGCATGATTACCCTGAATTTTTTATCTCTCTCTATATATCATGCCTCCTATTTATTGTGCACACTTTTGAAAATAATTCAATCTTTATGGTTGATTCTTATTCATGGATGTAAAAGGGGATGCTTCTTGCGATAATTTCATGGGAGACATGGTTTCTAAGTAGAATACATGTATGAGTTTTTTCCGATTTTTCATTATTCTTTGGTATTTTCCCTAGGAATTATTATACTAGACTAGTGGTCACCTCCTATGAGACCAAAAGGGTAATAGATAATGGAGAATTTTGTTAGGTTCACTATATATAAGTCAATTATTTGGTGTTTTGTGAGTGAGGTCTAAGATAATATTATTATACACCCTAGTAACTTTCTCAATAATCCTAGATCACATTGATGATGATGTAGTGGACCCTTCGTAACACCTTGTTTGTAAACCCTAGATCATGATCTAGTTATTTTCAATATTTATTTTTTTATTTCATATTCCATTAGTTCTTTTCTATGTTTATATTTTAATTCATTTATTTTTTTAGTTTACTTTAGAATGTATTTAAAAAATCTTTTGGAAGGTACGGTTTTAAAAAAAAATGTTTTTTGAAATTTGTTTTCTAATAAGGATTTTGAAATGAGTAAAATAGTCTTGTTTTTACTCAAATTGTAATGTCCTAATTTCTAGTTTTAAAATAATTTATGTTCTTAGTGATTACCCCAACATTATTTTATGGAAATAAATAGGGTTTTATATTATGTAAAAAGAATAAAGAATGTCATTTGTTTTCATTAAAGTCTTTCAAGTGAAAAATATACAAACAAATTCTATTTCAAAAAATATATTTATGAAGTTAATAGTATAAGTAATTGACTCTGGTGAAATCCTATTGGGTACGTTTAGCTCAAAACCTTCATATGCATCGATGTGTGTGTGTGTATAACTTACATGATTTTTCTCACTCACCCAGGTTTTTATTTTATTCATTGTTGTTTTCATTAGAATAATGATGGATGATTTGGAATTTTTTAGTGGCTATTGGTCACATTTAGTTGGTTTATAAGTAATTTAGGATTTTGGTTTATTTTGGGGTTCTAGAATATGAAAAACTATTTCCATTTGTTCTAAAAAATTTAAATTTTCCAATTTTAGTTGATGTAATGTATCTTCTTCCGATGTATGTTATTAATGTGGTGCTTAGTTATTTAAATTACTCATGATTTCATAATGTAAATATTCACATTTTATGATTCTTCCTTGTTTGGTTCATTCGATATTTATAATTGTTTGTTTTATTTATGTGGAAGTCAAATGTTCGGGTAAACCATGTCAGATTATTAGGGAAGTTTCTATTGCATGATTTTTATTATTATATGAGTGTGAAACCATTACCAAGAATGTATTCTTGATAAACAGACACTTGTTTTCCGACCCTGTGGATTGGGAACTCCCTTAGGGTATAGTGTCTATTTGGGTTAGAAGATACGCCAAGTCTACCAAGGATGGTTTATTACATGATATAGGTATACCAAGTGATTTGTCTGGTGTGTGGTGTTGATACTAGGTGTAGTATATTCCACTTAATAACCAGTGGATTAGTACAGAGTACCCAAGGATGTATCCATAGGGGATAAGAATATCTCAAATGATATTTGGGTAACTAGTTTCTATTTCTTGGGTACCAAGTGGCCTCTAGAGTTAATTTTTTTTAATTTTAATAAAGAAATTAATAAAAACATGTATACCAACTTCATAATTCTAAGTCGATCGCACACCTTAGAATCATCTGATTCTATGATACCCCCTCCACGATTCCTATAATTTTATTTCTCACTAATCAATAAATAATATATATTAGGATAATTCAGGTGATAAATATTACCCCATACATTCCTCTTCTATCAATTTATTTTAATATTCGTCACTTTATTATCGTAAATCCCTAATTTTCTAGTTTCCATCTGATTCTTTGATTTTAGATGAACGATGTAGAATAAATTGTAACACCCCAAGATTTTATGAAAAATATTCTTTTAATTCATTAATGTCTTGTGTTTTATGCTACACCAAGATTACCTTGCGCTATACGCAACACCGTATTAGCTTGCAGTATACACAACACTATTCTTGGATCGTGTTACACACAATTTTGATAATAGTTATTCTACGCAACATTGAGTATATATATATATATATATATATATTCAGTGTATAAATAAAACATGGTTGGATTATGTTATATGAAATAATGAAGGATTCTTGCACAGCATGCAACCCTTACTTGGCTTGTATTACACGCAATCGCGACCTTCCTAGATAGCGTGTGTTGTATGCAATACCGGATTTTACTAAACAATGATATATTATTATAATATTGTTATGAACTAGACATTATGAATAGTGCTAACTATATTTTTAATTTTATAACATTATTATTCATCTTACACATTTATAGAACATGGTATAAGAACAAAATAAATTTTTCGGGTAAAATAAGTATTTTTCAAAAAAATGCAGTTTTGCCGCCTTTTGATGGTGCACCCATTTTAAATATAGTTTTTGACATGTTTATAAGTTCAATTTTACAAAATAAATTTTTTTTTTGAATTAGGATATAAAAATTTACATTAGATAAAGTTTTGATATTTTTCCGATAACTTTCATATTTTATTGAATAGTAAAAACACGCTATATTTTAATTAAAAACAACTTTTTTCATCGTAATATCTTATGTGGTTAAATTATAATATTGAATGGTTTTAATGTATAAATAGAATATATTTTTAGCATTTAATATAATGTATGTCATTAGCATTGATTTTACCTTGAATTCGTAGGTTAAATCAATTCAATCTTTTTCAATGTTTTAAAGAAAAACCTGTTTTCTTTCGACAACGGGATTGATTTTAATTTAATTTCTGCATCTTTTTTGTATTGAATTTGGAAAAATGGATTCCATATTTGGAATAATTGGGTCCAAATTATGTTAATAATCTACTTTTTATTTTTAGGCATTTTGAATAGTAACTACGGTAAATTTTATTTACTATAGTTAAAGGTAAATCGGGTAATTAAGGGTAAATATAAGATTATAAAATTACCCTAACACTTGTAAAAATCCTATTGGATGGCTAAAAGTAGACCCATATAACCTAAGGGTTGGATTAGATTCATTTTATGGACTTTTGTCCATGAAAATAATTTAATTATTATTAAAACCAAAGAATGTGACAACATGTCACTTTCTTAAATATTATAAGTATAATAATTTTAATATAGTGATAAACTTCATGAAACTTCGAACATGAATAGTCTCCAGAAATATAATACAATTATATACATCATAGGAATTTATTTATAATTTTTAGGGATTAAATAATTATCATTTATTATGACACAAAGATGATGCAGTATTTGTCTTATTAATGAAATATTGACATAATTGATGTTATAAATGCCCAAATAAATGTAATTTGAGACATTTTATGACTTAAATTAATTTTTTAGGTTAATATGACATGTTATTGTTGATATAAGTAACTTGGTTCTAACTTATCATTCTGTTATGAATTTCATAAAAATCATGTACCAAATAGTGTCAAAATTGACATAAATTAGTTTTTAAAACAAATATTATATTATTAATTGTTATTTAATTCCTAAAAATCTAAGGTTCGGAAAAATGACTTAGATAAGGATATATATATTAATAATAAACAACTTGGGATTTTTTTGTCTTGTTATGGTAAGTTTATTAACCATATAGTGTAAGAATAAAAAGACACGGTAAAAGTTAAATTATTTAACTTAGAGTAAAATCTAATTGATAAGGTTAAAATAAAAACCTAAACTTGTCTAAATACTATTGGATGAGAGGATTTCGACCCATCCCCACTTTATCTTCGAAATAATACCCTTTGTAACCATTATAATCCGAATTTGACCTTCATATAAAATAATATTTTGAGATTTTCCTAAGGTTCCCCTCTCCTCCCTTATAAAAGGGCACCTCCTCCCCCTCTTCCTCACACCACTTTGAGCCTTCAAGCTCGAACAACCCCTGCCAATTTCTCCTCTCCACTTACCTAGAAACACCCTAGAGGTTATGGTCTTCTTCAAAGACCTATTTTAGTGCCCTAAAAGGAGGTCTCAAAGAAGCACTTCAAAGAAGAGGTAATGTCCGTTACCGATTATTTCATCTTTATTTCTTCTTCCACTTCTTCTTCTTTAGTTGTTTCATTATGAAGTAATAACATCCGTATCACTCATATACTTATATGTTATTATAAGTATGAAACAATTCTATTTCACCATCTATCCATCCTACGGAAAAAGGAAATCACCGCGCGTGCGTACGTACGGAATACCGTCTCCACGCCGTGGTGTAATCTATTTTCCACCAACACCTTACTTGGATGGGTATAATGGTGTAAATAATGACTATATATGACTAAAATAAAGTGATATTGATTCTGAAATATTATTCATACAATCCAATACAATTCCACGATCATAGGAACGATATCATCACTCGTGCGTACGTACGGAATACCATCTCCACGATGTGATGCGACTCGTTCTACATGATCTTCATTTCATAATGATTATATAAATGAATTGAATTAATGAATATGATATATATTACACTAATAACATTATGGAAATTAGGTATCTATAACCTAAAGAGAAGAATAAGAATTTATTCGACAAAACACGCATAAGAACAAAAATTAATAAACACCCGAATAACAAGTAGTAATGAAATATTACTAATAAGAAGCTAAGAATATGACCATATATGATATAATAACAATAAGTATGATTATGTAATAAGTCAGTAACATTATTTAAATCATTATACAGGAGGTTTAGACACTTACGAAGCAAAATGGACCTTAGGTAAGGGAAATATCACAATCTCATTTTTATCCGAGATTGTTTATACTTTGGTATTTACTGGGGTGTATTTTATCATCCAAATCCATGTCACCTAAATATGTAATATTATTTCCATCCACCTACAATTTTTTAAATCCAATTTTACCCTTCGGTGAGTTTTTAGTAAAAGATATGAAAGGAATCTTTTGTCGTTTTTCGTACGAGGTACTTTTTCACTTTTCCGAAAAAAGTATGAGAAGAATGTTTTTTTTAACTTATACGGCATGAATAGATTTTCAAAACATTATTTCCAAGAAGATTCCTTTACAAGTTTTCATGTTTATTTTTAATCAACTTATTTTATTTTAAAATTGTATGACATGTTAAAGAAAGGAAAATGTTTTTGAAGTAGAATGGATATTTTCCTCAAGAATGGAGTTCAAGTGCTTTATCAAAATTATTTTCCATCTAAGATAATATAGGGTTATGTTTCTATCCCTATTATTACATTGACTTGATTATGTTGTGATGGAATTATTTTTATGAATTCCTTTATTTTATATGAATTGTTTTATGAGGTCATGTTGTTTAAGAATCCCATTTTTACTACATGGGTTATGCGATGATGTATGATTTATGATTTTGTGGCACACATAAGAATGGTATCATTATGAGATGGGTGGGACCTATATCTCCCTCCAATTAATTGGGTAAAGATTTTATATCTCATTAGATAGACATGGCTGGAACGGTAGGTTATACCGGTTCAGTGAAACAGGACTGAAATGAGGAATGAACTCGGTTCAGAAATGGACTTTGTCCACTAAGATAGTCTTGGAAATGAGTCTTGACTAACAAGAAATGATTCTCTATGATTATGTGTGTATGAAAAAAAGTTTCATGTTTTAAGTTATGATTATTGGGATTACATTTCACTACTATGATTTATCCCATGTTATGAAATTATGATCTCTTTTGCAGGTTAAGATTTCCAAAAGATATGTTCTTATGAATATTACGTGATTTATATTTCTTTTGTTTACCCTTACTAAGCATTTGATCTCACCCTTTTATGTTTTCTTTTCCCCAGGACATAAAGAAAGGATTTAGGTTTAAAAAAAAGAAGATCTTTATGGGAGATTTTGAAGATCTTTCACCACGATTAGAATATTATATTCCGAGTTTCCAAAGACACTAAACTATTACGGTCCTTGTGGGTGTGTTTTTTTTATATACTAAGTATTCTACAAAAGTAATGTAATGTCTATGTACGTCAGGATTCGGGTCTCTACAATTGGTATCAAAGGAAAGGTTTAGTCAACCTTTGGAAACTAGGATGCGAGAACTTTAGTGAGATCCCTAGAGATATTTCTAAGGTATGTCTAGGGATGTCCCTAAGGCTAAGTATAAGTATAGGTTATAGTAATAGAATTACGGTAACCTAAGATGTTAGATATTGAGGGTACTCCCCCTTTACTATGTTGTTTTCTCTAGCATGATTTTTGCCTCTCACAGAATTCTTTTTGTGTTTTAGTTAATGGAGGGAACCAAAAGGAATTTGGTTAACATTGAATCCAATGGAAAAATTGGTGAATATGAGCAACAAAATTGTGTAATTCCTAGAGAGAAAGATATTGTGATTATGTCGAATCAGTCATCGCAATATATGATTAACAAGGTGAAATTTAGTGGTATGCCTAATTCATCAAAGAAGAGGAAGATAAACTATTATGCATGTTCGCATGTTGAGGATCATAAAGAAAGGAAGATTGAGATTTCTAAAGAAAGGAAGAAGAACCGTGAGGAATACCTCAAATGGAGGGACCGATGTTATCTGTGTGGAGAAAAGGGTCATAGAGTGACAAACGGTTATGGAGTTCAATGTATTATTTGTGGAGAACATGGGCATTACCCAACTCAATGCCCTGACCTAAAAAGTTACTTCTAAATCAAGGAAGGACTTATTCCACTACAATAATTGAATAGTATGGATTGAAGTGTTTATGTATTGGTATTCAAGAATAATGTTGTTGAGGTACTTTTATTAGAATATTTTTGAATTATTCTATTGTTGTTTTCAATAATTTTAAGGTATCGGTAACCATGAAAAGTGATTCAAATATTTTGGAAAGCAGATGATATGCACATCATGAAGGGATAAGGAGAAAATGAAATGTTTGACAGTATTCATGAGCTCATGATTGATATAAGGACTAAGTGATATCATGGTTTGAGTATATAGAATTTTGAGGATTTTTGTATGTGGAAAGAGTTAACTTTTAACAGCATTCATGTTTTCAATAAGGTTCAATGGGTTTTCATTCTTCAAGAGAATACATGATTAAGGTATTCAAATGTTTGTAATTTGACCAACAAGATATATCTTATGATATATGGGGGATAAATGATGGCATTCACGTGATCATTTTCTTTATACTATGAGCTTGGACTGAAGTATTTTAGATAAGCCTAAAGATTGGAATGGATTATGTTGGACATAAGTTATTATTGTTTAAGGATAAAAGTTTTTTCGATATTATTGATGGGATGTTATAGTAATATAGTTTTAGAAAAAGGAAAACTTGCAGGACGGGCAACAACCCATCGCGTCGGACAAGGCCGTGGGAATCGAACCCACAACCAAAGTGCGACTGGCCTTTATCGCCTACCACTGGCCTACAGGAAGTCCCTGTTTAGTAGAAACTAGTTTTATTATATTAAGCAGTATGATATATGAAGTATACGTCCATTTTAGGAACCATATATGATTAATCTCACTATAGATGGACTTATGTATTTTTTGATAACTTTTCTAACCTTTTGTTTGAGACAGATGGAATGACCCATCATTCTATCACATGATCTTCTAACACATCACGAATGAAAAATTTAAATTCATTTCTTTAAGAGATGAAGTGGAAATTTTCCAAAGAACGACAAACGGTGAGACTATACCAAAATCACGAAAGTATTTCTTCTAATTCCAATTTCATCAAATTTAGGGAAACAATATTGAAAACCAAAAATGTTGTCCTAGTGCTCCTATATCTGATTAATCAGATGGTACCTTAGATCGTTACAAATTTACGGCTTTGTGATTGCTGGCTTTTCCATAGCCATGTTCTCTACCACTATCCATTAGAACATGATGGTTAGATTTCTCTTCCATATCCATATTTTCACCTATGTGGAAACCTAGTGATTAGTTTATTTGCGTAACCGTTACGTTTCATACTTTTGTTTTCAAAGATTGTTTTCATTATTCCTTTTTACGATGTGGGTTTCTATTAAAGAAACTTTCTAGTAGTAAACCATTTATAACCCCGAAAAATTTCGAGGGTGAAATTCATTTTAAGGGGGGTAGAATGTAACACCCCAAGATTTTATGAAAAATATTATTTTAATTTCATTAATGTCTTGTGTTGTATGCTACACCAATATTACCTTGCGCTATACACAACACCGTATTAGCTTGCAGTATACTCAACACTATTCTTGGATCGTGTTACACACAATTTTGATAATAGTTATTCTACGCAACATTGAGTATATATATTTATATATATTCAATGTATAAATAAAATATGGTTGAATTATGTTATACGAAATAATGAAGGATTCTTGCACAGCACGTAACCCTGACTTTGCTTGCATTACACGCAATCGCGACCTTCCTCGATAGCGTGTGTTATACTCAATACCAGATTTTACTAAACAACGATATATTATTATAATATTGTTATGAACTAGCCGTTATGAATAGTGTTAACTAAATTTTGAATTTTATAACATTATTATTCATCTTACACATTTCTAGAACATGTTATAAGAACAAAATAAATTTTTCGGGTAAAATAAGTATTTTTCAAAAAAATGCAGTTTTGCCGCCTTTTTATGGTGCACCCATTTTAAATCTAGTTTTTGACATGTTTATAAGTTCAGTTTGACAAAATAAAATTTTTCTTTTGAATCAGGATATAAAAATTTAGCTTAGATAATGTTTTGATATTTTTCCGATAACTTTCATATTTTAATGCATAGTAAAAACACGCTATATTTTAATTAAAAACAACTTTTTTCATCGTAATATATTATGTGTTTAAATTATAATATTGAATGGTTTTAAAGTATAAATAGAATATATTTTTACCATTTAATATAATTTATGTCATTAGAATTGATTTTACCTTGAATTTGTAGGTCAAATCAATTCAATCTTTTGCAATGTTTTAAAGAAAAACCCGTTTTGTTTCGACAACGAGATTAATTTTAATTTAATTTATGAATATTTTGTGTATTGAATTTGGAAAAATGGATTCCATATTTGGAATCAGTGGGTCCAAATTATGTTAATAAGCTACTTTTTATTTTTGGGCATTGTGAATAGTAACTATGGTAGTTAAAGGTAAATCGGGTAATTAAGGGTAAATATAAGATTATAAAATTACCCTTACACTTGGAAAAATCCTATTGGATGGGTAAAAGTAGACCCATATAACCTAAGGGCCTGATTAGATTCATTTTATGGACTTTTTCCATGAAAATAATTTAATTATTATTAAAACCAATGAATGTGACAACACGTCACTTTCTTAAATCTTGTAAGTATAATAATTTTAATTTAGTGATAAACTTCATGAAACTTCGAACATGAATAGTCTTCAGAAATATAATACAATTATATACATCATAGGAATTTATTTAGAATTTTTAGGGATTAAATAATTATCATTTATTATGACATAAAGATGATGCAGTAATTGTCTTATTAATGAAATATTGACATAATTGATGTTATAAATGCCCAAATAAATGTAATTTGAGACATTTTATGACTTACATTACTTTTATAGGTTAATATGACATGTTATTGTGGATATAAGTAACTCGGTTCGAACTTATCATTCAGTTATGAATTTCATAAAAATCATGTATCAAACAGTGTCAAAATTGACATAAATTAGTTTTTAAAACAAATATTATATTATTAATTGTTATTTAATTCCTAAAAATCTAAGGTTCGGACAAATGACTTAGATAAGGATATATATATTAATAATAAACAACTTGGGGTTCTTTTGGCTTGTTATGGTATGTTTATTAACCATATAGTGTAAGAAAACAAAAATACACGGTAAAAGTTAAATTATTTAACTTAGAGTTAAATCTAATTGATAAGGTTAAAATAATAACCTAAACTTGTCTAAATCCTATTGTATGAAAGTATTTCAACCCATACCCACATTATCTTCGAAATAAGACCCTTTGGAACCATTATAAACCGAATTTGACCTTAATATAAAATAATATTTTGAGATTTTCCTAAGGTGCCCCTCTCCTCCCTTATAAAAGGGAACCTCCTCCCCCTCTTCCTGACACCACTTTGAGCCTTCAAGCTCGGCCAAACCCTGCCAATTTCTCCTATCCACTTCCCTAGAAACATCCTAGAGGTTCTGGTCTTCTTCAAAGACCTATTTTAGTGCCCTAAAAGGCGGTCTCAAAGAAGCACTTCAAAGAAGAGGTAATGTCTGTTACCGATTCTTTCATCTTTATTTCTTCTTCCACTTCTTCTTCATTAGTTCTTTAATTATGAAGTAATAACATAAGTATCACTAATATACTGATATGTTATTATAAGTATGAAACAACCCTATTTCACCATCTATCCATCCTACGGAAAAAGGAAATCACCGCGCATGCGTACGTACGGAATACCATCTCCACGCCGTGGTGTAATCTATTTTCCACCACCACCATACATGGATGGGTATAATGGTGTAAATAATGACTATATATGACTATTATAAAGTGATATTGATTCTGAAATATTATACATACACTCCAATACAATTCCACGATTATAGGAATGATATCATCACTCGTGTGTACGTACGGAATACCGTCTCCACGATGTGATGCAACTCGTTCTACATGATCTTAATTTCATAATGATTATATAAATGAATTGAATTAATGAATATGATATATATTACACTAATACCATTATGGAAATGAGGTATCTATAACCTAAAGAGAAGAATATGAATTTATTCGACAAAACACGCATAAGAACAAAAAGTAATAAATACCTGAATAACAAGTAGTAATGAAATATTGCTAATAAGAAGCTAAGAATATGACCATATATGATATCATAACAATAATTATGATTCTGTAATAAGTCAATAATTTTATTTAAATCATTATACAGGAGGTTCGGACACTTACGAAGCAAAACTGACCTAAGGTAAGGGAAATATCACAATCTCATTTTTATCCGAGATTGTTTATACTTTGGTTTTTACTGGGGTGTATTTTATCATCCACATCCATGTTCCCTAAATATGTAATATTATTTCCATCCACCTACAATTGTTTAAATCCAATTTTACCCTTTAGTGAGTTTTTAGTAAAAGATATGAAAGGAATCTTTTTTCATTTTTCATACGAGGTACTTTTTGACTTTTCCGAAAAAAGTACGAGAAGAATGTTTTTTTAACTTATACGGCGTGAATGGATTTTTAAAACATTATTTCCAAGAAACTTCCTTTACAAGTTTTCAAGTTTATTTTTAATCAAATTCTTCTAGTTTAAAATTGTATGACATGTTAAAGAAAGGAAAATGTTTTTGAAGTAGAAAGGATATTTTCCTCAAGAATGGTGTTCAAGTGCTTTATCAAAATTATTTTCCATCTAAGATAATATAGGGTTCTGTTTCTATCCCTATTATTACATTGATTTTATTATGTTGTGATGTAATTATTTTTATGAATTCCTTTATTTTATACGAATGGTTTATGAGGTCATGTTGTTTAAGAATCCCATTTTTATTACATGGGTTATGCAATGATGTATGATTTATGATTTTGTGGCACACATAAGAATGGTATCATTATGAGATGGGTGGGACCTATATCTCCCTCCAATTCATTGGGTAAAGATTTTATATCTAATGAGATAGACATGGCTGGAATGGTAGGTTATACCGGTTCAGTGAAACAGGACTGAAACGAGGAATGAACTCAGTTCAGAAATAGACTTTGTCCACTAAGATAGTCTTGGCAATAAGTCCTGACTAACATCAAATGATTCTCTATGATTATGTGTGTATGCCACAAAGTTTCATGTTTTAAGTTATGATTATTGGGATTACATTTCACTACTATGATTTATCCCATGTTATGAAATTATGATCTCTTTTGCAGGTTAAGATTTCCAAAAGATATGTTCTTATGAATATGATGTGATTGATATTTCTTTTGTTTACCCTTACTGAGCATTTGATCTCACCCTTTTATGTTTTCTTTTCCCCAGGACATAAAGAAAGGATTTAGGTTTTAAAAAAAGAAGATCTTTATGGGAGATGTTGAAGATCTTTCACCACGATTAGAAGATTATATTCCGAGTTTCCAAAGACACTAAACTATTACGGTCCTTGTGTGTGTGTTTTTGTTATGTACTAAGTATTCTGCAAAAGTAATGTAATGTCTATGTACGTCAGGATTCGGGTCTCTACATACATCCTCTAAAATGGATGGGATAACTCTTATGAACATAATATGGGTAGTCTCTATAATTTTTACTTATTTTATAAGTGTTTGTATGTATTTTATGATTTTAGGATCACTAGTTGAAAAATATGATTCTGTCTCAAAATGTTATTATCAGTTTCACTAAAATCAACTTCATAATGGGAAAAATAATTTTTTAACATTGGTTTATATAAAACCAAATATAAATATATTTATTCTTTTATTTTTGCATAGTTTTTTATTCAAAAAACATACTAATATTTTTTTTACATTTTTCATCAATTTTGTAGTAAAACCAATGTCAAATATTTTTTAAAATTTCAACATCGAATTTTATAAAACCTAAAAAAAAATTAATTTTATAAATTTTGACATCAATTTTAATTAAAAAGGACACCAAAATACCTTTAAAAAATACCCTCATGGTTTCCCTTCATTCATTCATCGTTCTTTTTTTAGAATCCCAAATACATACGGAACGCGACTCTTGACCTCACATCATCTTCTTCAAACATCCTTATTTGAGTTTTTTTATTATTTTTCATCATTTTATTCTCCATTTAATTCTCTCAGCTCATCATTTTCTTTTTTTAGACCACCAATCACCATTCTTTTTATCTTGTTTGGGTTTCATCATCATCAAATTTTGATCTATTTTTTTAGTCATATTTTTTCATTATTCACAATATGATATTCATCAATCACTATTTTGGATCTCCCCATCACATACTTATAGCCTAAATATCTATATTTATTAAGTGGGATATTTATTTTTTATTTTTAATAATATTTATGTAGTATTTTTCAGTTCTAAATTGTATTCATTTATTTTTTTGATATATATTTTTCAGTTATAAGTTAATTTGTTAATAATTATTTTTAGTGCATAAATTTATTTTTGATTATATTTTTTTTGTTATTATGGTAAAATTTCTTTCATATTGGAGTTGTTTGTATTTATAATTTTTTATATTTATAATTATTTTATTGTTTATTTGTTTATAGTTAACCTTATTTGTAATTAGAAGATGAATGATACATGTTTTAAAATTGAGTATAATATTTTGATATTAGAGCATATCTGATGTAATACACCATTTTGGATTAGGGTTATACCAAAATAGTGTAGTAATAGTGAAAATGCTCAAATGTATTACCCCACTTTTTACCCCAAAAAGTATATTATTTGAATATATTCCTTTATATATTTTTTATAAAACATATTAAATTAAAATTTATTTTTTTCTATTAAATATATATCTAAAATATATTTTTCAATTTAATTATATTATTAATAATATTATATTATACACACACAGAAATATTTAGAAAAAAATAAATTAAAATAAATATAATTACATTATGGTTATTGTATATCACCATGTTATATAATTTAATACAATATTTTAACTATTTGTGTTCATCTCCTTTTGATCACTTGTATATAAACTCTTTAATGATATATTTTGATCATTTAGTATAATTTAATGTTTTGATCAAATATTTTTCAATAAATGGTTAATTGATTATTTTGATTATATGATTTATTGTCGTAAATTTATCTGTTTTGATATATTTTTAAATTTTTGTATGTGTAAATATATTCACATTTTATATTGAGATCATATGTAATTAATGGATCATAATTCGATATATTTTTGAATAAAAACTGGTGAATATGAAAGAGTTCACGATTTCATGGAATTTTGAAAATGAAATCTTCAGAAAAAATATCTAATTTTCTATCCATGTATGATGTTCCTAAATATAAGAAAGATAAATTCAAGGTAAATAATAGAAAATATTATTTTCTATGGTTTTAACCATAATCATACACATCATATCTTTCCTGGATAAATAATAGTAAATTCAACATCTAATATTGAGGAAAATATTCAATATGAGACAAAGGATCATATTGATGACTAAATTAATGATGTGGGTGTTAAAACCATAAAACAACTATTAGATGATAATATATAGATTCTAAGAAACCAATATTCTCATGTTTTACTGAATTTATAGATTTATTAGTTTTTCTCAAGGTTAGTTAACCTAAAATAAAGAAATGGGTGGAGTGATAAAATTTCCTATGAATTTCTTGAACTTTTAAAGAAGCAATATCCTAAAGTAAACTGGATTCTATATTCCAATTGTTTCATAAAAAATATTATGACCAATGGTATTGGGGTATAAAAAGATAAAATAAATCCCTAATGATTGTTTATTTTATAGGAAAATATATTAATGTTTATCAAAATGACCTAAATATAGGACATCATGATATAAGATGGATGGAATATTCAATTTTGATTCTTTCTCAGGTACCGGCACAAAAAATACCACTAAATAAATTTTGTATTTTTTAATAATACCCCATTTGAAGCATATATTTTCAAATTCAAATGATGCTAAAATGTTACTATTGCATAAAGATGATAAAATATTTGCTGGAAACTAACATCACCTTACAGAATCACCATAGCAGAAGAGGTTTAACAAAACAACTTCTAATATTAAACATGAAGTAGGAAATCATAGAATGAGACTATGAACAGATGGAATGAATCCAAATCAGAACCTTAGTATCCAACATAGTTCATGGGATGTTTTTCTAGTAGTTTACAATTTAATCCCATGAATATGTATAAATAAAAAATATGTTATGGTGTAATTGAGAATTTCTGGACAAAACCAGTTAGGAAACTATATTGATGTGTATCATTCACCACTGATTGATTATTTGAAGTTTATATTAGTGATAGGTGTTACAATTTTTTTTATATTCAAAAAAGATTATTTTGTTTTTATTTTAATATAATTTTCACTATAGAAAATATTTCATCATATGGAAACATATTTGGATATTGTGTTAAGGGATATAAAGCATGTCCAATTTATGAATAGGAGACATCATATTAAAAATTGTATAATGTAAGATAGTGTACATGGTATAGAAAATATTTTTGAAAATATGATATTATTATGATAGATTGAAAATGGAATTTAATGGTTTATAGGTAATTAATGACCCAAAACCCCATTGTAAGCTAAAGAATATTATTACATGGTCAAATGCATTGATTTCACATTTGGAAAAAAGGATGTTATGGTCACCATAGAATATCTGGTGGAAGAGTTATATCTTATTTTATCTACCATATTAGTTATTTTTAGAGATAGAATATAATATTGATGATATTCATGATTAGAAAAAAATATTTTATAGTTTAAATGGGACATTTTAAGACATAAAAGGAAAGACAAAAGATTCACTACATGCATGATTGGACTTGATATTCATGGGAATATGATTGGTGTTAGCACTCAATATGAAAGGAAATAGAAAATATTTACCTCTAACTTGTCACACATTAAGAAAGAGTGAGAAGATAATTTTTTTAATGTCTTAATTTTATTAAAGTACATAGCTGATATTATTCAAATGTAAAGAATTTGGTGTCATTGAATGATTTAACATTAATAGGTAAGAAATCTCATCACTTTAATTTATTGATACAACAACTCATATCGATAGAAATTTATGGTATATTGTGGATACCTTTCAAAAAATACTATCAATATGTTATTTTTTCTTTTAAAATCCATTTTTAGAAAAAAAAATTATCCAAATTGGTTATATGGGTTGTTGAATGAAGCGTCCCTCATACTTTTTCAACTAGAAATGTATTTTCCACCAATGTATTATTATATAATGTTTCATCTAGTGGTTCATTTATTATATGATATATGAATATATTGGCCAATTTATTTACATTTTTTTAATCCTTTTAAAATATATATGAAAATTTTGAGGGCATTTGTTAAAAATTCTCATCAATCGAAGGACTCTATTGTTTATAAATATATTTTAGAATAATTGATTGATTTATATACTGATTATTTGTATGATGTGGGCCCCATTAGTCTCCACATATCATGAAATTTGATAGTTTATAGTGAATGTAGGTGGATTCATGCCTTAAAGGGAATGTTTATTCCATATGATGAAGTGATCTAGGAAAATTTATACATTTCGAACAACATAGATGAGGTTTGACCATATATATCCTCACATATTACTATATTTAAGGCATGATTTTGAAAATAACTGAAAAATGGATGATGAATGAGCATAAAATGATATTTTTCATGGTTTAAATAGAATATAAACATATTTTTCTTTGAATCAGAATCATTGAAATGGTTGGCAGTGGGACCATATCGTAATAGTATAAATGGCCTGAAGGCCTTCAGCTTTTATCTGGGTTGAGAGGAAAGCGTTACATGACCCATAAACCCAGAGGCACGAGACTCATTACATAATTTTAAGTCTTAAATACCCAACTACACAAGAACATACCATCCCCAGAATTGGCATTATTAATAGTGTATAGCTCCCTACCACAGATGGATAATCAACTAGCATTTCCTCATGGAGAGATGTATGATACCTAGTATCAATGGTAGATTCCATACCCTCTCTTCATTACCAATATATTAATGTGGACACATGTTCTAGTTTTGATATTAATGGTTACACATTTTACACAAAAAATAGTATGATAATATTATTATTCAAAATAGTTGGGTAATGGCCATTGATGAAGAATTTAATATTTTGATTTTAAAATTTTAAAATCCAAATTTATACATCAATGGAAAATTTTGGAGTTATTAATGATATATGGGAAATTTATTATACTAAATTTAAATTTATATTGATTAAGTGTAACTTGGTTGATTGTAAAAGGTGTGTGAAACACGATGATTATTGATTTACAATCAATGATTTTAAAAGATTTATTTGAAAAAAGGAACCATGTATCATGTAGACATAATCAAAGAAAATATTTTATGTTAATAACCCAATGAATGATTCGTGGTCCATTATTTTTCAAGGAAAAAATAATTCATTTGGGTGATGAGGATGATGATGATGTTATGGGTTTACGTGATGCTTATTCATATATTATGTGATTTCTAGATGATAACAATGACTATAATGTGGAAATAGTTCATGATATACATAATGATCAAGTAGATATTATTTGATAAAGCACAATGTTACTCTTGAAATTATTCTGGTAAAAATTTATATTTTATTTCTTTATTGAAATTTAAATAAGAAAAAACAAAATTTTTAAAATTTGAATTTTTTAATCTATCTATATTTATTGTTTATATTTTTGTGTGTTAGATTTTATATTCAAAATTTATTGTTAAAAAAAATTTGACGGAAAAGCACAATGTACATTATTATGTTTTGGTTAAATTTATGCATATAAAAAAACATTTTTGTAACTATAATATTTAAATTTATAAATATTGATAATTTTTATCGTATCAGAATTAATTTTTATATTTATTCATTTAAGTTCAATATTTTTTAGTCAATAATCCTGACATCAATATTTTTTTAATCTTATACATGTGTGACTTTATTTTTTTATAGACATATTTTTGTATTCATTACTTTTAGCTATTCACTTTAGTAATATTGTACTGGTACACATAATATAATTGCATTGGTCTATTTAAATGATAGACACAGTGGTAAATGAATATTTACTGAGATATATGTATGTTTTTTCGTGTTATTAAATATTCAATAATTAAATTATTTAATGAATGTAACATTTTATTTTGTCAAAAATTATTTTCAGGACTACTGGTTAGACTCTTCTAGTGGGTTCATCTTCTTCTTCTCTAGAGGTCATGAATTCTATAGTTGGAATATGTTTGATTAAATGATTACTGAAACCTTCACCTTTTTAGGGAGAGAAGAGGATACATATTAATTTTGATGATAATAACTACCCAAATATCCCAAATAAAATATTGTTCAGGAGTTATATCCCCATGTAGAGTCATTACATGATTAACATTTTATATCCATATTGTAATTCAATTTACAATATGGAAAAAGAACAAATGTGGGAGTCATTATCGATAAAAATATAAAGTGTTTTATTTTTATCTCATTCTTAGAATATTATATATTTTATATGATTAATATTTAATATATTCAATTATAGATAGAATTTTACTATCATGAAATGAAATAAAATAAGAAAAAGTGTATATCTTTAGTATCATTTGGATGGAGCTATTTTAAAAAAATGACAAAAGAATAACTATGGGAAGTTATAAAATAAGAACCCATGCCTCGAGTATTGGATTTTTGATGCAGAGACATGGACTAAATTTTTTTCCAACCAACATGATGAATTGTTTATGGTATGATATTTATTGTATATTGTAAAATTTATTTTTTATCACATCATTAATTATTCATTTTTTTTATAACAATCCTCCTGGATATCTGATTGAATCATAATTGTTTTTATTTTCCAAATAAATCTCTTTCTCGATTTGTGAGAAGTGAACAAGTAGACTAACTGAAAACAACAAATTAAAAAAAACAGGTTGTCCAGAGCCCAGTCATAGACAAGAACCACTACAAAAGAGGGGAAAACGAGTCGGCTAAGGAATTATACCCAAGGATAGGCACTCTGAAAATAAAACAATCACGTTGGGAACCACCAACACTTCCCTTCACGTGCCTGTGACACCCATAAAACTCGAGTCATGTCCCTATCACACCAACAACCACCAAGACCCTTGAAGCCCATCATAAGGGGCCATTGCAAACCTGAAAGTTGTGGAAGAGCCAGAACCACTGCTGGACAACCAAAAAACCACAACCAGAAATGACTAATACCAAATAAAAATAGGAAAGGGGATGCTTCATGCACCGATAATTCCTAGGAATGCCCTCTACGAACTTGCAGTAAAAAGGGAGGAAGGTGATGCACATTGGAGGCAAAGCAGATGAAAGACCACCACTAGGAGACCCTCCACTAAATGGACCACCAACACCATCTCAAATCACCCAAGAGATCCTCTAACACAGAGTGTATCATTTACTAGAGGATCAAATTATTGAATAAAATTTTTATGCATTCAGATCTAAATCTAGTAGTGGTTTAGAAGTGGGATAGTTTAAACCTATATATCCCCCCACTCATCATGAAAAAAGGAAAAGAGTGAGAATAAAATGGGAAATTTATTACAGATCAATCTAAAGTATTTGGTGATAGAATTTTGAGAAATTAATTTTAATTTATCTATAATATTTCTATTTTTTAAATTATTAACACTAATATACCTTATTAATATATAATTTTAGGATGAATTTAAGGAGTAAAATATATATTGGACTTTTTCCCTAATGGTAGGATGGACTTTATAGAAACTTATTTTCTAAATTTAGTACACCATGTTTGCATACAAGGATATACAGTGGGTTTCAGTTTTAGGAAAGGTTTTAGTTTTCAAAGTAAGAAATCATGGGACATAGAAATATATTCCATAAAGCACATGTGGAAGGACTAAAATAGTCTATGGGAGATCAAAATATATCATCTTTGTAGGCTATGTTTAAAAAAATTATGAGACAACCACAACATGTCAAGCCTACCTACTCAGATCCCCAACCCCCTCATTCGAACCCAACATTATACTATGAGTTCTATGATGGAGATAAATATATACATATTATTGTGTATTAAGTTATACAAATTTTGGGGGATTTTTTATATCACCAACCTATTTAGTTGGGTCAGCTAAGAGTATTTATACATGATATTATTGATCCAAATTCTCTCATTCCATTGCTAATAGAGGGCCTTACCAGAGTTATAGATTATGTGGATCATTCTTTATTCTAGCTGGATAACATTCCCCATCAACTAACATATTTTATACGAGGTGTTTTTTAAATATTATTTATATTTGATTGAATATTTCTTATAATTGTTTCTTATATTTAATTTATATAGTTGTATATAAATTTAAAATAATTAATACCAAATAAAAAAAGGTTTAGAAACCAACAACTTTGGATACTTCTATGTTTTTTCAGCTAAAAATAGTATCCCATATTTGTTCTTTCTTGGATAATTTTTATGATTTTTCAATGACATATGATATATGTTTAAGATAATATGCATTTAGAATATTCAAAAAAATGAAACCATTGATATTTGTTTTAGATCTCAATGTATCTATACTCCAGTTTTTTCCATGTATGTGAATTTATATTTTAGTTTTTATCTCTTTAAATAAATATGACCTGAAGTCAGTTAATTTACTACTTATTTTATATGGTATATACACATTATTTTAATTCAAAATGAGACCACCACCATTTATGGTTTTATGGAATTATAATACATTTCAATGATTATGAAATATATTAATGACGATGCCAGAGTTACATGTATATGTGATGGATTAGAAAATATAGGGATTGGGTGGTGTTTTTTTCTTTCCTTGACGATTAATAAGACTAAGATAATTATGAAAAAATATTCATCATAATGTCATTAATTTTGAACATTTTATATTGTAGTGGTCATTAGATGTTAGACTTACTCTTCCCACAAGAATACAAATTATATTGTTTTTATTATTTATTAAGTGGATTTCATAAAACTATTATCAAAATGATAAAAAAGTAGGTTTTATTATTTTTATAATTTATTTAATCTCAATTACTCTTATTATACATTTTTTAGTTGAGATATGAAAATACAGGTCATGTTAAAATTTTACGAATGATCATTTGCTGATAAGGAATCCAAATAAAATTAAAAACATGATAGTAATGGTAAATAATTTTTTTGTTAAATAATATTTTTCCCCTACATATACATATTTATTTTAATTTCAGGTTAATTTTTCATAACCATAGAGTTATCATCAAAAACAAAGTGTGGAACGTAGTTATTATATTTTATGATTCTTGTTTGAGATCACCACAATAGGGCTGACGACTGCACTTTACAAAGCTAGTTATATTAATTATCTTAGGTTTTATATAAAAATATTCAATTATTTAATCTTATAAAATTCATTTTTATCATATATTTTTAATTATTATATGTCTTATATTGATGAAGAACTTATCCAACTTCAAGGTATGTTTTTAAACTATTTTTTAGGCACGGATAATTTTTAAATTGAGTATGATGTATATTTCCTTTAATAAAAGATTAAAATATGAGTATGTAGACAATTATTCTCTATTTTATATTGGTTTTTTCTATTTTTGTACTATGAAATATTTTGAGATATTCTTGGTGAATGTATTGTATTATCTATTTTTAAAATAAATTATAACATTTGTTGTCGAATTATAAAATAACTGACGCAGGATCTTAAAGGTTGGGAATTTGATGACATTTTTTACCCAAAATAAATATTAAAATCTCATTTACACGTCAGTTTTATAGTAAACCAAATGTGGGAGGTAGTATAATATTTTCATAACTATTCAACATTGTTTTTCTAAAGAAATGATATGGAATGTCATATTTTTTCTGATTTCCACATCGATTAAACCATAAAACTAACATGGAAAGTATCTTTCAAAGTTAGTTTTAAAAAAACAACATTGAAATATCACTTAAATCATCTTATTATTTTTATTTTCATCAATGGTTTTAAAAAATGACATTGAAATAGTGATTTTAGACATCAATTGCATCAACATCAGTTAAAAACCAACGTTAAAATTTAATTTTCCACCTATATGTTGGTTAAATGTGAATGGATTACCATAATTGGGGCTATTAGAGATTAGTTTACTATAATATATTGATTAAAGATCATTAATACCTGGATGAACATACCATATAATTCATTCCCTAGTTTTAATGATTTCAAGTAGTTATGTCTATATGAGGAAGTTTCATATAGTTAAATGGGAACCCATCAAGGATTTTCTTCATTGAGTTCAAACTTGAGTGAACTTTTTGGGGTGTAGTGTGAGGATTTTTTTCCACGATTAAGTGTGTTGATTCATCCATGGGAAATAATCTTTATTTCATTAACTATCCTTGACTGATTTGATTTCACTAGGTGAAGTAAATGTTTTTATAGGAGTTATATACTTTTGAGAGACCTTGTGTGAACTTGAGTGGGATTCTAATATTGATGGGCTTATTGATAGTTCCAAATAAGTTTATATACTATAGTGATCTAGTGTGGAAAGTGTTATTTTTAATGTTTTTACATGATTACTTCCAAAATGTTGGTGAATAGAGAGGATTACATGTTTTAGTTCAACATCATGACATTAGGAGTATAATTGAAGAGTCGAGGCATATGGGATTAGGTCATAAATTATATTACTTGTGTGGGAAATGAATCCTTTTGGGGTTGGATGATCTTTAAATAAGGGTTTAGAGTATGTGATGCACTTGGTATAACAGGTGATTAGAATAAGAACAGATATATGGTTGTATGATAACTCTTGATTATGATTAATGCCCTTAGTTTCTATGTTATGTAATGTATTAATTTCCCCAAAGGATTGTGAAGCATATATTGGACATAATATTCAGGAATCAATAGATATGCTAAACATATTTTTGCTTCCAATGATTCTAAGTGATGTTTTTGGAGTTTAGGTGGGAAAGATCTGAAGGACCCCGGGACACCCTGAGAGGGGAAGGGTGAATCAGGGTGACAAATGTTTCTTCAAATGTGATAGATCTTGTTCTCACGTTGGTAGGAAATTTTTGAACCTGTATGATGAAAAAGATCAGAAAGCAAACATGCACATGCATAGAGAAGACACAGCCCTTTTTACTTGGTCCACCACTAAGGGCTACGTCCAAGGAGCATACGCCGACAAGTTGTCGGTCGTACCAAAATCCACTATGCTTCACTAGCTAGAGAATACAAATGTTCGGGCATAGTCACTCTGTCCCAGGCTCACTTCCTTTACAAAGGTTCAGGGAAAGCTCACTGCTTCCCTCGGGACACTCCTGTTGACTCCCCCTGGCTCACTAGCGTTGGTGAAGTCACACTCAGTTTATAGACGTGAAGGTCTCTTCAATAGATAGACATGAAGTTCATCGTCTCCTATTCAGCATGAGACTTTTCTTGCATCAGAGTCCTGAGTTAATGCTCTGTTAAAGTCCAAATTCCAACCACTGATGAATACCCCCTTTCCCTTGTCCACTGGGAAAACAACCTTTGGAAAATTCCTCCGCAAAGTACCCTACTTCGCAAGGCTCCCAATTTTTCAAAGCTCAAACAAGCCTTCGCAGAGCCCCTGTCATTTTGCGAAGCTCAATCGCGAAGCACTCTCGTGATGCTTCAGACTTCGCAATTCTTGGCTATCGCAAAGCTCCTGCCTCTTCGCGAAGCTCACTGAGCCAACGCGGGGCGCACGTCTTTCACGGAGCTAGAATAGCCGCCACGAAGCTCCTCTTTCGTGAAGCCCACTGCCTTCACGAGAGACCTTTGCAAACTGAGAGCAAAGGACTTTCTCTCAAATTCTCTCAAATTCTCTCAAATTCTCTCTCTTTCTCTTGAGGGGGTCAGCCTCTATTTAAAGGAGATTCCACCAAACCTCGAACCTTCCGCGCGAAGTCAGCGCCACGTCAGCTCAAATCGCGAAGCTCCGAAGAACCCGCCGGAATTCTGTCCAAATCGCGAAGCACCATGACAATTTTCTGTTCACGGAGCTTGACGTAATCGTGAAGAATCACCTTCAACATTCCTTCGCGCCTTCGCCGCGAAGATCCCTCGCAAATCCCCTCTCCACCGCGATGCGCTTCAGCCTCTGCCGTTCGCGAAGCTTGACGTAATCGCGAAGACTCATCGCCTCCATTCTTCTGGTCTTCGTGATTTCCAAACCATGAATCCTATCTTCGCGAAATTCATGCCTTTGCCATATTAAATCATGATCTTCATGGAAATCACATTTTCACGATGCTCACCAAATTCCAAATTTTGGACCCCAAAAATTTGGAAAACACTGGGAAACAGTGCCACCTTCAATACTATTGTGTTCTTGAACGGTATGATCTCTTTGCTGGTACACAATCTGAACTTCCATTGATGATTGACAAGAAACACAAAACACACTCCAAATCATGCATAGAAGACCATTGTTCCAACAAGATCATCATGTCATCAGGATGCACACTGTGATGTGGGATACATCTTAAAATTAAATTTCTGAGGTTGTAAGTTACGATTTAAGTGCTTTTTTTATCCAATCATCCAAATTTATACCATGATGTTGGGTTTTTTTCCTAAGTTTCTGTTATTGAGGTGATATTCCATGAGTTGGATGGGGAAGATCATCATTTCATTAGGTTACACACAATGATATAGGCTAAATGACTAAATTTTAGATATTATGGGGATATGCCACAAGTTTGGTTGAAAAGGATTATTTTAATGAAATGTTATATTCTTTGTGTTATACCCCATGATTTCTGATGTATACCTCAATTTTAGCTATCAATAGGACCTTACCAAGGTGAGGAATTACCAATGAGTGTTATAATATTGTAGACATGTTTGCTAATGAGTTTATGAATTTTTATGGGATGGACATGCCCACATGATGTATATATGTATATATATAGAATAAATTATAACAATACTTTCATTTTAAAAAACCAAGATAAAATACTAATAATGGTTAGAGATGGTAGCGTCAATCTTCATGGTAGATTATTATGTACATGATCACTTGGTGATTTTGATTTATATTTTATATTACTTAATTTAATATTATACCATACAAGAACAATTAAATAAAATTAGTTATACCAAGTACATCAACACTTTTGATCTACTGAGTTATATAATCCCACACTATGCATGCACCTCGATGGATGTGAAAATCCTATTATGACATACAGGCTATGAAATGTGTATCAGTAGAGATAAAAAGTTGTAGTAGCACAATGGGTATGAGTATATTGTTTTGAGGTAATGTCAAGGACTTTAGAGAAGCATCAACTTTTGTTTATTATTTTTTATATATTATTTAGATAACCATTTGTCCATATCCTTCTTATGCCTTAATTTTATATTGAATTATGGGTAAATTTTGTAGTAGAATGATATATGGGATTTAATTTAGGCTTCCTTCAATTGTAATTTCATATAATAAATGTTCATATATGTTATGGATGTTTACATTATTAATCTATTATTGTATGACGTGATATTGAGGGTATAGTTTCCCCATGTTATTTTATTTAACCCTCCTAATTAGTTAGTAACCTTTTTCATGTGAAGAGACATTCCATAAGTGATATGGTGATCTGTATTAGACTGGTAGAAGATGATCTAGTCAGGGACATTACAAATACTTCAATTTCTCTCAACCTTAATAGAATATATAAGTATATTATTTCATTTTGGATGAAAGACAATTTAAAAATTCACTAACATGATAAAACTGGAAAAAAATTGATATGATGTTTTTAAGGATCTACTTCAGCATAAGATTTAATGCCCCAACCCCAGTTACCTAGAGTTGGTGCATTATTACATAAAATTTTCATGATCACAAGGGATCAAATCCCAAAAGACCGATCAGTTTAGTATCCTTGGATGTACTAGATACATTCATAAGTTTTACATTACATCGTGAAATAAAAACATCAACAATATCTTGTCCCCATTGACCACACTTATATCTGTAGCCTATCCCTGTAGGTCAACCATAAAATAATTCTTCACATCCTGGTAAAAATAAAACATAGAAAGGGGTGAGCTCAGATTCTCAGTAAGGATTACAATATAGCCGAAACTTTCATAAATAATCATAAACAATTAAGACAATGTATAAGACTAAAACAGAAGCCTTTTAAACATAAACCTCTGCATAATATGGCCAATATAAATCAAATAATTCCATTTACTTATTCACATGGATATTATAATAGTCGAATAATCACAAGAAATATCAACATCCAATTTCATAATGATGGAATGTATAATGCCAGCCTTCATAACCACATAGTCAAGGCCTTGTGCCAACATAAAAATTAAGATTTTGTCAAGCACTTGTGCAAAGACACTAGTTTGTCTTTGGAGACCTACCGATGCCTCGAGAAGCTATAGTGGGCTCCACCCATCACTTACTAAGTCCAATGCATTTCTCATATTAAAAGGTTTAAACATAACATAAACATTCTTATTAAAACTTGCATACGAAATGCCAATACTTTATCCATATACCATGAATGGTATAAAAATAACACATCCACTGTCAAACATATCACAAAATCATCAATACAATATGACGTTTTTTTATAGTAATAAATAAACTTCAAAAAATCTTAAAATCCATCAAAGGATATTGACATAGATGAAATCAAAACATTTTTAGAGAAATATCTCTTTCTATTTTGAAATAATTTAAAAGACATATAATTATATAAGAAAACATTTATTTTGAAAATCTTTTTATAATCTTGTATGGGAAGCTTTGACGATGTTATAATGGCAAAAAATATCCTCACCTGCAATATAAGTTAAAAAAAGACATTCTTACATTAATTTTGTCGAAAAGGTAATAAAGCACCTTATTTGGAAAATGACGAAAAGATTCCTTTCAAAACATATATGGTAAAATAAGGGTATAAATGACTTTAACCCATAGTCTAGTAAATAGTAATAATGTATTGAATTATATTTTTAAGAAAACATGGATGTGGATGATAAAGATGTCCATGTATATACTTACGAATTAACAACCTCAGATAAGTAAAGAGATTGTAGAATTAACCTTACCTTGTACTTTTCCTTAGTATATGGTATGTTAACCTCTAGTATAATAGTTAAAAACTTGTTATTAAATTATACAATAACCATATACATAAATATTATATCATATATGATCCTCTAATATTTCTTTGTTAATAATATTTCAATAGTATCATCATTTTGGGGGTTAACTGATTCGTTTTCATTTATATGCATGGTTATGTAAGACATTTATTTTATGTATAGGATGTATTTGATTCATATAAAGAATTATATTATGTTCATAAACATTATTTTTGATCCTAAAATGAAAACTATTCTTGAATGGTTATTATGGGGATGGATCTAATCACGTTCGTGGAGACAGTAATCCGTATGTACGCACGAGTGAAAATATCATTATATTGATGGTGAAATCATATGTAATTGGATGGTATATCATATATACAAAATAATTAATATGTTATATTTATTATTTACATCTGTTATACTCATTGTTATACCCATCAAAATAATGAAGTGTTTGAATAACAAACAACACCACGACGTGGAGACGGTAAGCCGTACCTACGCACATATGGTGACTTTGTCATCCATATGATGGATAGAATAATGAAAAATGGTGGTATTATTTTAATAATAACATCAAAGTATATAGAAGATATTGGAGTTATTATTTAATAATTGAAACAAAAAATAAAGTGGAAGTGCAAGAAGAAAAATAACTTTAAAGAGGTGATGAAATATTTACCTCTTCTTCGGGTTCTTCCTTTTGATTTGATCGAAAGGCCTCCCAAGGTTGGATTTTTGACCAAAGTAAGGCATGTATGATTAAGGGAGGAAAGTTGGGAGGATATTTGGGAAGGGTTAGGCCGATACAAATGGCTTTTGAGGAGTGAAATTAAGAGAAGGGGAAGTACCTTTTTATAAGAGAGGTGAGGGTCACTTTAGGAAAATCTTGAAATATTATTTTATAATAAAATAATTTTCGGTTTATAATGGATATAAAATGATTCATTTCAAGTATAATGTGTGGATGGGTTTAAATCCTCTCAACAAAAAGGTTTTAGACATGTTTAGGTCACTAAATTAACCTTATCTTTTCGATTTAACTCTTAGTTAAATAGTTTGACATTTACCATGTCTCTTTGTATTTTTATATTATATGGTTAATAAACTTACTATAACAAGACAAGAGAACCCCAAGTCGTTCATTATTAGTATATATAACCTAATATATGTCCATTTGACAATCCTTATATTTTTAGGAATGTTATATCAATTAATAATATAGTATTTGTTTTACAAACTCAATTATATCAATTTTGACACTATTTAGTATTTGGTTTTTGTGAAATTCATAACAGCATGATTACTTCGAAAAAAAATTATTCAATCAACCCCAACATATAATATTGACCTAAAAATTTAGTTCAATTCATAAAAAATATCAAATTACATTTATTTTTATATTTATAATAATAATTATTTTAATCTTTCATTAAAAATTTAATTACTGCATCATCATTATGTCATAAATAAATTAAATAATTTAATGTCTAAAAATTATAAATAAAATAAAATTATGTATGAAATCTACTAATATTTCTAATTAATATTTATAGTCGAATTTTTATTGTGTTTATTCCTATATTAAAAATGGTTTAGTTATTAAACATTGAATTTAACTCTTTTAACTCTTCTTTAAATAAAATAATAATAAATTTCCTAATCTAATCCAAGTGGAAAAAAGGGGATCATATTATTTTACTAAGGTTTTTTTGTCTAATTACATTTATCCAATAGAATTAGGACATGTTTTAGGGTAATTATGATATCATTTTTACCCTTAATTACCCTATTTACTTTTAACCGTGGTAAATAAAAGTCAAAAGTTTCTATTCACCAAAAATTATTTTCATCTTATTGAACAACATTTTACTTACTGATGTCAACTGTGTCTCTTGTATTTTTGAAATTCAACTCATAGAAGTGGTAAAATTAAGTTTCATGCAAATTTTTAAATGCTCCTAGAAGATGGGAAAAAGACGGTAAAAAGTTCAACAAAATTTTATATATCTAAACTAATTATAAAATGAATCCAATGAATTACATTGAACATATATAGGTATTATGTAAATATTTTTACCAAAAATAAATTAAAATAAAATTACTAATTACTTAAATAAAAATTCAGTTTTATACAATAACATAGTGTTTTTCACTATTCATCAAAAATGAATGTTTTTAGACAAATACCAAAAATCACCTGAAGATAATTTTGATATTCTGAACCCAAAAATGAAGTCAATTTTGGAAAATAAAATTTATAAAATTTCAAAAATTGGGTAATACTATTCATAACTGCTAGTTTGATTGGTCCTGGGGTGTTAAAACTCCAAGTTGCGTACAACGCAAGCTACTGCATTATTCAAAGGTAAACGTACTATGGGAGCTTGGGGTATTAAATTCTCCCCTCTTTAAAATAATTTCATCCTTGAAATTTCTATAATATTACTACATAGAAATATTCGGGTGGTTTTTCATCATAAGTTCCTCAGGTTCCCACATTTCCTCTTCCATCTTATGGTTTCTCCAAAGAACTTTTACCAGACGAGACGTCCGGTTTCTCAGCACTTGTTCTCTTGTATCAATAAATGACACTTCATAAGCCTCCATCCTTAGATCCTCCAGTTCATTAAGATCTAATTTCCTTTTTGTTCCGGCCAATGAGAGGTCATAATCCATTTTCTTAATTGCCCAAAAGGCCTTATGCTCAATTTCAACAGGTAAATAGCATGCTTTCCCATAAACCAACCTATATGGGGACATTCCTAGGATGGATTTGAATGTTGTACGATATGCCTAAAGAGCATCTAAGAGTTTCTCAGACCAATCTTTCCTAGAGGGGTTGACAGTTTTTTCAAGAATTTTCTTAATCTCCCTATTCGCTAACTCAGCTTGACCATTAGTTTGAGGATGGTATGTAGTGGACACTTTATGAGAAATACCATACTTAGACATGAGTGAAGAGAATAGGCGGTTGCAGAAATGGGTTCCTCAATCACTTATTATAGCCCTAGGAATTCCAAATTGAGAAAATATGTTCTCTTTTAGAAATCGAATCACAACTTGATGATCGTTGGACTTAGTGGGAATGGACTCAACCCATTTTGAGAAATAGTCAACAGCTAAGAGTATGTAGAGGTATCCCCTAGAGTTTGGGAAGGGACCCATGAAATCAATTCCCCAGTAGTCAAAGATTTCAACCACTAAGATGGGAGTGAGTGACATTTGATTCCTTTTTGTGATGGACCCTACTTGTTGACACCTAGGAAAACTTTGACAAAAGGCGTAGGAGTCCCTTGAGAGGGTGGGCCAGAAGATACCACATTGAAGAATCTTAGCATATGTTTTCTTAGAGGAAACGTGACCTCTACATGCCTCACTATGACAAAATTTAAGGATGGACTCTTTTTTAGATTCTGGGACACCTCTCTTAATGACTTGGTCAGGGAAAAACTTATAGAGGTATGGATCATCAAACACATAGTGTCTAACATCAGAAAGGAATTTCCTTCGAGCTTGAGTCCCTAAGAATTTTGGAATGACTCCTGTAACTAATAAATTGGCTATGTTGGTATACCAAGGGCAGTCACTCACAGAGTATAGGTGTTCATCAAGAAACGAATCAGACACAGAAAGGTGATTTGAGTTGTCTTTGAATTCCTTCCTAGAGAGGTGATCAACTACAACATTTTCAACTCCCTTTTTATCCTTGATTGTGAGGTCAAATTCTTGTAAGATAAGGATACACCTAATCAGTCTAGCCTTAGCATCTTGTTTTTGGAAGAAGTATTTTAGTGCAGAATGGTCAGTGAACACAGTGATGGGGGATCCTAAGAGGTAGGACATAAAATTCTCTAAGTAAAACACAATAGAAAGTAACTCCTTTTAAGTGGTGGTGTAGTTGATTTGGGCACCATTTAAGGATTTTCTTGCATAAGTAATGACGTAATGAAGATATCACGTATACCCATAATGGAAACCACAAGGTATGCCATAAATAAAAAATACAGAAGCATAAGGAGAATATAAAAATATTATATATCATATATATATATAGTCATATATTAATGGCCACCTTTAAAGATGTTAAAATAATACTGAACAATCATCGTTTCGTGATGTAGAAATTTTCCATCCACAAAAACAATATGTTCTTTAACCATTAGATGAACGTGTGTGTAAGTGTTGCTTGAATACGTCACATAAAAACTTCCAAGTATATTTATGATACTTGTGTTGTTACAAAAGAAATGAATAAAAAGATTTTAGGGGGTTGGAGAAGCAAAATAAAACAAAAGAACACAAGTAAAGACATTACTTTTAAATCAGTTAACTCCTCTTGGTTTGAACCAAAAGGGTTTCTTGAAGAGCTTTCTGCCTAAGGTAAGGCTTCAATGATGAAGATAGGGATGTGGAGAGATGAAATGAGTAGAATTTTTCAGAGCCAATGGCTTGAGAGGTGTGGGTAAGGAGGTAGAGGTGGGAGCCTTTTATAATAGGGAGGAGGTGCACTCTTGGAAAGTCAAGAAATGTTACTTTATATTAAAATGAGATTCGGATTTTAAAGGTCCCACATTGATATATTTCAAGGATAAGGTGATAAGGGTTTGAAATATGATTATCCAATGGGTTTTTGACAAGTGTAAGGCTTAGATTTTACATTATAATTTCATTTTATTTAAATATTTTATTAATGAGGTAATCGCTGCATCATCATGGTGTCATAAAAAATTTAATTTATTTAATGTCTAAAAATTATAAAAAAATACTATGATGTAGGAAATATTTTTATATTTCAAATTACTATTTATAGTCCAATAGATAATTTATATAGACAAAAATTAAAGTAGTTTTAGTTGGGTGATACATACTTTGGTTATACATTCCTTTTAAAAAACATAAAATGATAAAGTGTCACCATCACCCAAAAGTGATTCCATGGGGTACCAAAGTTGGCACAAGGCTTACCATGGTCGGAAATGACACAACCAGTATCATTAGGACACATGTTCGGGTTATTTGTTTTTATTATGATATTATTTTATTGTCCTTAACTACCCGATTACTAATTAATCCCGATAATTAAAGATAATTACCGTCGTTACTATTCATAATGTTCAAAAACAAGTCTTAATTACATAATTTGTACCTTCTGATTCCAAATAAGGAATCCATTTTACCAAATTCCAAACACAAAAATTGAAAAAATAAATTAAAAAATAATTCCCGTTGTTAAAACAAATAGCGGGTTTTTTTTGAAACAATATCTATGAAAAGTTTGGCACTTGTTTATGCCCAATTCCAAAATGAAATTAACTATAATGACCACAATTGGATTAAATTGAAAAAATATATTCTAATTAAACATTAAAACAATTAAAAATATAATCTAACCATATAATTAAATTAGATGAAAAATCAATTTTGATGTAAAATGCAGTATTTTTCACTATTCATTAAAAAAATGAACATTCTTAGAAAAACACCAAAAATTTATCCAAAGTAAATTTCAATGTCTCAATCATAAAGAATAAGTTTATTTTGACAAATAGATCTTATAAAATTGTCAAAAGTTTGATTTAAAAATGGTTTTCCATCAAAAGGCAGTAAAACAATCTTTTAAAAATATTAGTGTATTCCATGCTTGAGACTGGATTTATTCTCATTTTAAGCCTCTAAAACACTATATAATTCATAAATAGACATAGATAAGAATATATATTATTCATTAATTACTTGGGATGTTACAAGAGTCTACCACATCAACCATTCTAGATTAACGATGATAGTGACATGGAGAAGAAATTGATCGAGATGCATTTTGTTTGCTAAAGTGAAGCACAGTTCATGCCGGAAATGTTTGGCTATCATCCAATATAGATTCAGGTTTTTTCACTGATTTCATTTCCATATACTCTAATAGTTTCAATTGTTTTGTTAAGAAATTATTTTTCCGTGTATTTTATTCCATTACAGCATGCACATAATTTTTTTCAATGTATTTCCTATTATCCTATTTTATTTCTTCCACCGCATTTCCCCCCATTGAATATCATTTATTCCATTCCGATTCCACTTGCATTTCCTTTAATAGTTTTACACTATTTTTGAATATGTCTAAATTTTCACTGCATTTTCCTTAGTATGGTTTCATTTAGTTTGAGTTTTTTTACAGATCAAATGACACTTATCCAAAACATGTTGGAGGTTAGTATGGTGTCATTATTTTTGATTGTTTTTCCTAACCCTTATTGTGAATTTCAACATACCAATTTTATGGAAGAATCTACCAACTGGGCCATTCTAGATCAACAATGATAGTGATGGGGAGAAGAGATTGATCAGGATATATTCTGTTTTCTAAGACTCATTTAACAGATCCATGTTATCATGAATTGAAGCATGATTCTTGGAGGAAATGTGAATTACAGATTATTTCAGGTTGTGTATCGTAAGCAGTGTGAACATCCCCACTATCAAGGAACTTTCACATAAATTGGAATCATGTCATCCTTATAATATCTACATTTATTGTATTACTATTATACATCTCCACTTCCATGTCCATTGGAATGAAATTTTATATAGCATGAATGTAACTATTGTTGGTTTGGAAATTAGCTCTTCTAATTCGTAATTTCCTCAATCTGTATGTCTTAGGATATTAAGAGGCATTGATGCATCAAGGGAGTTGATATTTGTGATCATTCACATCTCGTGTTCCACTCTGAAGGTCTGTTTTTATTCAGGATTTCATTCAAATTACTTTATTTTAATTACAAGCTACTGGATATCCCTCACCTTTTATTTCTCTAGATGAAAGGCTGCCGGATAACACCTCACCTTATATTATTGGCTATCATCCAATATAGATTCATGTTTTTTCACTGATTTCATTTCCATCTTCTCTAAAATTTTCAATTGTTTTGTTAAGAAATTATTTTTCCCTACATTTTATTCCATTACACCCTACACATAATTGTGTTCACTATATTTCCCATTATTATATTTTTTTCTTCCACTACATTTTACCCCATTGAATATCATTTCTTCCATTCTGATTCCACTTAAATTTCCTTATATAGTTTTACACTATTTTTGAATCTGTCTAAATTTTCACTGTATTTTCCTTAGCATGGTTTCATTTAGTGTGATTTTTTTATAGAACAAATGAAACTTATCCAAAACATGCTGGTGGTTAGTATGGTGTCATTAAGTTTGATTGTTTTTCCTAATTCTTTTTGTGAATGTCAACATACAAATTTTATAGAAGAATCTACCACCTGGGACATTATAGATCAACGATGATAGTGATGGGGAGAAGATATTGATAAGGATATATTCTGTTTTCTAAGACTCATTTAACAGATCCATGTTAGCATGATGTGAAACATTATTCTTGTGGGAAATGTGAATTACAGATTATTTCAAGTTGTGTATCATAAGCAGTTTGAACATCCCCATTATCAAGGAACTTTCACATGAATTTGAATCAAACCCTCCTTATAAGATCTCCATATATTATATTACTATTATAAATCTCCACTTCCTTGTCTATTGGCATGAAATTTTATATAGCATGAATGCAACTATTGTTTGATTGGAAATTAGCTCTCCTGATTCTTAATTACCACAATGTGTATGTCTTAGGATTTTAAGAGGCCTTGATGCATCAAGGGAGTGGCTTTTGTGATCATTCCCATCCCGTGTTCCACTCTGAAGGTCCGTTTTTATGCAAGATTTCATTCAAATTCCTTTATGTTAATTACAGGTTGCTGGATAAACCTCACCTTTTATTTCTATAGATGACAGGCTTCCAGATAACACTCACCTTATATTATTGCAGATGCCATCTCATTTCAAAATGTTGTGATGCTATTTAACTCCACTGGGAGAGGATACTAGAATCAGAGGTTTTTTAAAAATTTATAAATGAAATTGTGATTTTTTGTGATTGGTGACAAAGATGGTTATGTTTCTGCTCATTTTATTTAGCAGGTAAAATGTTCAGATGCGGTATTTGGGTTCCAAATTATGATATCCCTAGGGTGGTTCAAAATGGTGATTTCAAATGGTGGATCTAGATGGATATTTCCATATTGTAGATTTCAAATGTTCAGTTACTAAAAGGTGTTGTATATTCTATTCATGCATTTGATCTCTGGGGAAGTTATTAAAAGGATATGTGTTTTCAATGTTTTCTCCCTATGATTTCCATCATTCTTATGTGTAAGGTATTTTGACATTTTGGAAAGATGTTTTGAGATTTATATAGAACAAGGAGGTATGGTATATCAATGATGTACCATGATGAGTACCTATAATTTTAGTACAATTCAAATAAAAAATAGTTACTTTTTAATATTTCAGTAATTTTTTGACCTTTGTAACATTATAAGAAATATTTCAGAAACATAGATATGGAAGAAAATTTATTTTTGATTGAAGAATAAAAAATAATCATATATTCTTTATTGAGATTTTCTCAACCATTTTATGTAAAATAGAGAGAAAAAGAGTAATATTACGTAAAAAGTTCATGAGATAAAATATAAGATTAAAATATATTGGGTTTTAAGACATTAATTTCAAATAATTCCTCCAACAGATGATTAAACATAAAAAATCACGAATAATGATGTGATTGTGAAATAAATGCTTGCCACTTTTGTAACATATTAATCAAAATCCAATGGAAATATATAACATAAAATTAAACTTTAAATACCATGTAGATAAATAGATTCTTGATATAGAATATAATATTCATAGTATATACAACCCACAAAAGAAATAAGTGATGAATATGGAATATGTCTCATGGAAGTAAACATGAGATGAGAAACCCTTACCTTAAGTGTTCCATTCCCTCAAACACACTAAAATATCCTATGTAATTAGTATATGTTTATTATAAATCTATAAAATAACCATAATTGTATAAATCATTTAGTATATGATTTACTTTTGACCCTTTGATACACATTTATTAACAATTCCCTATTAAATTCACATTTTATGCAATTACTACTTCAATTTTCATGTATGTTTTGTTTTGGTATTTTCATTCCCTTTAATTTTATCATGGTTACATAATCACTAAAATTTAAACCATGATATAAATATCTATATATCTGTAATATATTATTTATAGTAATCTATGATGTTTGGAGACAGAAAAATAAATTACATTTGTCATGTAGAAAATAGGTTGACTGTATGCATGAATATTGTTTCCTATTTTTTAATGGCTAGAAAAAAATGATGGTAAATAATATACAAAATTTTTAAATTAACTATTATGCAATATATGTCACATAAATTAATTATTTTTTTCCTTTTTGCGTTCTTTGTAAATTGTAATTTAATAACTATTCACATTAGTTCGTGAGGATCTAGTTTTCCGTTCACAAGAGAGACATTATTATATTCGCACTGAATTAAAAAAAATTATATTTAATACTATAATTATAGAACTATAATTATGTAATTAATATTATATACATAATTAAAATCCATAATTATATGTTTTAATGAGTGGTTTTGACTGAAAACGAATTGCATCAGTTCACGAGGAGGTAATCCTCCTTACACATGATTTATAGTTTCCTTTAAAATTTAATGGAAGAGGGGATAAATATAGGATATTAAATAAATATAAAAAATATTATTATAACTTACATAATTTATATTATAACAAAATTATCATGGCATCAATTAAGGGAGAAATAGAATAATTAAAAAATAATGATCTTTAGGAACAAAATTACCTTCACTTAGAAAAAAACCATTGGAAATCATATTAAGGACCATAGGATATGTATTTTAGGAAGAAACATTGTTCTAGAAAATTGATTTGTATTTTAGGAGATATATTTTCAGTTTTTTCCAACCAACATTTTAAATTTTTTAGAAAAAGTGAAAATTTTGATAAAACAACATTCTAGAAAATATAGTCCTAAAATATGATTCATTCATTTCTCGTGAAGAGAAATTTTTTTAAATAAATGATATATATTTTAGTGGAATAATTAATATATAAGTTTCATTAAAAATAATAAATTGTTATTTATTTATTTTATTAAGAAAAAACACGTTATGAGAATGAAAATAGTTTTTTTCAAGAAAAAATTTCCTTTAATTTTAACTTATTTTTATTTAAATTTAAAATCATTTTATAACCAATGAGTTTATTTTATAAATGAGAAATCCATGAATTTATCATATTTTTTTGTCCTATTTGTAACATATAATTTAATGTTTAAATTACAAGGGCCATATCTAAATAATATTATTTATATCATGGTTCATTTAAACTCAATTTTTCATATATCTTATGATATCAAAGACATTAAGTTTATTTGAAAAAAAAACATTTCAAAAAATCATTCTGTGTTAACTTATAAACCCTTCAAAAATAATTTCACTTTTAAAAATATTTCACTCTAATATAAATAAATTATTAACCTACAACTTCATTATATACTCAATTTCCCACATAGCCTCCTTAAATTATTAGTTTCACCACAAAACATTGACCAACTAAGTGGTCACATTCCATAGAACATTATGTATATGATCAAGTATTATTATAAGTTCGTATTGATCGAAAATACCCTGGTCCAGCTATATGAACCATAATTTTGGTACTTATTAAGATCTGATATGTACTTCTTTCTGAGAGATACATGGAACATATCTGGAACTTGAGGGAGGTTTTGGGGAAGTCCCAAACGATAATCTTCCATCTTGACTCAATCAATATTTTAAAAGGGACAATATAACTAAGATATGGCTTTCCATTATTCTAAAATCTTATAAACTTATTCTACATATATATTTATAAAAACAACATGTAACCATCAATAAATACCGGATCTTGTTAATAAATATATGGGTAACTGTTCTTTCAACTTTGATCTGCCTTGATGTAGAGTTGAATTGAACAATATTTTTATACAATTTCCTCATTGATATCATGTTACAATAGATTTCCTTATCCAAATTCATCTCAACATGTTATAATTATACACTTATTTTCATATATGTATTCATAATTAACCATATAAATACTCATGTGAAAGTTATTAATGTAATAAAACTCAATTTGTTGGAAGATGTTAATCCCAAATGCCTTTGAAATAAGAAGAAAAATTTCTCATCATATCATATTGGGTTTGAATAACCCTTTTAGACTAACCATCTATCTACAGATGATATAGTGGGATTAAACTCATAT
Source organism: Viscum album (assembly GCA_963277665.1). NCBI lineage: Eukaryota > Viridiplantae > Streptophyta > Magnoliopsida > Santalales > Viscaceae > Viscum > Viscum album. The sequence continues at coordinate 576,675,075 of OY728120.1, read as the reverse complement.
ATGAATAAATATCTTACTGTATTATTTTCCAAAACTATGAGATAAGAATTTTATCCCAATCAGATACAATTGAATTTGGTATATCATGAAACCTTATAACTACCTTAATGAATCTTCCTTAAGGTCGATCAAAAGAAAAGTTTTCTCTAATGAAAATGGAGTGTGATGACTTTTTGAGGTGATTGACTACAACCCATAAAAAATTAAGTTATTTTGGTGCTTTGGGGAGTCTGATGAAAAGATATATAGTGGTGTTTATTCACTTTTATTTTGGTATAGGTATGGGTTGAAACATCCTCTTAAACATTTTCCACTTAGTCTTATCTTTCAGGAATACGAAACTTTGATATACAATATTTTGGATATATGTCCTCATATTGTCTCTCTATAAATACTTTCCCAACACTATATAAATCTTCACACTTATAGTGTTAATAGATAATGATGAACAATGGGACTCGTCCAACATATCCTATTCCAGATCTGGTATAGAGGAGACACATAAATGGTTCCTGAACATTATCATTCCATCACAATAAATGTTAAACTCAAGAACATTTCTCAAATTATTTTGTAGCTAACCATCTTAATTTGGTGCATCTTTAATTATCATATGGATTGATGGTCAAAAATTCATTTGAGAAAGATGTGATTATTCCCATTTGATCAATATTTCAAGATTGATCATTTGTAAATTCAAAAATATTGGATCTTTTGTCATCCTCATATTAGAAAATATATCAAGGTCCTTCCAACTAAGAGTATTATCCACCTTTTTCACCTTCCTACCCGGGTAATGTATTGAGGAATCATAATATTTAATTATCTCCAACAATACTTTCTGAAGAATTGTCCTCTCTCCTTAAGTGAATATATACGTCAAACCTTTATGATTAGTATATATGTCAAATATTTTATTATAAAGAAAATTTCATCACACAATTAATGTAAAAAAATCAAAATCTAACTCCAAATCAACGGTCGGTTTATTTTTCTCGCGAAATTTTAATTCTCATGAGGCATAATCTATCACCATAACATTATACAAGATGAATCATTGAAATACATTCTTCGATGAAGAACTATAGATTACAAACCCTATACCACTATAGGGTAATGTAAGAATATGTGCACTAACTATACTTCTATTAAATTATATGAAAATTTCCTCTCAATTATTTTTCAAAAGAATCGTGGACCCATATTGAGTAAAAATGGTGATTGGATTATAAATATTTGAGAAATTATACACAATGCATTAATAATATTTACCCAAAGAGATAGAACTAAATATCTCAATTACAATGTTTAGTCTTGGTTATTTCTCAATTAATTTTTTCTCTAAATAATCAATTCATATACCCTCACATGATATTTTATAATCCATGAAAGAAACATTATGATTCAAAAAATCACAATTGGTAAATATTTTATAAAACCTTTCCATCCTCATGTAATTATGTAAAATTATATAAAGATATTCATGCACATATTATCACTTTTAATATTTATGAATATGATACATAAATAAAACACAACATGGTAAAGGTAATATATAATTAACTTATTTATTAAATACATAAATATGGTTGGAAAATATAAAAGAAAAAATGGAATCACAATATATTCATATTGTTCGTACCTCGTATGGAATGTTTTATTATATTTCTCTTTATTCTATTAGCCTTAATTGATAGTACCCATATCAAAGATCCATTTTGGAGAAGTAATAACCCCATTTTAATTGATTAAAATATTCATCAATATGGTTTCTATGATTCATGTTATTGATAGGTATCTTATTATGTTATCTATAATAAATGCAAAGTAACAATGATCAATATTTATTGTTAATATAAAAAAGAACTAGTTCACCCCAATGTGACACAAATTAATGAATCCCGTGTCAAGAATCCCCTGGAGTTTCTTTTTTAATTCAAAAAACTCAATCAGGGTCATTCTGTTTGGATTCTAAAAAATAGGTTTAGAAACTCGTATGAGTTATTTTTAAATATAAACATCATGATTTGGTTGAAGACTATGAAACTTTTCTCGAAATGCAAAATCAAACTCATGCACAAAAGACATATATTTGATATTGAGTTTGTTTCCAACTCTCTGAGAGAAAAAACTTTTTGAATATTAATCAATACCTATATAGAAAATGGGATTTATTTTATAGGTTTATATTTATTATCACAATAAAATAAATTTAATGGTCAGTTTGGAATACCAAACATGAATTTGTTTCCTCACCAATTGATGTGGATAGTATATAGAGAATGTAAAACTATTCATTTGTTAATATAAAAATTTACTAGTGAGAGAATAACAGGATTTTTTGAAATCACATTCCAAAAAAAATGAATTTGATAACAACCATACAATTTAAATGAAATCATAATACAATTATGGGATTTAAAAACTAACTCAACATCTAATTATTGATAATTTAATATGGTACCCTTATAAAAATTTTCATATATAAATTTTTTGGTATAATTAGAAAAAAATATCAATATTATAGAAGATGATTAGTGTACCTTTCACAATGTTATTATAAAAGTCAACATTTTGTATCTAGAATGGGATGTTTTTATTATAATACCCACTTAATATCATCCTTACCAAATCTTAGGGTGTTCTTCTAAAATTATTCTCCATGTTTAACATATGATTATACACCCTTTGATATTTTTTCATTAATCTTGTTCCTACGGTCTTCACTAAATTCCTCTTATTCCAACTATAATTACCCTACCCATTGTATCCCATAGTTGGTAGTAAATATAATACATTATCACAAGATGTAAGGAATCTCATCCTATTTCACCTATTTGTTTAGTATTATTGGTAAACTAGACTAATAAACTCAAAATAGCGAGAAACATATCCATGGATATCATAACTAATCTAATAATCACACATAAATAAATAACTGATTTCATAATGATGTAATGCATAATTTTTAACATCTAAAACTTGTAATTGAGGATTAATTCAAAGTCATATTACATAAATGGGAAAAAACTCATCAAAATATGGATTCTAGTTTTTTTCATGAGACATAATGATATATCAAGGGGATATGTAATTATGTTCCCCACCTATAACATAATAATTCTAATTCATTCATTATATTAATAATCGATACAAGTTAACCAATATGCCTTTTTAATGAATACTTGTATATATAAGAAGAAGTAGCATACAGAATATCAATATTTTCCCCAGTCAAACTAATAATAAACCATATAAATAATGAATAAGGATAGAATTGATTTATCATATCAACAGTTAATAATATGTAAAATAAATGGATGATATACTTGATAAATATAAATAACACAAAAATATCATTCATAGAATTCTTGACTAAAATAAATACTTAATTTTTCAAAATTAATTTTAAAAACTAAAATATTAAAGAAGATTAAAAAATAAAATTTAATTAAATAGAATTTGGTAAACATGTTAATTAATATTCAATGAAATTATTCTTCATAATGGTGACTAATTATATACATCACATATAATAGAAAAAATATTCTTTTCATACTATTGTAAAAATGGATAAAAGGTATCTCATTCAGAAAATGATAAGAATAATCCCTTAAATCTGTTTTGTAAAACATAAAACATGGGTAAAAATGTTTTTAATAACTATTTTGAATAATTTCATAATAATTTATGTAATTTTTTAATAAACCATTAGTATGAATTAAAAAAGTACATTTGGCCAAAGAATGAAATAATGTCATTGTTTCATTAAGCACATTTTCTCAACCATTTTAAGTTCTAAAGAGAGGAATATTTTATAATTATATAAAAATTTCTTGAAAACTAGGGAAGAATAAAATATAATTGTTTTTAATGTATAAATTTCAAAAAATTACCCAAAGGGGGTCTTAAGAATAAACAATACCGAATAATGTTGAGATCGTGAAATAAACCTTCACCACTTTTTTAAATTTTGAATTATATGCCCCTTGAAACAAATAAATTAAAATGAACCATATTATAAAATCAAGATAAATATGTTTATGACATAATATATCAAACATGAATTATATACACTACAATTAAATAAATAATTGGTGAATATGGAAAATTTATCATGGATATAAACGTGATATGAGAAAACATTAGCTTGTGTATCAACATTATTCATATTGATTTTAACCTCCTATATAATAAATATATGTTCTTTTTTACATAAATTAAATATAAAAACCTATATATATAATACCATGCATATTTTACCCTTTCATAACTAGTATATTATCAATTTCTTCTTAAATAAAAATTTCCTATAATAACTCGTTCATATTTCATGTATGTTTTGGTTTTGTATTTTCAATAGTTTTACATTAATAATTTTTATTTCATCAACCCAATGTTAAAAATTACATAAATATTATATATATTCATTATATATGTATTTATTTTAATCCATAAAAGTTAGAGATATGAAATGAATTATATCATTCATGGAGACGGTAGGCCATACAGACACATGAATGTTGATTTCATGTTCATGACAGATGAAATGAAATGAAGGTAAATAATATATCACTATTAAAAAATTATTCATGATTTCATATATATCACATATATTAATTAAATTTATCCTTATTTCCATCCACTTAATGAGTAAGTAAAAAATTAATCATTACTCTTTACAAGATGGTAGTCCTCCATACACATGAGTGATGTTATCATATTTCCATGGAGTGGAAAGTAAGAATATATATGTGAAATTATAACTCCATAAGTATAATTATGCTATGAATATCCTATTTACAATTTTAATCCATAATTTTTTCCATTCATGATTGGAGGTGATGTAAAGTGAATTATATAGGTTTTGGAGGTGGTAATCCATTGTACACACGATCGGTAGTTTCATTTCCCATTTGATAGAAAATAAAATGGATATAGGTTACACCAAAAACATAATAACATAATTATATTTTCTAGATAATATTTTAATTATATTCTAATTAATAGTACATTAATTATGGTGGTTAGATAATAAGTAAAATAGAATGATCTTAGTGAAGAAAATGATCTTCTCTTAGAAAAATTCTTTTGACTCTCTTATTAAGGACCATAGGATTCATTTGTTAAGAAAAATAATAGCTCTGTAACATGGATAGGAATTTTGCGACAGATTTTGGGAAGGTTTCGTTGAGGAAAAATACTAAATATTTTTTAATAAGTGAGGGTAATAACAACCCTTTTTTAATTGAGGGTGTGTGTAATTTTTTTAAAAACCCAATACTATTGAAAAAAGGGAAGTCACTGTCACCCAGAGTGCCTATAAAATTTATTAATATGTAAGTGGAGGGAATATATCATTTATAAACACATCTAAAACACATAGTAACAATTTTTAATCATGTTATTTCATATCCCATATGTCTACTAACATTTATCATTTTATTTTTCACCATAATAACTAGTTTTCGTTTATTTATTTAACCAGGTTATTTACAACTCAATAATGTAACTAAAATGATCATTATCTGGTAATATGTATCCATTTATTCTAACTATTAATTCTTATGTATCAAATAATGATCCTATGTGTGACAAAAATTTGTTTCAACACTGCTGAATGTAACACGCAAAACCTCATTTAAACCATAATTAAAGAACTTAATTTTTTTAATCGTTATTATTAATTATGAAAAAAATAATGTTGATCAAATTAAAAAATAATTATTATTTTGATTCAGAATACCAAAAACATTTCATCAAATTAAACTCACTTAATTTATATAATTAAATAAAAAATTAAGCACATGGACACAATGAATAAAACAATTTCCAAGTAAAAAGATTACAATGTTATAATATGTTTTTATACCAAAATTCAGTATTAAATAAATTAAAATTCCCAAAATTGGATTAATACTATTATAATTTCAATAATTTTTCTTTTATAACATTTTAAAACAAGATTTTCCTTTGTAAATTTTTTAAATAAAATATTAATATTTAACAAAAACACTATATATTTCTCTTTTCATCTACACATTTACCTTTTTGGAATATTTTAAAAGATTAACTATATTAAAATTTTCCCATGATGAATAAAAATACGAAGTTAATTTTATGAAATAAATTTTTTAAAATTAGAGAAAATTAATTTAAAAATAAGTTTGGAAAATGTGACAAAATTTCTTTTTAGAATAATACATTTTTAATCATAAAACATGATTTATTCTTTTCCCATGAGATGAAAAAATATTAGAATATTGATATAAAATTAATTGAATATATAATATATATAATTATCATTAAAAATTATAAATATAAATTAATTCTATTTATTAATATAAAAATACACTACATTAATAAAACTGGTTTTTCTCAAGAAAACATTTCTCATCATCTAAAATTAATGTTTATTTTATTTATAATAAATTTTAACCAACAAGTTTTTATGACATGTTTATCACATATAATTTTAAAAAAAAATTTAAAAAAATTATATCCACCAATTTAACTAATAGGATATAATGGTCATATTTATATGATATAATTTATATCGTGGTTCATTGAAGCTCGTGTTTTCACATATTGCAAGCTATCTAAATGAATTTATTTATTTGAAAATATATATTTCATAAACTCCTAGGGTCTTAAAAATATCCCACATTTTATATCCACTCATGTAAGGTGATCAATAATATATTTACAATCAGATGTTATTTATATAAACATTATGTTATTTCCTATACTAAATAGATGATTATTTGAGTTTATAAATCATTTATTGAAAGAATTTATTGAATCAGTTATTTTACTTATTGATACATTTTTTTATCTATGTAGTCAAATATTTTATTATTGTATTGATATATTACAATACACTTTATTATATATTATATATAATTTTATGAGAACACTTATTTTTACTAGGAATTAATTTTCTGAATATCCAATTTTAATTCCCTATTAAAAAGATTTCAATCACATTTAATATATACAATTTGTGTGTGCGTGGAAATTTTAGTGTTAATAACATGGGTAGAGAAAATCATTTATTATTTATTATCCTATAGAATCTTTTTTTAAACTACATAGAATGAGTTTTTGGTCAATAAATCTCCATATGTATATATATATATATATATATGATTTTATGGTTTTGAGGTCATTGATAAGGGATGGTCACTAAGTCCTTTATTTAGTTTTATATTTTTCAATTGTCCCAATTTTATCTCCAAATTCATAAGGTATTAAAAATATAATTTGTTATCATTTAATTCTAATAGTTTCTAAAATATATAGTTTAATGTATATCTTTCTTATTATTATTTAATTCAATTAGTATGTATAGTTAGGAAAATATAATATTAATTTTGATTTTACCTGTATGTTATGATATATTTTTGTATTTATAAATTTTATTATTCATTTGTCCTTTTTATAATAATGACATTCTTTTTATTTTCATATGTGTATTCAAGTAAATATCATTAAAAATTTATTTGTGTAGATAACCATGTATTCCTCTCTTTTTCAATTATATATACATTATGAATATTATATTATATATTATAAATAGTTCATTTTTCAATTCTCAAGTGATTAAAGTCTTCTTTATTTAGGTAATATTAAAGAAATATATTTTTTGAAATTCTATATATAATGTAATTTAACAAAAATTAATTGGTATACATATTATAAAAAAAATTAATTATCTTCAGATCATTAGAACATGTTAATGCTAATGATATTTAGATAATAGTATGAAAAATATAGACTATTTTGATAGGGTTTTATAATAATAATTATATATTCATGAAGGAATACTTATCAAAGAAAAAAGGGGTAATAACCTATAAATAAGTACATTGGAAACCAAATCAGATTGAAATATGTCTCATGTACACTTTTTATTTATTTTTTAGAGTTTTAATAAGAAAATAGAAGTAAAAATGAATTATTGTGGAATTATTTATTGTAATAAAATCTAATTTTATAGTATACCACATTTGTATAGAAAACATGGCTTGGACCTCTTGTAAGATTCACAATGTATAAAGTATTTATCTTTTAAATCAAAAATAATTTGTGTTCAAAACATCATCTTAAAACCTCAATTTTAAAAAATAATATCAATATATAATATATCGACAATATAAATCTTTTAAAGAATAAAACCATAGACATGGAATAAAAATTATATGTAAACATTTTCATTAACACACAATAAATAAATAAATTGCTAAATAGAAATACAAAACTCTTCATGTCAACCACTCAACCTTTATAACCCTAAGATATTCTAAAAGTGTCAACCTCTATCTCAAGAATATTTTAATGATAATTCATAAACAAATGAAGTCTTTTAATTCATAGGAACCATTTCATGCATGATAAAGGGATGTGTACTAATTATACAATCCACGAACCTTAATCTCATATGAGTGATTGTGACTAACATAGATATATATATATATATACCCATTTTAAGTGGTACAAATTACCTAAAATAAATAATTATATGATATATAAATATAAATAAATACAATTTTACATGATGTGTATTCCATAGAGAAATAATAATATAACATCCCATAAATAGAAAACAGGAGGATAAACTATAATATAATAAAATAAAATCCACACCCACACCACAATAATAGTGATCATCATTACATTACCTTAATGTAATAAAATAAATTTATCATGTATTTAAAATAATTCATTATCATCATTTGGTAATCACAACCTCAAATGATAAATATAATTTCATCAAAATATAACATATACCTCAAAAGAAATTCCACATTCAACCCATCATCTATAAGTATCTTTTTGAAGGTTTAAAAGTATATTTATCATTAGATAAAGTAATACTCATTTGTATTTATACACTGAGCACATTATCAAATATTAATCTCTCCCTATTTAGTAAATATAAAATCTCCCAAAATGAAAACGATCCCCTATAAAATAATGGTACAATCATTCATAGGTAACCCTACCTTCAGTTATAATTATAGTTTTGGAACATCATAACTATTTAACATCACCCTCAAGATGAAAATTTACAATCACCAGATCATAGCTTAGCCTAGAGTTAGTGTCACAATGAAAACATAATAAGTTTCATGATATTACCCCATACTCAATATCAGAATGAAAAAATGTTTCAAACATTTTGTATTTATAAAATATCAAACCATATAACACAATTAGTTTATTTATCATGACCCTATATTACAAATCATATCATTTATTTTATCATATTCCAAAATATAATATCATTTAAAAATCATCGGCAATTTTCATATCAAATATTCTTATAATTTACTAAGTATAATTTTCATTAAATTCATATTTAAAAACACATAACATCCCAAGACCATTATTCTATTTGAGGTATACCAAAGAGGGAAATCCTGACAATACACATGGGAGACAATATGATCTAAACCAAAAAATTTCATCCCATGATATAACATTAATCCCACCAATAACATAGAACTAATCACCAAAAATACAATTAAAATATCTATAAAAACAACACTACATAGAAATCACATTCACTGTCAGAAATAATTACCCTCATCCATAATGACTAGCCTCAAACAATGGAATAACACATATTCTATTTATATATCCATAATATAAATTATAATTATTTAAATTTTTTGAGAACATGACTCACAGCTGATCTCATTCTATGAATAATTTAACCTTTTTACGATAATGTCCTTTAAATTTCAAATAAAGTCACTAAATATTTCTCACAGATACTCAATGAATCAAATAACATATTTATAAATACTATATTGTATAGTGTGATTAGAAAAATTTCACTCCTAAGCATGCATGATATTTTATTAACATTAATATTTATTAAATAATACGATACACATCATTTTTTTAATTTCTATTCAATAAACCCTTCAAAATGTTCTTAACATTAAGATAATCTTATATTATACTGTACTGAATAGTAAAATGAGTTATAATCATGATTATAATTGATCATATATCAACTTAATATCCCATGAAATTCCTTACTTAAACAATACATCATTCACACAAAGGGTCCAATAACCAAACTAGTAACTTAACTTCCAATACATATAATATCATATGTATTCCATAAACCATACATACACCTCGGATCTATTATTTTCACCAAATTATTTTATATTATCATATATACTAATATATATCAATAATTATCCCTGAATTAAACCAAATATATTATCGTTACAAAATCCATGTTTGTTACCCAATTTTTACTTCAATATATTCTTACTAATCACAAAATTTCTAGACACTATTCAAAATTCTATAAAATGTTCACACTTCCCAATAACTTATTGAATTAAACTCTTACCACCTTAGGTTGAACCCAAGATTATTCCAAAATATAAGAAATCCAAATTCATGGGCCATTTTTATTTTAAAATATGGGCCCCTCGTAATAAACCAAGCTCATTATTATTTTTAATGTCATATAAATAATCATAAAACAATAATTTAAAAAGTAATCATATCCTTACCAAATTCATCATTTTTATATAAAAAAATTATCCATTTTAAGTATCAGTATATAAAATAAATAAATTTTCAAAATAGTATCCATTTAAATGGTCTTTATACAATTAATAAATGAAATTTAATTTATATAAGGTTTTTACACTTTTATGGACTCCTGATATAATCATTTATATGAAATGAAACAACCTAAAGATATTCCAATATTTTTTTAGAGTCATCATAGTGTATCCAAAAGTCAACAGAGTAGGAAGGACAACTACCATTATTTACTTTAATAAATTAGTCATCACAATTGATAGGAAAATTAAGTGCTCGTGTTAGGTAATATACCATAGAGAAGGGGGTGAATTAGAGGTACTATTTGACAATTTTTTTATATAATTTAACCTTTATATATTTTTATGTCCTAGATACAGACACTATTAAATCCAACTACGAAAGTATGCAATAGTAATGAAAAGAACACATTATGTGGTATTATTTACAAATTTCATTTCCATTTTGGTTATATTATTTTTTATAGTTTCATATTATGTTTTGAGACATTTATTATCTCTATAATTTTAAAGTAATTACAAGATAGTGGATATTTTTCCCTTCAGTCATGAATGAATTTCTATACTAGTACAATGTATGGTATGTGTACATACATGAATCATTATAGAGAAAAAACAACAATAATAGGGTTGTTTATACTGAAACCTCAATTCTTCACTAATTTTACATGCTCTTCAATGTGAAACTTTTGGTTGATTCAAATCAAAATATCTCTAAATATGAGAATAATACCTTCTCCATTGGTTTAGTAAATTGAATACTAGTGAAATATAACTATAATATAATGTACATAAGATTTCCTCAATATTTTGGAATGATTTAATTATTTTTAAAATAGAAGGTTCATACATTGAAAATATTACCTCTCAAAATAATTCCACTTGATGATTTGTAATATATATTATTTCCTCAACATATATGAAGAACATGTAAAAGCACATGTTAATACTCTCTTATCTTCCTCTATCCTTGATATTTAAAATCTATTTTTTAAAGAGTGTCAACTTCTTAATTCATATACCAAAATTTTCATTTTCCAATTATTTCCTTTTATATACATATAGTAATTTGATTTATACAAACATATTAAAATTTGAAACCCACTCTTCATTGTTGGGAATATAAATAATATTGGTCAAAAGATTCTAAAAATGTCACAAACTTGACCATGATAATTAATTTCAAATAATTTTGTTTCAAGTGATCAAAAATATTTCAGTATTATCATCTTATTTAATCTTAAATAATTCTTATACGAAATCACTACTATAACCAATATCCTATGATTTTTTATTTTCATAATTCTAGAAAAGAATCGTTAGATTTCTCTTCGTTTTCAAATATTTCTTTCTAAAATTCTATGATATTTTTGATATGTAAAAGTTTCTATTTTATCCCATGCCTTTTATTTTTTGTTAGGAAAAAACTAGTTTATCATAAGACATGGTAAGTCTTATAAAACATTTGTTTAAGTATATCAATACACGACTAATCCATTTTTATGAATGAGGAAATTTCTTATGAAATCTTCTATGATTATTATTCTCATAAATTATTAAGATTTTGACTTACAAAAAAATATTACAAGTCACCCAAAAAGTTTAATTATATCCACAGAAAATGCCTTTTTCTCTTTGAAAAATGTCTTATAAGATCTATTATAATGTATAATGATATCTAATTAATATTATTATAGAATCTCACCATTGCCTTACAAGACTGAAAATGTATTATGGGATAATCAAAGTCCTATGAAAACTATAAAACTAATATTTTATAATATTTATCATATAAATTACATACATGGACTAAATTGGACATAAAACATTACAAAAAACATTAACATATTATATATTATGTTCATACCCACATAAAAAATACAAAAACATATTCTGGTAGTTCTAAATCATAGCTGACAATAATTCAACATTATTATACAATTTTAATGGTATCTTTGATCTTCCCCATTGGGTTTTTTTGTAAACTCAACAACTCACTTGAAGAAACATCAAATCAAAACATTTCTGGAGGAAAATTATCTTAACAACACAACAGTATATAAAATTTTATTTTGGGAGAATGATATCCCACATTGAAAATAATGTTTTTCAAGAGGTTTTGATGCTCCCCACTCTACTCCAAATACACGTTCATCTTTTCCTGTATATGATTTATTTACAAATTACACATGATTCATATAATGAGAAAAGTATACATCTTATCACCCTTTTAAATAAAAATCCAAGAATTATGGCGGTTCCTTCCAATTTCACTCAAGTGAGAGAGAATGTATGAACAATTATGTTCATCCTCAAAGTCTCAAATATATCCTTGTGAATTTCATTATTGATGATATTGAGAAGTCAATATTTGGAATGAATGAATTCCATATTTATATCCCCAGAAAAATAATTATCTTTGATAATATGATATCATAAGTCAATGTGCTTAGACCTGGGTTGTTGCACTATATTTTCTAAGATATTAATTTCACAATGGTTATCACGTGAAATAATGTGTGGTTTTTCAATATTATTCCTCAATAATATAAGTTTTATTTGAGCCAGATCATCTGGGTTTAAGAATTTATAAAAAACATATATCAATCTTTTGTGGTTCTTAATATAGATATGTTATTTTCCTTAATGGATTTGGATGTATAAAATCTTGTTTTACTTTTTTATTTTGAAGATATTATATTTATAGGTTCCAAAGAGAGTGATTATAAATAATTCTATAGAAAAATTAGTAATTATTTTTAGATGTCTATATTGGTGGAAATGACCTATCTATTGGGATTACAAATTCTACCGAAAAGTGTCTTTTTTCATTGCAATGAAATGTGGATCATTAATTATTCATGACTATTGTAATGGAAGAATCCAAACTATTTTCCACACCTATACTTTTAGGAGTGAATCTTTTTAAGGATTTGAGCAAATAAAGTGAGAATCAAATTGAGTTTAGAATAACAATTGGTAGTTTACCATATCTGACGACATCAAGACTCAATGTTATCTACACATTAATATTTTATACATGGTTACAAAGTGACTTAATAGGGACACATTTTATGGATACCATTAGAGTTTTTAAATGACCACTTAATGGGATAAGTGATGTTTGATTATAAATTATAACTCGACTTCTTTTCTATACTGGGTAATTTCAATTTTAGTTATATTCTTTAATTACTCATGATTCATAATTTTCTAATACCATTTTCAACTTCTGTATCCTATTATTCTCCATTTCCCTAATTAGAATCAAATTTAGCTACATATGTCTCATTTTTAACTAGTTCATTAATATTTTTATTAGGAAGATACTCATTGTATTCATTCAATTATTCAAAATATCCACCTTATTTAACATTTATTTTGAATATGTTCTTAATAATTTTTCTCTCAAATAATTATATCATTTCATAAATAATTTGGTTGAATAATATACGTAATTTTCATTTTCATATATATATTATAAATATCCCTTCAACATTCTACTGAAAAAAAAACATTAATGGTTTTTTTGTGATCTTCATTAAGAATGGACTATCAAACACTATGAAGTAGTCCATTTTTATTTGATTCTTACAACACATCTCATGAGAGGTAATATTTAACAGGGACTCAAAATAAACCTATTTGAAATATTCACATCAATGCATTCACCCACACTATAGTATATTTTTTAGATATTATAATTTTTATCGTGTTTCTCCCTATCTCAATAGAGTATTTATTTTTCCCTTTATTACTCGATTTATTTGGGGTTATATAGACTAATATACTAATATTATATTCTATATATTTTAAGGTAATACTAAAATTATTTTCTTGTGAACTCCAAACAATTATCAAATTTGATCTTATTGATACACATCCCAATTCTTTCCCAACTATTCTATATAAAAATTTAGATATATAGACTACTTTGTTGGATGAACATTAGACTGTCTATTCTAGTATAATAATATGTGAATGTGAAAATTTTAAGATACACTTAAGGGAATTTATACCTCATAGGTCAACATAAATTTGAATATATCATCTCTTGTGATTCGGTGAAAAGGATTTCCATCATTTGTTTACATACTTATTCCATTTCTCTCTTTTGGAATGTTTCACAATTGTCGTCCCCTTCACTCTTGAGATAAGTAAAGTATCCTACCACATATAATTTGAATAGTTTATTTTAAATCCTTGATAAAGGTGGCCAAATATTCTATGGGACAACTTATTTTCAAATTATGAGATAAAATAAAAATAATTAGATGAGTCTCCAGTATAAAATTTTACCATTATTTCTTTTATCACTAGCGATAAAATTTCTATAAATTTTTCATCATGATAAACTAATTATTTTCAAGAAAATAATCTTATTTCCATTATCATAAAGAAATCAAACACTTATTAAATAATTATTCTTACCATCCGTAAACAACAAAAATTTTAACATCAACTTTTGGATTGAATATCAATGAATCAAATTTAGTTTAACTGAGGTGAGATTTAATGCCCAAATTTAATTACACAACCATCATATTATTTAATATATTCCAATTTCATAGTGTCTCTAATCACATTTGAATAGAATTTTTTGTCTACAATCCATTTTTTCCCTTGTTCAAGTATATGGATACCCTTCAATAATAAGGGATTTTTTTGTTTTTTTTCAATGAGTATTATTTCCTTTAACAATCTATAATGGTTTTTCAAAAGTATAATCATACACTCCATAGTGAACTTATAGGTCACACCACCCATAGATATTCTATAAATAACCAAATATATTTGGGATGGGAATCTAATAAAAATTTATTATAATGGATTTCATCTACTAAAACAGTTTATTTTATTTCCCTAAATAGATCCCCATTAACTATATCCATTTATGATTCCCTGTGATAGATATTATATTCTAGAAAACATATTCATTATGCCAAAAAATAAACATTGAAATTAGTATCCATAAAAATAGCTCTACCTTGAAACTGTTGAGTTTTTCTATAATCTATAACTTGTTACCATGGTAATTTTCAAACATACATCTATGTTTTTTTGTGAATCTTTCTTTATTAGGTATTTTTCAAATTTCTTGGATTTAAAAATTATAAATTATATATTTTTTCAACCAATGTATTCCCTGATTCGATTTTAGAACTTACATTATTACATGAATTATATTTGATATGTTTTTGTGTAAGGTGTGATGTTTTTAAATATGGTAATATCCATCATTTCTCAAAATTAAGAGGTGAGTAAACATATCATTACATAACATCATATTAATGATATCTCAAATTCAATATGATCTTCTAAACTTTTGGAAACATTATCTCATTTATGTTTAGATCTTATTATTTTAAAAACCCTTAATTCTTAACCTCATAGAATATCACAAATTTATAAACAAATTATTATTTATGAACATTAATTTTACAAAAAAATCATTATTGGAATTCAAATTATTCTCTCAATAGATTCACAACCACTTTCTTCAATCATTTTATTTATTTATTTTTTCGTATTTTTCTCTTATGAAATATTTCAAACATAGATTTTAAATTATTTTTTATTAGGTTTATTCTCCATATTCCATACCAAGAAATATTTCTTCATGATTGTAACATTATCTACTAAGTTATTATACATATATCTTGTTCCATCATAAAATTGACTACTTAAAGTGAAGTATTAATCTTCTTCATAAATTAATAAACTTCTCATTTTTATTCACTGATTTTTTATATATTACCAGTGAATTTCTTTTATTTATTGGACCTCCTTTATATATTCATTCTCAAAGGTATTTCACTATCATTTTCTTATTCACAATCCACACTTTTATTTCATGTAAAATCGGCTGAAATGTGTCAAAATACTCCACATTTAAATCATTATGTTACATGTCATATTATATATACCCTTTCTATTTTTCATGTTTCTATATATTTGGGTCGTCAACATATTATGTCCTTTATAATTTTCTACATACAATTTTGATTCAAGGGATGTATAAACATTATTCACTTTAATATTGAGTTTATTCTATGATTTGGATCAAATTTACTCTTTATATTTCATTTTCAATACAATAATTTTCATCATCTAATAATTTTGGACTGTGTTTTTATACATCATAATGGTATATGTCCTATTTCCCTTCTAGGGAAAAAATATTTAGTTCAAACCGATTTAAAAAAAATTTCATTAAAATTTTAATAATGGTTGAGACATCTAATTTATCTCCCAATCGTAGGATGTAACAAACTATATCATTCACCATGGTAAAATAATCATCAATTATCTCATCTTAAAAAATTATTAGGTTTTCAAATATTACTCTATATCTTTGAAATTTTAGTTGTTTTATATTTAAATTTCTCCATTGCATGTTCTCTAGTCATTCCCAAATTTCATTGTAAATCTGGATTCCCATTACATTTTTTGTACAATTTATCATAAAAGGATAAAATAATTTCATTTAACACTTTTCATTTACACTCAAACTTATATTGTCTACAAATTTCATTGGATTTTATCTTTTAATGGGATTCAATCACCTAAGGAAGTAATTAATTACTTAGAGGAAATGACACAAAATATTGAGAAGCATTTTGTTCTTAATTCAATGAAAGTTACATTAATCATAGAATAGAACTCCTCTATAGATGACTAAATTCATGTTTTTCATAAATCACATTTTATAATAGTAGTATATCAATGGTAATGTAGATAGATATAATACCACATGAAGCACCTTGGTTAGTAATTATACTAATAAGAAGGGGGGACGAATCAGTGATATTATTTTACAATTTCAATTTTGAAATTAAACTATATAACTTGTTATGTTATAAATAAACTCAAATTAACCACTCCATCACCCGGTAGACAATAGTAATGAAAAAAAAGAAAAACAGTATTATTTTTATGTGGTTTGATATGAATGTGGGTACCTAATCCTTGATATGTATATGTTGAGTAACAATACCAAAAATTTGAATATAATTTTGAATTGAATACGTCTTTGGGTAAGAGTTATTCCCCAACCCCCATAGGGTTTTTATGCTATTATAAGATATGAACAATATACATAATTTAATAATTGAATAAAGAATGAAATAATAAGGTTTTTTATAATAAATAAAATTCATCAAAGGGTTCCCCAAATAATTATTTTAAAAAATATATTTAATAAATTTGAAGATGTCTCTGTAATTAAGAGTAATATTTTCTTCCTTTTTCTAGATCATCATATTTAATATAAAAATATCACTAGAATGAAATAAATATTGGACATCCTCAAATGAATTTCAATATTATAGGACTATGTATGAGAGAACACATTCTATATTGAGCCTTATTAATTCTCCAAATAAATCCACCATATTATCAGAAATAGATATTCTTTCCTCAAAAGAGTTGACAAACACAACAGCAACACCTGTTGATCTTCCATTCTCTTCTTCTCTTTAATAAAATAATTTTATTTATTTACATTGTATTTATTTCACAATTATTAAAACCTAATTTTAAATTTATTATTTTTCTTCATTTATAATCCTATAATAATGTGTTAATATTTCCATATCTAAAAATTGAAACGGTCCTTAGATTCTCAAAACGGATTTATCATTCGTCAATTGCTTCTAAATATATCTCTATCTTGACCTCAATAATTAATTTAAAATATTTTAATTTGAAAATAGAGAAAATATTTCTCAATTATATTCTTATTTATTTATCCATGTTTCATTTCTTAAATCACATCATTTTGTAAGACCCTGTGATATTCTTTTTAAATCACAATATATAATCATTATATTTCTCTTCCCTTTAATGTATTTAATTTTGAAATTCCTTGATATTTTGGATGAGAGAATATTTCTCTTTTATCCCATGAATGATTACAATTTTTAAAAATAAAATAGTGTATTTTAATCCTTTGTAAGTATTATGAAATTTTTGATAAATTCCTTTAATAACATTCTTATCCAATTATTTGATCCATGATTAGTCTAATGAGATCATCCAAGATTATCACGGCCTAATTTTTTTCCAAATTCTAACTCATGTATAAAATAAAATTGTCCGAAAAAAAAATTTGTTATATTATTATCATAAATTAACAACTTCTGATAAGAATATTATTTAAACACCTTGGATTCTCCCATTATCTGAAAAACTCATATGAAAAATCTTAAAAATTATTATATGTTATTCTGAAAATGTCTTTTTTGATTATAAGTCTTTTATGATATATTAAAGAAAATATTAAAATATAGAAAAAATATTATAGAATATTCAAAAAATTCATAGAATATAGTCATTGACTTATGGAATATAGAAAAGGTCTTGTGAGACTGAAAAAGTAATGTAGAATAATCAACGTCCTATGAATACTGAAATATGTATTCCTTTTTCACACAAAAATTGAAATTCATAATTATAAAATATTGAATTGAACTTATTATAATCACCATAAAAACAAATAAAAAATGTCGAATAGAACTAAAAATAAAAAAATAAATATATTTTAGTGTTTATCACTTGAAATTGAAAAAAAATTAATATTCATAAAAAATTAAAATGGGATCATCACTAAAAAATAATCACTTGATATATTATTAATAAAATATCCCCTTTCACACAAATTAAATTTTAATAAAAAATATCATAAACTACATCAAATTAAAAATAACATAAAAATGGGTGTCATTATATTAAAAATTAATTCAATTATTTTTCTTCACCAAATTACACTAACACTAAACCTCTATGAATCTAATACATAATATTTGTAAGATTTATGTTATGCATTCGTGAAACACCATCTCATAATCATAGAAATTCTAATTCTATAAATTAGAAATCAACTAATAAGAATAATTAATAGGAGATGTATAATAATACTTGATCATATATTCAATTCAATGTAGAATTTATCATGAAGATATATCTAACAACTTGAATGGGAAAAGAGAAAAAATGAAAGGGAATAAAGATTATTTGTGGTGAAAAAGTGAATAGATAAATAGAAAAGTGTCCCAAAATCATGAAAATAAATGTATTTTTATGAATTCATGATCATTATGAATTATTAGAAACCCATGTATCAATCATTCCTATAATTGATTTTCTATATGAAAACATAAAATTTTTCCCAACTGTACTCCCCAATTGTGTATAGTATTATGCTTTAATTTCCATGATTCCTTTCCTCAAAACAATACTTATCATTCCAACTCTTATTTATACATAATTTCCATAACCAATTTTGATACTTTTAAAATCTTAAAAAAACATAAATAATTATAAATATAAGTATAGAAAAAAATTATTTCTCCCTTTTTTGAATAAATGAAATTTATTATTTTAGATTTAAAATAAAATTAAATAAATTAAAAAATCATAGGTTTTTACAATCTTTATAGAAACAAATCTTTTTTTAAGAGAAATAAAATAATAATAATATGATTAATTCACCTTAAACATTATGAAGAACCCATGGAATTAGGATTATGTTTTTTCTATGGAATTATTTTTTATATTTTTGGAGGATTTTATAAAATTATTTGGATTTGATAAATTGAAAAGTGGTTTTTTAATTATATGTTTGTGAATTGTTTTTCAATGGATACATAAGATTGATATTTACAATATGTAGGAAAATTATATTTTCAACTAGTTATATATGAAATAAAACACAAAATATGAGTTGTAAAAATATGTTGTTTTTTATATTAGTGAAAATCAAAAAAATTTCAAGATATATAAGAGGGTTTTATTTTTCCAAAGATTATATAAGTGAAACCTAATGAATTTTAAATTATTAATGTGTTTATTAGTGTTATATTATACGATAATTAAGGATATGTGTCATTGATTATATATTATGTATTTATTATATATGAAAAATCAAGCGAACATTGGGTTAATTTTCAAGACTAGTTAATGGAAGGAAATTAGAAATATATTTTCAGATATCATAACATGTGAATTATGGATATTTAAATGAGAAAAAATATTTCCATATAATAATGATTTATTTTGAGATATTTTTAGAAGGATTTATAACTAAAATTTACTAAAAATATATTATAGTTATATTGAGACTAGAATTGATGAAAAATCATAATAATTAATATTTAGAAACTATCATGAAGGATATAATTGATTATTTAATATTTAGAGATCTGAAAGAAAAAACGAGATAGAAGAATATGAGATATAATTATTTTTAAATATGTATGTTAAAATTATTAATAATGAACACATATTCATGTTTTAGGAATTACCAATGCTCTTAAGGTAATTGTAATTCAGAGTTTCATTAGAAAGTGGAATCTGGAGTAATTTTTTGTTATTATAAAATTCTTATTATGTGATTAATTTTTACTAATTGATGTTGAATAATTATTAAATATATTTTTTTACCATTTGGGTTTTTGAAATAATATATTATAGTGGGGTATATTTTAAAAAACAACGGATAACAATTATGAGGTCTTGCTTGTATAAGGTTTTAATGGGATTATCAACAATTGATACTTAGTGGAAGAAATTATAAAACCCATGAAAGATCAGTAAATGTGAAATAAAATAATTATAATAAAATAAATATACATATAAATATTGAAGTTCTAAACCCAGTACCCCATTATAATTAAATAGCTTATAAGGAATATAAATTTGAATTAAATTAAATCAGATGGAATAAATTGAATTCAACTGAAATTTTGATTAAAAAATAGTCTCTAAAAGTGTCTTATATCCAAAGATTCCTTTATAGGTGAATTAATAAGCCCCTTTATTAGTTAAATATTGAAAAGTAGTTTCATAAATTTTCATTCAAGTATGTTTAATGAATTTTCCTTATTTAATAGTCCTTACGAGCTCATTACTCCATGTAAAATCCCAAATCACATATGTCTGAGTTATTTCCCCTTATTTTAGTATTAATGATATGAATAACTAAATATTTTTATTATAATGAAATATATTTATTTAATTAAATTAATATTATTTTAATTTATATTTTAAATTAAAAAAATCATATTTGTGTTTATAATAATCAAAAAAATTATTATACCTAAACTAATCACATTATTATAAAAATAAAAATAAAAATTATCTTATTTTATTAGACATTGTACCTTTATAAATTAATTAATAATCATTAATCTATTTCATAATCCTAAAATGAGAGTGGTATATAGAAACTTTTAATATCGACATAAATTACAGTGGGTTTTGGTGTGATTTAATCTTCCACATGTCAATTAGAAATGTTCTGTTGTCCTTAATTAAAATATTAAACCTAAGACCTGCATATTGATAATATGTTATAGCTTATCTATTTTTAGAATTTCCCATGTTAATTAAATATTATATATTTACATCATATGTAATTATAATTCAATAAACATTCACTTCCATTGTAAAATCAATGTTGAGGGCCTGGATGTCAAAACCCATTGAATGAGAGGATACATACTATAATGGTAAGTCAAGTACAATCAATAAATTTTTTTAATACCTAATTAATTTTTATTAATTTAAATTATTAAATAAATTTATCATGGTATAAAATTTAAAAACCTGAAAACTATTAAAACTATTGGTAACCTCATGTTGAAGGAACTATATACATTTCTAACTTAAAATAATAAAATTGAATATATATTAAAGACAATGTGGTGTAATTTATGTGGGTTGATTTTAATAAAAGTTCTCAAACTTATAGCCTATGGGTTTTAATTTGAATCTCTATACCTATTATCATACCAAACTAATCTCAATATAACATCATGACCCAATTAGATAATCATCAACCAGGGATAACCATGTAACAAAATTATTTCAGAGGGTTTTCATTGTCATATCTCTTATGTTTTACATAATAAACATAAATGAATAATAAATTATTTCCGTTTATATAATTTACCTTATTACTATTTAATAACAACACATGATTGGATATTGGAAAAATAACAATAATAATCACCCCCATTGACACAATCTAGTCACCCATGTATATGATACTTTGATAATGGTGTGGATTTGAAACTTTTGTTGCATAAAGAGATTTATTAAGTGTTATAAAATATTACCACTATAGGTACATGGAATATATTAATATAATATAGGTTAAGTATTTCTGAAATGATATGTAATTGAGGAATAATAAATTTTTATCATGTTAGATACATGGGTTCCTTGATATATAAATATACTCTAGAATAATCATAGTAGAGTTCAATTTTATGTATGATGCTTGGTAAAATCTCTA
This sequence comes from Viscum album, assembly GCA_963277665.1. NCBI lineage: Eukaryota > Viridiplantae > Streptophyta > Magnoliopsida > Santalales > Viscaceae > Viscum > Viscum album. The sequence continues at coordinate 576,652,182 of OY728120.1, read as the reverse complement.
GTTCACTAATTGAATTATTGACCAAAGTTTCTTCTTCAAATTCATTATAGGTTTTAATATATATAACCTCATCTATTGAATCAGAAAATGTTGGTTTATTATTAATTTTCCACTATATATCTCCACCAATCAGTCATATCATAAATATCTACTAAGATCTAATATTATTTTTTCAATTTGGAAACTAGTATTGGTGTAACACATTACAGTGAGTTCTTACTCACCAACAACAACTAATAATACATCTATCTTTATTCTCATGTATATAATAATATTCTTCATTATAACCTAATGAAGTTCACTTGGATTTTATTCATATCAACACATCAAACTTAATGAAAAAGATACATCAGGACTTGTACAAAACATAACATATATGACTGGTCCAAATTCTAATGTATATGGAATATATACATGCACTCCTAATCTTTATTAGTATATAGAAATTGTTCCCTAGAAAGAAAAAATCCCAAAAATATTAGTAAAGAACTCTTTTTATTATTTTTAATGTTAAAACCTTTTAACATATTATTAATTTATGTGTTCTAACCAACGTCAATATATCATTTACATTTTTCTATATAGATCTTCCAACATTATATATAATAATTCACCATGATCATTAATTATAAAAAATGTCCTAAATAATTTTTCATAGATCATAACACTAAGATCTTCTTTCCAATCAGTATAATTCCATTAATTTACAATATTTGAAATAAAAAAGTATCCCACAAACATTTTTCTATAAACAATGTTCCTATAAAAATTTCTTAAATTCAAACTCTTTAATAGATTAATAAAATAAAATATTAAAAAAATGAGAATTTTTATTCAAATAAAAAATGTGTTTTTTTAGTAGAATAATATTAGAATCCTTTTTTTGATCTTCTAAACATTTGGGTTATATCATATATTCATCTTTAGAAAATCCATAAATGAATATTATTTTTAAATCTATTTAATATTTCTCGTAATCGTAATTTTATACTATAGATAAAATAGTTAATGTATATTATATCATAGTCCCTTGAAAATATATTTCTACATATTCAACACCATTATTTTAAAAAAAAAATATACCAACCTAGAGATCCTTGAAGATATAAACACTACTATCCACATTAGACATCATACAAAATACGGACTTATACCAAATGGATTTTTCCCCTTCTTTTGGAGCTAGTATGTTTCATAATAGATTATAATACATTGGTTAAATTTTAAATTATGTTTATTTTAGCCGCTTAACAATTTTGGAACTTATAATAGTCTATTGTTATGATATTGGATCATCATCTTTGACTATAATATCAACTTCTATAAATGATTGAAATTTTTCCCAAACATTCCTTTTTCCTTTTGGGTGTCTAAAAGTTCTTTTATGTTTTCATAAATTTAAAAATTGGTTTTAAATTGGATTTTAAAAATATAAAAGTGATTCTACATTTTTTAAAATTGAATTTGTATTGGGAAAATATGGAATTTATTATGATATTTTACAGTAATTCAAATATTTTAAATATAATATCGAAATTTGGAAGTGATTCCAAAATTAGTGATGGTAATATATACCATTTTATATTATTTTTAAGTCTATTTAAGTTGTAAATGGTTTTTTTAAAAGTTAATTTTACCGTTATTCTCGGATTTTACATTGTGTAAGGGTTTGGTCATTTTTGGATATTGTGTATAAAAATAATACTATTTTTCATTATTTCTCATTAGGGTAAAAATATAATATACCAGATTTTATATGAGGTCAATTATTGTATATTTCCACCCTATTTTTGTTTTTTTCTTTGGTTATGTAATTTGGGAGTTATTTTGGATAATAGAGAGGCATAAGGATAACTTGGAGGGTCTGAGGATTGAAATTTTAGTTTTTTGGGAGGCCAAACAAGGTGTATAATTAGTGAACAGGTTTTTGATAACCATTCACTTCAATTTTGTATCCAAATATTCCTAGATGTATTGTTTTTAAAACTTTGTGAAGGTATCTAAGAATCCCAAAAAAATATCTATAGAAAATTATAGTTCCATTTACAATTATTGGTGAAATGTTTCTCAAACAATGAACTTTGGCCATGTGAAATTATAAGTTTTGGATAGTAAAGAAAGAATTGTTGGATCATGGTTTTCCAAATCATGAAACAAACATAATTTACTTTTTATAAAGTGAAAATTTTCATTTCTTCCCTTATGACCCTAATCCCTTTATAGAAATTATCTTCTTCCTTTTTTCAATAAGTCCATTCATCATGGGTCCCTTTCCCATCCCCTCACTGTTGGTGAAGCTCCCTTAGTCTATTTTAATTTAGGATCCTATTTAAGGAGAAAAAATCCATGTAATATGTCTATACATCATATCTGATCCTTTATCTCATGATATCATTGTAGGGTTACATTATATTAGTTTTATCTAATTTCACATATTTTTGGGGAATTTCTCTAATAATTAGATATCTTCTATTCTAATATGAAAAAAAATTCAATATCTGATGTGAAATGCATCTTAGGATTGAGTTATCTAGACTTATATTTTTTTCCCATAGTTTCACTATTTTCTCTTAAATTCTCCTGTTGTTCCATTAGTCAGTTTTCATGCATGAAAAAATTTAATCCAATTCAAAAAAATGGCGTTAGGATGATATAAAACTCTTAGATGACCCTTCTTGTTATGAGATTAGTATTAGGGTCATGGGAACCCTTAGTCTTCATATTTCCTTTACCCCATATCCTTTGGAATTTTTTTTGTTGGTTTTTAGTATTGTGAAATAAATGTGGTGTTATAAAATTGATACTTTATTTAACACATAATATTTTTTATCATATGTGTTTCTAGTTTTAATTTTTTTTGGTTTTAAAAGTGAACTTTGTAAATGAAATTAGACCTTGTCAGTTTTCATGGATAATAATTAAAATATTTCAATTTTGAATAGTCCTATGTAATGGTTGTTGGAATTACATTGGAACAAGACTGTAAAATGAACCCATTTTCTTTAAATTGTTTAATTATAACATGGAAATAATGGGATATTCCTTAGCGAAATTATGTTTACATGGTTTAGTGACACATGGATATTCAATTTATGGCTTAAATTGGGGTAAACTTAGACCTCATTTTGACATAATAGATAATGTTTAATCCTGAGGTGAATCTATCATCGGGTGAACACTAGGTTCATATTTTATGGTTATAACCAGGGTAAATCTTGACCCCATGTAAAAAACTTAGGCCCCGGGGATGGTTATTATACCCCTGGGTGCTAGTTTGGACCATGGAGGGGTAAATTACCCATGTTAAGGAGTGTTTTGGGTTGGAACAGTCGTTATATCTTTAATAGGGACATATTTCACTAACAAAAGTGGGTGATTTTGTCCTCGGGTTTCACCACGTATCCCAACAGTAGTGTCTATTCATTTATATATTATTCCATTTATTCAAATTATTCAGGTATAAGGAATCATTTCATGTACCTACTATTTCAAAATAGATTAATTATGGATGCTATTGGTGGTGGCCAACTACATCTTACTCACACACAACATGGTTAGTTTTTTAGTAATTAAAGCATATTTCATGGATGAAAGTATGGATATGGAATATAACCCAATAAATTATCCGTGATTTCATACTAGGATGGAGCTTTGGGTGGGTGGTTTGATAGAGAACAAGCCACTTTTAATTATTATAGTCTTTGGATTTTCTATTTATATAGTTTTATAACTATTTTATATAGCTAATTACAAGTATAACCCCTGGATATTTTGAATAATAATTGTGGATATATCATGGTTTCGATTTTCTTAGCACTATTATTGATGATAGTCTGCGGTATTAGGTTGTTTATGTTGTGTACTTTGTTTAATGTTGTTATTTAACTTTGACCGTGAGAGTATAGACTCCCCAAAAAATATTATGAGACTCCTATTATAGAGACACAAAGCCTGGCGTACATGGACATTACATTATTTTTTCGGAATAATTAGTACATAACAAAAACACACACACACAAGGACCGTAATAGTTTAGTTTCATTGGAAACTCGGAATATAATCTTCTAATCGTGGTGAAAGATCTTCAACATCTCCCATAAATATCTTCTTTTTTTAAAAACTAAATCCTTTCATTATGTCCTGGGGAAAAGAAAACATAAAAGGGTGAGCTCAAATGCTCAGTAAAGGTAAACAAAAGAAATATCAATCACGTCATATTCATAAGAACATATCTTTTGGAAATCTTAACCTGAAAAAGAGATCATAATTTCATAACATGGGATAAATCATAGTATTGAAATGAAATCCCAATAATCATAACTTAAAACATGAAACTTTGTGTCATACACACATAATCATAGAGAATCATTTCTTTTTAGTCAAGACTCATTGCCAAGAATATCTTAGTGGACAAAGTCCATTTCTGAACTGAGTCACCCTCGTTTCAGTCCTGTTTCACTGAACCGGTATAACCTACCATTCCAGCCATGTCTATCTCATGATATATAAAATCTTTACCCAATGTATTGGTGGGATATATAGGTCCCACCCATCTCATAATGATACCATTCTTATGTGTGCCACAAAATCTTAAATCATACATCATTGCATAACCCATGTAATAAAAATGGGAATCGTAAACATCGGGACATCAAAAAACAATTCATATAAGATAAAGGAATTCATAAAAATAATTCCCTCCCAACATAATCAAATCAATGTAATAATATGGAGAAAAACAGAACCCTTTATTATCTTATATGGAAAATAATTTTGATAAAACACTTGAACTCCATTCTTGAGGAAAATATCCTTTCTACTTCAAAAAAATTTTCCTTTCTTAACATGTCATAAAATTTTAAACTAAAAGAATTTGATTAAAAATAAATGTGAAAACTTGTAAAGGATGCTTCTTGGAAATAATGTTTTAAAAATACATTCAATCCATATAAGTTAAAAAACATTCTTCTCGTACTTTTGTCAGAAAAGTCAAAAAGTACCTCGTACGAAAAATGACAAAAGATTCCTTTCATATATTTTACTAAAAACTCACCGAAGGGGAAAATTGGATTTAAACAATTTTAGGTGGATGGAAATAATATTACATATTTAGGAAACATGGATGTGGATGATAAAATACACCCCAGTAAATACTAAAGTATAAACAATCTCGGATAAAAATGAGATTGTGATATTTCCCTTACCATAGGTCTGATTTTATTCATAAGTGTCCGAACCTCCTGTATAATTATTTAAATAAAGTTTTTTAATTATTCCAGAATCATAATTATTGTTATGATATCATATATGGTCATATTCTTATCTTCTTAGTAATATTTCATTACTACTTGTTATTCTGGTGTTTATTACTTTTTGTTCTTATGCGTGTTTTGTGGAATAAATTCATTTTCATCTCTTTAGGTTATAGATACCTCATTTCCAGAATGGTATTAGTGTAATATATATCATATTAATTCATTCAATTCATTTATATAATCATTATGAAATGAAGATTATGTAGAACGAGTCGCATCACATCGTGGAGACGGTATTCCGTACGTACGCACGAGTGATGATATCGTTCCTATGATCGTGGAATTGTATTAGAGTGTATGTATAATATTTCAGAATCAATATCACTTTATAATAGTCATATATAGTCATTATTTACACCATTATACCCATCCAAGTATGGTGGTGGTGGAAAATATATTTCACCACGACGTGGAGACGGTATTCCGTACGTACGCACGCGCGGTGATTTCGTTTTCCGTAGGATAGATATATGGTGAAATAGGGGTGTTTCATACTTATAATAGCATATCAGTATATGAGGGATACTGATGTTATTACTTCATAATGAAACAACCTTAGAAGAAGAAGTGGAAGAAGAAATAATGGTGAAAGAATTGGTAACAGAAATTACCTCTTCTTTGACGCGCCTCTTTGAGACCTCCTCTTAGGGCACTAAAATTGGTCTTTGAGGAAGACCAGAACCTCTAGGATGTCTCTAGGGAAGTGTAGAGGAGAAAATGGCAGGGTTGTACTGATCTTGAAGGATCAAAGTTGTGTGAGGAAGAGAGGGAGGAGGTGCCTTTTTATAAGGGGGGAGAGGGGCACCTTTGGAATTACTAAAAATATTATTTTATTATAAAGTCAAATTCGGTTTTTAATAGCTCCAAATTGATATATTTCGAAGATAAGTTGGGGATGGGTCGAAATCCTCTCATCCAATAGAATTTAGACAAGTTTATGTTCCTATTTTAACCTTATCATTTAGATTTAACATTAAGTTAAATAATTTTTCTTTTGTCATGTCTTCTTGTGTTCTTATACTATAAGGTTAATAAACTTAATATATCAAGTCAAACGAACCCCAAGTTGTTTATTATTAATATATATAACCTTATCTAATTCATTTGGCCGAAAATTAGATTTTAAGGATTAAAATAACAATTAATAATATAATATTTGTTTTAAAAACTATTTTATGTCAATTTTGACACTATTTAGTAATTGATTTTTTTGAAACTCATAACAGAATGATAAGTTCGTAAAAAGTAAATTAAATCAATAATAACATGTCATATTAACCTAGAAAATTACTGGAATTTATAAAAAGTCTCAAATTATATTTATTTGGGTATTTAAAACATCAATTATGTCAATATTTCATTAATAACATAATTTCTGCATCATCGTTGTGTCATAAATAAATTCAATTATTTAATGTCTAAAAATTACAAATAAAATACCATTATGTAGGAAATCTTTTTAAATTTCTAATTAATATTTATAGTCGAATTTATCTTATGTATAACCCCATATTAAAAATGATTTAGTTATTAAACATTGATTTTAACTATTTTAACCCTTCTTTAAATAAATTAATAATAAATGTCCTAATCTAATCCAAGTGGGCCTAAATGGTCATATTTTATTCCTAAGATTGTTTTTAGTTGAATTAAACTTGTCCAATAGAATTAGGACATGTGTTTGGGTAATAATAATATCATTTTTACCCTTAATTACCCTATTTACTTTTAACCGTGGTAACAAAAGTAAAAAGTTATTATTCACCAAAAAATTATTTTCATCTCATTGAACCACATTTTACTTACTGAAAACAACCGTGTCTCTCGGATTTTAGAAATTACACTCATAAAAGCGGTAAAATAATGTTTTATGAAAAATTCAGTTTTTTTAATAGCCACTTAGTAGTTTCACTATTCATCAAAAATTGAAAGTTTTCAGAAAAATGCCAAAATTTCACCCTAGGCTAATTTCTATATTCTGAGTTCAAAAATGAAGTCCATTTTGAAAAATAAAATTTATAAAATTTCAAAAATTGGTTATTACTATTCATAACGGCTAGTTTTAATAATATTTTAATAGCATATCGTTGTTTAGTGAAACTCGGTATTGCGTACGACGCAAGCTATCGAGGAAGGTCGCGATTTTGTGTAAAGCAAGCCAACAAAGTGTTGTGTAGAAAAATATTCATTTGATAATTTATATAACATAAAAGTCTTGGGTGTTACATTCTACCCCAATTAAAATGAATTTCGCCCTCGAAATTCATCGGGGTTATAAATTGTTTACTATTCGAAAGTTTCTTTGATAGAAACCCACATCGTAAAAAAGAATACCAAAACCAATCTTTAAAAACAAAAGTATGAAACCTAGCGGTTACCCAAATAAACTAATCACTGAGTTTCCACATAGGTGAAGATATGGATATGGAAGAGAAATCTAACCATCATGTTCTGATGGAGAGTGGTAGAGAACATGGCTATGGAAAAGCTAGCAATCACAAAGCCATAAATTTGTGACGATCTAAGGTACCATCTGATTCATCAGATATAAGAGCACTAGGAAAACATTTTTGGTTTTTCAAGATCATTTCTCTAAAGTTGATTAAATTGGAATTAGAAGAAATACATTAGTGATTTTGGTATAGTCTCACCGTTGGTCGTTCTTTGGACAATTTCCAATTTATCTCTTAAATAAATAAAGTTGAATTTGTAATACGTGATGTGTTAGAAGATCATGTGATAGAAGGATGGGTCAAACCATCTGTCTCAAACAAAAGGTTAGAAAAGTTATCAAAAAATACATAATTCCATCTATAGTGAGATTAATCATATATGGTTCCTAAAATGGACTTATACTTCATATATCATACTGCTTAATATAATAAAACTAGTTTCTACTAAACAGTGTCTTTTTGTAGGCCAGTGGTAGGCGATAAAGGCTAGTCGTACTTCGGTTTTGGGTTCGATTCCCACAGCCTTGTCTGACGCGATGGGCTGTCGCCGGTCCTACAGGTTGTCCTTTTTCTAAATCTACATTACATAAATAATATCAAAAAAAGTTCTATCCTTAACCAATACTAACTTATGGTTATCATAATCCATTCCAATCTTTAGGCTTATCTATAATACTGAAGTCCAGTCTCATAATATAGTGAAAACGATTTCTAGAGATTTAATACCATCGTTGATCCCCATATATCATAAGATATATCTTGTTGGTCACATTCCAAACATTCAAAGGCCTTAATCATGTACTCTCTTGAATACCCATTGAACCTTAGTGAAAACATGAATGCAGTTAAAAGCTAACACTTTCAACATACCAAAATCCTCAAAATTCTATATACTCAAACCATGATATCACTTAGTCCTTATATCAATCATGAGCTCATGAATACTATCAAACATATTAGACTCTCTTTATCCCTTCATTATGTGCATATCATCTTCTTTCCAAAAATATTTCAATCACTTTTCATGGTTACCGATGCGATAAAATTATTGAAAACCACAATAGACCAATACATAAATATTCCAATATTCCAAGATACTGTATACAACATTATTCTGGAATCCCATTACATATACACTTAATCATTCCACCACATCGTTGTCATATTCAACAACGCCAATGGTGATCGCATGTGACTTCCCTTTGTACTTTGCCTTAAGTGGTTTCTCATGTCGATCATCACTAACCCTTGTATTAGGTCATTTATTAGCATTATGCACCATTTCCTTGCACTTGAAGCATTGAAGTGTAGTAGGTTCATTCTGTGTATCCCTTCTTTTGTTTTCATCATTAGACATCTTCTTCCCATCATTGCGGCATTCAAATGCATGATGACCTTCCTTTCCACATTTGAAACATTTACTTGTCCCTTGAAGACATTCTCCACTATGCTTCTTTCCACACTTTGAGCATAAGGAAACATTCATCTTCTTTTCACCATTATTCTGAGATTTCTCCTTGAACTCCATCTTTCGTTTCTTGTCAAAACTAGGACATGGATAAGTAACACCAACTTCCATTTCTACATTGATAGCACAACTTAAAATTTCTTCATAGCTACTGAAGTATCTTAAAGCTAATGCCCTTCGAAGATTTGGTTTTAAGCCACTGAAGAATCAATCAACTTTACATTCAGGTTGGATGGTAAATCCAGATGCATACCTTGCAAGCCTTGTAAAATTCACTTCGTATATACCAACAGATTCATCATCCTTTTCTTTAGTTCAAGAAACTACTTATCTATCTTTGTTCTAAGAATACGAGGGATGTACTTATTGAAAATTAAGTTCTTGAACTCTTCCCATTCCATGGACTCAATTTCATCTCTTTGCCTCATATTCTTGATAAGATTCCACCATTGATCAGCTTCACCTTCCAAACGAAATAATTCTAATATGACTTTATCATGTTCAGAACATTGAAGAACTAAAAATAACTTTTCAGTGGTAATGATCCATTGTTCAGCAATAAGTGGATCAGAAGACCCACTGAAAGAAGGTGGACGTTGCCTCATGAAGGATTCAACAGAATGTTGCTCCTTCATTTGCTCGTTTGGAAGTCCTGCATGATTCATATCTTGAGAAAGTTGTGTGAGCATGGCTACAAGATTTTTCATTCCAGCTCCAATAACGTTTGGTTACTCAGGGGGGAAATCAATGCATTGCCCGTCGCATTCCGCTTTAACACAGTTCCTTCAGGTTCTAACCATTGACTAAAACCAAGAAGAATAGTGTGAGCAACACTAATTATAATAGGAAAACCACATAATCAAGAATAAAATTTCACACTTAATGTCTTATCCTAGGTTATTCATGGCCATTTCTAAAACACTAAGATTGTGTTCTATGCTTAGACTTATCCTTAGTGTTCTTACTAAGGCTTTTACATCCTAGTTTCCAAAGGTTGACTATACCTTTCCTCTGATACCAACTGTAGAGACCCAAAGCCTAGATTACATGGACATTACATTACTTTTGCGGAATACTTAGTATATAACAAAAACACACACACACAAGGACCGTAATAGTTTATTGTCTTTGGAGACTCGGAATATAATCTTCTAATCGTGGTGAAAGATCTTCAACATCTCCGATAAAGATCATCTTTTTTTTAAACCTAAATCATTTATTTATGTCCTAGGGAAAAGAAAGCATAAAAGGGTGAGCTCAAATGCTTAGTAAGGGTAAACAAAAGAAATATCAATCACGTCATATTCATAAGAACATATATTTTGGAAATATTAACCTGCAAAAGAGATCATAATTTCATAACATGGGATAAATCATAGTAGTGAAATGAAATCACAATAATCATAACTTAAAACCGGAAACTTTGTGGCATACACACATAACCATAGAGAATCATTTCTTGTTAGTCAAGACTCATTTCCATGACTATCTTAGTGGACAAAGTACATTTTTGAACCGAGTCACCCTCGTTTCAGACCTGTTTCACTGAACCGGTATAACCTACCATTCTAGCCATGTCTATCTCATGAGATATAAAATTTTTACCCAATGCATTGGAGGGAGATATAGGTCCCACTCATCTCATAATGATACCATTATTATGTGTGCCACAAAATCTAAAATCATACATCATTTTATAACCGATGTAATAAAAATGGGAATCTTAAACATCGGGACATCATAAAAAAATTCATATAAGATAAAGGAATTCATAAAAATAATTCTGTCACAACATAATCAAATCAATGTAATAATAGGGATAAAAACAGAACCCTTTATTATCTTTTATGGAAAATAATTTTGATAAAACACTTGAACTCCATTCTTGATGAAAATATCCTTTCTACTTCAAAAACATTTTTCCTTTATTAACATGTCATACAATTTTAAACTAAAAGAAGTTGATTAAAAATAAACTTGAAAACTTGTAAAGGAAGCTTCTTGGAAATAATGTTTTAAAAATCCATTCATGCCTTATAAGTTAAAAAAACATTCTTCTCGAACTTTTGTCGGAAAAGTCAAAAAGTACCTCGTACGAAAAACGACAAAAGATTCTTTTCATATATTTTACTAAAAACTCACCGAAGGGTAAAATTGGATTTAAAAAACTATAGGTGGATGGAAATAATATTACATATTTAGGAAACATGGATGTGGATGATAAAATACACCCCAGTAAATACTAAAGTATAAACAATCTCGGATAAAAATGAGATTGTGATATTTCCCTTACCTTAGGTCCGATTTTCTTCGTAAGTGTCCGAACCTCCTGTATAATGATTTAAATAATGTTATTTAATTATTCCAGAATCATTATTATTGTTATGATATCATATATGGTCATATTCTTAGCTTCTTAGTAATATTTCATTACTACTTGTTATTCGGGTGTTTATTACTTTTTGTTCTTATGCGTGTTTTGTCGAATAAATTCTTATTCTTATCTTTAGGTTATAGATACCACATTTCCAGAATGGTATTAGTGTAATATATATCACATTCATTCATTCAATTCAAATATATATTCATTATGAAATGAAGATTATGTAGAACGAGTCGCATCACATCGTGGAGACGGTATTCCATACGTACGCACGAGTGATTATATCGTTCCTATGATCATGGAAATGTATTGGAGTGTATTTATACTATTTCAGAATCAATATCACTTTATAATAGTCATATATAGTAATTATTTACATCATTATACCCATCCAAGTATGGTGGTGGTGGAAAATAGATTTCACCACGGCGTGGAGACGGTATTCCGTATGTACGAATGCACGGTGATTTCATTTTCCGTAGGATGGATAGATGGTGAAATAGGGTTGTTTAATACTTATAATAACATATAAGTATATTAGTGATACTTATGTTATTACTTCATAATGAAACAACCTTAGAAGAAGAAGTGGAAGAAGAAATAAAGGTGAAAGAATTGGTAACGGAAATTACCTCTTCTTTGAAGCGCCTCATTGAGACCTCCTCTTAGGGAACTAAAATTGGTCCTTGAGGAAGACCAGAACCTCTAGGATGTCTCTAGGGAAGTGGAGAGAAGAACATGTCAGGGGTTGGACGAGTTTGAAGGCTCAAAGTGGTTTTAGGAAGAGAGGGAAGAGGTGCCCTTTTATAAGGGAGGAGAGGGGCACCTTTGAAATAACTAAAAATATTATTTTATTATAAAGTCAAATTCGGTTTTTAATAGCTCCAAATTGATATATTTCGAAGATAAGGTGGGTATGGGTCGAAATCCTCTCATCCAATAGAATTTAGACAAGTTAAGGTTCCTATTTTAACCATATCATTTAGATTTAACATTAAGTTAAATAATTTTACTTTTACCATGTCTTATTGTGTTCTTATACTATAAGGTTAATAAACCTACTATATCAAGCCAAACGAACCCCATGTTGTATATTATTAATATATATAACCTTATCTAAGTAATTTGGCCGAACCTAAGATTTTTAGGAATAAAATAACAATTAATAATATAATATTTGTTTTAAAAACTATTTTATGTCAATTTTGACACTATTTAGTAATTGAGTTTTTTGAAAATCATAACAGAATGATAAGTTCGAAAAAAGTTAATTAAATCAATACTAACATGTCATATTAACCTATAAAATTAGTGGAATTCATAAAAAGTCTCCAATTATATTTATTTTGTTATTTATAACATCAATTATGTCAATATTTCATTAATAAGATAATTTCTGCATCATCGTTGTGTCATAAATAAATTAAATTATTTAATGTCTAAAAATTACAAATAAAATACCATTATGTAGGAAATATTTTTATATTTCTAATGAATATTTATAGTCGAATTTATCTTATGTATAACCCCATATTAAATATGATTTAGTTATTAAATATTGATTTTAACTATTTTAACCCTTCTTTAAATAAATTAATAATAAATGTCCTAATCTAATCCAAGTGGGCCTAAATGGTCATATTTTATTCCTAAGTTTGATTTTGGTCGAATTACACTTGTCCAATAGAATTAGAACATGTGTAAGGGTAATAATAATATCATTTTTACCCTTAATTACCCTATTTACTTTTAACTGTGTTTAAAAAAAAGTAAAAAGTTACTATTCACCAAAAAATTATTTTCATCTCATTGAACCACATTTTACTTACTGACATCAACCGTGTCTCTCGGATTTTTGAAATTCCACTCACAAAAGTGGTAAAATTATGTTCTATGAAAAATTCAGTTTTTTTTAACAGCCACTTAGTAGTTTCACTATTCATCAAAAATTGATAGTTTTCAGAAAAATACCAAAATTTCACCCTAGGCTAATTTCGATATTCTGAGTTCAAAAATGAAGTCCATTTTGAAAAATAAAATTTATAGAATTTCAAAAATTGGTTATTACTATTCATAACGACTAGTTTTAATAATATTTTAATAGCATATCGTTGTTTTGTGAAACTCGGTATTGCGTATGAAGCAAGCTATCGAGGAAGGTCATGATTTCATGTAAAGCAAGCCAAGCAAGTGTTGTGTAGAAAATGATTCCTTTGATTCATTATATAACATAAAAGTCTCGGGTGTTACACTTATCGCTTCCTAAAAGCCTATACGATTTAGGAAGTTGTTCCTAAGGTGATGTATTGTTCCACACTTCCATGAATTAGTTAGTGGTTTAGGGTGGTGTAACATTACAAATTGGTATCATAGATCCTTATATTTGGTGTTAATATTGAGGTCAGTAGAAAGAATAATTTCATGTTTCATGTCTTTCTAATGAGATCATTCTTAAGAGTATATAATCCATGTATAAAGGAATGATTGAGTCACCTCAGATGGTATTATTATTACTAATTTAACATTTACAATTTATTGATTTACCCCATGAAGGGAAAACATGATTTTATAAGTTATTGATTCTTGGTATTTAATTTCTCTGCTTGGGATAGTATGAGAGTGGCTGTGCATTCATACATTAAGCAAGCTAGGTATGGTTACTCATCGTTTATACATGTATATGAATATCTGATATACTGATACATATATGAATCTGCATTTTTATAAAAAGTGGTTTTAACATTTAATGTGTCAAAATAATCTTATATAGTGTCTCAACATATAAGGATATGGTGTAATCTTACATGGAAAATTCCATAGATAATACATTGGTATAAATTCTATTAATAATGTCTTATTAAAATGATTTTTGGGTTTAATAATATATCAGTAATGTAGAGACCCGAAGCATATCGTACATGGACATTACATTACTTTTGCGGAATACTTAGTACATAACAAAAAACACACACACAAGGATCGTAATAGTTTAGTGTTTTTGGAAACTCGGAACGTAATCTTCTAATCGTGGTGAAATATCTTCAATATCTCCCATAAAGATCGCTTTTTTCCTAAAACCTTTCTTTATATCCTGGGGAAAAGAAAACATAAAAGGGTGAGCTCAAATGCTCAGTAAGGGTAAACAAAAGAGAAATCAATCACATCATATTCATAAGAACATAACTTTTGGAAATCTTAACCTGCAAAAGAGAGCAAAATTTCATAACATGGGATAAATCATAGTAGTGAAATGAAATCCCAATAATCATAACATAAAACATGAAACCTTGTGGCATACACACATAATCATAGAGAATCATTTCTTTTTAGTCAAGACTCATTGCCAAGACTATCTTAGTGGACAAAGTCCCTTTCTGAATCGAGTCACCTTCGTTTCAGTCCTGTTTCACTGAACCGGTATAACCTACCATTCCAGCCATGTCTATCTCATCAGATATGAAACCTTTACCCAATGCATTGGAGGGAGATATAGGTCCCACCCATATTATAATGAATCCTTTCTTATGTGTGCTACATAATCATAAATCATACATCATTGCATAACACATGTAACAAAAATGGGATTCTTGAAACATCATGACATCATAAAACAATTCATATAAGACAAAGGAATTAATAAAAATATTTCCATCACAACATAATCAAATCCATGTAATAATAGGGATAAAAACAGAACCCTTTTATTATCTTAGATGGAAAATAATTTTGAAAAAATACTTGAACTCCATTCTTGAGGAAAATATCCTTTCTACTTCAAAAACATTTTTTTCCTTTCATAACATGTCATACGACTTTAAAATAAAAGAATATGATTAAAAATAAACTTGAAAACTTGTAAAGGAAGCTTCTTGGAAATAATGTTTTAAAAATCCATTCATGCCGTATAAGTTAAAAAAAACATTCTTCGTACTTTTGTCGGAAATGTCAAAAAGTACCTCGTACGAAAAACGACAAAAGATTCCTTTCATTTCTTTTACTAAAAACTCACCGAAGGGTAAAAATGGATTTAAACAATTGTAGGTGGATGGAAATAATATTATTTATGAAACATGGATGTGGATGATAAAATACACCCCAGTGAATACCTATGAATAAAAAATCTCGGATAAAAATGAGATTGTGATATTTCCCTTACCTTAGGTCCGACTTGCTTTTTAAGTGTCCGAACCTCCTGTATAATGATTTAAATCATTTTATTGACTTATTCCAGAATCATATTCATTGTTATTATATCATATATGGTCCACTTATGACTTTATATTACCCGTTCTTTTGTAAATTCATGTTAAAGTGGCATTTTGGGTAAAATCATCTCATTTGTCGTTCGTGTTTTTAACTTTAATTATTCATATGATTACTTTGATCATGATTACTTAATTCCAGAATATAAAACATGATTTATATATATATATATATATTCAGAATATATATATATAATAAATCAGTAAATGGAAAGAAATACACCGTTCATGGAGACGGTAGTCCGTACGTACGCATGAACGCTGTTTTCGTTTCCTTATTGAATTGAATGGAATTAAGTAGATGACATACATATAAATATAAATAATTCCAGTATCATTATTAGGTCATATATTTCATTAGTAATTATTATATATACTTTATAATCATTCATGAATGGCTAATCATTGAGAATGAATCTCATCGCGTCGTGGAGACGGTAGTCCGTACGTACGCACGAGCTATGATATCGTTCCCATGGTCGTGGAATTGTGTTGAAGTTTATGTATACTATTTATGTATCAATATCACTTTATAATAATCATATATAGTTACTCATTACACCTTTATACTCATCCTTTTAAGGTGATGGTGGAAAATAGATTACACCACAGCGTGGAGACAGTATTCCGTACGTACGCACGCGCGGTGATTTCCTTTTTCCGTAGGATGGATAGAAGGTTAATTAGAGTTGTTTCATATTTATAATAACATATCAGTATATAGGAAATACTGATGTTATTACTTTATCATGAAATAACTAAAGAAGAAAGAAATTGAAAAGATCGGTATTGGATATTACCTCTTCTTTGGAACGCTTCTTTGAATCCTCTACTTAGGGAACTAATATTGGTCTTTAAAGAAGACCAGGACCTCTAGGATTATTCTAGGGAAGTGGAGAAGGGATTTTGGCAGGGGTTGGCCGAGCTTGAGTGCTCAAATTTGTGTGAGGAGGAGGGGGAGGAGGTACCCTTTTATAAGGGAGGAGAGGGGCACCTTAGGAATATCTCAAAATATTATTTTACATTAAAGTCAAAATCAGTTTATAATGGTTCCAAAGGGTATTATTTCGAAGCTAAAGTGGGGATGGGTCGAAATCATATCATCCAATAGGATTTAGACAAGTTTAGGGTATTATTTTAACCTTATCAATTAGATTTAACTCTAAGTTAAATAATTTAACTTTTACCGTGTCTTTTTGTTTTCTTTCACTATATGGTTAATACACTTACTATAACATGCCAAACGAACCCCAAATTGTTTATTATTAATATATATATCCTTATCTGAGTCATTTGGCCTAACCTTATATTTTATGGAATAAAATAACAACTAATAATATAATATTTGATTTAAAAACTATTTTCTGTCAATTTTGACACTATTTGATATATGATTTTTGTGAAAGTCATAACAGAATTATATGTTCGAACCAAGTTGATTAAATCAACACTAATATATCATAGTAACCTATAAAATTAGTGGAATTCATAAAAAGTCTAAAATAACATTCATTTGAGCATTTATAACATCAATTATGTTAATATTTCCTTAAAAGGGTAATTACTACATCATTGTTGTGTCATAAATAAATTAATTTATATAAAGTCTAAAAATTATAAATAAAATTTCATTATGTAGGAACTCTTTTTATCTTTTTAATGAATATTTATAGTAGAATTTAGCTTGTGTATAACCCCATATTAGAAATGTTTTAGTTATTAAACTTTGATTTTAACTATTTTAACTATTCATTAAATAAAATAATATTAAATGTCATAATCTAATCCAAGTGGACCTAAATGGTCATATTATATTCATAATGTTGTTTTTGGTCGAATTACACTTATCCAATAGAATTAGGACTTGTGTTAGGTTAATAGTAATATCATATTTACCCTTAGTTACCCTATTTACTATTAACCGTGGTAAAAAAAAGTAAAAAGTTACTATTTACCAAAAATTATTTTCATCTCATTGAACCACATTTTAGTCCTTGATATTAACCGTGTCTGTCGGATTTTCGAAATTCCATTCACAGAATTGGTAAAATTAAGTTTTATGCAAAATTCAGTTTTTAACCTACCACTTAGTGGTTTCACTATTCATCAAAAATTGAAAGTTTTCAGAAAAATGCCAAAATTTCATCCTAAGCTATATTTCATATTCCGAATTCAAAAATGAAGTCTATTTTACCAAATTCATAACATAGAAATTGCATTAATTAATTTTATAATTAAATCCCGTTGTTAAAACAAATAGCGTGTTTTTAAGAAACAATATCTATCAAAAGATTGACATTTGATTATATCTGGTTTAAATGTGAAATTACATCCAATGACCAAAATTGTATTAAATTGTAAAAATATATTCTAAATATACTTTAAAACCACTCTAATTAATGATTTATCACTATTAGTTATTTCGATTAAAAAAGTTGTTTTTAATTATAATTTAGTAATTTTCACTATTCATCAGAATATGAAAGTTATCCGAAAAGTACCAAAATTTCACCTTAGGCTAAATTCGATACTCCGAATCCAAAAATGAAGTCCATTTTGAGAGATAAAATTTCTAAAATTTAAAAAGTGGTTATTACTATTCATAATGGCTAATTTTAATAATATTTTAATAGCATATCGTTGTTTCGTGAAACTCAGTATTGCGTACTACACAGGCTATCGAGGAAGGTTGCGATTGCATGTAATGCAAGGCAAGTCAAGGATGCGTGTTGTGCAAGTTCCTTTTTGTTTTGCGTACAACACAAGACATTAGTGAAATTAAAAAGAATATTTTTCATAAAATCTTGGGTTGTTACAAGTAAGCAATCCAAATGGGGTTTTTCCCAAATATCATATGAATGTCACTCTATTTAACCATACCATGTAAATTAAAACATTGAGAAAAACATGGATGGGATTTAATGTAAATATAATGTCTAAAATATCTTGATAAATAATGAGATATTTGTAATAAAATTTAATGGAATAGAGGGATTAATAAAATTTGTGGTTATATCCTGTATAAAAATTGGTTGTTGTGCTAGTATTGCCTTTCTCAATGCATGAGAAATTAAGGGTATATGAATCATTATATGATCTTGTATTTGACTTATAGATTTATAACAACTTTGAGAACTTGGATCACATACCCAATGGGGGAGTCAAAGCATCACCCTTAGTGGATGGACTAGAACCTTTGATAGATAGTAGTCTATCTATATATGATCAGCTCTGTGAGAGCCTCTTATGAGTAGTAATGGCCTTAGATAGGGGTCTAAATAATATTTCCTTAACTACGTCTAATCATACCCAAAATTTCTATTATTATCACTCTCAAATATTCATAAGGGAGGGTGGTATATAGGTGGTAGAGATTTGGATGGAGTCTAAATTAACCACTCTCTATCACTTAGGGTCTCCTGATGAAATGAGGTTCAAGTTGGTAGTTTGCATATTCTCTAGTGAATAGAATCAAGGGTGGGATTTCCTTATCTAAGATAAGTTTTATTTTATGATTAACTATAATATTTTCTATACAAATTATATTATCCACTTATTTCTATAAACACTATTATATGATATGACCAAAAAATTTAGGAAGTTGTAGATATGGGATATGGCAGTTTTGAATTATGATAACATGTTTAAAGGGAAATTTCAGTTCACTCGAAACATATCCGGTGATGAGGTGTCAATATCCATGAACATTGAGGATGGATCGTGCTATGAGATCATGGTTTTGGGTAATGAATTTCATTTAACCTCTGTCTCTAATATCATGAACCAAGATTAGACTACAAAAAGAAATATTAATGAGAGTCCTTATACAATATTTTTATTCTCATGGGAGAAAGATGTAGTGTTTTTAAATATTATGATATTTAAAAGAGGTTATCGTATGACTCATTATTGATAGACAGCTATCAGTATTGGTTGGCTTGTGACTCTACCCTCCCTTTAAGATGGATTAGTGAGGTGCAATGTTTTCTAAGAGGTTTTTTGGGACACATTATATCTCAATGCCACTTTATATCTTTAGAGTTCCCTAGTTATATAAATATGAGGAAATTTTATTGGTTATTAATAGTGATAATAAAACTAGATGTGGTATTGGGTCAATATTATCTCATGGATTGTGGTTTAAGGTAGGTATAACACCAATGTAGTCAAGTAATTGGGAAACTTCTAACTTCTTCGGTCATGGTAGTGGCCACATTGCTCAAGGGTGCAGACATCAGGGTTAGTAGAGAGTGTTAATAAGGGAAGTAAAATTGAATTAAAAATTAATGGGTATGGTAGTTGTATGTTATATACTCTATTCCGATAGATCAGTTTTTTAGACCATCGGTCTTTCAAGGTATAATTTAGGTCGCATCAACTCTCACAATGTACTTATTTTACATGAGAGACTAAAACTCTTTTATATATGATTCTTTAATTAGAGGCTTGGGGTTAGTATTGTAGTATATATATGATTTTAACTTGATTGAAAAACCATTTGGCATGATGTTGGATGGGATTTGGATGTGTTCTAGTTATGCTCTGGTCATATGCTTCTGTCATTTCCTATAAGACTTATTCGTATTGGAGATGAGATGTTTGATGTAATTTATGGAATGGATTCACCTATTCGTTATCAAGGATTGATTGATTGTAATTTTTCTTATGATTATTTAACACATCTAGAGGGGAAAACATAATATTTTTGTTGTAGTGGGATGTCCATGCATGTCATGTCAGATAAGACCTTCAGTGAATAGGTGGAATCACTACTCGAGTAGCTAGTCTGGTTCATGATGAGAGAGAATAATTATCTTATATTTCATCCTATGTATGCTTTATTTTAATATTTATTTCCAAATTAATTCAATATATTACCATCATACTAAGGAATCATGTTTATGACTCTTCATTTTGGGGGTTTGGATCTTATTTTTATCCATCCTTATATGAGGGAACTAATATATCTTTTAGAACTAAAATATCAATTAGAAGACCAATAGGTGAGAGGATTAATTCAAAAAACAAAATCCCCCAATTTTTTCCTAGTTCATTTAAACTATAATAATGATGAGACTCTAGGGTTTTATGGGGATTATCATAGGCTTAACTAGGTGATGGTTCATAACCAATATCCACTCTCTTGTGTCATTGAGTTATTTTACTAACTCAAGGGTGCCTGTATTTTATCCATAATTTATTTATACTTTGGAACCAACATCTTATATTGTTACCACTAATTTACCACACACAAAATTTCTTAGTATTTATGTTCATTATGAGAACCTTGTTTTCTATTTGGATTGATAAAACATCCATTGGTCTTCATGGATCTGATGAATAGAGTCTTCCATCCATATCTATACTCCTTTGGGGTTGTTTTTTTCAATGACATATTTTTGTACTACATGTATATATAGGATAATTCTAAACATCTATAGGTAGTTTTTAGAACTATTTCATGTAAAAATATTTACATTAAATTCTCTAAAAGTCCATTTTGGTTTGTTAGAGTGAAATTCTTGGGCCATGTAATACCTAATGAAGTTATTTCAATAAATCATGGGAATGTTGATGTAGTAGTTTCTTAACAGAGGCCAAATAATGTTTTTGATATTCTTATCTTCTTGAGGATAGATAGATATTGTTGTAGATATTTCCAAGACTTATCCAACTAGGTAATGTTGTTAATAATACTAGACAAGAATGTGGTGATTTCTTCGTCGTCTGATGCTTGTGAGATACCTTTTATTTATCTATAGAATATGTTATCTTCCTTGTTGATCATGTCCTCTCCTGATCTTGATAAGGTGTACAACCTATTATTTTATGTATTAAGAGTTGGATTGGGTGTGGTTCTTATGTTAGATGGGTAGGTAGTCACTTATAGTTCCAAGATGTTAAGACTACATGAGTTTAACTACACGACCCATCATTTAGATCTTACTAAAATATTACATGCCATAAAATATAGTTCGAACTAAGTCTTAGGAAGAAGGTTTTTAGTTTATTGAGATATATGTTCTCCTAATATAGTGTAAATCTCTATCCAAGAATTTGTGTTGAGTACCTATAATTGTTTGAATTCTTATTAGCTTTACCCTTCAAGGAACGAGAATGTTTCATCCAACTCTCTATGATAGAAAACCTAGTCATAAGTGTTTTTGTAGTTAAATTATGATTGGATGATAATTTCATGGTTTGAAAAGATGCATCTTAACTCCCATGAGTACAATCAAGGGGAAACATTGGCTTTTATCTATATTAATTACTCTTTAACATCATGAAATAGATATGGTTGTTAAACATTGATTGTTTGTTGATGTGGGGTAGTATTTATGATTGGAAGCATCATCTTGAATAATATTTAAATTATAAAAATATTTTGTATGTTTCAGGTTAAGTGGTAGTCCGTATGAGAATGTCTGATGAACATATGACAGAATTACATTACTTGATATGGTTTGTGAATCCAAAGAAACCAATGATTTATCATGATGTATAGAGGAAATATTAGTCACCTGGAGAAAAGAAATACATATATGGTTTGGTTCCACAATACTCCACCTAACAGTAAATAAATGATGAGAAAAATTATCCTATAGTCATTATCCAGTCATTGACCATTCTAGATTAGAGGTAGGATGGCCTGAAAATTGATTTTGTGATAGGCCTACAGACGAATCAGCCAGAAAATGATGTTTTTTGGGTGATTATTGAACATTTGAAGATGTTATTAGAATTATTTCCCATCAATAATTAGTCTATAGTTTATGTGATTTTCGGGTTGTGTGTTTGTGAGATAATTTTCCTACATGAAGAAACAAAAGTCATCATTTCAGATAGAGATACCCAGTTTACATTGTGTATATTTTAGGGACATCCAAATGAACTTGGAAGATATGTCCATCTATGCACATCTTACCACCCACTGACTGTCGGGAAATCTGAGCGTACTATACATGTGTTCAAGGACATTCTCCAAACATGTTTCATCAATTTTTATGGATCTTGAGAGAGTAATGTGGCTCTATTGGAATTTAATTACAATAGAATTTATCATGTTTAAATTTATATTACACCATTTTAGGTCTTATATGATTGTCCATGATGATATTCCTTATGGTGGATAGCTGTGGGTGAATAAGTGACTCTTAGTCCAAGCGAAGTAAATGAGATTTATAAGCATATTCAGTTACATTAGAAGTGGTTGTAGATGGCCAGTGAAGAAAAAGATCCAATGTTGATAATGGATGAATATCTATAGATTATATATTGGGAAACAAGTACTTCTTATGAATGTCTTCATGGATAGGGGAAAGGTTATTTTTAGAGTAAGTCAAAGTTGGCACAGAGGTTTGTTGGGCTATTTTTGATTGTGGAGATTGTTGGATTGATGGCCTACAAACATGATATCCAATAGAGGTATACACTGATTCATGAAGTGTTTCATATCTCTTAGATTCAATGGTATCACCATGATATGTCTCATATCATTGATGTTGATGAAGTTAAGATGGAGGTCGATGCTTCCTTTAAGGAATGAACAATTCTCATCAGGGATAGTAGTGAAAAGATGATATACAAAGATACCATTCCTATAATATATATACTACAGAAACATGGATAGAATAAGAATTAAACATGGGAGTGTGATTCTGAAATTTTGTTTCAACAACTTGATCCTTTTACTAAAGAAACTCAGTGATTCTTGGAAATGAAAATTAGAGATGATCTATTATATGGCGGGGAGGCTATAAGATCCATGATTTTGTATGAGGTGTGTTATTGTTTATTTTTTCTCCATGCTAATTTTTTTAATTGGTAATATATATTCAATATTGTTTTGGTTAAGAGAGAGGCCTCATGATAGTTTTTAGGGCTCAAGGTTTAAAAATTCATGTTTTTGGGAAGCATAACATGGAATACTATAAGTGCACAATTTTATCTAATAATACACCCCAACAATTCAACATCAAATTCATGGGAATATGATTTTTCAATCCATGTGAAGGGATATAAAAAATAGTTCAAGTTTCTTGAGAAAATTAAGGAGTTGTTTCTCATAGTTAGTGAATGGTTTATCAAACTAGGAACTATGACCATATGAAATTTCATGTCTGAGATAGTGATAAAAGAATAGTTGGCTCATAGTTTTTCAAACCATGTACACCATTACAAATTTATGGAAAAGTTTGTTTCTCTTTCTACCCTATGTACTTTTTACTCAATTTTATATTCCTTTTTTTAAAATCTCTTTCATAAAATTTCCCTCTCTCCTCTCCAAGTTATTGGTGAAGCTCACCCAGTCAATAGAAAATTGACCTTCTTTTTGTGTGATCCTTATTACACCTAAAGAAAATATTCCCTAAATATTTCCTCATAATCACAGTCTTTTCTATTAAGTTCTAGTATTGTTTCATTATCCAGTTGTCATGCTTGAACATAAATTTTGTTCGTAGTATTAAACATAATCATTTGTATGTTATATTACACTGAGTTAATTTTATTATAATGTGATAAAAATATGGTTATGGGATCCCTTTGTAGGATTATTATTTTTATAAAACACTAATGAGACTTATTTTGATTTGGTTCTTACTATTGTTAATTTAATGTGGAGTTATAAAAGTCAGACTCATTTTACGTTAATAAATTTTTTTAAATTTATTTTCAGATTATAAATGTGTATATTTTTAGAAGTCAACATAGTAAATGAAATTTTCCCTTATGTGTTTTATTTTACAATAATTAAAAGATATATATTATGAATGTTCCTTGGTGATTTTAGTTGGAATTACATTTGAATAGGAATGTCAAATAAATCATTTTACTTTAAAATGATTATTTATAAAATGGAAATATTGGGATATAACTTGAATTCATTTTATTTATAAAATTTAATAACCCGTATAGTTGATACCAGGGTGTAAAATACCTAGGGTGGATGCCGTAATCAATTCTTAAATCCTGGGTGAATGATTTCCCTGGTTAGGTGTTGGATTTTTGGTTAATGGTTAAACCTAGGTTGAATATGTACCTCGAATAGATTATAGGTACCTAGTGATGGCTATATTATCCTCGAGTTATAGTTTGGAATTGGTATTGGTATATTAGAAAAGGTCGAGAGTGGTTTGGGTTGGAACAGTCTATGTGATGTGGTTAAAGACATCTTGAATTGGATGATAGAGGTGGTTCTAGCCTTAGGTGTTTCCAAGGAAACTAGGTCCAGAGTTTATTCATATATATATTATTCTTGTTATTTATATTGATTATGTACATGGAATATTTGAATTAACTTTATGTTTCATACTAAATTATTTAGGGACATCAATGGTGGTATCCTAATATATTGTACTCACACCCTGCTTGGGACAATGTTTTTTACCAAAGAACATTTCAATGATAACTATAGTGAAAACGGATATCTCCATATGATCTATTTATGATTTCATGTATGGATATATTTGGAGGATGAGTTCCATGTTAGATCTCATAACACTTTTGAGTGCTGTACTCCTTGCTTTTTCCTTTTGTAAACTATTTTATGTGATGTATATGAATGATAACATGTATAATCCATAGTTTTTTTGTGGAATCATTTTATATATTACATGGGAAATGTTTTTTTGAACCTATATTAATTTTATTATATGGTGTTATTTATTTCATATTATTTACTTTATTTAGTATGATTCTTTCACTCTAACAACGAAGATATAGTATCCCCAAGTAATATTTTTACAAACTCTCCACTAGTCAGAACCCACTATCACATAGGGATGTGGGATTGAAGTCATACAATGTTTCATTAGTTTGGCACCCGATAAATTTTTCTGGGAAGTGATATATTTCGAAAACAAATTTTCTTAAGCATGTTTACGGGTAGTTCCTTCATTACATAAAGGTATCATATTTCAAGGAAGGGTATGAATAGTATTTATTTTATCATAGTCTGTGTTATTAGGATTTAATTTTAAGAACAATTTTAAATCGTATTTCCTTTACATATAGACCATTTATTGTGTAAATTTAATGATATTTTTTAAAATATTCATATTTTCTTCCATTTTTACTAATGAAACTCATTTACATGATTTTATGGAATTTATTATCATAAAATAAAGATTTAAATTCCTGATTTGGTTATTTTCAAATTTGGTTGAATTTTTTTGAATATTTATATGAGTTATAAAGATGAATTAAATAAAAAAATTGAATTAAAATTAAATAGAAATTTCAGCATATATTTCTGATATATTTTGAAGAGATCATATATATTGTTTACTAAAAACTATATATAATCCATTCATCTCCTAACTTATCTTGAGTCCAGGTTTTTAAACATTTTCATCAAGTCTTTTGAGTGATCTTCCATTAAACTGAGTCCCTTTTAATTTATTTCCATACGGTGTCCATCTGTTCCTCCTTTTTTTGTTTCTACACATGAACATATCCCATGGGGCTGGGGATATCATTTCTCCGGCGATTATTTTATGTTTAATTTTTGATTATGTAATTCCTTAGTTTCTATTAGATGAATGAATGCGACTAACCATAATAAGATAAAAAACTAGAAATTATCTTTAAGATGGAAAGTATAATCACCTAAAAATTAAATATTTTTCAAAAACTGGAAATTTTAGGAGGAAGAAAATATAATCTCATGTTTTTATATTATTTTTTTTATTCTAAAAATTATCTATAAATACAATAAATTATATATCATTATGAAAAATTAATTTAAGGAATATTTTTCTTTCTTTTTTTTATAGAAATAATGCAGTGAAATATTGTTAATGTAATATTTTTAATTATATAATTGAAATAGAAATAATACTATTTACTCTATATAATCAATATTATCTTAAGATACAAGAAAATAACATGTTAAGATATATTATTTTAAATTTTGTTGATAATTTTAACAATTGAAATTAAAATTTTAACGTTAAGAATATTATTACAATTCATGAAATTGAAATATTACCATGTGATATCTAAATACTTATTAGTAGAAATGAAACCATATAATATTATTAAAATTTATTATTTTAAATTAGTTCATAAAAATTAATGGAAATACATTAATAGATTTGAAATTATATAAGAAATATAAGTTGACTAACCAAAACTTGTTAATATTTATTGACATTAAAAATTTAAGAATCTGAAAAATTTTCAGAGAAAAAAACAGTGAATCATCTACTTATTTTATATTATTTAATATTTTTAAAATATATTATATATTTTTAATATTATTTTATATAATTATAATATAGGATAAAATTTAATTTTTATTTCTAGATTTAAAATACTTATTAATTATAACAAATTGTATTAGAAGAATGACAATTCTTTATATGAAAAATTATATTGGGAAGATAAAAATTATATTTTCATTATTTGTATAGAAATTATTTGATAATATGAAAAAAAAATTGCATAAAATTAACAATTATTGTATAATTCTTAGAATTATAGAAATAAAATTATATAACAACTGCTTTTTTATATGATATATACTTCATAATGGACATTAAAATAATGTTTGGGTTTCATGTAACCACTTGTGTTTGTAGTATTTTTATGCTACCACATCATATTGATTAGGTATTTTTCTATATTTTGATTGGAAATATTTTTTTAATTTTTTAGATTGTGTAATTATTTGAAATGGATAAAAAATTAAATTAAGATATACTTATAATTTAAATGAAAGATGCATGAATAAATTAAATATTGTACATCTTCGAGATAATTATAGTGTTATGGAAAAATTCTAGAGATTTTTTCAAATTATTATTTGTTATTATAAACTAAAACCTATAGGTTTGTTTATAAAAAAACAATACATGATAAACTATTTAATTTAATAATTAATTTAAATAATTTTTAAAAAGAATAAATTTTTTGTGATGAACAAACCCATTCTGGATTACAAGAGGCTTCACATCCTATGTCATAAAATGGGTGCATTTTTTGTGTGTAGAAAATAAATTTGAAATATATGTATACTATAGGATTTTTATATCCTTGATGTGAATTTATTTTATCTTTAAGAATTTGGATCTATTTGAAAAGAAATAGGCTAGCGGCCCAATAATATATTGATGGTTGATTATATGTTGACCAATGGGTTGGGAGCCTGAGGCCACTATGATGGATGAGGTTACTGGTATTTGGAAATATTATACTATACCCAATGGTGTGGGAATGTCACTAGTTTGTCAAGATGAGTTCAATGTGGGTTTTTCTCATCATTGTATCTAAATCTTGCATGAAACCTTCTTGGTGGCCAGATGGTTAAATATTTTTTATATGTCTCGAACTACTTGAACCATTTTTACTCTATAAATTGTAATTGTAGTTTTATTGTGCTAATTTATTTATAGTCGAAGAGTTCCAAGGGAGTTTATGAATCGAGAAATGGATTAATTTAATGAGAGGGATGGTTCTTATTTTTTTGTATAAATAGAGATTAATTACATGATGAACATCAGAAGTAGTGTTATATTTTTGAATACACTATATTAAATTATTGTATAATTAAAAATTAAAATTAAAATTTAATAATAAAAATTA
Source organism: Viscum album (assembly GCA_963277665.1). NCBI lineage: Eukaryota > Viridiplantae > Streptophyta > Magnoliopsida > Santalales > Viscaceae > Viscum > Viscum album. Next base: position 576,623,716 of record OY728120.1, on the reverse strand, counting down.
ATCGATATATAATTAATAATCAGTGAATTTGTTGCTTGTGTTCTTATTTTACACCTATAACTTAATAGAGGTATTTGAGGTTCATTTTCAATTATTGCAGATATTTTTTCTAATCCTTGGTAGTTTCTAATAGTTTGATATGTGGATGATTTTATTATATATATATATTCTAATTTCATATTATACCCTACACATATTTTCAGGCAAATGAAGACTCAAATGTGGGGGGGGGGGTTCTCCAATATCAAGAATGGTGATGGAATGAATGGCTTACTTCTCAAACTCTCCCACTATCCCCGTGGTTGTATTTGGTGTGGGTGTATCCTAATCTATAGTGGATTATGGAATAAGGTGTGTTCCAACCTAGGTTGTAATATCTCTTGGTTTTACTATAAATTTACATGAGGGTTGTAATGGTTTTAGGTATAACACAAAATGCATATAGATGTAGTGGTTATGTATTACCATGGGTGTGTGGGAATTAGAATTGAGGGTTTGATTTATAATAAGCATACACTAGATGTAGTATCTCTATAGTATACACTTTTTTCCTACTGGATATGATAATGATGTGATGTCGGGCTAAATGGGATGTATTAATGGTTGTGGTATGATTTCATTTGGTGTAATATGACTTCAATAAGTATTGAGTTTAGCATAATGTTTTTAAGTTGTGGGAGTGAAAGCCCAAGGGATATGTGGATACATTCTACCTTCAATTACATATGTGTGTTTTAAATAAATATTTTCATATTTATATACATTATTAAGTGATTTATCTATAGTGTGTATGGGAGAAAATAGTTTACATGTTTTTCTGGTGAGTTAGTATCATTTATTTATTCAATGTGATTTAATATTCTTCTTTTAAAATTTACACAAATGGTTTTAAGGGTGATACTAACAAATATTCCTGTTATTCTCAACATAAATATATATATACTAGTTTTCATGTCATCAGAATTTGGTTAATGTTTGTGTTTTGTAGTAATAATTCTTAGAGTTTCTTATGTGATGTTGGAGCTTCGTGGTCACTAATGGGGATTTATTTTAGTATTTATCATTTTTAAATGTTTTGTATTGAATTATTTTAATATACTAATGTTATAAAGTATTCATATGGTTTATATATCAATTAGTATATGGAGTTGATCTTTTATTAAAACATTTCTATTAATCCTTAAATATTGATTGTGGTAATGACTCACTTATGATTAATTTTTATACCCTTAATGTTAGTTTATAACCCATAGGAAAATGGATGTGGGATTCAAGGCTAATTATCTGTCTTCTATGATAGTTAGCCTAATAGGGGTACCATTAGTAGTAGGGGTCATGATAGAGTGGTAATAAAGATAATGATTGATATATATCATTTAGTATGGATTTAAGAACTATTGAGGATTCAATAGTTTTTAGGGAGTCAATATCAACCAGGTTTATCACATGTTTTAAATAAGGGAGATCGAATATACACCGAACATTATGTTCCACTATGATCTAATATAAGGGACATCATGTATACTAAATATTATAAGTGAATCAGTTCATATTATATGGTTGAGACCTAGGACTCTATCATACATTAGGCTTGTATGAACCTCTATTTGAATAGGATAAACACTTAAAAATATGTTAAAATGAAATAATTAGATAACATTAAGTAATTTTTTTCCCGGGTTAGAGTCCCAAACATTTCAAATTTTATAGGAATGGATCCATGTTAGGTTCCTTGTCAGATTCACTCTAAATATTTATAGAAATATGGGATAGAAATCACCATATTGTAGAGATTAATGAAAACAACACATTGAAGTGGACACCATGAGGGTTATTTCACAATAGTCAGTAGAATTATAAGGGATATGATTTTTATCGTAATTTTGATGATTGTTTTAGGAGGTGAATATAACATTCAGTTTGAATCATGATTGGTGGGATCATTGGGTTTTCATTGGTTGTGATGATGTTGTGTAAGATAGATCGGAAGTATTCTCTTTTATTCCTCTAATATTGTGAGGAGATGGCTGTTCTGTGGGGTATGTTTTCATATTAGTTTTAGGATGGATATCCTTCATTAACCACAAAGTTTTTTTTTCTGTGTGTGATTTTTTCTATAACATTCTGAGATTTTATGATATATTTCTCTATATATAAACGTTATTTATTTGACAGATTTATTTACATAAACCAATTATTTTAAATAAAACATGATATACTATTAAAATATTACTATTTATTAATAAAGATACTGTCTAGCTGTTGGACAATCAAGTATGAATTTTACTAACTAAATATTGAAAACAAAACATATGGTTTACACCTAAATAAGATGAATTCATTTGTTATCAAATAATCAGAAATGAAAATTAAAATCACTTTAATGTAAAATATATTATTTCCTAAAAACAATTTTTCTGTACACTATGTGTTTTATATTAATTAATTAAATTAACCTATATGGTTTAATGATTTAAATTAAATGTAAATATTATATACTATCAAATTTTATAATTGTTTTCAAAACATTTATTAATCATGAGTTAATAATATATATCTCTTTTCATCATATTTTGCACACCAGTTCAAAAATTAATTTATGACACATATATAAATTGAATCTTAAAAAACATATTAAATTTATGGATTGAAGAGAATCAAAAATTTAAAATAAGTACCATTGTGGGTCAAAATGAATAGTAATCATAGTTAACTTTTGACAGCCTGGTAAGGGTAAAAGGAGAAAAACATGGGTAAAAATTGGGATGAGGCTTTAAAATTTTTATAACGCTTGAATTTGGGAAAATATATTAGTTTAAAAAACCATTTCTATCCAATTCTCAAATATATTTTCAGTTGGTGTCATGTCTCATTTATTATGAACCATATATTATTTTAGTATAAGGATAAATACAAAATGTCACTCTCTTTACTTTAATAACTATATATTTTTATTATATGAATAATAAATGAATAATTTTAGTTATAAATTATTCATTTCATGAAAAAATAATTTTTATATCATAATAATTAAATTATAATTTTTATTATATTAATAATTACCTTAAATTCTTACGTAACATTGACATAGTATTAAAAAAATAAAGGATTGTGGGAATATTAAATGTAATATAATTTGGATTAAAAATTATGTTAAATGAATTTTTGAGATAAATATAACATATTTGGTAAGTGTGAAAGGTTTATATTTTAACACCTTTTCTTTAATGTTGTTTTTAAATTCAAATGATATAAATAGTGTCTGAAATAAAAATAATCATATTTTATGAAAATTATATTTTATTATATTATTTAAGAATTGTAAAAAAAAATTACAGGGGACACTATGGATACTATATGGTCTAAACTATTGTACGTTTTCCATTTATGAGATATTTTTTGCCTTATAAGTAAAATTCTATCCATTTATAATTAAAATTCCATCACTGAGGTTAAGGTTAAAAATGATTATTGAATAGATTAATTATATCAACAAGGTTTAAAGTGAAACCAAAACCAGTATAAATTTCATTAGATGGTTATATTTTGACCATAGCATAATGTGTTTTATTATATTTCTTTTTTGAATAAACAAAATTAAAATTAATTGATTATATTTTAATATTTTTTTGTAATTCTAGGTCTGTCACTTCCCTCCATTATGATACAAAACCACTTCCTTAAATTCATTACACCATGTTGATCCATATATCATGAATAAAACATTTATAGTTATATTCTGAAAATTAATATCAACATTATATATTTGTTTTTATACTCACAATATCAACCATAGTTCCCCTAAGAGGATGTCAAAAGTAGTTGTTTTAAAGAAGAGGTAATCTCCCAAACCATTCAACTTCTTTGTTTACTTCATATTTGTCCTTTTATAAGTATGTGATATTAATAAAAAAAATCCTATTTATTAAATAATTAATACAGTTATGTTTTATTATGATTCTAAAACCAATATTATCCATCCTAATTACGATTAAATGATATGTTAATATATTTCTCATGTATACACACAACTTATTATCTCCGTGTAGCAATACAATTCATTTTCTATCACCAGATTTTATGCATATAAAATATGATGGGTTTATTTTTTACATATGATATTTATAAAATAATTATGATTATATATTTATAATTTCATATATACCTTCTTACCATCTTATCAGTAGGAAAATGATAGAATCACTCATGTGTACATGTGGACTACCACATCCATGAATTGATGTGATTCATTTTTCATTATTGGTTTAAATGGAAGAAACAAATGAAACATTTCATGAATATATATATACGATTTATATGATAAAATAATGATTTTATAAATCAAAAATATTATATAAATTTATTTCATTCAATTCATACAAAAAATAGAAACAATGATCATTCTTAGGTTCGACCTATCGTCTCTATGAATGGTGTGAGTCATTTTTCTATATTTAACATTTATATATGTATCTAAATGTATACATATATAATTAATATAAAAGAAATAAATATCACTTTTAATATTATATCGATTATTTATCCATGTTCGATTTATAAATACCAATACTATTGAACTGAAATATGGATGAAAAACAAATTTGTTAACACACAAAATTGTTTTTTAAATAAATAAATTTCAATGAACTGGTGATTAGAGGGTTTAGGAAATTAATATAAATGTTTTATATAAATTATTCTGGTTATATAAAATATTTATAGTGAATATATATTTATTATAATATATTTTTTAATGCGTATGAATAAATATGATACTTTAGTTAAGGTTTTTATGTAACAATCTCATTTATAGTGAGAATTATTTAGGAATAAACTTATGATGATGAAATTTCATGATCATCCTCTCAATATTTTTCATGAATTTTTGTCTCCTATAGTTATTAATATATATTACATGTTTCCTTTAATTTACCCTTACTTACCTACTCAAGATACCAACATAATTTTTTTATAGAAATCATATATTATTTCTTACTTCGATAAAAATATTTTTTTCTTCCTCATCCATGATTACTATAAAATGTTTTGATAAAAATTATTTTACTGTTATAATAAGATTATATAAATTTAAATTTTCCCATGTTTTGATTTGTATAGAAAAAATTTCAAAGGAATATTCATGTCTTTTTCGGAATGAGGTTCTTTTTGCGTTTTTACTAGTGTAAAAAAATTTCTCTTTAACTTATAAGACTTGAATAGAATTAACCTCTATCATGATTATGCAATTCATTGAATATTCCTTTAAATTTTTTGAGGGTTATTTTCGAATAAATTTTTTCCCTTGACATTAGTGAAATTTCTAGATTTTAATATATGATTTGAAAATGAATAGGGTATTTTCCTCATGAAATATTCCATTTATCTCTTATAAGAAATTTTCTACTTTGATAAAATCATTTTATGTTACTTACAATTTACTAGGGATATGATAAAATGATTTCATACTTATTATTTCAATTTATGTCCAATTATTATAAATATAATATAATTATAAAATCCATTTATTTTTCATATGTGATATTATAATGATCTAATGAATATTCAATGATTTTGTAAATTTTATTTGAATGATTTTGGATTATGTAATGGCTGAATCCAATATAACCCTTCAATGAATTGGAAGATGTGATATTGATATCTCAAGAGACAATGATTGTAGTCATGTTTATTATTATGAATATATTTTTTCACATATTGATGCGTGAGTATGATTTCATTCAACAAATTCCCATAGTAATGTTTGTGGACAATATTGTGAATATATTTTTTCACATTTTGACATGTGACTATGATTTCTTCTTATATATATTCTTATAAAATTATGCATTGATGTATTTATTTTAAATATTTTTATAATATTATTACTTCATATGATAATGATGCCACATGCCAATATTATGACTCTTGGATATTGATTATTGTTTTGACACACTTATTAATTGTTATTCTATATATGAATCAATTTTGAAGCTTATGATCTATGTTTTTTTGGGTGAATAAATATATTTTACTAAAAAAATTAATTTCAATATGTCATCAAACCATTTTCATCATATTTTAATATAATGATTTATGTATTCCATGTTTATGAAAATTGAGCATCTTTAATCACCCTTTCTTGAGATTCCATTCCTCAGGTTGTGAAGAATGGTTATAAGTAGGGTATATCTAATTTGAGTAATATGTGGGAATATATATTTTTGGATATTTTGAATAAATTTACAGGAATCATTATATTATGTATTCAGTCTCCAAAGATATTGAACATTTATTGTCCTTGGGTGTGTATTATTGTAAAATGTATTGAATATTCTTCTGAAATGATGCATTATTTATTTATGTTATTCATGTTTCATTTTATTATCCCTATTTTAGATGATTTCGGAGTTCTTAACTTGATGTGTTGTGAAAAAATTGAATTTACTTTTGGATTCTATAAGTATTCAACTATTATCCCCTTAAATTTAATAGTTAATACTATAATCAGTCTTTGATTTTTATCCATTTCACATGAGTGATTGGAGTTTCCATAATTCACTATAGGGGAAGGGTTTATCTAACATTGTTTATATCAGTCAATAACTTTATCATCAGGAATATATTTTTTATTATATAGTCTAGTGGGTGGGGATACTATTATCAAATACATCATATACTCTTATCCTGGTGTTTGTGTGGTTGGTGTTTGGATTGGGGAAGGATTTTTAATATATATTCCTTTGTTTTTAGGAATATACTATTAAATATTGTATGTTTCATTTATATTTCTATTATTATCTACATTGTATAATTTTATTTTACACATTGATGTAAGTTATAATTTTTATGTCGTGGATGATATTTTTGACTTTGTTTGTCATTTTACTATGATTTATGTGCATTTATTTTAGATAGGATCTGATTTTACTTGTAACTTAGGTTATGTATTCAGAAATAGAAATATAGGAGACACATCTCCCATAATGATGAATTATATTATATGTTGTGTATTAAATTCATTCATGTGAGTCAACGTCAACCAAATAAAATTGTGTCATGTTGAAGTGGATAAGAAATCTTAATTTTATCATTGGTTTAAGCTCTATTTATTTCGATCTATGTTTTTTTCTTCTATTTAGGAATATTTTTTGTTGTTAATACCAAACTATTGATATTAATGGAATGAAATTTTAGTAATTGATAAATGTAAATTATAAATATAATAATGTTTTAATTGGGAAGGTTTGTGGTAAATGATGTTTTATTAATGAGAATGGAAAATAATTTACGCAGATAAATTTGATTGTTTCTACATCATGATGTATGATGTTTGGTTTTTGATTATTATAATTCAGAAGTTATGTGTATTTATATTAACATTGTAGTGATCATGTAAGATATATGTTAATTGAAGAAAAATAATTTTATTAATGAATTTAACTTCTCTATATATGTATGTCATTAGAGAAAGCATATTGCATATGTAATATTTGGAATCCAAATGGGAATGTTTTAATTTCATATAATTTACAATTATTTTATCACAAAACATTATTAGATTTTAAATTCCAACAATGGATGGATTAATTATTATTTTTTGATGCATGAGAAATTAAATTTTCTAATTTATTGAATAGTTTGATTTGTTTAATTATTAATGAAATATTTTTTGAAAATAAAATTTTACATTGGGTATGTTATCTTTGTTAATATCCAAAATTATTAATAATAATCTGTGTAGTAAATTTAGTGAGAGTAACTTGATAATTTTTTTGGTGAAAGAATTTATTTTCACTATGGAAAGTAATTATTTTAAGAAAAATTCATTTATTTCACATGCTATTTTTGATAATTTAGTTTGGAGTTATTTTTTAAAAAAATGAAAAAGGTATTTTAATGAAACCATGTTATGAAAATTATTAGAAAAAATTTATTTAAATTTTTTCCAGTATACTAAATTTTAATTCAAAATATCTAAGGTAAAATTCAATAGTAGCATGATTTAATGTTCTAAAAAAATGTAATATGAATTTTTATTTATTATTAGTACAATCATAAAAGAAAAATAGTTAGAATTAAATGTAATTAATAAATAATTTGAAATGGGTTTTTATTTATTGAACCTATTAACTAGAATGGATTAAAGAAACATTGAGAGTAAAAAGACAATTATTTTTTCACATATTTTTTGAACACTCTAAGATATAATCAATGTTAATTTTTATTTAATCCAAGTATGTATTATGATTTTAAATTGTTATGTGTTCATGATAACCAATATTGTTCCAAACCTTCTATGTATGATAGGTTCTGGATTCCATTAAATAATTTTGATATATTATTTATTTTTTCATGTATTGATTATGTATAAATCATGAAATGGTAATATATTGAAATTAATTGATGAATTTGAAAGAATGAGTATACACTCATTGAGTATAATTCCTAAGAAATTATTTATGTGTCGAATGTGATAATATTATGTAAATAGAAATATATTTACATTCAAAATTTGTATGAATTGATTGTTTAGTATTTTCCCATTGAGTTATTATATAATATATTTTTTGGTTAAATATTTATTGATATGCATGTTTATTTGGGTTTGGATTAGATTTTTATATTTCCCTTATTAGGAACATGTGAATTAAATTAGAAATGAGAGTTTCTGATGCACGCTTAGTAACCCAATCCATTCACTAATTAATTTTCTAGATAATTTATTAATGGGCTTATACCAATTTGATTGCTACCTCCCTCATGAGATTATTTTAAGGTTGAGTGATGATGTCATGTGGTTAAGTACTTTTGTATTCTAGTGTGTAGGTTATGTTACAATTATAGAGTGATCCTTGAGAGTTAGCTCATAGGGTGGTTAATGTATTCCCCTTGCATTATCTCTCCTTCTCTATTTGGTTTTAATTATCGATGCAATAATTGTTTGAGTTATCTAATGTAATAGAACAAATGTTTTTATAATCCATCTTTTTTCATAATGGGGTATCTGATAGTTCATAATAGTTTTCATAAATTTTAAAATACATATTATAATAGTTTTTAAAATTATGAGATTTATTTTAATGTTTTTAGAAATTATTTTTGATTTCATAATTCCAAAGGTTATTGAGAAGTTATAAAAAAATTCAATTATTTTAAATGTTAATATAAATTTTTAATGTAATTTCAAAATTATAAATGGTAAAAAATTCTCATTTATATTATTTTTAGGTTTATGTAATTGTAAAAAAAAATATATTTGTTTTTCCCTTATGCATGGTATTAATTTTTTTAAGTGTTTTGGTGTTTTTATAATCCATGTAGAAAAGTAATGCTAGTTTTTCATAGGCCTCATAATGGTATTTCCAAATTCAATCATGATAAGTATGGTTAATTTCTTCTCTACATATATGTAGCCTCATTTGAATAAGAGAAAGTCTGAAATTTCATTTATCTACATTAGGGTAAATAAAATATAATTTTTTATATAATTCAAAATCATAATCCCTTTATGTTGATACCTCATATTGCATAAGGATTTTAGTTTTTGTTAAAAAACTCATATTTTATTCATGTTTCACTCATGTAACTCGTTTTATAAATTTTAATGGATTTAATTTCACAAAATAAAGGTTTTATATTCCTAATTGAATTGTTTAAATTTTTTCTATATTTTAGGAAGAGTGAATTGAGTCATAATCCATATTTAAGAAGATATTAAATTGAATACTAATTAAATGGTATGTATTTCAAATATTTGTAAAATATTTAGAGAGATAATATCTATAATATTATCAAAACTATACTACCTCTATTAAAAATATTCTTAATTTCTCTCATGTATGGGAATTCAAACAACACTAATAAAGTCATTTGATTGGTATTTGATCAACCCAATTCCCTTACACATGATATCAAGACCATTTCTAGCTTATCTTCACTCCTCTATTTTTCAACTACATGTGAAAATCTGCCAATAGGTTAGGGATCTAATTTCCCACACTATTACTTTATATGTAATTTTTGAATCTATCACACCTTAGTTTCATTTAGATGAATGAATTTGACTAACCATAACATGAAAATAATATTTAAATTCACTTAGAGAGATGTATTTTTATTACATCTAATATATTTTTTTATATAATATAAATTTCCAAATAAAGAAAGTATAATCCCAAGGTACGATTTTATTTTTTTTATTTTGGAATTATCTAAAAACTAGAAAATTAATATCTCTTGATGTAAAATTAAATAAATAAATATTGTTCATTATTTTTTGATATCATATGTAGTGAAATATTATTATTGTAATATTTTTTTTCTATAATCTAATTAAAAGTAAAATTTATTACACTGGATAATTGTGATTATCTTAAGATACAAGTAAATCACAAGTTATGGAATATTATTAAAATTGTTGTTGAAAATTTCATGGATGGAAATTAATGATATTTCTTGCTAAATAATATTACTTCTGTTTAATAAATTCAAATATTAGAATATGTGATATCAGTAATATTTTCTGACATAAAAATTTCAATCTATAACTAGTCTTTTTTATTTGAAATAAATACATACTATTGAATGATAAATTAATTATTATTTTTGAAATTTTCAATGAAATATAGAAAATAATAACAAAAAAAATGCATTATTATTCAAAAAATTTACATTAACAATATGGGAAATTATTGAATTGAGATGATTTTTTAATCACCTATAGAATAATTAATATTTAATATTTTGGAAATCACATGATGATTTATGTATAATATTTTATAGAATTAAATTATTTGAAAACAAGACATTTAAATTTGTATAATTAAACCACTGGTCGAGTTTCGTGTGAATGTATGTGTTTATAGTACGTTTACACTACCTTTTAATATTTACAAGAGATTGTGTTATATTTTTAAGCCGTTATTATAGATGCTTTTTTATCATGGGTCATTTATTAAAATGGATAAAAAATATATAGTCTATTAGATTAATTTCACAAAACAGATTATTAGTATATTATTTATTTTTCATCATTTAGTTGAATAAAATATAATTAAATAATGAAAGAGAATATTTTTTTCATATTATTAGAATGAATTTTCTACTACATACAGGTTTTGTGATGAAAATTAACTACATATAGAGAACCAGTAAAATGAAGATGGGATTAAAATGGTTGTTTATTTAAAAATAAATTTTTCGGGATGAACAGACCTATTCTTGATTGTGGGAGTCTTGAATACCTTGATTCCATAACCATGGTGTATTTCTTGTGTAAAAAATACTTTTAAAATGGATGAATTCATGAGAAATTTTAGATCCTAGATGAGATTTTGTAACATCCATGTGTTGTTATAATTGTTTTTAAATAAATATATTATAGGATATGGGAAAAATTGATGGTTTATTATTTGTTGATAAATATGTTGGGAGAATAGATATGAAGTGAATGTTGATGACGGTGATAGATAAATATATTATTAAATGAACAATGGTGTCAGAATAACTCTAAGCGGTTGAGATGTGATTAGAGTGGGGCTTGTTAGTCAATATATCTTAACATTTCTTAAAGGTTTATTGGTGAATAGATGGCCAAAATTTATTTATATGTTTCCAAAAACTTGGTAAAGTTTTTATCAATCTAGGGAAACTATAATTTTTTTGGAGGCATGGGTTAAGTCCTAGAGCACCTCTAGAATTTATGAATTCCTATGTAGATTATATAAAAAATGGGGTCAGTACTTATTTATATATATATAATAATTAATTTCTTTATAATATAATTGATAGATTTATAATAAAAAGGAACTAGAATAAAGGATTACAATATTAATCATTTTGATAAAATTGGAATAAAATTAGTTATAGGATAATAAATTAATTAACAGTGAATTTGATTATTTTATTCTTGTTTAAATTCTATAATTTTGCATTAGAATTCATGGTTCCAATGTGAAGATATTGAAAAATGTTCTTAAGGGATGGATGTTTCCCTTGAAATATATTTTTCATAATATTATTTAGTATTTTCTAATTTCATATACTACACCACCTAATGTGGTAGGGAATGTTAAACCAAATTTTTTAACGGTGTTTTCTCTAGCATCCAGGATGGTGTGGGAATAAATTGATAACTTATAATTCTACCCTACTCAACCTTTTCCTATAGTTTGTGTAAGAATATCCAGGAATACAATGGATTTATTTATTAAGTGGGATCCTACCTATTCTATTATGGAACTCATTTTTACTACATATTTTTATGTGTTCTATAACTTCTTGAGGTATAGAATATAATTTTATCTGCATGAGGTGGTTATGACTTCCCCCAATTGTATGTGAAATATATGTGAAGTATTGAGTTGTAAGGAAATTACATGGACTATAGTGTCTCACTGGAATACACTTGGGTACTAGTAGATATGACGATGATGAAGAGATGTTAGTCTTCAATGGTCACTATAATGGTTGTAATATTATTGTATGAGGTGTATGAGGACATTGTAAAAGAGTGATCATAGTAAATATCTTTTTGATTGTGAGATTGACCAAATAGTATAGAAGTATATGTGGGGTAAATTCAATTGATATTTATATATATATATATATATATTCAATAAAAATATCTTTCTTCTATGCATTTTTTAGTGACTTATCCATGTCGGGGATGGAAGAAGAATAATATACATGTTTAAGTAACCTGTTAGATTCATTTATTTATTCATATAGATTTAGTATACTTGTTTTATATTTTATACAAGTGGTTTCATCTAGGATCACACTAATTAAACATGTTATTCTCATCTGAAATTTATATAAACTAATTTTATAGTCATCGGTAGTTGGTTAGTGGTCGAGTTGGGTGGTACTAACTTATATAGTTTTCCAAGAGCTATTGGAGATTCATGTCCACAATAAAGTATTTATTTTATTATTTTGAGGTTGTATAATTTTTTAATGACATTACATTCATATGATTTCATTGTCATTTATTCATATGGTTTATATTTAGATTATGATATGGAGTTGATCAGTGTTTTATTTATTATCTCGTTCTCTTTAAATATTTAGGAGGGTAATGCCTCTTATATGTGTAATGTATATACCCACCAGGTTATTCTACAACTCGTATCCTATTACAGGTAGGATCCATTGGTCATTATCTCTCTCCCATCATTTGTAACCCTATAGGGGTACCTTTTAAGGGAGGGGTTGTGACACCTTCATCAATAATGACAAATCCATATCATTCAGACTCTTGAAAAAATATATTAGACCTTGTTTGTTCTTTCGTATACTGATTCAATTAATTTTATAAAACCATTTTTGTTACTTAAATAAAAATAAAAGGAATAACACCATCTCTTTGTTCATCAATATCCCCAATTTCAGAATTATTAATAGTAATAACTTTTTAAATAAACTCCCTTTCAAAAAATATACCTTGTCAAGCTAAAACAAACATGGTTCTATAATGTATTATAAAAATAATAACCCATTTCATTTTTAGGATAACTAACAAGTTAATGTATATTAGATTTCTATTCAGGTTTACATGAGGTAATATGACTCACATTTTCCTCAAAACCCCAAATACATATCAACGAAAAATTGAGATTATTCCTTGTCTATATATCATATGTTGTCTTTTTAATATCAATTGATAGAACAAAATTTAATTTAAATGAAGATGTTTATAGATAATTTCCCTAAAACTAGTATAATATGAATTACTCATCATTAATTAAAATATTTTTTAACAAATTTATTTCAATTTTATGATACACTATTCAATTATAGTGATCCATGTGGTGGTATTTGGAATAAAATACCACAATATCTATGACAGTCATGAAATTATTGAGTTAAATATTTTATTTCATTATCAAATTATTATGTTTTAAAAAAATTTAAATATTTATTTTTTAATATAATTTTTGAATTCTTTGAAAATTATGAAGGATTCATATTTTTTCATAATAAAAACGTACCCATGCCTACTAAAATCATCAATAAAGTTAATAAGGTACTAAAATACACCATAATCTACTTTACATATAGGATCACATACAATAGTATATATGAGTTTTAATAAATAAATATCTCATTTCCCTTTTCCCAAAAATTGAAATATAGTAATTTTTATAACAAATTTTATTAACATATGTCAAATAATTTTTCGTCATTTTAATCTAATAATATATAAATATAGAATCATTATCTATGATTCATATTTATATGACCTATGTGACAATAGTATAGATATGTGGAATTCAAAAATTATTTATTACCTTTTTTATTTACAATATATAAATAATAGTCAATATCCAATATATATAATATAGTGAACATCTCATAATAACTCTAAAACATTTGTTTATTATAATGAAAATAATACATTTTCATTATTACTAATGAAAATAAAACTCTATTTAGGAAAGGTACATAAATAAATATTAAATTTATTTATGTCGAAAGATAATAATATTATAAAAATAAGGAATGTACACTATTAATATCTCAAAAAATATTTCAAAAACCCGTACATAATTCTCAATTCAATGGTCCACTTCTCCTTTAATAAATTTTATTCGTTCTTTGAGAATTTACAAATTACCTCACACATGAGATGTGAATACAGTCTCTAATACCCATGATTTATATTTAGAGAAATTGATCTCTATAAAATATAATTTTATAAACTTATGAATGTATTATTTCTTTTTAATCCCTTCAATAACATTGAATGATTCCATGTATTGATATATCCTCTATATCATGAAAATTATTCCAGGTATCATAATATATCTTATGTATTTTTCATCTTTTTTAAAATTTTCATTAACATCTTTTCCTTCTTGAGTGGTAGAACAAAATTTCTCATATGGGCTGGGATGATCTAAAATATATAATTTCATCTATTTTATAATATAATTACATAAATAATGATATTAGTCAATGAAATTGTTACTATTAATTTTTTCCTTGTCAAGGACTAGTCTTATTTATAAATAGTATTTTTTTAAATAGAATGAATATATAAATTTAATAATGTTCCATTATTATAAAATTTTATTTTATTCATCAATATGTTCTTATATTTAATAAAATCCCATAAATATAGAAAACTTCACTATTATAAACTTAGTGATCTAAGACCTATAATTTTTTACATAACATAACATAACTAGTATTATCCCTTTTAGAATTTACATTTTGGTAAACAAATATTATTAATTGTGTCAAAGAAAACCCCTGTGTTGTTGAGTGAACAATTTCTTTTCAATTTCAACATTGGAATATGATTAACACTATACATCGAGGTGAAAAACTGACTATATTTCTAATTCATGTGTCACCAAACATTCACATTTGGATAACTATTACAATTTTTTCCAAACACAAGATAGATTATTACCACTCGACTATGTATACCACATTTAATAGATTGATCAGGATCTTAGAGATTGTGATTCCTATTAGAAGGAATATATCACTTATATAATTAACAAGGTATTTTATATTTAATCTCACTGTATACAATATATATATCACAAGATGACTTTACATGATTTTATTTATATAAATTCAAAAGTATATAACTTATTAATATTAAATGAATCTTTTTATTATTAATTATTTATTTATTTCCCCTTCATGATTCATTAACTATTTAATAATAATCCAAATTTCATAGATTAAGTCTATGAATCTATTTTTATTTTAGTAATAGTTAATTAAATATAGTTCTTAATGATTTTTCTACACTATAGAGTAGGGTATCTAATATTTTACGTAAGGGCTATATAAAAACCCATTTTCCATAATTACCTATAAGTGTAGTAATCCAAACATAAAAATTTCCTTCAATGATTCATGTGAGAAATAAATTAATTTTATAAAGTAAGAATATATCATTAGAAGATAAATTATTATACCAAATATTCATTTGACATTTTTCAAGTGTGGATCTGATACCACAAGTGGAATGATAGGATCGTTTTTTTATATGAACACATTTAGTGTAATATAATAATAAAACTATTATATCACTACATTTCCCCAAACACCATAGGATATGAAACTCTTTGCATCAGTTATAGAGCTCCTCAAGAAATATGTTCACTCAGTCACATGTTCACACATGAGAAATCCTAGAAATAAATTAACCTTTCACCTTTTCTATGATACCACTATAAGAATTTAACAACATTAAATATTCTCATTATATAGGTAAAGAAACTATAAACCCCATTTGAGATAATAAAAATTAAATAAATAACAATAATAAAATAATAAAATAAAATTAACTTTTAAAAATGTTTAGAATATTTATATCAAGCCTAAATTACCTAATCTAAGTCACCATTCATATCCATTAAAAAATTTAGTATCTAATGAATTAGTGATATTATATTCCTACCCATGTGATTCATGTTACTAATGTATGTTAAATGAGAGAAATAGTCTAGATAAAGAGGCTATAGATCCTCAAAAATTAGGGATTCATTGGAAATATCTTAAATGAGGAACATTAAAGAACAATAACCATCATGATTTTAATATTTCAATGGAATGAAGACTAATCCACATCCTCTTAAATAAATATATATATATATATATGAAATTTATTAATATAAAAGGAATAAAAATTAATATAAAAAATTATAATAAATAAATATCTTTAAATTCAATTTCAAAGCATTAAATAACATTTAAAATGGATTATGTCTCCACCCACCTTAGGTGGTGCATTAGTGATCCACCTAATTTGAGGATAAAAATTTAAAGGAGCTTCCTATTTATGAAATAAATAATATAATTATTACCTATTGAATTATGAAATCACAAGTATTTAAATAGAAAAAATAGAAAAAGGATAATTTTTCAATTAGGTAAAGAATATTAAGATAATGGAGAAGATTGTATAGACATCAACTGACCATGATAAAAATGAAGTACACTTAGTAATTAAAAATATATATATATATAATACTTCTAAAACAATCATAAAATTAAGGGGAATGTATAAAGGTATATTACCCCTATGAAGATTCACTTTTTGTCTTGTTGGATTATTTTTAGCTGAATGCCAAATGAATAAAATTTTAGGTACAGATAATGTGATATATTAAAAAACTCCTCAAAAGAAGAAATTGAATGAAAATATTAAATCAAAATAAGTATAATAAATTTTTTGTTTAATATAGGGGGTTTCTAAGATATTAAAAAAATTATCATAAAAATTAAGGATGATATCTCCGCACAATTCATTGAGTCAGAAAATGAAGTAATTATTAGGAAATTAAACAAAATTCATAGAACATTAATTAAACATTGAGGAATAAGTAAAAGAAAGTTATATATAGAATATGTGGATGTATAAATAGGATGCTTGTCTTGATTAGTATTATAAGCTCAATAATGAGATCAAAATGTTGAATAAGATAAATAAAAATTAAGGGAATTAAATTGAGGATAATCAAATAATGAACAAATATATATACTATGAAAACTCAATGTTAATGTTATTAAACAAGCTAAAATTATCAATGACTATAAGGAAAATACCATAGAAACAGTGAAAGTGTTTAAAAATGTTCAGTCAAGGTGACACGATGTTAAAAACATTTAAAAAAAATAAATGAATATTTTGATGAAGCTATTGAGGTAATGTATGAATATATATATATAGATTAATTGATTGGCATATATATATTTCTAGCACAATTAAATGGAGGAACATTTTTTCAATGATATATAAATGTTTTTAAAAAATTCATCAAATATTTTAGGCACCAAATTCATTTTTGGAAAAATTTATGTTAAGAAAAACCGTAAAAACCTATGTCATGAACATGTTCATATACCCTAGTAAATCAATAACTGAGTTGGACCTAACATAACCCTAAGGTCATTCTCGGCCACCATGGGTAGGGGACTAGGACATTGAACCATACCAGATCAAGATGGAATGAATTTTCCATAGAAAGTGAGACAATAGATCTACAATTCATTATTATCAACACTCCGAAGGGAGAAAAAAACATGAAACAAAACAGGTATACAAAACCAAAAGTAGTAAATCATTTATGTATTAAAGAAATATTACGACAAAAATAATAAATCCTAGGAAATAGGTGAATAACATCCCCACTGGTCACCTCCATCACTCCAATCCCAAAAGATAATAAACATCCACCCCCTCCAAGAGGCACCTTTCCATTAATCAATCCTGGAATAAGAAGATCTACAAATTCCCAAAGGAAAATTGTGGGTGAAAACTTTGAATCCCAGTAGGGCCTCACCAAGTGTTCCATAATAAATTCTACAAATATAGAACAATTATTCTACTAATTTAAATAAAACGAGGTAGGAAATTTCATTTTTATATTCATAACAAACATACATTCATTCAAATAGATGTCAAGTATGTCGAAAAAAATAAAAGAGTAATAGATAAACATTTAATATATAAAAATTTATATAAATAAGATGGAATTAGTAAAATCATTCAATATATAAATGACTAATATGAAATAAAATATGTTCCCCCCACAGTTAAGGGGAAATTATTTTCATTCACTACCTATTATGGGAAATTTGATCTACTCCAATTTCATTGAAAATTACACCCACTCCCACATAAGGTAATATTACATCCACTCCCACTTAATGTAAAATTCATTGACTCCAAATTAAGTAAAATTTAAATCAGATAAACTGGAAATCAATATTTTTTAAATATTTCAAAATAAAATTTCCATTTTCAGTTTTTAACATGCCTTTTCCCATTTCAAAAAAACATCATCAGGTTTAATCATCTATAAACCATTAAAAAAATATTATAATTTAAAACTTTTTTCTCAAGATTAACTTCAAATAATTTTCATAAAAAATATTTACAAAATCAAGAAATCATTTTCCACAAATACAACCCACAATTTTAATTCCATTGAATTTGGTGTTATTGTCAATCTAAATAAAAATTTCTAATCAAGGATCAAATCATAAAAATTTCATTTTTTAAATAAATTAAAAACTCATTTCAACTCATGATTTCAATCAAAGGTAAAATAATTATGGAAACAACTACTGTTAATTAAAAGATCTATAAAAAACACATACAATGTGACTCTCTAATTAATAAAGAAGGCCCAAAATATATTCAATCATATCATAGAATCAATTTCCAATAAATTTAATTTTAGGCCCTTCCAAAACATGATGATATATGAAAATATAAGGAGGAAGGAAGGGGAGATTATAATAAACTATTAGATAAGAGAACCACTTATATGAAAGATGTCGAACGAGATCATTCATGATTCGATCCACCTAGGAAATGGTTTAGAAGATCCCAAAATGAATCTTGGGATTATTCAATGAAAAGTAAAATGATTATAGTCATGTGAGGTTTGATCTGGGCTTAATACATGGGGTTCAATATTTTAAACTAAAAAAAATTAGAATTAAATAAAATCATGTGAAAAATTTATTCGAGCGGGATGTATAGTTTGACAAACTGCGCACCCTTACAATATTGGGTTTCACAGTTTCTCTATGGCGGTTTCACGGTTTGGGAAGCTATGCACTAATTGTGCATATCACTATTATCTAGGTGTGTGCAGTTTTATTTAGTTTTGTGCATGGTTTGGGGAAACTGTGCCACAATCATGCACTGACCAAAAGCCTCAAAAATTCTCCAAATATCACTAAAAACAACTCCTATTCAAATATAGATCAAAATAATGGTTGAGTATTTCCATAATATAAATATATGGATATTACAACCTCCCAACCATAAAAAATATCACTCATAGGAAATCATTCCAATGATTTTTTATATCTATCAGATTGAGCATACCACTCCCATGTTAGTGCCTCGTGCTCCCTAATATCATAAGAATTAGAACAATGATTCCAAAGTACATAAACCAAAACCCATTCAATCATATTGAAAACACTGTTTCAACCACAAATAACTCCAATGGTCTATGAAATTTATCATAATATGATTTATACCTACTCCATGTTGTAATAATTCTATGATGAATCAACGAAATCCCTATCGTTATATCTTTGAAAAAACTCATTTCAACCAAGGACGTGTCAATAATTTATTATCAGTAAAACTTTGATTTATATAACCTACTATAAATGGACTCAAAATGATCAATTATTATCATGGACTGGTAACTATTTTTATAAGAAAACCAAACAATCTTTAAGTGGTTATCTTGATCACCAGAAAAGTTGAGGATGTAGGCATGAATCATTCCCTCCAGAATATGTATAACCCTCTCTGTCTAGCCATTTGTCTTCATATTTTTTGTTCTACTCAAACAAATCTGATATCTCATCACCTCTAAAAATCCTCTCCAAAAAGAGAGGTAAATTTGGGATCTCTATCAGAGACTGTAGAAATAAGAACTCTGTGAAACTAAAAATATCTTTCATAGAGATATTTCACAACCTTTGAAACTTGGTCGCATCCTTAATGGGTTTAAAGTGTGCTAATTTTTCTATCTGATTGATCACAACCCAAATCAAATTCTTCTATTTAGGAGTATATGGAAGCCCAATACAAAAATTTCATATAAATATCATCTAACATCCATGTCAACACTTAAAGTGGCTGAATAAAACATAATTATTTCTAGTGTTTGACCCTGACATGTTGGAAATCATAATAATGCAGAACATAAATAGAAAATTATTTTCTCAGACCTGGCCACTAGACTCACCATTGTATGTCATAGATCATCTTTGATGTACTCAGGTTCACCAACCAATGGGAATTACAGAAATCACCCATCACATCTTTTCTCATGATAAGTGGTACAAAAAATCGGATCTATATTAATTAGATTCCCTGATAAGAGAATGATCATTCACCAATAGTATCCCCACAATAATGAGATTATCTAGTTATGACGAATTAATTGTCATGATATTTTTCTTATAAAATAATCTCAATTTGAGCAGAGGTTAATTGAACAACAACCAATAGAACCTCATCCCATACTTCTCTTAATCCTATATTCAACTATGCAAAAGAGCCATAATGTTTACCTATTCTAATTATTCATTTATGGTTTGGAATGAAGTTTTCGGCTCAAATAATCCACAATGATATTCCCATTCATCAGAGTATATTATAAGTGAAAATAAACAGACATCAAGTACTCCACCCAATTCCTCTGGCATTGATTCAAATGTTTTTTTAAAAATATATAACTCAGAAACTTGTGGTCCTAATACATGGTAAACATTTCCCAAAAAAGTTAATACTAAAAAATATTGAGAGCATGCATCACAACTGTAAGATCATGATCATGGGTTAGATAATTCATCTTGTGTGGCCTAAGATGTTGTGAACTATATGGTACCACATGATCACCCTGAATAAGAACACAACCCATAACTAAACCTACTACATCACAAATGCCACATAGAAATTCTTGGAGTCTACAAGAGTCAACACTAGAGAAGAATTCAAAAGGCATTTCAGTTCAATAATGGAACCCTAAAATTTTTCTTCATAAAAGAAATTCATTGTCTTCTGAGTGAGAATGGTCATCAAAGATGAAAAAAAATTCACAAATCCTTTATGACATTGAAATAATATGCAAATAAACCCAATAATATATATAAATCTCAAAATAATTAAATGGATTCTCCAATTTTATAGCATCATTAATCTTATTAGGATCAAAAAAATTACCATATTATGACACCACGTGTCCCAAAAACTTCACTTCCTAAATCTATGAATCACATTATTTGTGCATGGTATAGATTTAATGATTTCACTAAATTTCCATAACTACTCTCAGATGACCCAGATGATCCTCCTTAGTCTAAAAATAAACCAATATTTCATCCACTAGGACTTCCATGAATGTATAAAGATATAGATGGGAGATCTTGTTTAGAAATTCCTTAAATACATCGAGAGAATTAGTTAGATTGAATAGAATGAAAAGATTATCATAATGACCATCCCTTCTCTGAATTGCAGTTTTATGAATGCTAGATTCTTTTATTATCAATTGTTGATAACCAGATCGATGATCAATCATTGAAAACCACTTCTCTAATTTTAACAAGTCAAACAAACCATCGATCCATGGAAATAGATACTAGTTGTTTTCTATAACTCAGTTTGTTTTCTTGTAATCAGCATAAAGGGGGTGTGTTCCATCAACTATGTTAGAAAATTTAATAGGCTTCACTAAAGGTTAAATGCTTGGGAATATAAAGCCTTTATCTAAGAGAAAATCTAATTGAGTCATAAAATCATTCTTTTCCACTTGATTCACATATTTAGAAGGTATAGATACCATCTATATTTCAGGTAACAACTTAATAGAAACTCAAACTATCTTACTAGTAGAATAATAATGAAATATGAATGAAAACCTTCATGAAACTCAATGAAAGATATATGGAAATCATCACTAAAATATTCTCACTCCACGTCAAAAGAATATAATGATATTATTTTCCCCAACTATGGACAAAAATGTTTAATTTTACTCAACCATGGGTCCCATTCACCCAAAATGATATAGAACACCCCATTGGGTGTAGTAAAGGAGACCCATTAAAGATTTCAGTCAATTTGGGCCTCATTAGACCTGAAAAAATCCTTCCTAAAATGACATCAAGGGGTTTCATATTGATAATTTGAAAATCTAGTGTAATATTGATCTTTGATAATGAGAAAACACAAGAAGAACAATAGAGACCCCGCTTTCTATTTGCTCCTAGGGGCATTGTAATATCAATCACATAAGATAAAATCTACGTATGAAGATTTAATAGCTCTACAGTATCAGTCAATATAAATGAGTGAGATACCCCAGTATAAAAAAATTCACTAATGATGAATCTATAGTGATGGTAACTATCATAGTTGATGGACTTGTATCATCATCTTTTGGAGTCCCTTATACTACATGAAGAAGCTTGGTTTTTTACTCCTATGGCTAGAACCCCTTTGTTCACAAAACATCTAATTTCACTGTAGTAATTTTTATAATTAATGATCTTGTTACACTACATGGAGTTGAAAATAAATGGAATAAGTTTTTAGGAATCCTAAGAGACCATAAGAACTACATATCAATAAAACATAGTACAAACATGTCTTGAATTCCCAACCTTGCCACATTGCAAGAAACTCAAAGGGACTTTACCTAGAACTGCAGGTGGTATATGGGAATCCTACTATCATGAACCAGCACAACAATAATCATGTTGTTGAATTACATTAAAAGAACACAAAAAACTACGACTTGGATAAAAATGGACTCTCTTCAACCTAGACTATCCTGCTAGTTCATGTTTAACCTTAAATGATCCATTTAGCATATCATAATATGAAGTGAGATTCAAAAAGAAAACCTCCAAATTGATATCTATGATAAGAAACTTCTTTAACTAACAATTGTTCATCTTCTCATATAATAGAATCTTAAGTGAAAACAGAACAAACTCAGAAAAGCGGTTCGCATACTCTATTATATTCAGGTCATCCTATTCATGTTTGAAGAACTCCATTATCTTATATGTAACAATAATTTAGATAAAACTAATCAGTGAAGATAATCCCAAGTCCAGCATCTCTAAAACCATGTGAGTCTTCAACGTTACCATCAAATCCCACAATCTCTTTCTTGGTCCCTCTAGATTTAAGGTTTCACATTTCACATTAATGTAATTAGGAACATCCAAAAAAATAAAATAAAACTCTATCTTTCGCAACCAATCCTCAGCTACGTGAGGATAATTTGAGCCATGAAATGATGGTGGGTTATAGTGAAGTAAATATTGGGAATAATCTTGAGATTCATCACTTAGAGGTTCTATAACGAGAGAATGAATCAGAATGGGTTCAGTGACAATTTCAGAGCATGGAATGCATGGAAAAAAATATCAACATGAATTTGGTACATGGAAGGAATCACTCATTATGGCTGACCAGAAGCATTCTATAATATTCTATTCAAATACCTTAATTTGGATATGATTATATACAATATTAACAAACCACACCGAAGACATTATTATATTACCAAAATCAACAAATCAAATAATCAAATAAGAGAAATGGGAATATCAATCACATCAGATAAGATAATTGGATTTGGATTCCAAAAGAATCCAATTCAACAACAGGTAGAAGACTAGAATCAAATCAAATAATTCCTCAATATTCCTTTCCACAAACACTCATTGTGAGTTAAGGATAATTACATTGATAGATGGTTAGGTACCCACTCATAAATACCTTCAGGTCATAATAATACTACCTCATATCTACTTTGATAACCCAAAATGCATACTGACATCATGTAAATATGATTAAATATCTAATGATAGCACTTCTTCATGAACTATACCAAATACCTAGTAACATGATAGCTGATCTGACCCTAATATGGGATGAAGGGTGTTCTAGATCCCCATGGTTTGGTGACTAGTATCTATTGTAGGGTTTTTTGTTTTTTAACTAGAAAATAAATCCAAAGGATTTTGAACATTTTCATTTACTATATGGGTAGAATTTAATACAAAGCATATGTACTCAATTCCTTAAGTAGGAACTCTTTATGTAAGAACCCGAACAATATTTTCAAGTATGTTTCTTTCTTATAGTCATTTTTGAGAGAAAGGTGAAATTTTGGAAAATTTTGAAGTATAGACCATGTACTTTCTGAGTACATGCCTTGTACTTGGTTACTGCGGGTAGTCGTGTACTGGTTGTGTAGCAGCCATACACACAACCATTGTGAGGTTAACCGGGAGGCCGCCTAATGCGGGGTACAGAAATGGAAAGTACACGTTGTGTACTTAAAAATTACATGTTGTGTACTTTCTTTTTTTCCATTAAATGCACTGGGGTCGCATCTGACGGATAGAATGCTATTCATCTATGTATCGTTTATCTGAGATAACCCATACAGTCGTGATCCTTATTTGAGCCCCTGAGCCTCCGTTTGATCTTTAATTTGACTGACATCGATTGTGTTGGTATTGCCTCAGTATGCTCTCTCTTCTTCTTGACCCTCATTTCATGATTCCTCTTGTTTCTCATGTTATCCTCTATTGAACTTTTTAGATGTTTTTGTAGATATTCGGCATTCTAAGGTGATTCAATCACTGAGGTTCACAAATAACGATCTTCAAACATTGACGTAGGTGGTTTGTGCCTTTTGGTAGGATGTATTTGAGTTATATGATCAATTTTTTCCAATAACCATGAGCGGGGTATTGTGTGTTTATTATTTTAGCCCTATAGTTTTCTACCTATGCTTGTATGCTTGAGTAGATGATAATTGATTGTGAAAATGGTGAATTATTGCACTTTGGTTGTGTTACCCATTCACGTTTTTCCTGTTTTGACCTTTGGGTCTAGTTTTCCTATAAGGTTGTTTTTTTACATTCCCATGCCTAGTATTGTAGGATGGTGTGACAATTGTTATGTTACGTTGTTATGTTGTAGAATGATATCCATGTAGTTCTTGAGGTTTACCTTGGTCGATACATGCTGCTACATTTTCCTGACTTACACAGGGCCATGAGAACCTGGTGTATAGACCATAGGGAGAATGGACATTGAGGGCTTCTCCAGAGTGTCTATTTACTTACGATTCAAGACCATAGGGAGACATGAAATTGACTGATTCTTCAGAGTGTCTGTAGTTCCTTGACATGGGACACATAAGGAATGTGATGAAAGTTCTTTCCTAGAGCACCTTTAGATACCAATACGAGACTATAGAAGGAATTTACGGAGAGTGCTTCCTCAGAGTGTCTATGATTAAGCTTCCCAAATGGTTGCTTGTACTTTTTAGGTAGGACCAGAGGGGATATGATATGATTACATCCGATATGGTTATCTAGTGTTTAGATAATTGCTTGTGTTGTCAGTTCAAACCAGAGGGGATAGGCTATGAGTACTTCCCAGAGGGTGACCATGTGTTTAGCTTCTTTCTTTTGTAGCTAGGTAGGACCAGAAGGGATAGGTTGTGGGTACATCCAAGAGGGTTACCTATTGTTTTTGTCTATTTTAATTAGTTGTTTCATGTTATGTGGTGATTTGAATGCTTTGAAATTGTGGACTTTTTACTGCTGAGTACTTCCTTGTGTACTTCCTTTCGTACTTTACCTACCATATATTCACTAATTGTTAGGAACATATCTCGTGGTGGTTGCCTAATAAGATTTAGTCTTACACCCTATTTGGGTCATGCTTTTGGGCCCAAACGGATTATATTGTTGTAGGTATAGATAATGGAAAGAACCCTTCTTATATAGGCACTTGATTATTGTAGAGCTGGAGAGCATGGAACCAAGCTATGGCTTGTGATACCAAAGATTTTTTTACTTGCTTTCTTTTGTACTTTGGTTTAGAACTATTGTATTTTAGTATTGTGATTTTTTGGCTGTTTTCCTACAAATATGAATCATACATCATTCATATATAGCTGTGTGCTCCATTTTGTTGTTTCCAGTCTTCCGCTATTTACTTTTTTATGGTTTATCACTGTTTCCACTACTGCTATTGTTTTTTTCCGCTATGTTACTCTGTCAATGAGGGAATAGTTTCCCCACTATCACACCCATGGACCTTTCTTCTAGTTGTCATCCTCTAGCATTCAGGAAAATGTGCTTGAAGCCATTTGACCAACCAATTACGTGGAGCCTCTGGGTGGATTCTAGAACTGGGACATTACAAAGTGGTATCAGATGATTTTTTTTCTCTGGACATACTATTTGGAGCCTTTATCCTCTAATAAGATGGAATAGGTACTTGGTAATAAGTTGTTCCTGGGTGTAGCTAACCCGTGTACAGGGAAAAGCCAATCTACCTCATTTATTACTATTTTTCTAGATTTTCAAGTTAAAGGTTGATTTGATTTTCACCATTGGGTGATGCACATGCTTTGTGATATTACTATTAACCTTATGTGGTTCTATTTCTGTCACAACTAAATGAGATGAGAGTATTCCATCTCATGCATTATATAGTTACTTGTTAAAATCACTTGAGATATATATTTTTCATGCCATCTAGGATGTATTTGAAATTTCATGTTGTTGTAATAGATATTGTGTAGAATATTCATGTTGTTGTGAAATATTCCTTGTTAAAATACATTCTTCTTGATAGGGTATTGTTTGTGTAAGGATTTGTTTAAATAAACACCAAATTTTGGTTCTTGAGGTGTTATGGGCCCCCATGGACCGAAATTTGTTAGATCATTTCCTTGTTTCCTTGTTATAACATTTATAAATTTCCAAAATTTGATTCACGGTGAGTATAGACCTTCAAAGATTGGAATTCTTCACATTCAATGTTTGTTTCATTGTTTTTCTAGGTTCTGAAGTAGTTTATGAGGCTTACTGTCAAAAAAAACTAGAATACCCTGCGTTTAATGTTATGTACAGACCAGGTGTTCTTCTGTTTGGGAAGAAACTGTTTTTCTTAAGGACATGTCATGTACTTTATATACACACCATGTACTCTCTAACCGTATCATTTTCTATGTTAGAAGTGACACGGTATAGGGAAATTCTAGTGGGAACACGCCGTATTTCAGTTTTTCACTTCATGTAGTGTTGAACCTATGTTTGCCCGTGTTACTAACAACATGGATGGATAAACATTAAGCTATACATGCCTTGTTTTCATTAAACACACCATGTAGTCGAACCCAGGTACCTAGCCATGTCACAAACAACACAGGTCGGTGTTATCCTTCCCTGTACATGACGTGTTTGTCCGGAACATGCTGTGTAGTGTGATTCGTGTGGTAGTCTGTTTCACTAACAACACAGGCTAGTTGAATGTTGTCTAGTACACACAGTGTCTATTTTTAACATGCCATATAGCCTTTTCATAAGAGAGTTGTGTGGTTTATCCATGTATAAGGACTCAAGTAGGGAAAGAAGATTCATGTACATGTTGTGTGTTAGTACCACACTCCATTATGTTTAGGTGTTACACAACCAGTTTTGGAAGAATTACATGTCCATGTGAATGGATTAAGGGAACACTCTATTTAATAATTTTACATTTAGTGTAGTAATGTTTTGTAAAACATGAATTATTTCTTTCTCTTGTTCCCTTCCTATGATTATAGTTCTCAGTCCTTGATATTCTTGATCTAAGGTGTGCACTTGACCTTGAATTGTCAATAAACCAAGGCATCCTCTAGCTGTACGCCAATTTCTAGGTGGTGATCAGACACCGGATATAGATGATTAGGGACTTCCAGAAGATCCTCATGATGTGCCAGTCTTGGCAACGACCGCTATACCAGACACAGGTGTTGATTCACTGTTCAGGGAAGGCTTTATGAGGATGATACATACCTTTTAGGGAGCATCGCCTCCTACCCCGTCGATGGATAATTTGACGCGCGTCTTCTAGAAGCAGCATCCTCCCACTTTCTGAGGGGATGGAGGACCCCAAGCTGCAGAGTCATGGATAGAAACCATGCTTACGATCTTTGAGAATCTGGAGATGCCTCCAGAGAGGAGGTTCAAGCTAGCTAGCTATATGCTTCTGGATTCCTCCAAGAGGTGGTGGGATATGATCTCATAGTCGGGACTCCATAAGATCATGTATTGAGATGAGGTCCAGCTCATCTTTTTTGACTACTACTATCCAGAGTCCCTGAGGATTGATCAAGCCTGAGAGTTTATGAGTCTGGAGCATGGAACACCTTCATTCATGGAGTATTCTTCCCGATTTACAGAGTTGCAGTTCATCACGCCAATTCCAAGAGGTGATTAGTTATTCTTAGAAAGGATGTTCATGGATGGTCGGAGGCATGACATCTGATCGCAGGTGAATATCATCTGGTGGACTTCTATCACTTCTATAGTCAACCAGGCACTGATCACAGAGCGCAATATGAGGGATTATGGAGTTGTAAGCTAGGGATGATCAATATTTGGGGTTATTATTCCTCCTATGGACACCAGGAATCACCATAGGGGGTCCTCGCATGGTGATCAAAGGAGGAGAGACACTTCTTCTGGTACCCAAGTGATGTGCTACTAGTGCGGGAAGAGTGGGCATACGAGGCCACAATTCCCGAGAGTCCCAGTGGAGTGCCGATATTGAAGCAAGATGGGTCACCATTAGCATTTATGTCAGATATTCTCACCAGAAGCTTGTTACATGGGTTCAACCATGACTACTCATTCCGGAGAACCACCACCAATTTCACACCGGTCTAGGAACTAGAGTTCTTCCGTCTGTTTGGGCAGAGGCAGAGGCAGTGGCCGTGATAGCCCATCACCTATATTTCAGCGGTAATAGGGTGGATCTGCTTAGGGTGTTCAGACATTTGCAGTGGAGAATTCCCAACAGGAGCAGGATCCCGAACCCTCTACAGTACGAGGTACGATCTTAGTTTCATTAGTTTTACATCTTCTATTTTCGATACTAGGGCTTCCCCTAGCTTTATATTTTTTGCTATTGTGGAGAGACTTTGTAACACTTGAGACTTTTATGAGAAATATTTTGTTTTTATATAAATCATCAATGGAATCTTTCACTACACACAAAACTAGCTTGGATTTCTTTACATGCAACCACGGCCTTCCTCGATAGCTTGCGTCGTATGCAATACCTAGTTTCACTAAATAATGATATGCTATTAATATATTATTAAAACTAGCCGTTATGAATAGTATTAATTAAATTTTGAATTTTATAACATATTAATTCAACTTATACATTTTCTAGAATGAGGTAAGAAATCAAAATCAGTTTTTTTATAAAAAAGTTTTTTTTTTTAAAATGTAGTTTTGCCGCCTTTTGATGACGCACCCAAATTAAATCTAGTATTTGACATGTTTATAAGTTCAATTTGAAAAAATAAATCTAATCTTTTTAATAAGGGTATTAAAATTTACTTTGGATAAATTTTTTATATTTTTCTGATAACTTTCATATTTTGATAAATAGTAAAAATAATCTAATTTTTAATTAAAAACAACATTTTTAATTGAGATAATTTATATGGATAAATTATAAGATTCAATGGTTTTAAAGTATAAATAGAATATATTTTTACCATTTAATATAATGTATGTCATTAGCATTAATTGCACATTGAATTCATAGGTAAAAACATTTTAATCTTTGGCAATGTTTTAACATCTAAAACCCGCTTTCTTAACAATGGGATTTATTTTAAATTAATTACTGCAACATATATGTTTTGAATTTTTAAAAATGGATTCCGTATTCAGAATCAGTGGGTCCAATTTATGTTAATAGGCTACTTTTTATTTTTGGGCATTATGAATAGTAACTACGGTAAATTTTATTTACCATAGTTAAAGGTAAATCGAGTAATTAAGGGTAAATATAAGATTATAAAATTACCCAAACACCTTCCAAAATCATATTGGATGACTAAAAGTCGCCCTATATTACCTAAGGGTCGGATTAGATTCATTTAATAGACTTTTTTCCATGAAAATAATTTAATTATTATTAAAACTAATGAATGTGACATCATGTCACTTTCTTAAATCTTTTAAGTATAATAATTTTAATATGGTGATAAACTTAATGAAACATCGAACATGAATAGTCTCCAAAAATATAATACAATTATATAAACCATATGAATTTATTTAGAATTTTTAGGTATTAAATAATTATCATTAATTATGACACAATATTGATGTTGAAATTATTTTATTAATTAAAATATTAAATAAATGGTTTTAAAAATATTAAAATAAATATTATCTGGACTATTTAATGTGCTCCACTAATTTTATAGATAAATATGAAATTTTTTGAATCTATTATAGCTTTTAGTTTGAACATATCTTCTATATATATTTTATTTAAATTCAAATAAATGAATAGTGTCAAAATTGACACTATTGTTATTTTATAAAAATAACATATTATAAAATTTCTTAAAAATCACAAAAATATTTAAAATTTATAAATTAATATTTAAATGGTCGAAAATGTCATGAAGTTTCAAATTATGGAAAATTCACAACACATATGTAATTATTGATAATAATTTAAAATTTAGAAAATTATTACCACAAATAAAATTAAATTGATAAATAATGATAAATCAAGTTGATAATGTGTAAAATAAATTCCTAACATGTATAAATATTATTGGTTGATGAGATTACACCCCTATCTCTTCTAATATTTGGATATGAGTCATTTTGGAAGTTTTTATGTGGGGTTGGGATTTAATACAAACTAATATTTCTTATATTTCCAAAGCTGCCCCTCTACTACTTTATAAAAGAGCACATCCTCCCTCTCCTCATCACACCAATTTGACCCTTCAATCACTTATAATACCTGCCCATTTCACATCCCCACTTCCCTAGAAACATCCTATAGTTTCTGGTCATCTTCAAAGACCACTTGTAGAGCCCTAAGAGGAGATCTCAAAGAGGCGCTTCAAAGAAGAGGTAATGCCCGTTACCGATTCTTTCATATTTATTTCTTCTTCCACATCTTGTTCTTTAGTTTTTTAATTATGAAGTAATAACATCAGTATCAATAATATACTGATATGTTATTATAAGTATGAAACAACCCTATTTCACCACTTATCCATCCTACGGAAAATGAAATCACCGTGCATGCGTACGTACGGAATATCGTCTCCATGTCGTGGTGTAATCTATTTTCCCCCACCACCTTACTTGGATTGGTATAATGGTGTAATTAATAACTATATATGATTATTTTAAAGTGATATTTATTATGAAATAGTATACATACACTTCAATACAATTCCACGATCATGGGAACGATATCATCACTCATGCGTACGTACGGAATACCGTCTCCATGATGTGATACAACTCGTTCTACATGATCTTTATTTCATAATGATTATATAAATGAATTTAATGAATAAATAATACATATAGTACACTAATAACATTCTGTAAATGAGGTATCTATAACCTAAAGATAATAATAAGAATACATTCGACAAAACACGCATAAGAACAAAAAGTAATAAACACCCGAATAACAAGTAATAATGAAATATTACTAATAAAAAGCTAAGAATATGACCATATATGATATCATAACAATAATTATGATTCTGAAATAAGTCAATAACATTATTTAAATCATTATACAGGAGTTTTGGACACTTACGTAGAAAATCAGACCTAAGGTAAGGGAAAATATCACAATTTCATTTTTATCTGAGATTGTTTATACTTTGGTATTTACTGGGGTGTATTTTATCATCCAGATCCATGTTTCCTAAGTATGTAATATTTATATCCTTCTACAACAGTTTATATCCAATTTTACCCTTCGGTGAGTTTTTAGTAAAAGATATGAAGGGAATCTTTTGTCATTTTTCGTACGAGGTACTTTTTGACTTTTCCGACAAAAGTACGAGAAGAATGTTTTTTAAAACTTATACGGCATGAATGGATTTTTAAAACATTATTTCCAAGAGTATTCCTTTACAAGTTTTCATGTTTATTTTTAATCAACATATTTTAGTTTAAAATTTTA
Organism: Viscum album; assembly: GCA_963277665.1. Taxonomy (NCBI): domain Eukaryota; kingdom Viridiplantae; phylum Streptophyta; class Magnoliopsida; order Santalales; family Viscaceae; genus Viscum; species Viscum album. The sequence continues at coordinate 576,591,147 of OY728120.1, read as the reverse complement.
AGACATGTTAAGAAAGGAAAAATGTTTTTGAAGTAGAAAGGATATTTTCCTCAAGAATGGAGTTCAAGTGTTTTATCAAAATTATTTTCCATCTAAGATAATATGGGGTTCTGTTTCTATCCATATTATTACATTGATTTGATTATGTTGGGATGGAAATATTTTTATTAATTACTTTATCTTATATGAATTGTTTTATGATGTCATGATGTTTAAGATTCCCATTTTTATTACATGGGTTATGCTATGATGTATGGTTTATGATTTGGTGGCACACATAAAAATGGTATCATTATGAGATGGGTGGGACCTATATATACCTCCAATTCATTGGGTAAATATTTCAAATCTCATGAGATAGACATGGCTGGAACGGCAGATTAAACCTGTTCAGTGAAACAGGACTAAAACGAGGAGTGAAATCGGTTAAAAAATGGACTTTGTACACAAAGATAGTCTTGGCAATGAGTCTTGACTAATAAGAAATGATTCTATATGATTATGTGTGTATGCCACAAAGTTTCATGTTAAAAGTTATGATTATTAGGATTACATTTCACTGCCATGATTTATCCCATGTTATGAAATTATGATCTCTTTTGTTGGATAAGATTTTCAAAATGTTATGTTCTTATGAATTTGATGGAATTGATATTTCTTTTGTTTACACTTACTGATCATTTGAGCTCACCCTTTTGTATGTTTTCATTCCCCAGGAAAGGAATAAGGGTATTAAGTAAGTTATGCCAAAAAGGGACTATAGATATGATGAAATAAATTGGAGACAATGTAGATGCTTTATGAACCAGTTGTTTATGTTTCCCAGTTTCTAAAGACATTATACCTTTACGGTCCTTTCATGGTTTTGTTATATGTTGTAATAAGTATGAATCAATTTTGAAGTATTAACCATGTATGTAATGTAAGGGTTTTATAGTTGGTATCATAGGAATGGTATAGTCAACCATTGGAAACTAGGATGTGAAAGCCTTAGTAAGAACCCTAAGGATAAGTCTAACCATAGAACAAAATCGTAGTGTTTTAGAAATGGCCATGAACAACATATGATATAACCTTAAGTGTGAAATTTTATTCTTGATTATGTGGTTTTCCTATTATAATTAGTGTTCCTCACACTATTCTTCTTGTTTTTAGTCATTGGATGAAACCTAAAGAAACCATGTTAATGTAGAATGCGACGGGCAATGCAATGATTGTCCTGCTGAGCAAACAAACGTTATGCGTGATGGATTGAAAAATCTTGTATCCATGATCATGCAACTTTCTCAAGATATGAATCATACAGGACTTCCAAATGAGAAAAGGAAGGAGAAACATTCTGTTGAATCCTTCATGCGGTAGCGTCCACCTTCATTCAGTGGGTCTTCTGATCCATTAGTGGATGAACAATAAATCAGTACCACTGAAAAGATATTTTCAGTTCTTCATTGTTATGAACATGATAAATTAATCTTAGAAATGTATCGTTTGGAAGGTGATGTTGATCAATGGTGGAATCTTATTAAGAATACGAGGAAAAGGGATGAAACTGAGTCCATGGAAGGGGACGTGTTCAAGAACTTATTTTTTAATAAGTATTTCCATCGTATTCTTCGAACAAAGATGGAGATGGAGTTTATTGAACTGAAGAAAAAGGACGATTAATCTATTGGTACCTACGAAGAATATTTTACAAGACTTGTAAGGAACGCTTCTGGAATTATTATCCAACCTGAGAGTAAGATCAATCGATTCTTTAGTGGCTTAAATCCAAGTATTCGAAGGGCGTTAGCCATAAGGGACTTCAATAGCTATGAGAAAATTATTCGATTTTCTCTCAAGGTTGAGATGGTGATTGGTGTAACCCATCAATCACATGGGTTTGATAAGAAGAGGAGAATGGAATTCAAAATAAAATCTAGAGACCACACTGAAAAGAAGATGAGTTTTTCCTTATGCTCAAAGTGTGGAAAGAAACAAGGAGGAAATTGTCTTAAGGGGACAAGAAAATGTTATAAGTGTGGAAAGGAAGGTTATCAGGCAAATTAATGTTGAAATAATGGGAAGAATATGTCTAATGATGAAAACAAAGGAAGGGATACACAGAATGAACCTACTACACTTCAATGTTTCAAGTGAAAGGAGATGGGGAATTATGCCAATCAATGCCCAAATCCAAGGGTTGATGATGATGATCGACGTCAACAAAATCTTAAGGCCAATGACAAAGGAAAGTAACATGAAATTACTATCGGCGATGTGGAGTACGACAACGAAGTGGTGAGAGGTACACTTACCATCCAATCTAAAGTAGAGAACGTTTTATTTGATCTGGATCCACCCAATATTTTATTTCTGATGAATTTTCTAAGGGTATCACCGTATTACCTCAACAATTAGATGTTGAGTTAGCTATGACAACTCCTAATGGCACAATAGTCGCATCAAAACTTTACAATTCTTCTCTGATTGATGTTTGTGGGAAATTGCTTCTTGCAAATCTTGTGATCCTTCCTATAGTGGAATTTGATGTGATTCATGGCATGGAATGGCTTTCACTATATGGATCTCATATCAATTTCCAATGAAGGGAAGTCACATTTCATATTCCCGATCAATATATGATCATATATCGATGCAAGGATGAACATAACCTTCCAGTGGAAATTTCATCCATCTTATGGGTCATGATTCCACTAAATGAAGGTTATTTATCTCAAATGGATGGAGAGAAACTCACAATTAATAATATGCCCATTGTACGAGAATATGATGATGTCTTTCCAGAGGAATTTCCAGGTCTTCCACCAAATTGTGATGTTGAGTTTTCAATAGAAATCGTACCGGGTGCTTTGCCTATTTCAAAGACACCTTATAGAATGGCCCCAGTTGAGTTGCAAGAATTAAATAAGCAACTCCAAGAGAATCATGATAAAGGGTTCATATTCCCTAGTGCATCACCTTGGGGAGAACCTATTCTATTTGTTAAGAAGAAAAATGCATCAATGAGACTCTGCATTGATTTTCGAGAACTTAACAAGATCACTATCAAGAACAAATATCCTCTCCCACGTATTGATGACCTATTTGACCAACTACGCGGAGCTCAATACTTTTACAGGATTGATCTTCATTCAGGGTATCATCAATTAAGGGTTATAAATGAGGATATACCAAAGAAGGCTTTCCATACAAGGTACGGACACTATGAATTTATAGTAATGCCATTTGGTCTTACTAATGCCCCTGCTATCTTCGTGGATCTAATGAATAGAGTCTTTAGAGACTATCTTGATCAGTTTGTGGTAGTCTTTATAGAGGATATTATTGTCTATTCAAAGAGCAAGGAAGAACATGAAGATCACTTGAGAATTGTATTAAAGACCCTAAGAAAGGAGAAGCTTTATGCCAAATTTACCAAGTGTGAATTTTGGCTTAAAAAAGTTGCATTTTTGGGTCACATAATCTCAAAATAGGGGATATCTATGTATCCAGCAAAAACATAGGTTATCGAAAGATGGTCGAGACCAACAACAGTAATAAAGATCTGATGTTTTCTTAGTTTGGATGGATATTATCAATGTTTTGTGAAATATTTTACACGATTATCTACTCCACTCACCAGGTTGACTCAGAAAGGAGTTAAGTTAGTTTGGACGGAGGAATTTGAAGAGAATTTCAAGGAGTTGAAACGAAGGTTATCCAGTGCACTTGTGCTCACACTGCCTTGTAGTGGAGAAAGGTTTGTGATCTACAGTGATGCATCCAAGAAGGGACTGGGATGTGTTCTCATGCAAAATGATATGGTGATATATTATTCCTCACGAATGTTTAAAATCCATGATAAAATTACCCAACTCATGATTTGGAGTTAGCTGCAGTAATCTTTGAATTAAATATTTGGAGGCATTACCTTTATGGTGAAAGGTGTGATATATATACTGATCATAAAAGTTTAAAGTATATTTTCACACAAAAGGAGATGAATCAGCGCCAAAGAAGATGGTTGGAGCTGATTAAGGATTACGACTTCTCAATTCATTACCACCCTTGGAAAGCAATCAAAGTTGAAGATGCATTAAGTCAACAAGACCATGCTAGCTTATCCATGATGAGGATCACAAAAGATCCAATATTTATGGATTTACAAAGGATGGATCTTGGAATTATAATGGAAGGGGAAATCGTATCTTTCTCAAATGAATGTTCAACCATATATACATGTGAAGATTAAAGAGGCATAGAATAAAGATGTAGAGTTACAAAAGAAGGTGAGAAATGTAACTAAATTCAACCTTGATTGTAATGGGATAATAAAGTTCAGGAATCGGGTTTGTGTTCCTCCCATCCCAGAATTACAGAAGGACCTACTGGATGAGGCTCATAGTTCTTCATTCTATATTCATCCGGGAAGCACGAAGATGTATAGGGATATGAAAGAGTACTTTTGGTGGGATGTCATGAAAAGAGATGTTTCTGAATATGTCTCTCGATTCTTGGTTTGTCAGCAAGTTAAATCTGAGAGACAGAAGTCTAAGTGGATGTTACAACCATTACCCATACCTGAATGGAAATGGAAAAAAATCACAATGGGATTTCTCACCAGACTTCAAAAAACATCCAAAGGCAATAATGCTATCTGGGACATAGTTGATCGTCTTACAAAGTCTGCACACTTTATTTCTATTAGAGAGGATTTCTCTCTGGATTAGCTTTCCAGGATATATGTAAAGGAAGTGGTAAGATTGCATGGAGTACCACTTTCTATTATATCTGATCAGGATCTGAGGTTTACCTCAGTGTTCTGGAGAAGTCTTCAGCATACTCTGGATACAGAGTTGAGTTTCACCACTGCTTATCATCCTCAGAAAGACGGTCAGTCTGAGAGGACAATTCAAACTCTAGAAGATATGTTGAGATCTTGCTCTATAGATTTCAAAGGTGGTTGGGATCAACACCTATCTTTGGTGGAATTTTCGTATAATAATAGCTTTCACTCCAGTATTTAGATGGCCCCTTATGAAGCTCTCTATAGAAAGAAATGCAGGACTCCAACTTGCTAGGATGAATTTGGGGAAAGAAAGCTAATAGGACCTGATCTCATTGATGAAATGGCAGAAAAGGTCAGATCTATTCAACAACACATAAAAGAAGCTCAGAGTCGACAGAAAAGTTATGCCGACAACCGATGAAAAGACCTAGAGTTTGAAGTGGGTGATAACGTGTTCTTACGAATATCTCCCTGGAAGAGGGTCATGAGATTTGGAAAGAAGGGAAAGTTGGGCCCTAGATATATTGGTCCTTTTGAAATTTTGGATGGTGTTGGGATGGTAGCTTACCGATTGGTGCTTCCACCGAATCTCTCTCAAGTTCACGATGTGTTCCATGTATCTCTCTTGAGAAAGTACATACCTGATCCTTCACATTTACTCAGCTCAGAAGTTGTACCTCTGGAACAAGATCATTCTTACATAGAACAACCGATAGAGATTCTAGATCGTAGCGAAAAAGTCCTATGGAACAAGACCACTCGCATGGTGAATGTTTTAATGGAGGAACCACCAATTAGAATAAGCTACATGGGAGCTTGAGGATATGATGAGGGAGAGGTATCCTCATCTGTTTGTTACAAAGTGACGAATTTGGAGGGAGAAATTCATTTTAAGGGGGTTATAATGTAACACCAGAGACTTTTATGAGAAATATTTTGTTTTTATATAAATCATCAAAGGAATCTTTCACAACACACAATAGTAGCTTGGCTTTCTTTACACGCAACCGCAGCCTTCCTCGAGAGCTTGTGTTGTACACAATACCGAGTTTCACTAAACAACGATATGCTATTAAAATATTATTAAAACTAGCCGTTATGAATAGTATTAACTGAATTTTGAATTTTATAACATTGTAATTTAACTTCTACATTTTCTAGAATGAGGTATGAAAGCAAAATCAGTTTTTTATAAAATAAGTATTTTTCAAAAAATGCAGTTTTGCCGCCTTTTGATGACGCACCCACATTAAATCTAGTCCTTGACATGTTTATAAGTTCAATTTGACAAAATAAAATTCTACTTTTTAATCAGGGTATAAAAATTTTCTTTGGATAAATTTTTGATATTTTTCTGATAACTTTCATATTTTGATGAATAGTAAAAATACGCTAATTTTTAATTAAAAACAACTTTTTTAATTGAGATAATTTGTATGGATAAATTATAATATTGAATGGTTTTAAATTATAAAAATAATATATTTTTACCATTTAATATAATTTATGTCATTATCATTAATTTCACATTGAATTCATAGGTAAAAACATTTCAATCTTTGTCAATGTTTTAACTTCTAAAACCCGTTTTCTTAACAGCAGGATTTATTTTAAATTAATTACTGCAACTTTTATGTTTTGAATTTTGAAAAATGGAATCCATATTCGGAATCAGTGGGTCCAAATTAGGTTTATAGGCTACTTTTTATTTTTGGGCATTATGAATAGTAACTACGGTAAATTTTATTTACCATAGTTAAAGATAAATTGGGTAATTAAGGGTAAATATAATATTATAAAATTACCCTAACACATTCCAAAATCCTATTGGATGACTAAAAGTAGACCAATATCACATAAGGGTCAGATTAGATTAATTTAATGAACTTTTTTCCATGAAAATAATTTAATTATTTTTAAAACCAAAGAATGTGACAACATGTCACTTTCTTAAATCTTATAAGTATAATAATGTTAATTTGGTGATAAACTTAATGAAACATCAAAAATGAATAGTCTCCAGGAATCTAATACAATTATCTACATCATAGGAATTTATTTAGAATTTTTAGGGATTAAATAATTATCATTAATTATGACACATTAATGATGTCGAAATTATTTTGTTAATTAAAATATCAAATAAATCGTTTAAAAAATATTAAAATAAATATTATACAAACTATTTAATGGTCTCCACTAATTTTCTAGATACATATGACATTTTATGATTATATTAAATCTTTTATTTTGCATATATCTTCTGTATATATTTTATTTAAATTCAAATAAATGAATAGTGTGAAAATTGACACTATTGTTATTTTATAAAAATAACATATTATAAAATTGTTTAAAAATCACAAAAAACATTAAAATTTATAAATTAAAATTTAAATGGTCGACAATGTCATGGAGTTTCATATTTTGGAAAATTCACAACACACATGTAATTATTGATAATAATTTAAAATTTAGAATATTATTACCACAAATAAAATTAAATTGATAAATAAGGATAAATCAAGGTGATAATGTTTAAAATAAATTCCTAACATGTCTAATTTTTATTTTTTGATGAGATTACAACCCTATCTCATCAAATATTTTTATATGAGTCATTTTGGAAGTTTTTATGTGGGGTTGGGATTTGATATAAACTAATATTTCTTATATTTCCAAAGGTGCCCCTCTCCTCCCTTATAAAAGGGAACATCCTCCCTCTCCTCCTCACACCAATTTGAGCTTTCAATATCGGCCAATACTTTCCCATTTCACTTCCTAGCTTCCCTAGAAACATCATAGATGTCCTGGTCTTCTTCAAAGTCCAATTGTAGTTCCCTAAGAGGAGATCTCAAAGAGGCGCTTCAAAGAAGAGGTAATGCCGGTTACCGATTCTTTCATCTTTATTTTTTCTTCCACTTCTTCTTATTTAGTTGTTTCATTATTAAGTAATAACATCAGTATCAGTCATATACTGATATGTTATTATAATTATGAAACAAACCTATTTCACCATCTATCCATCCTACGGAAAATGAAATAATCACGCGTGCGTACGTACGGAATACCGTCTCCACGCCGTGGTGTAATCTATTTTCCCCCACCACCTTACTTGGATGGTTATAATGGTGTAAATAATAATTATATATTATTATTGTAAAGTGATATTGATTCGGAAATAGTATACATACACCCCAATACAATTCCATGATCATGGGAACGATATCATCGCTTGTGTGTACGTACGGAATACCGTCTCCACAATGTGATGCGACTCGTTATACATAATCTTCACTTCATAATGATTATATAAATGAATTGAATGAATAAATATGACATATAGTACAATAATACCATTCTGGGAATGAGGTATCTATAACTTAAAGAGAAGAATAAGAATTTATTCGACAAAACACGCATAAGAACAAAAAGTAATAAACACCCGAATAACACGTAATAATGATATATTACTAATAAGAAGCTAATAATATGACCATACATGATATCATAACAATATGTATGATTCTGGAATAAATCAATAAAATTATTTAAATCATTATACAGGATGTTCGGACAATTACGAAGCAAATCGGACCTAAGGTAAGGGAAAATATCACAATCTCATTTTTATCCGAGATTGTTTATACTTTGGTATTTACTGGGGTTTATTTTATCATCCACATCCATTTTTCCTCAAAATGTAATATTTATATCTTTCTACAATAGTTTATATCCAATTTTACCCTTCGGTGAGTTTTTAGTAAAAGATATGAAAGGAATCTTTTGTCGTTTTTCGTACGACGTACTATTTGACTTTTCCGAAAAAAGTACGAGAATAATGTTTTTATAACTTATACGACATGAATGGATTTTAAAAAAATTATATCCAAGAATCTTACTTTACAAGTTTTCAAGTTTATTTTTAATCAACTTCTTTTAGTTTAAAATTTTATAACATGTTAAGAAAGGAAAAATGTATTTGATGTAGAAAGGATATTTTCCTCAAGAATGGAGTTCAAGTGTTTTATCAAAATTATTTTCCATCTAAGATAATATAGGGTTCTGTTTCTATCCCTATTATTACATTGATTTGATTATGTGGTGATGGAAAAAATTTTATTAATTCCTTTATCTTATATGAATTGTTATATGATGTCATGATGTTTAAGATTCCCATTTTTATTACATGGGTTATGCTATGATATATGGTTTATGATTTTGTGCCACACATAAGAATGGTATCATTATGAGATGGGTGGGACCTATATCTCCCTCCAATTCATTGGGTAAATATTTTATATCTCATGAGATAGACATGGCTTGAACGGTAGGTTAAACTGGGTCAGTGAAACAGGACTGAAACGACGAGTGAACTCGGTTCAGAAATGGACATTGTCCACTAAGATAGTCCTGGCAATGAGTCTTGACTAATAAGAAATTATTCTCTATGATTATGTGTGTATTCCACAAAGTTTCATGTTTTAAGTTATGATTATTGGGATTACATTTCACTAACATGATTTATCCCATGTTATGAAATTATGATCTCTTTTACAGGATAAGATTTTCAAAATGTTATGTTCTTATGAATTTAATGTAATTGATATTTATTTTGTTTACCCTTACTGATCATTTGAGCCCACCCTTTTTATGTTTTCTTTCCCCAGGTCAGGAAGAAGGGTATTAAGTAAGATATTCCAAAAAGGGACTATAGATATGATGAAATAAATGGGAGATAGTGTAGATTCATTATGAACTAGTTGTTTATGTTTCCCAGTTTCTAAAGACACTATACCTATACGGTCCTTTCATGGATTTTTATATGTTGTAAAAATTATGATTCAATTTTGAAGTATCAACCATGTATGTAAAGTAAGGGTTGTTATAGCCTTGGTCTCTGTATATTTTCTTCTGCTGATACTTGGACACTATAAACTCTTTTGGGGACTAGAATGTCTAGTTTAAGTCATAGTAAGGAGTTCCCTCTAGAGGTTGGTGGGTGTCACTTTTTATGGGACCTCTACGTCCAAGAGATTAATGGGTATGATGTATTTATCAAAATGGACTGGCTAGATCCATTCTAGGCAGTCATGGACTGTTACCATCATAGGGTGAGATTTACATCACCAGAGGGTGGATCTTTTCTTCATAAGGGTGAGTGGGATGTTTAGGCTATCATAGTAGGACCCGAGCATCATGGGTTGGGAAGAGTTACAGCCTAGATTTCTAGATTATATCTATATGATCAGGGGGATTCAATGTTAGACTTTCCTCTAGTGGTGGACTATTTTAGAGATGTCTTTCCAGAAGACTTTTCAGGTTCGCCTCCAAAGCGTGAGGTAGAATCTTCTATTGAACTTGTTCTAGGAGCAGCATCACTGTCCATTACTCTTTATTGGATGGCTTTTCCAGAGTTGCAGGAGATCAAGATGCAGTTAGAGGAGTTGCAGTAAAAGGGTTTCATCCGACCCAGTACTTCTCATTGGAGTTCACCTATCTTGTGTTACAAAGTAGGTAGATGGAACCCTCAGACTTTGTGTGGATTATCAGATGTTGAACCTGTTGAAGGTTAAGAACCAAAATCATTTACCAAGGATTGATGATCTCTTTGATCAGTTTTGAGGAGCCTGGGTGTTCTCGATGATTGACTTGAGGTCTAGTTATCATAAATTCCATGTTAGACATTTTGATATACCTCTCACAGCCTTCTGGAGCAGGAATGGTTTATATGAGTATATGGTTTTGTCGTTCGGTCTCATGAAAGTGCCTGATGTTTTCATGGAACTGATGAAACGAGTGTTCCATACATACATTGATTCTTTGGTGGTGGTCTTCATGGATGATATCTTGGTGTACTCTCACACTCGACACAACCATGCTACACATCATGAGATAATTCTGAATACACTAAGAGAGAATCACTTGTAAATTAAGCACTCAAAATTCCACTTTTGGATGGATCATATTCACTTAATGGGTCATGTTATCTTAGAGACAGGAATATCATTTGACCTAGAGAATGTGAGATCAGTAGTTTCCTAGGAGTAGCCTATGAACATCTTTGGAGAGAGAAGTTTTCTAGGTATAAGGCCCCAGCCTTAAACCTTACTTAATCTTGAGTTATTACAAGATTTCACATTGAGGATCTTTTCGGGTTTAGAGTTTTAGAGAATTAGATCATAAAACATGCATTACATTCCACATATAAACAAAGTGGTTACATAAAGATAGTATTCTTCATTCCCATCAATGGAAACATATTTAAAATAAAACATGGATTATTTCTTGACACATCCTTGACTCTATCATCTTATCATGTACCTTTCCCTTGACCTGTGAAAAACCTTTCAAAAACTTGGGATGAGCATAAAAACTCAGTATGGGTTATAAAAACATGGAATGGAAACATGGGTACATACATAGATAAGAGTGAAATCATACTTTACCCATAAAACATAATCACTTTAACTTACCTCATCAAATCATGAATAAATCATAGAAATCATAAGACATAAAGGTAACTTGAGGCATTCATAACATTCTTACATAGGGAGTAACCCTCTTGGTTACATTTGGAATACCCATCACAGTATATTCCCTAAAATCTCTTCGGAGAAACCTTAACGTTTCACTCCTTCGTGTTACCCAATGCATTGGAGAGCTATAACGGGCTCACCCGCCCTTAGTTTATCACGGAACCACCCGTCTTCATAATAATGCCCAAGAACCATAACATAATCATATCACATAAAACATGCATAAAGGAAACATAACATTTCTATATTTCAATCACGAGGTATCAATATAACACATTGATATAATAAAAACATTATGAAAACCATTTTCAATACCAAAGTAAAACATGGTATTTATTTTTCTTTTAAAAAAGAAGGTATGGCTTGTAGAGGAAGCCGAAACTCAAATAACGGTTACGACGGCGGAGAAGTCATTGTCACCGCATACGTACGACAAAAACATTACCTTTTGTCATTTACTAAAAGCTTCGTATAAAAAAGATTCCTTTTGAATAAACATAAAAGTCAAAGGGGTTTATACACCGTATAAAAGAAAGTTGTGTATAAAATAAAATATGCCTCAATGAAAGGAGATTGAGACGATGTCCCATACCTCGTATCCGACTTGACCCGACCATTATTTAATATTCTGAATAATAAACTTGAGTTAATCTATACTTGATTATGAATCTTTTTCATGTTAATTATTCCTTTTATACCATGTTATGAACATCATGTAATCAGTTAAGTTAATAATGTTCATTTTGTCGGTATTTGGTTCTTAAGTCAAAAATAGACTTCTTACACTTACATGTTGTTAATTTGGTCAAAGGTTCATTATATACAGAATGGTATTCATGATTTAGATATCATATATGTCATATATATCTAGTACATACTTGCATTTATAATATTACATAATCATTTAGAGGTAAGAAATGAAATGCACCGTTCATGGAGACGGTAAGCCGTACGTACGCATGAACGCTACTTTCATTTCTATTTCGTATTTTATCGAATGGAATCATAATGATATAAGAGTATATTATAATTACATTATAATAACATATATAATATAATTAACTTTATCCTTTACACATCCCACATATGGTATTAACGAATCAAATCACTTTTAGGGGGCGGTAGTCCGCACTTCCTAAAATGAAGATATCGTGTTTACCCATAATGGAAACCATAAAGGTATTCCCAAAATGAAAAAAACAGAAGCTTAAGGAAAATATAAACATATTATATATCATATATAAAAATATTGACATCATAATGTCCACCTTTGAAGGTGTTAAATGAGTATTGAACAATCATCGTTTCGGGAGGCAGAATTTCCCCATCCACGGAAACTGTATGTTCTTTAACCATTTGATGTAGTTGTGTGAGATTTTAGCTCAAATATATCTTATAACAACATCCTAGTATATTGAATATACTTGTGTTGTTACAAAAGAAGTAAATAAAAAGAGTTTAGGGGGTTGGAGAAGAAAAATAAAACAAATGAACATGAGAGAAAGAATTACCTTAAAAAGTGTAACTCCTTTTGATTTGAGCCTAAAGGATTCCTTTGAAAGGATTCTGCCCAAAGGGAATCCTCTAGGAGGAGGAGAGGGATGTGGAGAGAGTAAATGGGCAGGGTTTGGCCGAGCCAAAGGCTTGGGAAGTGTGTGAAATGAGGTAGAGGTGGGGGCCTTTTATAAGAGGAGAGGAGGGGCACTTTTGGAAAGTAAAGAAACATTACTTTATTTGAAAATGTGTTTCGGTTTCAAAAGGTCCCAAATTGATATAATTCGTGGATAAGGTGATAAGGGTTCGAAATCCACTCATCCAATTGGTTTTGGACATCCGTAGTTCATAGATTTTACATTATCTTTCCATTTTATTTAAATCGTCAAATAATGATGTCATCACTTCATCATTATTATGTCATAAATAATATAATTGTTTTAATGTCTAAAAATCATAAAAAAAATACTATGATGTAGGAAATAGTTTTATCTTTCCAATGAATATTTATAATAAAAATTTGGACTTGTATAACCCCACTTAAAAATTGTTTTCGTAAAACATATTATGTTTGTGTCATTTTCACTTTAACATTAAATAAAAAGTAATTTATGTCATTTCCCAACAAAAGTGGATCCATGGGGTCCCCAAGTTGACCCATGGCATTTAATGGTCGGCTATGACACAACCAATGAGGTTGGGACATGTTTCTAGGTCATTTCATTTTATTAAAGTATTATTTATACCTTAAACTACCCTAATTACCACTAATCGCGATTAAGAACTTAATAAGTTACTATTCACGAAAAAAAATTTATAATCTCATTGAACCAAATTTTACTTCTTAATGACAAACATGTATGTCAGATTTTCAAAATTCAATACACATTAGTGGTAAACTGTCATTTAACTGAAAAATTAGTTTGCTTGATTACCACTTAGTGGTTTCACTATTCATCAAAAATTGATGTTTTTCAGAAAATTACCAAAAATTCACCCTAAGCTATATTTGATATTCCGAATTAAAAAATGAAGTCTATTTTACAAAATTCAAATCATATAAGTCACATTAATTAATTTAATAATTAATTCCCGCTGCCAGAGCAAATAGCGTGTTTTTACAAAACAATAAGTATCAAAAGATTGACACCAGTTTAAGTCTAATTTCAAAGTGAAATTGATTCCAATGACCACCATTGGATAAAATGGTAAAAATATATTCATATTACACATTAAGACCAATTAAAAAGATAATATAATCATATAAATAAATTAGATTAAAAAGCAGTTTTGATGTAAAATGCAGTATTTTTCACTATTCATTAAAAAATGAACATTGTCAGAAAAATACCAAAAATTCACACAAGGTAAATGTTGATGTCCCAATCATAAAGGATAAGTTTATTTTGACAAACATAGTTTATAAAATTGTCAAAATATAGATTCAAAAATGGTTTGCCATCAAAAGGCACTAAAACAATCTTTTAAGAATATTAGTGTATTCCATGCATAAGATTGTATTTATTTTCATTTTAAGCCTCCATAACACTATCTTAATCATTAATAGACATAGATAAAAATATCTATTATTCATTACTTACTTGGGATGTTACATCCTTCCCCCCTTTAGAAAATTGTGTCCCCGCAATTTATTTACTTATCGAATAAATGGGGGTACTTATCCCTCATTGCATTTTCAGATTCCCATGTTGCCTCTTCAATCATGTGGTTTTTCCAAAAAACCTTTACCTGCTTAATCACCTTATTTCGTAACACTTTCTCCCTGTGGTCAAGAATCTGGACTGGTTGTTCCTCATAAGATAGGTTCTCTTCCAGCTAAACTACTTCTGGACTCAAAACATGAGATGGATCTGGCATATACTTTCTCAACATCGAAACGTGAAAAACATTGTGTACCTGAGATAAAATCGGAGGTAAAGCCACTCGGTATGCAACTGATCCAACTCTCTCTAGAATTTCGTATGGTCCAATGAACCTTTGACTCAACTTTCCTTTCTTACCAAATCTCATCACACTTTTCCAAGGGGAAACCTTGAGAAAAACATGATCACCTACCTCGAATGATAGATCCTTCCTCCGGTTATCCGCATAACTCTTCTGCCTGCTCTAAGACAGCTCCTATAGCAAAGTCACTGGCATCACACATAAGTTCTAAAGGAAGGTTCCAATTTAGAGATTTCATGATGGGGGGAGAGGTGAGAGAGGATTTGAGGGTTGAGAATGAACCCTCACATCTTTCTGTCTAATCAAATGGAGCATCCTTTACTAGGAGAGCACAAAGGGGACAAGAGATTGAACTAAAGTCCTTAATTGATCTTCTATAGAAACCAGCATGTCCTAAGAAAGACCTCACTTCCTTGACAGTTTTGGGTGAAGGAAGGTGACGACTAATGTCAAACTTGGCTTCATCAACTTCAATCCCCCTACTTGAGACCAGATGGCCTAAAACTAGTCCCTCTTTAACCATAAAATGGCATTTTCCCAGTTTAGGACTAGATTCTTTTCTTAACATCTTGAAAAGACTCTCTCTACATTCCTCATAAATCCTTCAAATGTATCCCCAAACACAGAGAATTCATCCATGAAGTCCTCTAGAAAATCCCCTACCATGTCTGAGAAGATTCCCATCATGCACCGTTGGAAGGTTCCATGGGCATTGCATAACCCGAAGGGAATGCGTTTGAAAGCAAAGGTTCCGAATGGACATGTGAATGTAGTCTTCCCTTGATCCTCTAGGGAGACCTCAATTTGATTATACCCTGAGTACCCATCTAAGAAACAGTAGAACGCATGACCTGCCACTCTCTCAAGGACATGGTCAATGAATGGTAAGGAGAAATGGTCCTTCTTGGTGAATGAGTTTAGCTTCCTATAGTCAATGCAGACCCTCCATCCACTACTCACCCTTGTTAGAAGAATCTCTCCATCCTCATTGGTTATCACTATGATTCCATCCCATTTTGGAACCACTTGGATTGGGCTCACCCATTCACTCTCATCTATGGGATATATGATACTAGATTTTAGCAATTTCAGGAGTTCTTTTCTTATTACCTCCATGAGATTAGGATTGAGTCGCCGTTGAGGTTGGAAACATGGCTTTTAATCAGATTCCAAAACAATCCTATGAGTCCCGATAAGTGGTCTAATCCCAGGAATATCAGAAAGGGTCCAACCAATGGATTTATTATGCTTCCTAAGGACATCTAGAAGCATCCTCTCATGATTGGCTTCAAGAGAAGAATAAATGAAAATAGGATGTGTTTGATTGTCCCCTAGGAAAGCATACATGAGTGTAGTGGGAAGTTCCTTCAATTCAATATCAGGTTGGTTCGGAATTTCAGAAGAAGATTGGGACATTGGATTAAGTTCAATTTCTTTTTTTAGAGTTTCAGATAGGATTGATTCCCCAAATGTATAAGTTTCAGCTACTAGATAGGATTGATCAGATTTAGGGAAGTAATTTGGAGTGGTCTCCATGAAAGTGGTTTCTTGAAAGGATTCACTGATTTTTGGACCTATGACTTCATCATAAGAGCAATTTGAAAATGATTCAAGCCAAGGATATAAACTTCCTTTATATGAACAAAGGAAATCAATCTCATCCTGACTTAAAAATTAATCAAATATTCCTCTATGTTCTATGGATTCATTATCAATTCTTCCTATCATGTTTACTTCATGAATTTCTTCATCATCCTCTATTTGTGAGCTTGCATTATAGATGTTCAAGTCTAGACTCATGTTTCCAAAAGTGATGGTCATGTTCCCATTTCGGACTCAGATATAAGAGTTGATTATTGCAAGGAAAGGATGACCAAGGATGATTGGGGTTTGTTCCTTATTTACTAAGTTTGGATGGTTGTAAAGGATAATGAAATCAGCATGGTAGATGATGTTTTCAACCTTTACCAGAACATCCTTTAAAATCCCCTTTGGAACCCTAATGCTACGATCAGCAAGCTGAAGTGTGACAGATGTGGGTTGGAGTTCTTCTAGGCCTAACTGGCAGTACACAACATATGGGATGAGATTTACACTAGCACCTAGGTCAAACAAGGCCTTGACAACTTTTCTCTCTCCTAATTCAACATTGATGTAAGGGAAACCAGGGTCATTCAACTTAGGAGGAATGGTCCCTTGAATGGTGGTACTCACATTAGCAGAAAAAAGGACTTGGTTTTTATGTGAAATTTTTCATTTAAAAGTGCACAAGTCCTTAAGGTACTTTGGGTAGGCAGGTATGGTTTGGATTGCATCGAGAAGGGGTATGTTTAACTTGACTTGTGAAAATATTTCTCTCAACGTTTCACTCATTTCAGGCTTGGTTTTCCCTCTCATGCGTTGAGGAAATGGTGTAGGTTGTGGGGTTGTTTGTTGAAGAGTAGTTTCCTTGACAACGTTATCAGTTTCCTCAGTTTGATCTTGTGGTTCATTTGAATTTTCATCCAAGATTGAATCTTCAGGTGGGTTCTGAATTAGTTGTTCAGGTTTCTCAATTGATTTACCACTTCTTAAAACAGTCACAACCTTTAGTTGTTCATGAGTTGTTTGAGCACAACTTGACTCTCCCCTTGAAGTCGAGGATGGAACCACCTGAGTAGGCATGGGTTCCTTTCCAGTTTTTATGGTTTGAAGTTCTTTTTTTAGGGAACATACCTATGAGTTCATCCTCTCCATTTGTTTGCATAGTTGTTCTAGTAGGCTTTGTGGAATAGATTGGGTTGGTTCTTGAGAAGATTGGTTTATCCCGGGGGGATATTTTGGAAGTGGGATGGTTTGTTGAAAATGGACCGGTGGATGTTGGTATTGGATAGGATGGGTTTAGAAATGGTTATGGGATTGGTAGTTTTTATGGGGGTAAGGATTTTGTCCCTGTGGTTGGCTAGGTTGTTGGTTATCTTTCCAGCGGAAGCCTAGGTGGTCGTTATACCTTGGGTTGAAGGTGTTTTGGTATTGAGGCTTTTGAAAGTTCAAAGAATTTACTTCTGCTAGGGGTACTCCTAAGAGAACATCCTTGATGGATGGAATGGTTGGGAAGTTTTCTGTATTATGGTCATTTTTGTCACAAATTGTGCAAACAGGGTCAACAGTTTTGATTTCATGGACTTTCCTAAGGTCTATCTCTTCAACCTTCCTAGAGAGTGCTGCGAGTTTAGCCCTAAGGATTTCCTCTTCTCTAAGTGTATGAATTCCAATAGTTCTTTGTGGATTTTCAGAATAAGGTGAAGTTCCCCATGTTTGGTTTTGTTCAGAAAGGCTTTCTAGATACTCGTAAGCATCATTTGGGGCTTTGTTTTTAAATGTTCCATTACACATCATTCAATGAATTTTTGTTCCCCGGACCCAACCCGTCATAGAAAATTATCACTTGTTCAGGAATAGAAAAACCATGGTGTGGAACTGTGGTTAGAGTTTCTTTGAACCTTTCCCATGTTTCATAGAATGACTCTCCCTCTTTTTCAAAAAAGTTTTGGATACTCTTTTTATGTGCAATTGTTTTGTGGTGGGGAAAGTATTTTCTGTAGAATTATCTTTGTAGTTGGTCCCAAGAGTTGATGGATGATGGTCTCAAATTGTTTAGCTAATTTTTAGCTCGATCCTTTAAATAAAAAGGAAATAGCCTCATCTTAGCTGATTCTAGTAGATGTGGGGGACACATGGTTTCTACAATGTCATTGAACTCCTTAATGTGCAGGTATGGCATCTCAGACTCCATTCCATGAAATGTGGGAAGGTGGTTTAGGACATGGGGTTTACAGATGTAGTTAGAATCTCATAGGGAATTGTTTCTAATGAATGAGGGGGAATTGGTCCAGGAATGTGTGAGGTAATCATTCATGGGTTGATCAATTGCATTCCCCAAGTTTGGGGCTGCCTCATTTGGGTTTCCATTTTGGTTACTACCCGGGTTTATGAGTTGGTTTCTTTGAAGACCTTCCATTGAAATGGGATCAATTTTTGACTCGGGGGTGTTAGTAAGATTAGGATCTAATGGAAAGAGTTCCCTTTGTGTACTTGACTCCCCAACCCCAGGACTATCCACCCTAACTAGACTGTTTGATTGATCGTAGGTGTAGGAGGACATGCGCCAAAAAAAAACGAGAAAGGGACAAGATAAGAGAATTTGGATGAGAAAATAAGAAATGGGGGAGAATAGAATGGGTGTTTAAATGACTTACTTGGGTCCCCGAAAATGGTGCCAAAATTGTATTCTCGCTGAAATTTACCCAAGAGAAGAAGGTAAGACAATCCTTGTAGTTTAGCTTGGGTTGTCGAATCCTCAGAGACCTAAGAAGTAACCTATAGACACGTACATTATATGGACTATTTTTGGCTATGAGGTGGACAACTTGGGTTGATTTTATATGGGTTTAAAGGAACTATAATATAATTAAGTTAATTCAATTTAAAATAATGAGTTGATTCTAGGTTATCGTTTGGGGTGGATTGGACATATTTCCCTTTTAATGATTTCAATTTCTTATATTTGAGATGGGTTCATTTAAGGAGATAAAACAACATCATAACTTAATGGTTTAATGCCTACACCCTTTAATAATAATCACTTATACACTTTAAGGATCAAAGTTTTGATCACTTCAAGGTAAATGTTCGTATTAGCACTTGAAGTGTGTGACCTTAAATTCAACAAGGACGATGGAGTTTAAAAATCATCAAATAAAAATCACAATTAAAGAAGTGATTATACATTAATGAGGTGATAAATAACATCCAATCCACCCCCTTGCTACTCCCTTGGATCAACCCATAAGTGGGTTATCCCTCCATTGATCCCATGGTTTCAATGGAAGCAGAAAGTAGACTCATGAGGGAGGAAATGGAGAAGTAAAGAAAACAAAAAAAATAAAATGATCACTCCACCATTGTGTGAAGAATTTCACAAGGTTTGGTGTGAATAAATTTACACCTTGATCCAAGGGTATCAAAGTGATATGAATAACAACAGAATAAGAGTAGAGGAAGAACTTTTATTAAGAAACTAAAGTGAATTGAACAACTTACATGTGAAAGACAAATTTGAGACAACCAAATTGCAGCATAACATTACAATTGAACAAAGCATCAAAGATTCACAACACCTCCACCACCACTGCCTTAAATAGGAATTTTGGAAGCCTTGGGTAGATCCTCCAACAGTACAAATCATACTACTTGATTATGGTAGGCCTAGGGTGGTGGAAAGCTCATGGAACTTAGACTTTTCCACATTTGACCCGAGGTGGCAGCCAACTTTCATCCACCGAACAGAAGCGCTTTTATGACCTTCTAGATGGCCGAATAAGAGTGGTCCATAGAAGAATAAAATGGATCCCCAAATATCTCCTAACCTCCTGTAAAAGTTGGTCCCATTTGGAGTTGTTTATTCAGAGATATTATCAGATTAGTGGAATGTTTTCTGGGCCGCAGAATCTGGCCCAGAATGTTATTTCTAACTTGGGATGCCTAAATGGACACCATGGAGGCCGAATTATCATTTTATCATGAAAAATGATTTGTTCCTATACATTTATTCTATAATCCCACAAAATTTTGGATTCATTTTTCCTGTATGTTGAGCCCCACAGTCTCATCGGTGGGCTGGTGTCCAATATGACTTCTCCATAATTGCTTCCTTCCATCACAAAATATCCCCATCTTCTTCCATGAATTAACCATTGATCCCTAAATGAAACATGTTCATATTTAAGTGTAGATAAATTTAACAAAATATAAAATTAAAATATGGATAATTATATTCCTTAAAATCATATGAATCATTGGGTACTTTAAATGATGCTAAAAAATGTACCACATAATAGTACATTTTTAGAAGTAATTACAATCATAATGTGAAATGATGTTCAAAGTGTAAAATGCACTAAAATGGTGTTTATGAATAAAAAATAACATGAATATTATGTATATTAACAATGACTATTAGCCTCATTTAGTGACTAATCACCCACCAACTCCTCTACTGCCGTGAATCCCTCCGCCGCGAACCCACCTTTGTCGCGTGCCTCTCCTCCGCCGGAGGACTCCTCCGCCACAATGTAAAAACCACTAAGTAACCAATGCATGAATAAATCTATATCACACAACCATAGTACAAAAAAAGTACTGGAAGTTAAAGAAGGACAAAACAACACCCACAAAAGAAAACTGTAAAAGCATCCAACCTGCTCAAAAGGACACGATCGTTGTCAACTGAAATTGTCGGAAATCTCCTTATCCCAACTCCAGTAAACACCTCGTTCTCTCTAGCTCACTAAGATCTGCCTACCTTGGTTCCTCCATGGACTCCGTCAAAAGGCATCTGGTATGCACAAGACTCAAAACATGTGCAGGAAAATTCCATGCAGGGGTGAGTATAAAAATACTCAGTAGGTGACCCAAAAATCTTGAAAGAAAAAGGGAGAAACTCAAAGGCAAAAATCCACTCGACATAGCCAGAGGGAACCCCAATTGAGATAGAAACTCCATCTCGAACCATTAGATGTTATACATGACAAGTAATCTCGGTCTACAAGGGGTGTCAAACCTGACATGTGACAACACCGCAAGGACTCCCAGATATCTGTTAGAGTTGGTGGCCTAGAACCAACTACATTATACTTTATTCATTAATAAATGTCTTATCACATCTTGATTGTTCTTCTGCATGACAATTCATGTGATAATTTCCTAAGGAAAACTGTTGCATTAAAGGGTCATAGCGGATCCCTGCTATGATGAGAACCCAGAAGTGTCATAACACTGTTCTTGAATATATGTTCTATGGCCGGATGATATTATTCGAGGGACACAAATATTACAGGACATTAGGAGCGAGGACTCATAAAACTTTGAGACACATTCTCATGGTGTGAACCCTAGGTAATATCTAGGAGGATATTACGAGAACAAGACCCGCCAGTAGAAAATCCAAATTTCATAGTGTCATTGGATGTTCCTTTCTGCGGACGTGTGTATTGGTCCTTAAACTTTAAGATTATTATTAATTGGTATTACAACTCTCGCACTTAGATGTATTGATGAAAACCGTGACAATACACTATTCGAAGTGAGGTAGGATACATTGGGTGCGTCACGAGTGATACTACATTAATAGATAATGTGAGAAAGGATTTGTCCCTTCTGTTCCATAACATAAGTAGATATCTCAGACCCTTTGATGGAATTTATATAGCCTAAATAAATCCATGGACATGGTAAAGTATGGGCGAGTTCAATTCCAGGAAGTCAAAGAAAGAATAATCGAGCACATGGGTTGATGACACTAGCATGCAACTCGATTGGTTAGAGATATCGAGACAAAGGGATTAAATTACACGGTAAGAATTCGTATGAGGTGACACGTAAATGCGGCATCAACTTCTTTCTCTTGGGTTCCTTGACCCGTTGTTAGACAGTAATCTTGGAATTTAGGAAATCCCACCTAATGCCAACGAGAAAGAGGCCTAAAGGGTCACACACTATGTGTATCCATGTATCTCAAGTAGAATAAAGATTATTCCCGTATGTGGTTTAATAATTATTCAAGGAAGCCTAAATCGTTTTAATGTTGGTGTGAAGACCCGACCCCAGAAAACCAGGAGTCGGTGCCTTCTGAACATGATGTGTTGTTTTTAAAAAGAAACATACACTGATAAACACACATCACGTCCCATATAGAGGATCGAGTTCAGTTCGGGCTCTGGGAAACTGGTAACTTCAGAAATGTTTCATATGATAAAAGCTGTTACCTGAAAATTTTAAATTCAAAACGTAGGGTGAGCATAAGAATGCCCAGTAAGGGGTTTAAAATAAACCAATGAAACTTTTGAAAACATTCTTTAAAAACGTATCCATAGAACATTATCTTATAGAAAACTGTAACACATGTAACATAACATAAAAGTGCTCAACTAAGATTTTCCAGGAATACATGAATCAATTAGGACATTTTCAAAAGGGGGTAATAAGCGATATCTTGAACAAGTATGGCGTATGAATGTTTAAGCACAAATTAAACAATTAAGAGTAATACTTAATCAGAGTTGCGCGTGAAGGAAATAACATCAATTTCATATGTTGGTTACTATTTTACACGAATCATGCCCCAAACCTTTACTTGTGAAATCAATATGAACTTGATAAAAACATAAGGACAAAATTAGTGAAAGAATAAGAATATCATCTTGAAAAGAACTTGTAACATGACTTGAATATGTGGCTTCAATATTTCATTTAGACATTCATGAACATATCACCGAGGTCCATCCCCAAGGTGTCAATAAAGAAAAAAATTACCGAGGTTATTCACTAGGGTATCGTGAATTTTGTCATCTCTAGAGATTAATTCTTTACCCAATGAATTGGAGCGTTATCAGGGCGGACCCTTAATATGTCTTTAATTTCATGTGATCCACATAAATCAATATTTTACTTAAACGGGGTTTTATATTCAATATGTCCCATACCACGTTGAATAATTTATTCATAGTTGGTCATAGTAGTTGAATTTACATATCTTATAAGTGAGACAAGCATCTAGATGATTAAACAAACCGAGCTAACAATCATGTGACCATTATTAAAAGGGAATAAGAAAGGCAGAGTATGGCACATACATTGAAATCAAGGTACTGAAAGAACAGAACACTAGAATTTATCACATGCAAGTTTTTTCTTGAAATTCTAAAATTTTATCATCCAATTAATTACAAAGGTTATCCAAAAATCTCAAGTAGGGTTTTGAGCTTGCACATGCTAAAACATTCAATATTATTAATCCTTTTCATATTACTGAATAATGTCCATGATAGAAGGCATGAATCTTCACCATAAGCAACATCGTTTAAAACATAGGAAAACAAATAAGTTACTCTTAAATGTGGATATAAGTTTTATTTAACACCCTATTTCTTATGTTTTAAAAACTCCACCTAAACTCGAGACTTAATGTGTAAGGACCTTAACAACTGAAATCAAGGTTCATGCAATATATAAAATATATGTTTGTACCCGACCTCAAACTGAAATATTGGCACACCCATGTGTGTTAATCCCCTATAAATATTAGTTCAACAACGTTTTGAATAGGGAAGGTCATGCCCTTAGTCATAGATTTTTTTTATGAAAACCAATTAAAAATAATAATTTTTTATAAAAACCCAAACATATATATAACATCTTCCAAATTTATTTATTATTTAAATATGAAATTAAGTGTATGTGAATATGTGAAGTGCATGAACAATTATACACAAACTTCATACATATAACCGAAGTAGAAAGGTCATCCCCATTTCTGCATATAACTGACGTATATACATATAACCAAAAGTATATATGTATTTTCAAAACAACAAAATGAGGTCAGGTATAATCCTTACATTCTTTAGGCCATTTGAGCGCAAGAGAACCCGGAGGCCTAGGTTCGACATTGAAGAACGTTTGTACTAAACCGTAAGGGTATAAGTATATACATTACGAATATATAAGTGTATATACTCTCAAAGAAGCACGAAAAGGAAAAAATAAACCCTTAACTTAAAAAACCAGGGAAAAGAGGACTTCAGGGAGGGTTGGCCGAGCTCGTTGGAGACTTGAACGGGAGAGAAGAACCAAGAGGTCTCGATTATTTATATACAAAATCTCACACACCACCTTCCACACAAAAATGTACCCACTTGCATTTCTTTCAATGGGGGGTGTCATGATTGAAGAAAAAGAGGGTACATGGGGGTCCCCGACGGTCATAGGTGCAACAAGAAACATGGAGTAGGGTTACCGGTGTAACCCATGTGAGGAGGAAGAAGACGATGCTGCTAGGAGAAATTCCGGGGAAAACTGAACGGTCCAGATCGATCCCAACATCGATCTAAGGGCTGAGACATGTCTATGTTTTTTAAAAGCAAACAAGTGGCTTAGATCATGCGTGACGCGATCCAACGGTCCATATCGCGTTTTTCCTGAAAAAATGATTCCCACATCGAAACGGAGAGCGGTTTTCACCTCCCTTATAACCCTGGGCCTCCCAACGAGTGCTCATAAAAACACAACACCCACGAAGGGGGCCCTATACACGGGCTCCTGCCCGTAGGCCTCAGCCTACCTAAACCCCGCCGCGACCTTACGCTTGCACTGGTGCGTCTATGCACTCCTGCTCGCTCCCGAGAGCCTGTCAGGGAACCTCTGCCCAAGCTTGGGCCGACCTTGGATTGGGGATGAGGGTTAGGCTCAGCCACTTCGTGTGATTTACCTCCCTCGCCCCTAGCCAAAAAGGGTTGGCCCTAATGGGCCAATTTTTTTTGTAAAAGCTACACTAAAAGAAAAAAACAGTTTTAAAGAAGAGGAAACAAGACATTCCTTAAAACTATATAGAATTTATATTCTTAAAAATTAATGAATACGAACTAAACTATGTCTTAGTTAAAAGTATTTCTAAAATTACAAACATTAAACCTTTTTATAGGAAAAAGTTATAAAAATATTTTAATAAACCTATATGATAAATTTTGTGCCAGTATAATAGAAAAATTAATTTAATCAAAACATAATTTAATTTGAAGATATTTAAACATAGTTTATAACATTATTTAAGTAAAGAAAATTGTTACATTGTATTTGAAATATTCACAAAGTGTTTTGAATTCCTTAATACTTTTCAAAATCACTTAAGGGTGAAATGAAGTTTTAAACCATATCCTTTTAGAGTTCATAAATGATGGTTTAATTATGACCTTAATCACAACTCAATTATTTGGAAACTAATTAATATTTAAATAAGTTCAATTATCTAAAAAATGTCTAATGGATATAATTATAACCGTTAGCTTCCAACAATCACTAGAGCAATGGTCGAAAAAGTGTCCTATAAAACCAAACCTTACGGTGTCCTAAA
Organism: Viscum album; assembly: GCA_963277665.1. Taxonomy (NCBI): domain Eukaryota; kingdom Viridiplantae; phylum Streptophyta; class Magnoliopsida; order Santalales; family Viscaceae; genus Viscum; species Viscum album. Next base: position 576,565,430 of record OY728120.1, on the reverse strand, counting down.
ACTCAAAAGGAAGAAGATGGTGTTTCCCATTCTGCTGATGCTCAACATGGTTTTTATGATCATAGTGGTGGTGTTTTTTTCTTTAGTTGACTCTAAGGATCTCCTTTACTTACTGGGACTCATTGTGGTGATTGGGGGTCTTCCAATAGTTCTGATAGGGTTTTTAATAGATATATTTGGTTAGCATAATTACTCTTTTGATCTCGCTGTATTGTAGAAACTAAGATGTTCTTATTTAAATAAAGAGACTTATGTTTATCCTTTAAATTTTTGTTTGGTTAAAAGGACATTAAAAAAAGTAAATGCATAATATCATCATTATATGATACCCAAAATTCGGGGTGTTACATTACTCCCCCCATCAAAGAATTGCATCCTCGTAATTTATTTCATAAAACCATAAAGGTTCTCCGATGTTCTCACCATAACCCCCATTGTAGAGGATCCTCAGGTGCGTTCAACGGAATGACCAAATTGATGCTCAACTCCTCTAGTTCTCTGATCTAGATACACTTCGGGCAGAAGGGGTTGAACTCATGCAACAAACACTCGGGATTTCAGAGGTAGGCTCAAACGATACAAAGTTTGGAAATGTCCATATAGACCAACGTATGAAGAACTCTCTGAATTATGTCTCGATCGAGAACATCTAAGTTATAGAAGTTGTTGTACAGGCTAACACTGAGGAGTTGGTACATGTAGGTCGCATAAACATTTCCCTCTAAAGAACCCTCTTGAAATTTTACTCTGGATGTGTAGTTCCGGCCTAGGCTGAAACACAAGAAGAGCCCTTCGTGGTATTTTCCGCTCCGCTTATGCTCGACCACTTGTGCTGAGCCTATGCGGTAGTAGATGGAAGCATTCCCTTGATAGGTGTGAAGAATCTTCAGACCATTGTCACCTCAAAAAATTTCTTGCACATTCCTCACAGGTCTGCGAAGGGACGATACCCGCCTTCACAGGTTTTGATTGCGATAATCTCCAGTATCTTAGTAGGAAGAGATAACATGTGGGTTTTTCCTTCTATATGAAGTTTTAAGATGAGATTTCAATCACTTGAAATCCTTCCAAAAGTATAAACAAGGTAAAGACAGGAATGGGAAAGACAATTTTTCAACAAAACATAAGTTTATTACTAAACATCAGTTCCAGAGTTCCCCTAATGACCTAATACTCGAACTCCACACAGAGACGCAAAACTCCTTATCTCCTCAAACCAAACACATGCTGAGCATTCAGGGTTAAACTCATGGGGGAACCTATGACGTCTCGTGAGTATAAAATGAGGGGTATGAAGTTGGGAGATGTCAAAATACACTTGTTTCCTGCAAGACAGTCGGGTGGACTCATCTTCTAACATTACGAAGTCCAACAACTGTCCCCAGAAGTCGTAGTTCAAGATTTGAAAAAGATAGGCTGCTCGGAGGTCACCAGAAGCAGCAGCTTCTTGAAAAGTGTCGAGGGCCATAAAGCCAAAGTCCTCACCTACCGTGAACACCCGAAAAGTCCCTCATGGTACCTTCCCCGATGTACATAGGAGGGTAATTAGGTCATCATCATAAGGAGGTAATCCAATCCTAACCCCCGGTGTAGCCGAAGCACCCGTGGTGAGTTTTACATATCGTACAGGTGTTTGCATGTCATGCGGATATGGGCATAGTTAAGAAAATTCTCTCGGCTAGATAAAGGCACAATGGTCTCTAGGGCCTCAGTGGGGAGTGATAGTAGATTGGTAGACATATTTTTATCTGCTATCTGAAAATTATATATATAAAAAAATCACTTAGTAAGGTCCAGTCATAGCTATGTATTTCTATTACTTGGTTTCCAGAATTGCCTGAACCTATCCTCTCATACCAACTGTGAAGACCCGAGCCCAGAAAACCAGGATTCGGTGCCTTATGAACATGATGTGTCATTTTTAAGAAGAAACATGCACTGATAAACACACATCATGTCCCATATAGAGGATCAAGTTCGGTTCGGGCTCTGGGTAACTGGTAACTTCAGAAATGTTTCATCTGATAAAAGCTATTACCTGAAAATTTTAAATTCAAAATGTAGGGTGAGCATAAGAATGCCTAGTAAGGGGTTTAAAATAAACCAATGAAACTTTTGAAAACATTCTTTAAAAACTTATCCATATGACATTATCTTATAGAAAACTGTAACACATGTAACATAACATAAAAGTGATCAACTAAGATTTTCCAGGAATACATGAATCAATTAGGAAATTTTCAAAAGGGGGTAATAAGGGATATATTGAAAAAGTATGACACATGAATGTTTAAGAACAAATTAAACAGTTAAGAGTAATACTTAATCAGAGTTGCGCGTGAAGTAAATAGAATCAATTTCATATGCTGGTTACTATTTTACACGAATCATGCCCCAAAACTTTACTTGTGACATCAATATGAACATGATAAAAACATAAGGACAAGAGTAGTGAAAGAATAAGCATATCATCTTGAAAAGAACTTGTAACATGACTTGAATATGTGGCTTAAACCTTTAATTTAGACATTCATGAACATATCACTGAGGTCTATGCCCAAGGTGTCAATAATGAAAAAAATTACCAAGGTTATTCACCAAGGTATCGTGAAGCTTGTCATCTCTATAGATTAATTCTTTACCCAATGCATTGGAGTGCTATCAGGGCACACCCTTAATATGTCTTTACTTTCATGTAAGTCACATAAATCAATATTTTACTTAAACGTGGTTGTATATTCAAGATGTATCATACCACCTTGAATAATTCATTCATAGTTGGTCATAGTAGTTGAATTTAAATATCTTATAAGTGAGACAGATATATAGATGATTAAAAAACCATGCTAACAATCATGTGACCATTGTTAAAAGGGAAGAAGAAAGGCAGATTATGGCACATACATTGACATCTAAGGTACTGAAAGAGCATAACACTAGAATTTATCACATGAAAGTTTGTTCTTGAAATTCTAAAATTTTATCATCCAATTAATTACAACGGTGATCCAAAAATCTCAAGTAGGGTTTTGAGATTGCACATGCGTAAACATTCAATATTGTTAAGCCTTTTCATATTACTGAATAATGTCCATGATAGAAGGCATGAATCTTCACCATAAGAAAAATCATTTAAAATAGAGGAAAACAAATAAGTTACTCTTAAATGTGGATATATGTTTTGTTTAACACCCTATTTATTATGTTTTTAAAACTCCACCTAAACTTGAGACTTAATGTGTAAGGACCTTAACAACTGAAATCAAGGTTCATGCAACATATAAAATATATGTATGTACCCAACCTCAAACTAAAAGATTGGAACACCCATTTGTGTTAATCCCGTATGAATATTAGTTCTACAACGTTTTGAATAGGCCAGGTCATGCCCTTAGTCATAAAAATTTGTTTATGAAAACCTACTAAAAAAATAATTTTTTATAAAAACCCGAACATATATATAACATCTTCCAAATTTATTTATTATTTAAATATGAAATTAAGTGTATGTGAATATGTGCAGTGCATGAAAAATTATACACAAACTTCATACATATAACCGAAGTAGAAAGGTCATGCCCATTCCTGCATATAACCGAAGTATATACATATAACCAAAAGTATATATGTATTTTCAAAACAACAAAACAAAGCCAGGTATAATCCTTAAATTCTTTAGGACATTTGAGTGCAAGAGAACCCGAAGGCCTAGGTTCAACATTAAAGAATGTTTGGACCGAACCGTAAGGGTATAAGTATATACTTTATGAATATATAAGTGTATATACTCTCAAAGAAGCACGATAAGGAAAAAATAAACCCTTACCTTAAAAAAACCAGGGAAAGGAGGACTTCAGGGAGGGTTGGCTGGGCTCACTAGAGACTTAAACAGGGGAGAATAACCGAGAGGTCTCAATTATTTATATAAAAAATCTCACACACCACCTTCCATGCAGAAACGTACCCACTTGCATTGCATTCAATGGGGGGTGTCATGCTTGATGAAAAATAGGAGACATGGGGGTACTTGATGGTCATAGGTGCAGAAACAAACATGGAGTAGGGTTACTGGTGTAACCCATGCACGGAGGAAGAAGACAACGTGGCTAGGGGAAATGCTGAGGAAGAAATAATGGTCCAGATCGATCCCAACTTCAATCCAAGGGCTGAGACACGTCCGCGTTTTAAAAAAGGAAAATGTCGGTTTAGATCGTGTGCAACGCGATCCAACGGTCCAGATCACGTTTTGCCTGAAAAAATGCTTCCCACATCGAAATGGAGAGCGGTTTTCACCTCCCCTATAACCTCAAGCCTCCCAATGAGTGCTCAGAAAAACACAGCACCCACGAAGGGGGCCCTATACACAGGCTCCAACTCGCAGTCCTTGGCCTACCTAGACCCCGCTGTGACCTCACGCCCACACTGGCATGTCTATGCGCTCCTGCTCGCTCCCAAGCGCCCATCGGGGAACCTCTGCCCGAGCTTGGGCCAGCCTTGGCTTGGGGATGAGGGTCAGGCTTATCCACTTCGTTTGAGCTAGCTCCCTCAGCCCTAGCAAAAAAGGGCTGGCCCTAGTGGGCCGTTTTTTTGTAAAAGCTACAGTAAAAGAAAAAAACAATTTTAAAGAAGAGGAAACAAACCATTAATTAAAACTATATAGAATTTATATTCTTAAACATTAATGAATACAAACTAAACTATGTCTTAGTTAAAATTATTTCTAAAATTACAAACCTTAAACATTTTTATAGGAAAAATTTATAAAAAGATTTTAATAAACCTATATGATAAATTTTGTTCCAGTATAATAGAAAACTTAATTTAATCAAAACCTAATTTAATTTGAAGAGATTTAAACATATTTTATAACATTATTTAAGTAATGAAAATCATTACATTGTATTTGAAATATTCGAAAAGTGTTTTGAATTCCTTAATACTTTTCAAAATCACTTAAGGGTGAAACAAAGTTTTAAACCATATCCTTTTAGAGTTTATAAATGATGTTTTAATTATGACCTTAATCATAACACAATTATTTGGAAACTAATTAATATTTAAATAAGTTCAATTATCCTAACAAGGTCCAATGACTATAATTATAACCGTTAGCCAACAGTCACTAGAGCAGTGGTCGAAAAAGTGTCCTATAAAACCAAGCCTTAGGGTGTCCTATAACTCAAAAAAAGAAGATGGTGATTCCCATTCCACTGATGCTCAGAATGGTTTTTATGATCACAGTGGTGATGTTTTTTTCTTTAGTTTACTAGAAGGATCTCCTTTACTTACCGGGCCTCATTGTGATGATTGGGGGTCTTCCATTAGTTCTGATAGGGGTTTTAATAGGTATTTTTGGTTAGCATGATTACTCTTTTGATCTCGCTGTATTGTAGACACTAATATGTTCTTATTTAAATAAAGAGCCTTATGTTTATCCCTTAAATTTTTGTTTGGTTAAAAGGACATTAATAAAATTAAATTCATAATATCATCATTATATGATACCCAAAATTCAGGGTTTTACAGCTAGAGGAAGAATAAAATGAAAAACAAGATATACACGCTATGTACATTGATTGTACATGACGTGTAGTTTTAATTTTGGAAAGGAAATGAAAAACAAGTACACGCCACATATTAATGATTATACGCCATGTAGTTTTTCCAGTCGGGATTTTGAAGAAATAATATTGTTTTATTAAATGATATTTATTATAATCAGCGTTGGAGAATATCAGGGAATTAATGATTCAACCTATGAGTTTTTAATAAGAGTTAATGGAATAAATAAAACGCGTAACAAATTTATTTATTTTCGTAACTCTATAACCTCATACCCGATTATAAATATCCTCACAACCCCAATAATTTTCCATGAATCGTATTGCACAACAATTCTGGAAAATTCTCTCAAGGTTGAGAGAACTCCTTCCTCTAAGAACGATCTCAAGACCGAGAGAGATCCTCCTCCATTGGATCAAGGCGATCTAAGGTGGAAAAAACAAGCAAAGGATTCTCCACACTAGCACCCGAATATTCCTTGGGTGACATCTAGAGATACGTGGTGCATGTTTGGATCACCACTAGAGGAAGTCTACACTTGGCTTCTGCGACGCAACGATGAATCACATCGAAACGTGACCATAAAACATCAACGAAGAAAGAATTTTCATCAAGGTAATTATTTTCAATTAATTAAATTAATTATAACCAAAATATGATGATCCTCTCAATGGTTCCAGGACCCTTCTCTTTCTTTTCGTTCTTTGTTCTATTCCGAAGATCCGATGTTTTATTACCGTGATGGATCTCAGATTGAACATTGTTTAACACTAAAATTAAAGTTGGGAAAACCCACCAACGTGCTTCCGCTACGCCCGGAACCTACAAGTGGTATTAGAGGGGTCATATCTTTGATTATAATTATTTATTTTTTCATTGGTTATTTACGCATTTAATAATTTAGTTGTTTCAATTCAAGTTAATCATTCTTTAAATCTAAATCTAGAGATCTATTCCTCCTCTCTCATTTCTCGTTCACCTTACAAAAAGTATTTTTTTAACTTTGATTAATATAAAATAGAGAATCTCATTCAAAGGTGGAAAACGTTCCTGGCCGTACAACACAAGAATACATGGCGTGTATTCGGAAGTACATGCCGTGTAGTATAGGTTCAATGCATCGGACTGGTCCGCTAAATCAGGTCATGTATTGGAGTATACCTAAGTCATAAATGACACTGTGTGTTGACCAGGAATAGGTGGCACATGGTTTCCGGATTACATTCCGTGTGGTCCACTGAACACGGCATGTAGTCCCTTCAGGTTAGGGTTGGAGCGTATACCTCGTACATGGCTTGCCCGACTGGAAACCATGTAACGCAGATACTACATGACGTGTTCCCCACTGAACACGCCGTGTACTCTGAAAATATCTGAAGTACATCTACACACCATGTCCTCGGGCGTGTACTTTGGATGGACGGTGAACAAAAGTACACACCGTGTAGTCAGAACTACATGCTGTGTACTCATCCAAATTGCGCAGATTTATTAAAATTTATTATTATATTATACAAACCCTTGAGACGTGTACCACAATGCAGGTGTAAAGCTGAGGCAAAACACGTGATAGGTGTTATATATATATATATGTGTTTAACTTAACATCTACGTAATGAACGAGAATTCACCAGGTTTCCTCCAAGGTATAAGTTACATACAAATATAATTTTAAATTTATTTATTTAAAATTATGATGGATGAGAATCTCAAGGAAATTCAGAAAAGGGTTTAAAATAAAAGTATTGATTAATTAAAGATAATTAATTGATTCGAGCGTGATTTATCTTAAGAAATAATGATTATAGAATTGAATTCTAGTTTTATTTATGCGTAAATATCGTTGCATGTATGGATGATCATGAGCTAGACCAAGACCTTTGTATGTGAATGGTTTCTTTTAATTTATTTATTTAAATTAAATTTGTTGGATTGCGAGCCTTCTGCTCATTAATATGTAGGGTTTTCATGCCCAAGGATTATTTTATGTAAAAACCCCTTTTACCCCTCACCTGCGTGTGAGATAAATGAATATGTTATGGATGGAGCTCCCAAGCTAGTGGAGGTGACTCAAGTCATGAGCCAAGGTGAAACCAATCCAAGGAGATACAAAGGTGGACAGGTGGAAAGCTGTAAAAAAACACTGAAAGGTTCAATGTGTTTCTCCCCTAGGTCTTGGGTTAGTTTATCAACCGCTAGATAAACTAACCAATAGAACAAGATCATGATCATGCAATTTATTTTATTTCTTTCAGTTGCATGGGTTATTTATTGTGGGTGTGTTGTCACGATCACAAAATTAATGAATTAAACAAGCATGCAAGATGGAACTAAAATAAGACCATATTATGCGTAAATTTTATCTTAGACATGGTTAATCACTCAAGTATATCCCACTTAATATTAACAAGAATGTAATAAAAGATAATAAAATGGAAATTTACGTATAAGGATAAAATCCCTCAAAGAAATATTAAGTCGGCATAGCCTTCCATAATCTTGGTTAGAATCGAACCATATTTCAAAGTGCTTGACCAACCCTAGTTGGGGTGATTTCAATTATCGGGGAATTCTAATTCAAGGTTTTGGGTTGACTTGAATTGGTTCGCATCAAGGGTTTACTGCCACAATAGGACTTGGTGTGACCAATAGGAAAAGTTTGAGGAAATCCAAAATAAAAGGATTTCGGGATTGGGGAGTCCACTCAACAGATCAAGGAGCTGCGAGTTAATGAAGTTGGAATTTGGAATGCCTACCTAAAACCCTTAAAGTTGCTTGAAAAACCCTAGTTGGGGTAATGCGGAGGGAAATATGGATCCTTGACACTAGAATATTCTGGAAACAGAATATTCCAAAGTCAATGGTGAGGGATATTGGATTTTGATAAAATAGTGGGAGACTAATAAGTATTAATTTATTTATTTGTCTCAGTTTTATAAAGTAATAAAATCATTTATCATATTAATTTGTATAAATGACAAGAAAAATTAATTCAAACATATCATTGTAAACCATACTCGAGAAGGAAAACCTTCTCACCGGTAACAATTTCTAAGAGTGGCAGAGGTGTTTACGCGTCATCCTTCGCCACGAGAGGAAATTGTATGTACTGGAAGAGCCTATTATAGTTGCGCTTGGAAAAGAGGCCAGTGATGAGGAAATATCTCTCTATGCAAAACATATGGATGATGCCACAGATGTCGAGTGTTTCATGCTATCGGCCATGTCTAATGATCTCTTGAAGCAACATGAAAACATAGACGCATATAGCATGATGTCTCACCTTAACAATATCTACCAAGAGAAGGTGAGACAAGAGATATATGAGATATCCAATTCTTTGTTTACAACTAAGCTTGGAGAGTCTGTGCCAGTTGGGTCTCATGTAGTCAAGCTTATGGGCTACATTGAATGTCTGGACTTCTTAGGGATTAAATTCCCAGATGAGTTGCATACAGATCTCATCCTATCATCACTGACCAAGACCTTATATAGCTTCATTGTCAATTATAACATGAGAAACAATGATAAGAGTCTATAAGAACTTCTAACCTTAATTCTCTAGGTAGATAAGGACATGGGGCTTGACAAACCCATAGTCCTTATGGTGAATAAGAAAAGGAAGGACAAGGCAAAGGGGCCAAAGACTTATAAATAGTCTGAAGCCCCCGAGCACCATCCCTCCAAGAAGGGTAAGATATAGAGGCATATAAGGGAATGAGAGGTTGTATGTTTTGCATGTGGCAAGCAAGGCCACTGGAAAAGGAACTGCACTTAGAAGCATGGGGACACTAAAGGTGAATTTATTATCGAGTGTAATCTTTCCATTTCTACACATTGGGTATTCGATACAGCTTGTGGGGATCATATCTATATTCAAATACATGAACCAAGTAGATTTAGAAAGATTTACAGAGGAGAGGTGGATCTTCGAGCTTCCAATGATGCAAGGCTAGATGCATTGGCTATTGGCGATTACCACCTCTCATTGCCAACTAGGATGATTTTGGTTTTACATAACTGTTATTATGTTCCAAGTGTTACCAAGAACATAATTTATGTATCTTGTTTGGATATGGATAGATTTATTTTCAAGTTTGGAAATAATGCTTGTCTATTTTATAAGAACAACGCATGTTATGGTATGGAACATTTAAATAATGGTTTGTATGTATTAAATTATGAAAACCAAGTGTTGGCAATCGATAAAAAAACAAACTCACATGACTTATACATCACCCAGTTGTGGCATCACTGTCTCGGTCATGTAAACGAGAAGCGCTTGACAAAGCTCTACCAAGATGGTTATTTGGACTCTACTAAGATAAAACCACTTGATAGATGTCACTCTTGTTTACAAATAAAAATGACCAAGTCGTCCTTCAGTGAACCAGGTGAAAGGGCCACAAAGATTCTAGGATTGGTGCACACAGATGTGTGTGGACCATTTCTAGTAGAATCTAGAGGTGGATATTCTTACTTCATTACTTTTACTAATGATTTGAGTAGATATGGATATGTCTACTTAATGAGGTATAAGTCAGAAGCCTTAGAGAAATTTAAGGAATTCAAGAATGAAGTAAAGAATCAGCTTGGTAAGAAGATAAAGAAACTTCAATCGGATCAAGGTGGAGATTATCTGAACCAAGAGATCATCAATATTCTATGAGAGTCTAGGATTCTATCTCATCTAACTCATCCTTATACACCACAGTGGAATGGTGTTAGTGAAAGGAGGAACCAAACCTTATTGGAAATGGTGAGTTCGATGATGTGTCATGCAGATATTCCATTATCCTTTTGGGGATATGCATTACAAACTGAAGCATACACATTAAACCGAGTACCAACTAAGGTGGAAAATGGAATTCCCTTCAAGTTATGGAATGTAAAGAAAACCATTTTTTCGCATACACGTGTATGGGAATGCGAGGCATTTGTTAAGGCCATATCAGGCAACAAACTAGCATCCCAGGGCATGAGGTGTATCTTTATATGATATCCCAAGGAAAAAAAGGATATTACCTATATAACTCTCAAGACAATAAAGTGAATGTCGCCAGACAAACCGTATTTCTTGAGAGGGAGCACATCCTTAAAAGGGATAATGGGAGAAATATTGACTTCGACGAAGTTGATGCTTGAGATACACATGAGATGGTATAGGAACAAGTTCCACAAGTCTCCATGGAAGAGGTTCCAGAAACAAAAGTACTGCGTAGGAGCTCAAGAGAGATAAGGGAACCAGAGAGATTTGGTTTCCTAGTCACTGAGGATGGTGAATCATTATTGTTGGACAATGATGAACCTCTCTCCTAGAAGGAAGTAGTAGAAAGCTCAGACGCTAAAGGATGTCTAGAAGCTATGAATTCTGAGATGAATTCCATGTATCAAAACCAAGTCTGGGTTCTGGCCAATGAGCCAGTAGATGTAAATCTTGTTGGATGAAAATGGGTATTTAAGAGAAAACTGGACATGGATGGTCAAGTTAGTACCTATAAAGCAAGGCTAGTGGCTAAAGGATTCAGACATCGTCAAGAAATTGACTATGATGAGACCTTCTTTCCAGTTTCCATGTTTAAATCCATAAGAATCATACTTGCCATAACATCTTACCATGACTACAAGATTTGGCAATTGGAATTCAAAATAGCATTCCTTACTAGGAACCTTTAGGAAGATGTCTATATGACACAACTAGAAGGGTTTGTGACACCAGGTGAAGCCAAACGGGTTTGTAAGTTGCATAAATCCATTTATGGATTAAATCAATCATCCAGGTCATGGAACATTCGATTTGATGAAGCCATAAAGGAATTTTGTTTCATTAAGAATGAATGTGAGCCATGTGCTTATAAGTGGTTTAATGGGAATGCGATCGTTATCCTAGTAGTATAATTTGATGACATATTGCTTATTGGAAATGATGTACTAGTCTTACAGTCAGTTAAGGACTGGTTGAACAAGTGTTTCTCCATGAAGGACTTGGGTGAAACAACCTACATTCTAGGGATCAAGATCATTCGTGATAGATCCAAGAGGATGCATGGACTAAGTCAGGGTACATACATTGACCATATACTAAAGAGATTTAGTATGGAACAATCCAAGAGGGGATTGGTTCCATTGTCACATGGCCTACATATTTCTAAGAAAATGTGTCCTTAGACACGACAAGATAAAGATAGAATGAGTAAGATACCATACACTTCAGATCTAGGATCCATCATGTATTCCATGTTATGTACCAGGCTTGATGTTGCCTATGCACTAAGCATGGTAGGAAGATATCAAGAATATCTAGGAGAACAACATTGAAATGTTGTTAAGACTATCCTTAAGTATCTGAGAATAACTAAGGATATGTTCCTGGTGTATGGAGGAGACAAAGAACTTGTCATCAGAGTGTATGCTGATTCTGGTTTTCAGACAGATTAGAACGATCTGAAGTCGCAATCTGGATATGTTTTCTGTCTCAATAGAGGAGCTGTGAGCTGGAAGAGTTCAAAGAAGCCAGTTGTCACCGATTCTATAGTGGAGTCTGAATATATAAAGGATTATAATGTAGCCAAGGAAGCCGTTTGGATTCAGAAATTTGTCCAAGAGCTTGATTTGGTTCCTAGCAGTAAATATCCTATCACATTGTATTGTGATAACACTGCAGCAGTGGCTCTTGCAAAAGAACCAAGGTCACATCAACAGACAAATCACATACTCCAGAAGTATCACCTCTTAAGGTATTTCTATCAAAGGGGTGAAGTTTCAGTGAGCAGAGTGTCCATGGAAGAGAATGTGGTGGACCCCAAGATTAAAGGCCTATATTAGCAGAAGCATGAATATCATGTGAGAGCTAGAGGGTTAAAGTTTGTTAGTAGTTAGCTCTAGTCCAAGTGGGAGTCTGTTAGAGTTGGTGGAATAGAACCAAATACTTTGTACTTTATTCATTAATAAATACCTTATCACATCTTGATTGTTCTTCTGTGTGACAATGCATGTTATAATGTCCTAAGGATAGCTGTTACATTAAAGGGTCATAGCGGATCCCTGCTATGATGAGAACTTGGAAGTGCCACAACACTGTTCTTGAATATATTTTCTATGTCCGGATGATGTTATTTGAGGGAAAAAAGTATTACAGGCCATTAGGGGTGAGGAATCATAAAACTTTGAGGCACCTTCTCATGGTGTGCGCCCCTGGTAATATCCAGGTGGATATTATGAGAATGAGACCCGCTAGTAGGAAATCCACATTTCATAGTGTAATTGGATGTTCCTATCTGCAGATGTGTGTATTGTTCCTTAGAATTTAATATTATTATTAATGGGTATTACAACTCGCACACTTAGATGTATTGACGAAAAATGTGATGACACACTGTTTTCAGTGAGGTAGGATACGTTGGGTGTGTCACGAGTGATACTGCATTAATAGATAATGTGAGAAAGGATTTTTCCCTTCTATTCCATAACGGAAGTCGATATCTCAAGCCCTTTGATGGAATTGATATAGCCTAAATAAATCCATGTCCATGGTAAGGTATGGGTGAGTTCAATTATGGGAATTCAAAGAAAGAATAATCAAGCACATGGGTTGATGACACTAGCATGCAACCCACTTGATTATAGATATTGAGACAAAGGGATTAAATTACATGGTAAGAATTCTTATGAGGTGACACAATAATGCGACGTCAACTTCTTTCTCTTGGGTGACTTGACCCATTGCTAGAATTTAATCTTGGACTTTAGGCAAGCCCGCTTAATGCCAAAGAGAAAGAGGCCTAAAGGGTCAAACACTAAGTGTATCCAAGTATCTTAAGTAGAATAAAGATTATTCCCATATGTGGTTTAATAATTATTCAAGGAAGCCTAAATCATTTTAATGTTGGAGGAAGAATAAAATGAAAAACAAGATATACATGCTCTGTACATTGAATGTACACGCCGTGTAGTTTTCATTTTGGAAAGGAAATAAAAAAAGGTACACGCCATGTATTAATGATTACAAGCCATGTAGTTTTTCTAGTCGAGATTTTGAGGAAATAATATTGTTTTATTAAATGATATTTATTATAATCAGCATGGGAACATGTTAAGGAATTAATGATTCGACATGGGGGTTTTCAATAATATTTAATGAAATAAATAAAACACGTAACGCGTTTATTTATTTTCATAATCGGGTTTGAGGTTATATAGTTATGAAAATAAATAAACAAGAATGCACGTGTGGTGCACGTGTGGATCACCGCTAAGGCAGACAATGCAAGAAAAGTATTCTCCACACTAGCACCCTGATATTCCTTTGGCGATGTCCAGAGATATGTGGTGCACGTGTGGATCACCGCTAGAGGAAGTCTACACTTGGATTCTGCTACGCAACGACGAATCACATCGAAACGTGACCGGAAAAAATCAATGAAGAAATAATTCCATCAAGGTAATTCTTGTCAATTAATTAAATTAATTATAACCAACATATGATGATCCTCTCGATGGTTCCGGGACCCTTCTATTTATTTTTTTTCTTCATTCTATTCCAAAGATCCGATGTTTTATTATCGCGACAGATCTCAGATTGAACGTTGTGTAATGCTAAAATTAAAGTTGGGAAAACCCACCAAATTGCTTCCACTGCACCCGAAACCTACAATATCACCCAAATATACTCATCTCAGACTCCAAGTCTCTTGAGGTTCTAACCTCATAGCTAGAAACATGATTCTCTTTATAGGCTCTAACCGTAACACGAAACTAGGAGAACACACTCAATGTGCTCAACCATCCTAGATGACACATGTTTGAGAGATTCACACCATCAGGAACAACTCTACCATTCGTAATGGTATGTATGAGATAACATGACCCATCCGGAACATCTTACTAGGTCCAACTCTAGTGCCTAGCACCAGAGGTCCTGTCGTTGTTACCTTGCACCCATCACAAGCTAAAGAAACCCAAGTGAAGAGTCTTTCCCCTCAGCACTACACACAGTTGAGGGAGCACCGCTCCAAACTATACACCACTTGTATCCTCTCTAAAAAGAGTAAATGGAAGGACCCACACCTCGCCACTGCCCTACAGTCGAGGGAGTACTACTCCTAACTAACATGAAAAACCTCTATCGCTCCTATATGGAGTGACCCACACCTCAATCCATTAAGGAAGAACTAACTCCTAACTAGGTATCATTCATATCAAGTGGAGGGGCATGCTCCTCGTAACAACATCCCATAGCTGAGGGAGGTCCAAATATAAAGGAAGACCCGCTTCCCACAGCTACTCGGAGACATGGGAGTACTAATCCATAAGTGATGACCTACATACTAAAATGACAAGGGATTACTACTTAGAGAATGGAGGACCCACACCCTGATATGATAGGGGAGTAAAAATCCGTATATCAAGGACTCGTACCCTAACCCGGTAGGGGAGTACCATTCTGTAGCTAGAGGAACCACACCCTAGTATGATAGGGGAGTACCGACTCTGCTTTCTCATTCACTATGGGGGACCTTCATACTAATACGATAGGTGAGTACCAACCCCCAAATAGAGTACATGCCCCCTATAATGACAGGGGAGTATTGACTTTGTCAGAACAACACGTATGGAGGACCTGCACCTTGGAATGATAGGGGAGTAATGACTCCTAGGATAGAGAACCCAAACCATATCATGGTAGGAGAGTACCCACTCTATCTATACATCATATATGGAGGACTCACCCCCTATTCCAATAGGGGAGTACCAACTCTACAGATAGAGGACCTACACCCTGGTATGATAGGGGAGTACTTACTCTACCTTCCAATGAGTATAGATGTCCCATGCCCTAACACAGTAGGGGAGCACTGTCCAACTTTACAAAAATCATGGCGAAACACACACCCTAGTCCATCACGGGGTAAAGACCTCAGAGGAAACTACCCAAAGGTAAATAATGTACACCTACAATGTGGGGAGTCCCATCTCTACCTAAGTATATAGGTAAGGGAAACTCGAACCCTGAAGATACAGGGGAGTACCAGTTCCAATGTATCTCTTCACAAAAAACACTGATCTCCAACATCATATTAGCAGAGATTCATGAGAATATTGATCAATTTATTCCACCTCATATATTTTAATCCATGACAAAGGCTATTATCACATTTTACGCAGAAAAACTTTCACGACCCGTCCCCCGGGGCCCGTGCCGTGACTACCCCAAGCCCGCCATCCATAGGCAGGGGGCTGGCGACTAGCACCGAAAGGTGTATTCCCTAAAAGTGGGAAGGAAATGCCTTTATATCCTATAAGCACACACAACTAAGCACATAGAAATATACGAACACATGTAAACTGTATAGTAAAAAGAGTGTGTACAATAAGAAAAAGGGTCCAGAATACAAGCCCAATTGGAAAGTACAAGAAAACTGAATAATACAAGTAAACTAAAATAACTCTTGTGAACTCCCACCAAGGATCCTACCTGAAGGGTCGGTAAAGCTCTCAAATGGACATATCTAAGGTACGCCTCATCTAATGTCCACCTCCGAGCTACCTCCAGTCCTGATACTCTTGTCCTCGGTCAGCGCAGTCCGTCGTCTGCACCAAACACAACAAGGTGCGAGCATAGACTGTGTACGGGTGAGTATAATGATACTCAGTAGGGACCATGAGACCCCCAGAGGTCTCTCAAAATCCGCAAAGTATAAACTAAAAGCATGGAAACAACAGTAAACCCTACTTAGGTATATTCCCATACAAATACCTAGGTTATCAAGTATACCCATCTCATTCATGAGGAAACACAAGGCCCAACTTATTAGATAAATGCTCAACTGTTCCATGAAGGAAAGAATACCACGAAGGTAACACCTCAAAGGTAAGTACCACAAAGGTAATGACACAAAGAACAATACCACAAAGGTATCACCATGAAGGAAAGTACCACACAGGTACGCCACATAGAAGAATACCACAAAGGTATCAGCACGAAGGTAAGTACCACATAGGTACGCCACACAGAAGAATACCAAAAAGGTATCACCCCGAAGGAAAGTACCACAAAGGTATTCCACACAGAAGAATACCACAAGGTATCACCACGAAGGTAAGTACCACATAGGTATGCCACATAGAAGAATACTACAAAGGCAAAGACTCAGCTCACAACAGGTATAACTTAGGTATAGTAGTAGAGATGATTAGATGTAACTACTGAATCATATTACTCTGTTAAGAGGCAGACTCACGTAGGATCCTAAATCATCAAACCCACACAGGATCCTAGTACATCATCAGACCCACATAGGATCCTAGTACAACATAACCACACTATATTCTAGTACATCATCAGACCCACACACGATCCTAGTACAACAGACCCACACATGATCCTAGATTAGTCCCATGTGGATTTATAGAGCGGATCCAAGTGAGAATCTCGAACACAGAACCACAAAGTATCCCTAGGACAGACCCACAAAGGATCCCTTTATCATGTTACAGCCAGCTGTAGGGTTCCCACACTAAAATCGCTTGATTCTGGGATGATCTGATCCTCAAGCCACAGGTCAATACTCAAACTGCCAAGAATTCCCATAGAGAAGTATCCTAAAGGACCACCATGTAAAAGGGGTCTCAACTCAAGAAATGGTGATTCAATCAGACGTACAGTCTGTAAGTTATTGGCCTTTTAGTCCCGAGGGCCTGGTTGGATTCATGTTCAATCCAACCCAAAAATACCCCAACTTTACCCAAAACTCAATTGGGATATACCAAAAGTTCCGTCTCACTCCAAGGTTTCTGTTACTGCTGATGGTTTGTTAAACGGAATATCATAGCTCAAGATATGGCTGAAGGAGTGAAAATGGGTCGAAGTTGGTGCGGGTCCAGTCCGACCCGGACTAGGCCGACCCGGCCCGGTTCGGGTCGACCCAGCCCGCTGGGTCCAGCATGACCTAGCCCGCTGCGTGGCGACCCACTGGGCTCACGGTGCGGCGCATCCCATGGTGTGGTAGCCTGCGGTGCGGCGGCCCGCTAGGCTGGCCGAACGGCCAGCTGCCTTCTCTGCGCGGCACATCGTGCACCGCACCATCACCAGCAGTCGGCTCGTCCAAACGCTCTACCTTCATCGCCATGACACAAAGCCATGACTCTTGCTTTCCAGGTGGGGCGGACACGCGCTTCCATCCCCTTCGTGCGGCCGACCTCTATCGGCCGCTGCCCTTGCTTCGTCGCGGTCGACTGGCCGCAACCCTTCTCCGGCGGCGTGGTTGTGCCGTTTCCGTCTTCGCGGCCAGCCGTGGTGCCGACCACCACTCCTGAGTCCCACCGGTGCCAATTTCTAGCATCAGTCTCTATCCTCCTCCATCGTGAAGATCACATCAAAACCACAAAGGTTGCAAAGAGTTCAGGCCATGTTAGTTTGGCCCGCCCCTTCCGTGTTAGAGCTGTAGCATACGACTCATAGGGAGAGGTTCAACATAAAAGAAAATTAACAAAGGTAAATAAAAAATCACACCTCTACCTTGAATTTTGGATAAAATTCCACACTTTCCAGTGGTCTGTGTTCTTAGTTCCCGCAATCAGCCACAAAAGACGCCACTCGCATGTCGCCCATTAGTGGTTCGATGTCGTCCGTCACCTCCTACTAGGTCGGCTTCGTCTTCTAAGTGTCGAGCTTCGCAGAACTTTTCCAGAGGTTCATCGATTGGTGAAGCCACTCCAAATCCTCCCCCCAAGCTCCATATAAATAGTATTGGGGGAGGTTAAGTAACGATCATTGAATTTATGAAGGTTCATTTAATAGGAACCTTCCTAAATTCCAACAATGCTGTTACTTAGTATTTGAAAGTCAAGCCATTTAATTTACGTTGGCACAATTAAATGGGAGGTTTCCCAAGGGACTTCCCCATATTAAAGAGGGGTTTGGGTGGTCCACACCACCATGAATTCACAAATGGGAGTTTTCTAGCTTGGGCGGTCCCCACATCCAAGAATTCAATTGGGAGGTTAAAAATAAAATAAAAAGTTGTTCTTTATTTTATTTTTATTTCCTCAAAAAACCCGAAAACTAACTTTCACTCTCAACAAACTGCGGTTGAGGTGAAAGTATCCTTAAGTGAATAAAGACGCTACAAATTCAACAGTGTCTTCAGATTTTAATTCCGAGCACCAGTTCAAAAGTTACAAAATGCCGCTTGCGCGTTTACTTAACGTGCCCGATTTTTTTTAGAAAATTATTAACAGTTACCCTTAACCCGTGACAGTAAATGTTATGCTCTGACCAAGTGAAACATGCCCCAAAAAACCCAACGGTAATCTCAAATTTTCAATCCTAGTTACCATTTAAAAGTTATGGATTTTACAATAAAATAATTGTCACATAATTATTTTATTTACGGCCAAAAACTAACTTTCACTAGTGGCCCGCGCCGGCCAAAGTTAGTATCTTCTTAAATAAATAATTCCCTCATGAGTTCAGTGGTGGTCTCAGATTTTCAATCCGAGCTACCATTTGTGAGTTATAAGCATTTGAAAAATAAAATAATTTATTTAATTGTTTTATTTACGGTTATGCCATTTTTGGGTTTTCTCACAGGAGGCCCACAACAACTAAACTTAAGTTGCGCCTAGGATAAACCAGTTATCCTGAGCGCAATGGTGCCCTCATATTTCTGATCTGAGTAACCATTTAAGAGTTATTTTACTTTTGTAGGAAAACTACTTATGAGCGCTAATTAAAGCTCAAAAAAACTTTAACGGGTCATTTCGGGCACTTCGGGCCTTAGAATCACGCGCCGTCAGATTTCACAGTCTTGAAAAATTCCCATATAATTAAATAAAATTTACATTTAATTTTAGGGTCTTTAAAAAAACACTCAGGATAGGATATTCACAAGTCTGCATCCGAATTCTGGAGTAGAAGATACGAAAGAAGGAATATCCAAGGAGAATATCCTAGGAGTACACAACGTGCACCAGGGAAGACATGATGTGTGAGCCTACCCAAGCACTTGGCCGTATATCCTATCTGCACAATTTACCAACCCTTGTAGGGGTACATGGCTTGTAAAGGATGTAGACCCCATGTCCCTCTTCACTCAGACAATAGTCGTGTTCCACTTCTACACGACCCGATTAGTCGTGTCCCTTACACGTCGTACATCCCATACTACATGGTGTGTTCATTCTAAATGACTACCTGACCATGTAATCTTCCTGTTTCCATGTACCGAACCCCAACTCCATTTACCTTGGCCATGTGTTAGTACACGACCATGTAGTTTCACATGGCAACCCCCCTGCCATGTACCTTGGTCACACGTTTTGGGGCACTACACAGCGTGTAACCCCAATACAGGACATGTAGTCCCCAAAGATCATATTCCAAAAATAAGTAGAGATAGATGTGTCACTAAACTAAACTCTATGTAGATGGTGATTCTAGTTAGGAATCACCTCCAAAAACCTCTAATTTTCCCTGGTTTACCCCAAAACCTACAAATCTACCTAGAATGGATCTCTAGAAATTGTATTTGGTCTCTAGAGCCTTAAAAAAATGCATAAACAAGAGGATCTAGACCAAAAATCAAATCTACCTACCTTGATGGTGAAATTTAAAATCTTGAGTTGAAGAACGATGCACATATCGTTCTACTCCTTGATCTAATGATGATCTGTGTTAAGAATCGAGATCGACATCACCTTTCTTCGTTGATTTGACTCATATTAATCCATCATCCAAAGAGAGGATGTGAGGTTATGAGAGGAGATTCACTCCTCTGTTGGTGTGTCATGAACCTTAGGGTTGGGGGTGAGGAATTGGTTTTAATTAATTTAAACCAAATAATTCCCCTTTCAACGCCACATCACCAACACGCCCCAGATCGAAACTCTCGAAACAGACAACCTTAGGTCATTCATAGGGTAAAAACAACATTCTGAACTCTATGACACCCTCATAAATTGGATCTAAGGCTTTGAATGGGAGTTATTTACATTTCTAGAGAAACTACATGCGCATGACAATTTTTTTTAATATCACCGCATCGAGGCTCCCTAGGCCCCAAATTCCCATTTCAACTCAACGCCCAACTTCAGAAATATTTTTTGAAATATTAAAAAGTATTACAGGTCAAAAACCGAGTCATTAAAGTTCATTTAATCTTAGTGTTTCATGTTTTATACACTACCAAATATATTTTTCTTTTAATAACTTAGGGTGTTATATTCTCCAATATTTAATAAATTTCATCCTTGAAATTTTAACTTATACTCAATAATCAAGGGTTTCAAATTTAAAATTATTTTGTGGAAAACCCACATTGTTAAAAGGGTTAATAAGACTTCCTCTTAAAAAAATGGAATGGGATGTATAATGGTCATCACAAAACTAGGTTTCAAAATAAGAGAACAACAGTGAGATGTGAAGATATGGGCATGGAATAGAAAAATAATTCCCAAGTACTAATAAATAGTTATAGATAACATGTATGGGATAAAGTTAGTGACCACAAAAACATAAATATAGTATGGGTGAAAATACCCTGAATTCATAGGAAATGATTGTAATAAGACAATGTTTTAGTTTGAAGATCTTTTTCATAGATTTGAGGAACTCCATTATCATATAGACCAAGAACGTAAGGAAATATACTTGATAAGTATAATATCATCCCTTAATTATTTTTCACTAAAATATCATCCTTTCTCCTAATGATGATTATTATTGATGAATATTTTTATTCCCAAAACACTAAAATTAACTCTTAACATATCATAAGATCCATGAAATAATGACAATTAATTCCTTCATTATATGTATTTAAAAAAACCTAAATGGTTAGAAAAATTTATCTAATAATTCATTCAACAACAACATATAAAGTTCAACTTAATCAATTTCATAAGTATTTAACCATAAGACTACTCCAAAATATATCTGTCCAAATTAAAAACCCCAAAATCAAAAATATATCATCATAAATTTATCCCTAGAAAATATAAAGTATGCCATAATTTCACATAACAAACATGTGAATACCTTAATCACACATTCTCTTAAAAAATACCAATAACTTGAATCACCATAAAAATTTAATGAAAATATAATTGCTTTCAAAAATTAACTTTATCCCTATTCCATAAATAAAATCCCATATTTTAAAATATATTAGATTATTAAAAATATATAGTAAAATCCATCATAAATTACTTTTTCATCAAATCACTAATCTTTTTCAATGTTACAAATACTTTCCCATTTATATCATTGGTTTCAATATTCTCTTTATCCCAACAAAACATTACTAACTCAAAATATGGAATATATTTGGTTTTATCCATCCCTTCTACATGCATTCTATTAAAATATCACTTTTCCACTAAATCACATTTCTTGGTTATCATTAAAATTCAACATATTATTTCAAATCCTTAAAAAAACTAATATTTCACAATATTCATATGTTTCATGACTATTAAAAAAAAATATCTTTGATAAAATACTTATAAAAAATTATTCAATAAAAATACACAATAAATTTAATCATTCCACTTTAGCTATAGTAATAACATGAGATTAGATTTCTCCCCTTGGATACTTATGAAGTATGTTCCCTTGAATCTTGGGAAATTGGTTTGAATAATGGCCGATATCATTACAATTAAAATAATGAACATTATAGGTTTCTTTATTATCCTAGAATCCACATGCCTGAGGGAGATTCTCTCCACACCTGAAAAAAACTCTCATTCCCATTAAGAAAGTACCATGGTGTTTATTTCCAAAATTATCATATTTGGGATGTTATATTTTCCCTTATTTTCCTTCACCTCATATATTTTTCTATGGTGCTTAGTTTTCCTCTTCTTTTCTTAATTTCCTTTGAAAATTTACGACTTAGAGAATTATTTCAACATGTTTATAGAACTTGATACAATATCATCATAAGATAAATACATCTAATAAACTAATTTAATTTGGAGTCTTGTATTAATACCACCAAATAAATTACCAATATTTATTTCTATATTACGTATAAAGATCATATCATTCCTTTACAATATTGTATAGTTTTCCTTATACTCATTAAAAATTTACTCTTACTTCTATCTTATATTGATTAATTTCATTTCCGTATATGATCGTTTCTCACAATGAAAGTTTTTATCAAAGAATAATTTCTCCATTCTATGATTTTTATTTCATAAACCTCTTTAGTATTCTGAATCAATGACCACCATTGATCGACATATTCTTTTAAACAATAAACTGTCAAAACAACCATTTCACTTTTATTACATCCTAAAGATAGGAATATATTTTTGAGTAATTTAATCTATTTCTCAACTATTAATGGATTAGTAGTTCCACTAAAAGGTGGATTATTTTTTCAAATGAAAAGATCCAATATAGGCGAATCACACCATGGAACAACCGAGTGTTCTATGTGGGAAATTTTATTTTTATAACCTAAGTCAACTTCCCTAATATAGCCATGATATTAACAGTTCCAATACCATATATATTGGTTTTCTAAGAAGGTAAATACTTATGTTTCCTATGGGTGTTGATTACATTTATTCTATTTGGAACCATCACCAAATAATAGAACACACAAAGTTAGATAATAATTATCATGAATATTGAGCCATAAAATAAAAATCTCAAGAATGGAAAATGTTTTCTAATACTATAATGGATTATAATAATTATCATGTTAGATATGTTTAATTAAAATATAGTTCCAAAGGTTTCTACTAAACTTCCTATAATAACAAATATAACAACCCAGATTCCTTTATCCCAGAGAAAGTGCATACTTTATTACATTAACATAGATATAGGGGATCTAATCCCAAAGAACCTATCAATTTAGTAGTCCTAACAAAAAAGATACATAAATTATTTACATATTACATTGGAAATATAAAGTATATAACATAAAAAATGTTCTTCCATCCTTGGTATTATCCTTAATATATTTCTTTATATATTGGGGAAAAGAAAAAAAATAAAAGGGTTGTCTCATATGCTTAGTAAGGGTTACATACAATGGAAGTTATCATGAGAAAATAATAAATAATCAACATGGGATGGTAAATAACTAAAAAAATTAGGAATTTAATGAATAACATGAGAAAAATATGCATCCATGGATAATATCAATACAGTAATCTCATGGATAATAATAACTAAATTTTCAATGAAGGGAATTCTTAATATTTAATGTCATAATATCAGACATTATGATATCTTTACCATCAATAAATTATACCAAATTATTTCTATATATGGGTTGGAAAACCCCCCAAACCCATTTAATGATATCTTATTTATTTTTCTCATGAGATATATCAATACATAAAGGGGTAATATAATTTGATGCCCTACCTATCACTACATCTCCAATACATTCCTCATATATTGAATGATCAATTTAATTCATTCACAATATAACTTATTAAAAAATTTATATATAGAGTAAATAATACTAATTTTCAATAATTTACCAGTCCATAAAATAACATCCAATGTAAAACAATATATTTATTAGTCATATATAGTTTAGGCAGTAAGTACAACCATGATAAAAAGATATTAATATTTAATAGAAATATAACGTCTGATGAAAAATAATAACAAGAAAGTGAATGATTCAAGAATGGTATCATTTTAACATATACCTAGTGGATCATAACAAAAATATTAGTTTTTTTCATTGAATATTATAAATACCATAAAAATATCATTAAAAAATTCTTGAGAAAAATAACCTTTCCATTTTGAAATAAGTTCTTTAAAAACAAAAAATTTCCAAAATATTAAGAAAAAAATTCATTTGATGATAAATTTATAAACATGGAGATAAAGCTTCATGAAATTGAGTGGTCATGATAATGGGAAATTTCACTCATTCCATATTAGTTAAAAAATATTCCTTTCACACTTTTGTAAGAAAAGTAACTCATTCAGAAAATGATATGAATATTCCTTTAAAACTAATTTGTAAAAAGTAAAACATGGGTAAGAATTTAATTTAATAAATAATTGTATAAAAATAAAAACATTCTTGAATTTTTTAAATAAAATATGGACATGGAAGAAAAATATACCAGATCAAAAGAGAAATAATGTTAGTTTATCTTTTAAACATTTCTTTGCTTGATTCTAGTTCCAAAGAGTGGAAAAGTTGGATGAAAATATTGAAACTCATTAAAAGAGTAAACTTGAATTGAAATAATAATCATAATTAATAAATATGTATTCATATTAAATACTTCAATGAGATATTATATGCACCACATAAAGTAAATAGGTTTATAATACCAAATATGTCTCAATGGAGTGTAAATTGAGAAAAATTCTTTACAAATATCATATCCTGGAAGTTAGAATTAATTAATGAAGTAATTATGTGTAACAAAATTAAATAAAAAAAATTGGAAATAAAACTTCATAAAATTAATGGTCATTTTACATATAATAATGGCATAACATAGTCAATAAATTAGAAGTATAACCTAATGAATGAAAATTGAGTTAAGAAACCCCTTACCACTAAATAA
This sequence comes from Viscum album, assembly GCA_963277665.1. Taxonomy (NCBI): domain Eukaryota; kingdom Viridiplantae; phylum Streptophyta; class Magnoliopsida; order Santalales; family Viscaceae; genus Viscum; species Viscum album. The sequence continues at coordinate 576,540,305 of OY728120.1, read as the reverse complement.
CATTCAATTAAAATCCCATTATATGAAATATTTGGAATTAAAGTATGAAATAATATTAATTATGAATTATTCTAAATAAAACATGAAAAATTTAATTATATAAACCATATAAAATATATAAGGTTCATAAAAATAAAGTATGCCTCAATGAATGAAAGTTCGGACAGAATCCCATACATCAAGATATGACTTGTCACATAAATTCTTTAAAATACTTTATAATAATATTAAATTTATTATAATTACATTATAAATCCATATTAATGTTTATAATATCATATATTTCCCATTTATAACATTTTATCACCCACTTGTTAACAATATTTTATTATTATCATTATTTTGGGTGTTAACTACTTTGTTTTTCAAGTATGTTTTGATTTAATTTTCTCACTCCTTGAATATTTATCATGGTTACATAATCTTAAGAAGATAATTCATGATATAAATATTATATATATTCAATATATTGATATTTATAATCATCCGATAAATATAGAGATAGAAAAATGAATGACACTATTCATGGAGATGGTATGCCATACATAAGCATGAACACTATTTTAATTTTTTGCTGGATATAATGAATGAAAGGTAAATTATAATTAAAGACTCATGAGTAATCATTATATAATATATATAACATATATTAATTATATCTGACCTCATTACCATCTATTTAAATTATAAATGAAAAATGGTTCACATCGTTTTGTGGAGGTCGTAGTCCACACATATGCACATGCAATGCTATAGTTTTCTAAATGATTGAAAGTTAAGAAGGTATATATGATATTATTATTATAGAATCATAATAATTTCATAAATATCATATATAATAATTATTTACATGTTTATAACCACCCATGTGAAATGGTGTAGAAAAATGAATTACATCTCTATGTGGAGACGGTAAGTTGTACGTACGCACAAGAAATGTTTTCTCTTTTTGAAGGATAGAAATGGGATGGAAAATGGATGTAACATAATAATAATAAAATCTAATAATATTTATGATACTTTATTTATAATTTTATTATGTTGAAAAAACATTAAGAGGATTTAGAAGAAGAAATCAACTTGAAAGGATTTATAAGGAAAATTACCTCTTCTTCAATAGACTTACTTTTGATCTAATTTTAAGGGACTTAGAGTTAGTTTTTTGGAATGAAAATAACCTATAAATCTAGTATAATTGTTTTTATAATATAAATGTAAAATTTTGGTCAATATATATGGCTCAAAGTGGTCTGAATAATCGAGATAAGGTGTGTCCTTTTATAAGTGAGGGGAGGGGAATTCTTGGAATTTCTTATAGTATTAAATTAATATAAATTATATTTTATCTCCAAAAGATTCAAAATTTCTATAGTTAAATGATAAAATGAGGATGATTCAAAATCCTATCATATAATAAAATTTGGACAAGTTTTATTTTTGTTTTCATCCTCATCTTTTAGTATTAACCTCCCATTAACCATTTATCAATTACCACAATATTAATGTTTCCAACACATTAAGTGTCTAGAATGTTACCATATGAGGAAAAAAGACCCATAAATGGAACATGTATGATGTTTTAGACAAAAAAAATTAATTTTACCGAACCTAAAATTTCTATTAATTTTAAAACATTTAAAATATATTATTTATTATAAAATATTATTAATATCAATTTTTTCACAATTCATTTAATATGACATTAAATACATAAATAAAAAGTGTAAATTTTAATATATTACTTAAAAACTATCATAATATTTCATATAGATTTATAAAATTCACGGGAAACATTAATACAATCAAATTATATCACTTTTAATATTTTTATCATCATTTATTTAATTTTTCTATTAATTGAATAAACACTTTGTTGGTGTTACGTAAGCATTTAAGTTAAATTATTTAACTAATAAAATTATAAATAAATAACCATGATAAAAAATAATTTATATTTTAAAAAAATATTTAAAACCTAACATATCCCTTGTTTATCTTTATTTCAAATACATTAAGATTATAAATCAAAGTGAATGATATTTTTAACTTTTATTTTAATAAAATAATATAAAGGTAAAAATCACTGGGGATATTGTTATTTTAAGTTGGGGGGGAGATAAAAAAATTCCTTTGTGTCAAAAAAAATGATAAATGATTTGAAAAAAAATTGTGAAAATGGAAGGAAAAATTCCTTTAACTTTAAACATGGTAATACACATTGCACACTTTGAAACTGAATATCAAATAATTTAGCATACCCTGATTCTATTTTTAATCCTTGTATAATTTCATGAGCATTGATTTTGGAAAAGTGTGGTTGTCCAATGTGATATTTCATCGTTTATATTTTCATCCAAATAAAAAAAAAGATCACAATGCACGTCCTTTGGATAGTGGGGTATTAGTTTGAGTTCATGGGGTCCCCTAAATAAATATCATAGGTTTGGTGATCATTTTAGTTTAATATGATTATTCAAAAAAATTAAAAAAAAAAATTGGGCGTAGAGCAATGAAATGACCTAATCTGTGGCTTTCGGCACTTGGGGATCGTGACTCCATAGTTGTCTGGCCCAGAGTTAGTAATTTTATCTCTATTTATGGTAATTTGAATTTATTTTTGACTGAGTTAACTCGAGATGATGCCCGAGTATGTGGTCTTCACTTGGTGCCCTAAGGTCTTTGAGCCTGGGAGTCATCGGCAAAGTCTCGCTACAGGGGTTGACTCTTTTGAGTGCAATTTCAATCACCATGGAAAAATTAAAAAAAGAAAAAAAACAAAAAAATAATAATACAAAAAAAAATTGAATACTCATCTTAATATTGAAATGTGATTCCACCTAGCGCTTTCGTAATTTTCCCCTTGAATAAAGATGAACCCCCATGTCTATTGTGATGCACAACACATCCTCATACTTAATTGATATTGGATGAAATATGGCAATGAAGTTGAACAAAGGAATGGGCTTGGGATTGGGATCTGCTTATGAAACTATCTTGTATTAAAATATTTTGATGTGTTTCATGATTGTTTGTTATATGGGTTTCTGGTGATCATTTTGTATTAAAATGTTATTGGAAAAGGGAATTCGAATTTCATATTGTTGAGATATATTTTACTCGGGACTAGCAAAACTCAAGTTGGGGGGTGTTATTAGTCACTAAATGAGGATAATATTCACTGTTAATATACATAATATTCATGTTATTTTTTATTCATAAACACCATTTTAGTGCATTTTACACTTTGAACATCATTTCACATTATGATTGTTATTACTTCTTAAAATGCACTATTATGTGGTACATTTTTGAACATCATTTAAAGTACCCAATGATTCATCTGATTTTAAGGAATATAATTATCCACATTTTAATTTTATATTTTGGGAAATTGATCTAAACTTAAATATGAACATGTTTCATTTATAGATCAATGGATAATTCATGGAAGAAGATGGGGATATTTTGTGATGAAAGGAAGCAATTCTGGAGAAGTCAGATTGGACACTAGCCCACTGATGAGAATGTGGGGCTCAACATACATGCCTAATGAATCCCACATTTTGTGGGATGATAGAAGACATGTATAGGAACAAATCACTCTTCATTATCCAATGATAATTAGGCATCCATGGTGTCCATTTTGGCGGACCAAGTTAGAAATAAACTTCTGGCCAGATTCTGCGGCCCAGAAAAACAGCCCACTAATCTGATCATATCTCCGAATATACAACTCCAAATGGGCCCGAATTTTACAGGAGGTTAGGAGACATATGGGGATCCATTTTATTCTTCTATGGCCCACTTCTATTCGGCCATCTAGAAGGTCATCAAAGCGCATCGGTTCGGTGGATGAAAGCTAGCTACCACCTCGGGTCAAATGTGGAAAAGTCTAAGTTCCACAAGCTTTCCACCACCCTAGGCCTACCATAATCAAGTGGGATGCTTTGTAATGTTATGCTGCAATTTTGTTGTCTCAAATTTGTCTTTCACATGTAAGTTGTTTAATTCGCTTTAGTTTCTTAATAAAAGTTCTTCCTCTACTCTTATTCTGTTGTTCTTCATATCACTTTGATACTCTTGGATCAAGGTGTGAATTTATTCACACCAAACCTTGTGAAATTATTCACACAACGGTGGAGTGATCATTTTATTTTTGTTGTTTTCTTTACTTCTCCATTTCCTCCCTCATGAGTCTACTTTCCACTTCTATTGAAACCATGAGATTAATGGAGGGCTAACCCACTTACGGGTTGATCCAAGGGAGTAGCAAGGGGCTGGATTGGATGTTATTTATCACATCATTAATGTATAATCCCTTCTTTAATTGAGATTTTTATTTGATGATTTTTAAACTCCATCGTCCTTGTTGAATTTAAGGCCACACACTTCAATTGCTAATACGAACCCTTACCTTGAAGTGCTCAAAACTTTGATCCTTCAAATGTATATGTGATTAGTATTAAAGGGTGTAGGCATTAAACCAGTAAGTGATGATGTTGTTTTATCTCCTTAAATGAACTCATCACAAATATAAGAAATTGAAATCATTAAAATGGAAATACGTCCAATCCACCCCGAGCGATAACCTAGGATCAACTCATTATTTTAAATTGAATTCACTTAAGTATCTTAGAGTTCCTTTAAACCCATCTAAAATCAACTCAAGTTAGTCACTTCATAGCCAAAAATAGTCCATAGAATGTACGTGTCTATAGGTTACTTCTTAGGTCTCTGCGGATTCGACAACCCAAACTAAACTACAAGGACCGTCTTACCTTCTTCTCTTGGGTAAATTTGAGCGTGAATCAGCGGGAGAGGAGGAGGAGACGACAACGTAGGGATCAACTTCCATGAGAGCTTGAGGGGTGCGAGGAAAGATGAGAAAGTTAGGGTTTCTTTATAAAACCTGGTGAAACTTTTATCAGCGCTAGATAAAAAACGTTGATAAAGATATAACATTAGTAATTTATTTATATTATTATATATATTTATAAAATTATATATGTGATAAATATATATATATATATATATTTAGAATTATAACTATAATATATATATATATAATTATATTATAAATAATTATAAATTTATAATAAATATAATAATTATATTTAGAATCTTAGAAATATATATAATAAATATATTAATTATATATATTTATAAGATTGTTGATATATATAACTATATTTCTTCTAATTTTATAATTATTTATATGAATATATATATATATAATCATAATTACAAATGAAAATATATTTATTTATTTAAATAAATAAAAAATTATAAAAAATTTATATTTCTAATATTTATAATTTTATTAATATATTTATTATAATTTTATAATTATTTAAATATATCTGTATTTATTTATAACTATAAATATAAATATTTGTATTTATTTATCAATATTTCTATATATTTATAAATATATTTATTTAATTATATATATCATTATATATGAAAATAATAAATATATTTTTTAGAAATTAATAATTATTTAAATAAATTTATACTTATTTATATTTATAACTAATAAATATATATATTTATTTATTTGTAATTAAAAAGTATAATAAATAAATATTTATTTATAGTTGTAATTATATATATATATAATTATAAAATTATAACACATATATTTATAATTTTATAAATATATATAATTAATATATTATTTATAATTTTTTAATTATTTAAATATATCTTCATTTATTTAGAATTATATTTTTAACTATTTCTATTTATTTATAAATATTTGTATATAAATATATATATATATATATAATCAATATATTTATTTAATTTTTTAATTATCTAAATATATCTATATTTATTAGGAATTATAATTATAAATATCTGTATTTATTTATAAATATTTGTATATATTTATAAATACATTTATTTAATTATATATTTATAACTATATAAGTAGAATAATAAATATATTTATTATAATTTTATAATTATTTACATATATACATTTATTTATAGTTATAAATATAACTATATTTATTTATATATATATATATATAGAATTATAATATATGTATTTATTGTAATTTTATAATTATTTAAATATATATATAGTTATAATTATAATTACAAATAAATATATTTAAAAAGTATTTATATATAATTAAAATTTAATAATTATAAGTAGAATAAATATATTTATTATTGAAATATATCTAATGTAATTTTATAAGTATTTTTTAGAACATAATAGTATATATGAGTAACATGAATTAATCATATGCCTAGGAAAATATACATAATAAAAAACGAGTCATCAATGAACATCGTGAATAATAAAAATGGTGTAATATATAAATGAACATTCATGGTGATACATAACATATATGCATGCATGATCAATATATTTATTGACCAAATTTATTGTAAATACATATATATTTAATAATTATAATATAAATATATATATTTAAAAAGTATTTATATATATATTAATTATAAATAAAATAAATATAGTAAATATAATAAATATAATGAATCTAATAAATCTAATAAATCTAATTAGCCTAATTAATTAATCTAATAAATCTAATAAATATAAATTTAATAAATCTATACTAAATCTAATAGATCTAATAAATCTAATAAATTTAATAAATCTAATAAATATATTTATTATCTAACAGAATTTATTAAAATCTTATAATTATATATGTATATATATATATATATATAATTATAATCTTAGAAATACTTTTTTTTAAACATTATATATATATTTTTGAATTATTAAAAAATATATATTAATTATAAACGTGCGTTTTTTATTTAATGTATACCAATAAACATTATTTTTGAATATACATATAATAATTTTATATAAATTATTATTAAAAACTTTTATCAGCGCTTAAAAAGCGTTGATAAATGTACCATTTATCAGCGATAATAAAAGCGCTGATAAAGGGTACAACTTTCTTAGCATTTTTCCTAGCGTTTGATAAAGGGTACATTAGTGTTTTTAGTTAGCGCTAACAAATGTCTCTCATTTATCAGCGCTTTCTGCTTAGTACTGATAAAACGAGGCGCTTCCCTTACCCCGTTTTGTGGTAGTGAGTAATTTAATAAGTTGTAAGTTTTATTTTTAATTCTTTTTTAATTTTTATCTCTTCTTTAATTAATCAATTAGGCTGTTTATTATTTTAAGTGTATTGTTTTAATTTTGTTTTGTTTTAACATTTTAAATAATTATTATAAATTCATTTTAATATGCAAGTAGTTTATTTTATCTTATTTCATTTATCTTTTGCACATTGCATAACATGATTTTGGGTGGGTAACATTATTTATTATCTATCAATGTAAAAGAATTCATTTTTGATGTGCAATAGAATTTTTGGAGGAACGTAAGAAAAATCCTCCGTGTGAGATAAAAATTGCCATGCAATTGAATCTGGACGTAGGATAATTTTTGGTAGCGGCCGGTGTCTCGATGAGATATCAAGTTCGAGTTTCTATTTATTGATAACGTAGGGATTTTCTTGTATTTCTACTCCAAACTGTTTGATATATATATTTTTTGAGATCGAGATCGAGTGGGGAGAAATAAACCCAATCGCGAGACCTAAAAGAAGCTCGAGCTGAGGATGTGCGAGAATCCGCGTCCGGTAATTCAAATGTCGAAGTTCTCGATAGGGAGGTTGGATCTACAAATGGGGAACTGAGGATGTTGTCTTCAGCATTGAGTTCGATTGTGGGCGACCAAAGCTGAATCTTCCTGGACTGAATCGAAGGCAAACCCATTGCGATACCTGGTCGTGATCAAAACTGAGGACGGGATTTCGATTTCTTGCAAGCGGCCATCGATTGATGAACAGTGAATCTCTAGCCCTGTTTTGTTCTACTTCAGGCCGATGCTGATCAAAATCGAGAAAAGGGAAACAATGGTATGAAGCAGAGCTCTTTCCAGATCCGAGTGCAGTTCTTGATTTTGAGTTCAATCAACACTGTCCGTTGAGATTTTGAAAAAGATGGTGTCATCAATCTTGGTTGTTTCTGGATATGGATCGGCTGAATGAAGGGAGTGCCACTTACTTGGTCGGCCGTTGCTATTTCGTTGGAGTTTGAAGAAGATGAAGGGCCTAGCCCTTTAAAGGAGATGACATCGTCGAGGCTGAAGTCAAATCTGCTGAATCGAGTGTCGCCTGACGCCGACAAGCCAAAGCCGCTGTTGTAGCAAAGATGGTTACCGATTGCCTTTAATATGGTGTTCGGAAAATCAAGGCTACATGAAGATATTTGGAATCTTAAAGAACATCGAAATTTCATATTTGAGTCACTCTTGTTCATCCCTCGTTTGAGTTCAGCCAAGTCGGAGAAGGCCAACCCTTCACTGTGCCATATCTGCTGGGGGACCGAGCTCGATTCAATGAAGTGGAATGTTGAGGAATCTGTTTTTGGTTCTCGATGATTTGATGATGCTTGATTTCTGGGAGGGACTTGAGAAGGATGTCACTTCTTCTGGTGAACATCTTTTTAAACTCCCACATCTAATCGTCAATCCAAGATTGGGAGTGGTTGATGGGCAAAATGAGGTTTATTTGAAGTACACTAGTTTTGAAGAGGATGTTGATATATATGTTTCTTTGAATAATGATTTTATAGAGGAGATTTAATTAGAAGAAAAATAACATCCAAATGTTGTTTTTTTACATCCTCTTCACTATATTTCATTAGCTGAAGAAGATGGGAAGTCCCTCTTTGTTTTTCCCCATCACACCACTCTTTGGAAGTTATAATATCAAGTAGGGGGAAATTAAATAAGTTGAAAATGGGGTATTTCATAAGCTATGTCAGTTTTGAAAGAAAGCTGGAAACAAGAGGATATGGTGGTTCTTAAGCAAGAAGCCACACCCACCAAGTGACTGAGGTTAAACTAAAGGTCGTCTAGCAGTGTACGGGGGGGGGGGGTTAAAACCATGATTATCTTGGTTTCAATCTATTTTTAGTTTTAGTTTTGTTTCTTATTTCTTTATTAAATGTTTGATGTTTCATTTGTAGGAAAATAAGAAGGCAGTACATTCCACCGTGTGAAAATCCATCTCGGGCAACATCTTTCCCACCTAGAAACACTCTGGTTGGGTCGAATTTGGGCTACCGGAAGACTTTCTCAAGTGTAAGAAGGGGGGTTTTGTAACGTCCCTGTTCCGGAAGCCACCTAGAGGTGCCCCGTACCCGGTTGGTCACATGGTTTCAAGCGCATTTCCCCGAACGCCAGAAGCTGCTGACTAGCAGCGAGGGTCTTGGGTGTGTTAGTGGGGAAACTATGCCCTCATTGACAGAGTACACAGCGGAAATAAACAACACATACAATAACGGAAGTAGTAAATATCCAACAACAATAAACAGCGGAAGACTAAAACAATAAACTACTGGAGCACACACACATATATATATATGAAACGATGCATGATACATATGTCTAAGAAATCAGCCAAACAAGTCACAATGCTAAATACAATACTAAACCAAAGTACAAAAGAAAACAAATAAGCAACTCCTCAGCATCACACGTCTCGGCTTGGTCCCATGCTCTCATGCTCCAATGCAAGTCAAGTACCTGAAGTCGAAGGGCGCTTGCCCTTGTTTATACCTACAACAATATAATCTATTTGGGACCAAAAGCATGACCCAAACAGGGTGTGAGACTAAATCACAGTAGACAACCACCCAAAGATCTGTGCCTAATAGTCAGTGAGCATATGGTAAGTAATAGTACAGTAAGCAGTAAACATGATGATACACAACAGTAAACAATCCACAGATCAACAAGAAGCAGTGAAGCAAAACAGCTAACCACAAACAGGAATCCCTCTGGGAAGTACTCACACCCATCCCCTCTGGTCCTATCCAAGAAGTACCAACAACCATTTGGGCAGTACACTCAGCCTAACCCCTCTGGTTTGGACATATGAAATTATAAGACTCTCTGAAGAAGCACACTCGGTCAATTCCCCTTATAGTCTAAGGTAGTCAGGGACTCTCTGAGAAAGATCACGTGGTCAATTCCCCTTATAGCCCCAAAGTCTAGAGACTTTCTGAGGAAGCTCACTCGGTCAATTCCTCTTATAGCCTCAGGTCGATCACAAACTCTCTGAGGAAGCTCACTCGGTCAATTCCTCCTATAGCCTGGAATGGTTCAAGGAAATTCAAACAAAACACAGACTCTCCGAGGAAGCTCATTCGGTCTACCTCCGTATAGTCTATAAAACTCAAGACTCTCTGAGGAAGCTCACTCGGTCCGTCCTCATGTAGTCTATAATATCCAAGACTCTATGAAAAGCTCACTCAGTCTATCCCCTATAGTCTATAATGTCCAAGACCCTCTGAGGAAGCTCACTCAGTCTATCCCCTTATAGTCTATAGCACCGGGTTCTCACGGCCCCGTGCCAGCCAGTGCATAATAATGCTATAAGGCCAAAGTAAACCTACAAAGCTACTTGACTAACTGGTCTACAACATAACAAGCATGTCAGGGAACAACACTCCATCCTACGGTCACAAGGCATGGAAAACAGGTATAACGACCAAAGGCTGAACAAGACCAAAAGCTCCTAAACAGAACAAGGCATGGGTAAAACATCCAAGCATAGCAATTATCTCATACATAACCAAATTACCTCTACACAAGCATACAAGCAAGGCAGGAAAACAACAAGGGCAAAACAGTAAACACGCAATACCCCGTTCAAGGGTATTGGTGGAAATTGCACATAAAACTCAAAGACTTTGAACGGAAAGGCACAAACCACCTACTTTGATTCTAGGAGATCGATATACTTGAACCACGAGGCTTGAGTCTCCTTAGAACATCGTAGATCTATGAAAATGCAAAAAACGTTCAACCCACGATAACTTGAAAAAGAGGAGGAATTGGAAAACGAAGCTATAGGAGAAGGAAGAGCTTACCGCTGCGGTCCCAACATAATTGACGGCGGTCGATTCAGAGAATAGACGAAGGCTCAGGGGCTCGGAGGAGATTCACGGCCGTACAGGACGCTCTCGGTCGAAGAAGCTGGAGAAGAAGCATGTTCTGGCGATTAGGCATGACCCCGGTCCGTTTAATTAAAAAAAGAAAGTACACGTCGTGTACTTTTGGAGTACACGACGTGTACTAGGATTTTCTGTACTCCGCTTTAAGCGGTCTCCACATCACCCCAACATGGCCGTGTGTGTGGCCCGAACACTGTCAGCACATGACCTCGCGCGGCAAGGGAGTACATGGTGTGTACTTCCAAAATTTTCAGAAACTCCACTATTCTCAAAAACTCCAGAAAAAAGGAAAACCAAACCTGAAAAGAAGGTCCGAGTTCTTACAAACTTCCTCCCTTAAAGAAATTCGTCCCTGAATTTCCCTAGCGAGGTGTAGAAGAAGAAACCCCGAACAGTTCTGGCCACTACGTTCGTACATTGGCCTCCCTCTCCCATGTCTTGTCCTTTACTTGCCCGTGCTGCTATAGCACCCGTACCAGAGGAACAAACTGACCACAAAGAACCTTCGTACTGCGATTGACAATCTGGATAGGATGCTTCTCAAACGATGCATCCTTTTTGAGCTCAACCTCCTCAGGTTGAAAGACATGAGACAGGTCTGAAAAGTAACGTTGGAGCTGAGAAACATGGAAGACGTCGTGCATAGCCCGGTACCTCTGAGGTAACTGCAACCGATAGAAAACCGAGCCAACTCTCTCCAACACCTCGAACGACCCGACGTACCTTGGTGAAAGCTTACCCTGTCTCTGAATCCTCTTATGTCCCAACCTCGGTGCGACACACAGGAAAACCTGATCCCTGACCTCGAACTCCAGAGGTCGTCTCCGCTGATCAGCATAAGACGTATGTCGAGACTGTGCCGTAGTCATCCTATTCCGAATCAACTCTATCTTCTCTAAGGTCTCCTAAATAAGACGAGGTCCCAACAAAGCTTCCTCTCCTACCTCCAGCCAGCATAAAAGTGACCGGCATGACCTACTGTACAAAGCCTCATAAGGTGTCATCTGAATAGTCACCTGAAAACTGTTGTTGTAGGCGAACTCCACAAGAGGTATATGCTTCTCCCAAGAACCTCCAAAGTCTAGAATGCAAGCTCGGAGTATATCCTCAAGCACCTGAATTGTACGCTCGGACTGTCCATCTGTCTGAGGATGGTATGTTGTACTCAAAAGTACCTGTGTACCCAAAGCCTTCTGAAGCCCCTGCTAGAACCAAGAAGTAAAACGTGCATCCCTGTCTGAAACAATGGAGTGTGGAACTCCATGCAGACGTAGAATCTCTTGGATGTACAACCGTCCCAGCTCATCAACACTGAAGGTATCCTTGATCGGCAAGCAGTGAGCAACCTTCATAAGCTTGTCGATGACAACACAAACAACATAATTCCCTCAAGGTGACCTCGAAAAACCGGTCATGAAGTCCATCGCTACATCGTTATAATTCCACTCCGGAATGGGTAACTGCTGCAATAGACCTGCTGGTCGCTGATGCTCCGCTTTCACCTGCTGACAAGTGGAACACATCATGAAAAAACCAGCAGCATCTCTCTTCATACCTGGCCACCAATACTGGCGGTGTAGATCACGATACATCATGGTGATACCGGGATGAATTGCCCAAACTGAGGAATGAAAATCCCGCATCAGCTCCTCACGTATGTCTGCTGGCACCCATACGCGTCCCTGGAAACACAAGATCTCATCCTCTCCTACTGTCCATCCAGGAAGAGGGTCCTCTCCTGACACACTCTCCCGCAGGACTAGCCCATCTGAGTCTGATAGCTGTCTCATCCGTACCTGATCGAGAAGAGTAGATGTAACAGCTACAAAGGATAGAAAAGTCTGCCCCTGTCTGTCATGCACCTCCAAGTGCTTCTCAGAGAACAGATCCATAAGATGCCACTCACTTCTGGCCTCCTAAAATACCTGTATCTAATTCCTCCTACTGATGCGAACCATGCAGAAGGCACGAAGTCGATTGCTCGGGTGGAGGAATTGGAATTGCAAGGCCCAATGACACGAGGAAGATTAAAGAGGATGAATGCTTCAATGGGCGCTCATCTTGCTTCATTAATGGCCCAATGGGTATTACCTTGCATGGATGGAGCAAATGGGCCTATAATATCACTTATTCAAGCCCAAAATTGATGATTAAAGCTTGGCCCACATGGTTGCACGAATTTGGATGCCTTGCCCACATGGAGGATTCTAGAAATGGCATCTTTGGACACCAAAGTCAAATCCGGTGGGCTATGCACTCAAAGTCAAATCTGGTGGGCTATGTTGGAAAGTTGTGTGCTTCTTTTCCAAAAGTCTTTTTTGGCTTTTATCTTTTTGACTTTTAAGGGGACAAGGTAGGTTTAGACTTTATGACTTTAGGGTATTAGACCCTTGACCATTGTATCACCCCCTTGGATATAAATAGCCACCCCATGGCATTGTATTGGCATTCAAGATTCTAATTGAGAGCTTATGATTTGTTTCTCTCCGTTGTGTGAGGATTGTTCCAAATTTCCCTTGCTCTTGTGCATTCTTGCCTTGTTAATCTACAAGTTAGATTGGTGATCCAAGATCACAAAGCCCCCAATTCTGTGCCTCAACCCAAGTGCGTTGTTGTGTGGATTGGCCATCACACCCCTCCCTTGAGTGCGTTGTCTAAGTAGTAGGTCACGCTCGATATAGAGTTGGTTGACTACTTGCTTCCACTATCCATACCTTCACCCGTCACTTGGCCCCAAACCGCATCCATCATCCGCCGCCCTACGCCGTGAAGATCGGGCCACCCCGTGCGTCTCGCATCAGTTGGTATCAGAGCGCCAGTTGACATGGTAGGCGCCTATCCCTTCATTTACTTTAATTCTATCCATTACCCACCTTATCTTTCTATATTATTCACCCATTCAACAAAAAAAATCCATTTTTCTTGAAAGCCTCCCGAATTGTCCTAGTTTGTGCAAGCTTGGATTATTATAAATTGAGCCAAATTTTCATTCATCTTCTTTCCGCATTTAATTCTCTATATGTGATTTGTATCCGGAAAAAAAAATTCTCTCAACTCATCATTTTGTGCTTTTCAAAATTAAGCACATCCTTTATTTGATAGATTTAGAAAAAAAAGGAAAAAAAATGTCTTACTCTCCGTTCAATCATCTTGTGCTTTAAAACTCCAAGCACAACACTTTTTGGGGAGAATTGACAAAAAAAAAAGCAAAAAAAAAAAGAGCGGATACAATTAATCCTTTGTGCTTTACCTTATTAGCACTTTCTATTTCCATATATAACTTTTTCCATCATTTTACTTCATCCCCATTTTGTATTTGGCTCATATTTTTATTCATTTATCTTATCTTGCACAATCGGGCAAAACCCACAATCCACCTATCTACCCTTCTTTCCACCCTCTTTTTGACCCTTTACCATTGTTAAACCCCTTACCACTCAAGTGGGTTGTGTTAAACCATCCCCCGACACAATCTTGATTGGGGAGGAATTGGTGGTACTTGATCGCCCTAAACAAGGTATTATATTTCATAAGAGATTGGGATTCAAATTGTGTTTTGAGAGTGGAGAGAAATAAGAAAAAAAAATCTTGTGTGTGTGAGTGTGTGCATCTTGTTGTGTGCGTGTGTGTGTACATATTGTGCGTGTGAGTGTGTATATATTGCGTGCGTGAGTGTGTATCTCTGTGTGTGTGAGTGTGTACATCTTGTGTGAGTGTGTACATATCGCGTGTGTGAGTGAGTGTGTATCATTGTGTGTGTTCCCCCCCCCCCGGTGTGTGTTTGTGTTTGTGTAACTTATCATGGCAGAAGATCGTGGGAAGAAAATTGCTCATGTTAGCGATGAAGGAAGTCGAAGTAGATCTCCCGCACCTGAACTATGCAATTCCAAATGAAAGCTTTGGTGAGCCACTTTGAGAAGATTCTTGATCGGAAGTTGGAGGTGTTACATGAGAGGATTGATGAATTGGAGAATAAACCAAGCCCAAGGATGTTCCATGATAACCCACGACGCGCTCCCGCACCACATCGTCCCCACATCATGGAGGAGGAGATGGTGAACTTTGATGATGATCTTGATGAAGTCCCACAAAGGAGGAGGTTGTACCAACAACCGAGAGGAGGCCAAAGGAGACAACATGATGATGAACTACTTGGCGGGATCAAGGTGAAGGTCCCTTCTTTTCTTGGGAAAAGCGATCTGGAAGCATACTTGGAGTGGGAGATGCGGATCGAGTAGGTCTTTTCATGCCATGCATATTCCAAGGAGAAAAAGGTCAAACTTGCTTCCCTTGAATTTTCTAATTATGCTTTAATTTGGTGGGATCAAGTTCAAAAGGAGAGGGCTAGATATGGTGGACGTCCCATCAACACTTGGGAAGACATTAAGTTCACCATGCGGAAGCGGTTTGTTCCCACACATTACCATAGAGATCTCCACAAAAAACTTCAACGCCTCATCCAAGGGAGTAAGAGTGTAGAAGAATACTACAAGGAGATGCAAATTTCCATGATTCGGGCAAACGTTGAGGAGGATCCGGAGGCAACCATGGCACGGTTTTTACATGGGCTCAATCGGGAGATTGCAGATCAAGTGGAGATGTACCACCATGTAGAGATACAAGATATGATCCACCAAGCCACCAAGATCGAGCAACAAATCAAAAGGAGGAGCAACATGAGGAAACCCACTACCCCTTTCACACCATGGAGAAATCCAAGTAAGGAGATTGGAGAACCATCAAAGGCAAAAGAGGTGGTTGATCGCAAAAGTGACAAGGTAATTCTTCCACCTAAGAAACCTACTTTTGAGGCTAACCAAACCAGGAATAGGGATATTCGGTGTTTTAAATGTCAAGGAAGGGGTCACATTGCTAGTGAATGCCCAAACCATCGCACCATGATCATCAACAAGTATGGATAATGGGAGACCGATGGAGAGAGCTCCGAAGAGGACAAAGATGAATCTCCAGAAATTGAAAATGGAGAATTTGCGGAAGATGGCGAGATTCTTGTCACTAGAAGAGTTTTAAGTGCAAAAATGACCATTGTAGAAAAGGAGCAGCGGGAGAACCTTTTCCATACACGATGCAAGATCAATGGTAAGGTATGTAGTGTTATTGTTGATGGTGGAAGTTGTAGCAATGTGGAGAGCACCGAGTTGGTGGAGAAGTTGGGACTCCCAACTTTAAGGCATCCAAATCTATACCGACTTCAGTGGTTGAATGATTGTGGAGAGATGAAGGCCACCAAGCAAGTTAAGGTATTGTTCACCATCAGTAAGTACAAAGATGAGGTATTGTGCGACATTGTTCCTATGAAGGCGTGCCACTTGTTGTTGGGTCGACCATGGCAGTACGATCGGCGTGTTACTCATGATGGTTTCTTGAACCGTCACTCTTATTTACTCTGAGGGGAACCTATAACCCTCAACCCCATGTCCCCCAAGAAAATTCTGGAAGATCACATTTTGAGAGAAAAGAAAAAAAAGAGTGATGAGGAAAAAAAGAGAGAAAATGAAAAAGGAGAGAATGAGGGAAAAATAGAAAATGAGAGAAGCAAAGAAATGGAGAGCAAAGAAAAATCAAGAGGGGAAAAAGATTTGAGAGGAGAGAAAAGTGTGATGTTGGAAAAAAAGAATGAGGTTAAGGAAGCTTTGATTTCTCGACAAAATCTCTTAGTACTTATGTACAAAGAGGTGATGTTGAACACTAACAACTTAACATCTTCTTTGCCACATGTTGTTGAGTCTTTGTTGTAGGAATTTGAAGATGTGTTTCCCGAAGAGGTTCCATCGGGTTTGCCACCCATTAGAGGTATTGAGCATCAAATTGACCTCATACCTGGAGCATCACTACCGAACCGCCCGGCATATCGCACCAACCCAGAGGAGACAAAAGAAATTAAAAGGAAAGTTCAAGAGTTGTTGAATGCGGGGTATGTGAGAGAGAGTCTTAGTCCTTGTGCGGTACCGGTCCTTCTAGTACCAAAGAAGGATGGAACATGGAGAATGTCCATTGACTGTAGAGCCATCAACAACATCACGGTCAGGTATCGTCATCCTATCCCTAGGTTAGATGATATGCTAGATGAATTAAATGGTTCAACTATTTTCTCAAAAATTGATTTAAGAAGTGGCTACCAACAAATTAGGATGAAAGAAGGAGATGAGTGTAAAACTGCATTTAAGACAAAACATGGACTTTATAAATGGTTAGTCATGCCCTTTGGTTTCACCAATGCACCTAGCACATTTATGAGGTTAATGAATCATGTCTTACGTGCATATATTGGAAAATTTGTGGTAGTTTACTTTGATTATATTCTGGTGTATAGTAGGACTTTGCATTAACATGTAGATCACTTGAGAAAAGTCCTAGAGGTGTTAAGGAAAGAAAACCTGTTTGGAAACATAAAAAAGTGTGAATTTTGTCTCGATAAGATTATTTTCCTTGGATTTGTTGTGAGTGGCAATGGAGTTGAAGTGGACACCGAGAAGATCAAAGCAATACAAGAATTGCCAACTCCAACCTCCGTTGGACAGGTAAGAAGTTTTCATGGGCTTGCTAGTTTTTACAGGAGATTTGTGAAAGACTTCAGCACACTAGCAGCACCATTGAATGAATTGACAAAGAAGAATGTTCCTTTCAAATGGGGGACAACTCAAGAAAAAACCTTCCATGCGCTAAAGGAGAGACTCACCCACGCCCCTCTACTTGCACTTCCAGACTTCGGTAAGACCTTTGAAATTGAATGTGATGCAAGAGGAATTGGTATAGGAGGAGTACTCATGCAAGAAGGTAAGACTATTGCTTATTTTAGTGAGAAGTTAAATGGACCAACTCTAAACTATGCTACATATGATAAAGAGTTGTATGCATTGTTTAGAGTACTCGAAACATGGCAACACTATCTTTGGCCTAAAGAATTTGTGATCCATTCTGATCATGAGGCTCTTAAATACCTTAGGATCCAACATAAACTAAATAGGAGACATGCTAGATGGCTAGAATTCATTGAATCATTTCCATATGTCATCAAGCATAAAAAGGGTAAAGAAAATACTATAGCCGATGCACTTTCGATTAGATATTCTCTTTTATCCTTGTTGGATTCAAAACTTCTTGGTTTTGAATACATTAAGGATTTATATGCCACTGATAGTGATTTTAGAGAACCTTATGAACATTTTAAACCTGGAGTTAGTTGGGAAAAGTTCTATTTACATGATGGATTCTTATTTCGGATTGATAAGCTTTGCATTCCTAATTTCTCTATCCGTTTACTTTTACTAAAGGAGTCACATTCGGGTGGGTTAATGGGGCATTTTGGTGTTTCAAAAACTCTAAGTGTTCTTAGTGGGAATTTTTATTGGCCTAGGATATCTAGAGATGTTGAGAAATTTGTGGGAAAGTGCATTGTTTGCCATAAAGCCAAATCAAAGCTGAACCCACATGGACTATATCTTCCTCTCCCAATTCCCAACACCCCTTGGGAGGACATATCAATGGACTTTATTGTGGGGTTACCACGGACCAAGAGGGGGAGAGATTCCATTTTTGTTATGGTGGATCGGTTTTCAAAAATGGCACATTTTATTCCCTGTCACAAAACAGATGATGCCACTAACATTGCAACACTTTTATTTCAGGAAGTAGTCAAGCATCATGGAATGCCAAGGACCATTGTGTCGGATCGAGACACAAAATTTCTTAGTTACTTTTGGAAGAACTTGTGGAGAAAACTCGGTACAAATTTATTATTTTCCACTACTTGTCATCCACAAACCGATGGGCAAACGGAGGTGGTGAATCACACACTATCATCCCTTCTGCGAACAATTGTCAAAAAGAATATCAAGAATTGGGAGGACTATCTGCCACATGTGGAATTCGTATATAACAGGGCCAAGCATTCCACTACTCAATATTCTCCATTTGAAATAGTTTACGGCTTTAACCCCCTTGCGCCTATTGATCTAGTTCCTTTGACTTTACAGGAAGCAGTTAATATGGATGCGAAAGGGCGTGCAGAATTCATCAAGAAAATCCATGAAAAGGCAAGGTTAAATATCGAGCGGATGACCCAAAAATATATGGATCGTGCAAACAAGGGTCGCAAGCAAATGTTGTTCGAGCCCGGTGACTTGGTTTGGATTCATATGCGGAAGGAAATATTCCCTGAAAAGAGGAAATCAAAACTCATGCCACGAGGCGATGGACCATTCCGAGTGCTTGAAAAGATTAACAACAATGCTTACAAGATAGCTTTTCCAGGTGAGTATGGTGTAAGTGCCACTTTCAATGTTTCTGATCTTTCTCCTCTTTTGGGTGTAGAGGATGAAGAGTCGAGGACGACTCCTTTTCAAGAGGGGGAGGATGATGCGAACCATGCGGAATGCACGGAGTCGATTGGTCGGGTGGAGGAATTGTATTTGCAAGGCCCAATGACACGAGGAAGATTAAAGAGGTTGAATGCTTCAATGGGCGCTCATCTTGCTTCATTAAAGGCCCAATGGGTATTACCTTGCATGGATGGAGCAAATGGGCCTATAATATCACTTATTCAAGCCCAAAATTGATGATTAAAGCTTGGACCACATGGTTTAACGAATTTGGAGGCCTTGCCCACATGGAGGATTCTAGAAATGGAATCTTTGGACACCAAAGTCAAATCCGGTGGGCTATGCACTCAAAGTCAAATCCGATGGGCTATGTTGGAAAGTTGTGTGCTTCTTTTCCAAAAGTCTTTGTTGGCTTTTATCTTTTTGACTTTTAAGGGGACACGGTAGGTTTAGACTTTATGACTTTAGGGTATTAGACCCTTGACCATTGTATCACCCCCTTGGCTATAAATAGCCACCCCATGGCATTGTATTGGCATTCAAGATTCTAATTGAGAGCTTATGCTTTGTTTCTCTCCGTTGTGTGAGGATTGTTCCAAATTTCCCTTGCTCTTGTGCATTCTTTCCTTGTTAATATACAAGTTAGATTGGTGATCCAAGATCACAAATCCCCCAATTCCGTGCCTCAACCCAAGTGCTTTGTTGTGTGGATTGGCCATCACACCCCTCCCTTGAGTGCGTTGTCTAAGTAGTAGGTCACGCTCCATATAGCGTTGGTTGACTACTTGCTTCCACTATCCATACCCTTCACCTGTCACTTGGCCCCAAACTGCATCCATCATCCGCCGCCCTATGCCGTGAAGATCGGGCCACCCCATGCGTCTCGCATCACCTACTCAACGCGTCAGCCATTGCGTTGCCTTTCCCAAATGTATAGGAAATATCAAAGTCAAAATACTGAAGATACTCGACCCAACTGCACTGTCTCAGATTCAGATCACGTTGAGTGAATATGTACTTGAGACTTTTGTGGTTGGTGAAAACCACAAAATGCTCACCCAAAAGATAATGTCTCCAACAGCATAGGGCATGAACAATAGTTTCCAACTCCATATCGTGTGTTGGGTAATTCCTATCATGTGGCCTCAACTGCCGAGACCCGTATGCAACGACTCCATCTCCCTGCATAAGCACAGCTCCCAACCCGATACCTGAAGCATCACAGTAAATAGTATATCTCTTTCTAGGCTCTAGAAAGACTAGAATCGGTGATAAAGTCAACCTTCCTTTCAGCTCCTGAAATGCTGACTCACAAGAATCTGACCATAAGAAATTCTCCCCTTTCTTGTTTAGACCAGTCAGTGGTGCTTCTAGGCATGAAATGTCCTGTATGAAACGTCTATAGTATCCAACCAGCACTAGAAAATTCTTCCCCTCAAAGACGTTCTTTGGCTGCTCTCAGGAAACTACTTCCCTCACTTTCTCTGGGTATACTGATACTCCTATCTCCGAGATAACATGACCAAAAAAGTGAATCTGATCCATCCAAAAGTGGCATTTTGAGAGCTTAGCATATAACTGATGCTCTCTCAGTGTACTCGGAACTATCTCAAGATGGGTGGTATGGTCATGTCGAGTGTGAGAGTACACCAAGATATCATCCATGAAAACGACCATGAAGGAATACATGTATGGATGGAACACTCGGTTCATCAGTGCCATGAAAACTGCAGGCGCATTCGTGAGACCGAACGACATAACCATATACTCGTATAGACCATACCTGCTCCGGAAGGCTGTGAAAGGTATATCAGATGGTCTAACATGCAACTGATGATAACCGGATCTCAAATCAATCTTCGAGAACACCCGAGCTCCTCGAAGCTGATCAAAGAGATCATTGATCCTCGGCAAGGGATATCAGTTCTTGACCGTCAACTGGTTTAGCTTCCGATAATCCACACAAAGCCTGAGTGTGTCGTCTGCCTTCTTCGCAAACAGGACAGCCGAACCCCAAGGATAAGTAGTGGGTCGGATGAAACCATTTGCCTATAAATCCTTCAACTGCTTCAAGAGCTCCTATAACTCAGGTGTAGACATCCTATAAGGAGGAATGGACACCGATGCTGCTCCTGGCACGAGCTCAATCGAGAAGTCTACCTCACGCTCCGGAGGCAAACCTGAAAATTCCTCTAGAAAGACATCTCTGAAACGATCCACCACTGGAGGAAAGTCTAACTGTGAAGTCCCTAGGTCATCAAGATAAAGACTAGAAATCTGGACTGTAACTCCTCCAAGACCATGATGCTCGGGTCCTGCTCGACTCGCATGGACATCCCACTCGCCTCTATGAAGAAAGGATCCACCCTCTGGTGATATGAAACTCACCCTGCGGCGATAACAATCAAAAAACTCCTGGAAGGGTACTAAACAGTCCATTATGAGAATGACATCATAGATCGTCATCTCTAGGACATAGAGGTCCCATACAAAGTGACACCCCGTAACCTCAAGAGGGCACTCTCTGCACTGACGTACAGTAACCGCTCTAGTCCCCAACAGTGTGTCTAGAGTCAAAGTATCGGCAGAGGAAAAGATGAAGAGCCCAAGACTCTCCACAACAACAATAGAGATAAAGCTATACATAACACCATTATCTAAAAGGGCTGAAGATAAAACTGAGGCTATTAAAATCGTACCTAGAACTGTAGAAGGGCCGAGATCCTACTCCTGATGGGTCTGCTCCACTACAAAAGTCTGGCCTGTACCACAACCCTGTGACCCTACCTGACCACTCTAAGCCAATCCACTCTACTATCGCTAGTATCCTGGTGACTGACCACCACGACCGCGACCTCCACCACAGCCTGAATGGCCGAAAGAACCCCAGTTCCCAGACTGGTGAGAAACTGGCGATGCGTCTTCTGTACGTGGGGTCATATAAGAACCCCTACCACCAGCTTTAGGTGATAAGATCTCACAAAAACGCAAAAGATGGCCCATATTGCCGTAATATCAGCACTCCATTGGGTCTCTCTGGCATTAAGGCTTAGTATGCTAGCTCCTCCCGCACTGGTAGCATACTACCTGTCTGCCCGGAGATACGCTCTGCCTACTCTGATCTCCTCGAGCAGAATCCATGCAGCGCTTCCTACTATCAATAGGAGGAACACTGAATCTAGATGTCAAACCTACCTAGCTCACTACTCCAGAATCCCTCAGATTGTGCTCAGTGATCAGCTCCTGGTTGATGATAGATGATATCGAAGTCAAACTGAAGATGTTCACCTACGAGCGGATGTCATGCCTCAGACCATCCTCGAACTTCCTCATAAGGAACAACTCATCGCCTCCTGGAATAGGCATGAAACACTACAGATCAGTAAAGCGAGACGAGTACTCCATTACTGAAAGAGTACCCTGCTCCAGACTCATAAACTTCCGGGCTCGATCGGTCCTCAAGGTCTCCGGGTAAAAGTAATCATAGAAGATGCACCGTAAATCATTCCAAGTCATACTCTGTTGGCGTCCTGACTGTGAGATCACCTCCCACCACCTCTTGGTGGAGTCTCAGAACATATAGGTAGCGAGCTTCACAATATTTTCTGGAGTATCTCAAGATGCTTGAAAATTGTCAGCGTGGCCTCTAGCCATGACTCTGCAGCCTGGGGTCCTCCATCCCCTAAGAAAGTAGGAGTATGCTGCTGCTAGAAAACCCATGTCAATTCTGCTATCTACGGGGCAAGAGGCGGCGCTCCCTAGAAAGTCTGAATCATCCTCAGAAAGTCTTCCCTAAACTGCGTATCGATGCCTACAACTGGTATAACTGCTGGTGCCAAGGTTGGCATAGTAGGAGGATCTGCAGGAGGCCCCTGATCGGCCATATCTGGTGTCTGATCACCGTCTGGCAGCTGACGCACAAATGGAGGACGTCTCAGTGGTATAACTCTAAAGGTCAAAAGAACACCTTAGATCAGTATTATCAAAGACTGAGAACACAAGAGTACAATAGGAGAACATGAGAAATAAACATTCAAGTTTTACAAAACATGACTACACGACGTGCATAAAAACTACACGGTGTGTTCTTTTAAGCCATTCACATGGGCGTGTACTTCTGCCACAATTGGTCGTGTAACGCCCCAACCACACGACGTGTACTTGAAATCTATTACCCTACCCGAGTCTCCTTACACGACTAACCCACATGATCCTCATAATCCTAGACTAAACGGTGTGTTCACAAAGGACACGCCGTGTAATAGATAAGGTTTCAACGACCTATGTTGTTAGTTACACGGTCGGCTACACGGCTCACTCTACATGGCTCACTCTACACGACATGATCCATGGGAACACGTCGTTCACTTGAAGGTTTTCCATGACCCGTGTTGTTTGTGGCACAGTTGGGTACTTAGGTTACATGGCATGACATTTGAAAATAGGACACAGTGTGTATAGTCGAAGTTTCATCCATCCGTGTCGTTAGTCACACGGGTAGACACACGGTCACTACAACACGGCGTGTACTTACCATACACGGCGCGTTCCTGAAGATTTTTCACAACCCCGTGTTTTTCCCACATAGTCATTGACACAGTTTGAAAAACTACACGGCATGTATTAATAATGTACAAGCCATGTATTCTGGGTTTTTCCAGGCAGTAGCTCAGAAATTACTCCGAAGCCCAGAAAACATAGAAAACAAGAGTTAAGGTGCCAAATTCTGATCCGTGAGGGCCCATACTCTCCGCGAATCAAATCTTGGCATCTTATACAAGTTATAACATGGCAACCAGGCAATGATCCACCAAATTCCTGTCCATGAGGGCCCATAGAACCTCAAGAACCAATGTTTGGCGTCCATCTAAGAAAAGTACTATACAATAGATTCTCTATCAATCAACAGAGATTCTATCAAAGCATCTATCACAACAACATGAATAATCTACACAACGTCTATCACAACAACATGCAAGCGCTAATTCATCCTAGATGGCATGTCAAGAATGCATGGAATGTGATTTCTAACAAATGCCTATATGATGCATGAGATGGAATACCCTCATCTCATCGGGTTGCGACAAAAATAGAACCACAATAACAACAACAGTAACATCACAAATCATGTGAATCACCCAATGGTGAAATCATATCAACTGTAAAAATTGAAAAACCTAAATAAATTGCAATAAACGAGGTATATTGGCTTTTCCCTGTACACGAGTTAGCTACTCCCAGGCACAACTTATTAGCAAGTACCTATTCTATCCTATCCCTGTCTATAGGCTCCGAACAGTAAGTCAAGAGAAAATAATTCCTATGATACCACTTTGTAATGTCCTGGTTCCGGAAGCCACCCAGAGGCATCCCGTACCCGGTTGGTCACATGGCCTCATGGGCATTTTCCCGAATGCCAGAGGCTTCCGACTAGCAGCAAGGGCCTTGGGTGTGTTAGTGGGGAAACTATTCCCTCATTGGAAGAGTACACAACAGAAGTAAAAAATACATACAATAGAGGAAACATTAAATATCCAACAACAGTAAACAACGAAAGACTAAAACAATAAACAACTGGAGAACACACAAATATATATGAAATGATGCATGATACATATGTTTATGAAAGTAGCCAAACAAGTCACAATGATGAATATAATACTAAACCAAAGTACAAAAGAAAACAAATAAGCAAAATCCTCAGCATCGCAAGCCTCATCTTCATCCCATGCTCTCCTGCTTCAATGCAAGTCAAGTACCTGAAGTCAAAGGGAACTTTCCCTTGTCTATACCTGCAACAATTTAATCTGTTTGGGCCCAAAAGCATGACCCAAATAGGGTGTGAGACTAAATCCCAGTAGGCAACCACCCGAAGATCTGTGCCTAACAGTCAGTGAGAATATGACAGGAAATAGTACAATAAGTAGTAAACAATAAGAAATAGACAAGATGATACACAACAGTAAAAAATTCATAGATCAACAAGCATTAGTGAAGCAAACAACTAACCACAAATAGAAATCCCTCTGGGAAGTACTCACAGTGATCCCCTCTAGTCCTATCCAAGAAGTACCAACAACCCTTTGGGAAGTACACTCAGTCTAACCCCTCTGGTTTGGTCATATGAAATTATAAGACTCTCTGAGGAAGCACGCTCAGTAAATTCCCCTTATAGTCTAATGTAGTCAGGAACTCTCTGAGGAAGATCACACGGTCAATTCCCCTTATAGCCCCAAAGTCTAGAGACTCTCTGAGGAAGATCACTCGGCCAATTCCTCTTATATCCTCAAGTCGATCATAGACTCTCTGAGGAATCTCACTCGGTCAATTCCTCCTATAGCCTGAAATGGTTTAAGGAAATTCAAACAAAACAAAGACTCTCTGAGGAAGCTCACTCGGTCTACCCCCGTATAGTCTATAAAGCTCAAGACTCTCTGAGGAAGCTCACTCGGTCCATCCTTATATAGTCTATAATATCCAAGACTCTCTGGGAATCTCACTCGGTCTATCCCCTATAGTCTATAAGGTCCAAGACTCTCTGAGGAAGCTCACTCAGTCTATCCCCTTATAGTCTATAACACCAGGTTCTCACGGCCCCATGCCAGTCAGTGCATAATAATGCTGTAAGGCCAAAGTAAACCTACAGAGCTACTTGGCTAACCAGTCTACAACATAACAAGCATGTCAGGGAACAACACTCCTTTCTATAGTCACAAGGCATGAAAATCAAGTATAACGGCCAAAGGATGCACAAGACCAAAATGTCATAAATAGAACAAGGCATGGGAAAAACATCCAAGCATATCAATTATCCTCATACATAACCAAATTACCTCTATAAAAGTATAAAATCAAGGAAGGAAAACAACTGGGGAGAAACAGTAAACACGCAATACCCCGTTCAAGGGTATTGGTGGAAATTGCACATAAAACTCAAAGACTTTGAACAGAAAGGCACAAACCACCTACGTTGACGCTAGGAGATTGATATAATTGAACCACAAGGCTTGAATCTCCTTATAATGTCGTAGATCTACAAAAACGCACAAAATGTTCAACCCACGATAACTTGCAAAAGAGGAGGAATTGGAAAACAAAGCTCTAGGAGAAGGAAGTGCTTAACGCTGTGGTCCCAACGCAATCGACGATGGTCGATTCGGAGAACAGATGGGGGCTCGGGGGCTCAGAGGATATTTGTGGCTGTGTGGGATGCTCTTGGTTGAAGAAGCTAGAGAGGAAGCGTGTTCGGGAGATTAGAAGTGACCCCGGTCCGTTTAATGAAGAAAAAGAAAGTACATGACCTGTACTTTTGGAGTACACAGCGTGTACTAGGATTTTCCATACTCTGCTTTAAGAGGCATCCACATCACCCCTACATGCCTGTGTGTGTGGCCCGAACATGGCCAACACATAGCCTCACGCGACAAGGGAGTACACGGCGTGTAATTCAAAGATTTTCAGAAACTTCTCTTTTCTCAAAAACTCCAGAAAAAGTAAAATCATACCTGAAAATAAGGTTCAGGTTCTTATAGGTTTCTTTTACTAAGACTTAGGAGTTAAAACTTTAAACCAAGGGATTAAAAATTCAAATTCCACTACTTTGATTCTTATCATGTTTTAAAAAATAATATATTCTGCTTTCTGCATGGGGTGTTTAAATTGATTATAGAGTTCATATTTATGTGATTTTACATCTGGAATTAACCATGTAAAACCTATTGGACATTGCCACTATTTTAAAATAATTAAGTGCTAAATGTTCTCATTGCATGCTCATCTAGCTTCCTTATTGACTACTCTTTTGAAATTAAATGTGTAGCATACAACTTTTCTTAAAATTCACTTTAAGTGGGCTTGAATTGCTAAGTAGTAACCATCAGGTGTTCTTGTTCATGTTATGATTGTCATTTATTGCGGCTAAAATGTTTCTCAAACATTCTTGTGACCCTTTTCCATGTCCTTGTACTACTGAATTGAAATTTTTTATGAACCTCATTGTCTAATCATTTTAATCCACCTTTGAGTACAAATTTGAGGAAAAAGTTTGGGTTTAAGTGTGGGGAGAGGGTCTTTTTAATTGAGATAAATTATTCTTTAATACAAATCCCATCAGGATCTTATAATTTTTTTTTCAAATTGTGAGTTTCTCAATATTTTATTTACATTTTTATTGTGTTAATTTTTTTATGTTTGAAGATTGTGATCCCACTTTTAGGCATTTTATTCTATTACATCATGGATTTAATTGAGCACATCATTTTTACTGTCCTTTTGAAAAAAAAATTCAGATTTTTTTTGGTGGAATGTTATACCAATGTCATTAGATTAGAACTTTTTTGGTTGGAATTAAACTCATAATATATACATCCAAATGGACTATGGATTGAAAATCCTAATCTGGGATTAGCCACAAATTCTTCATTCTTTAATTCTTTAATTATTTAAGCAGATGGATGAGTTATTTATTTTGTTTTTAATTATTAAAATTTACAATTAAAGAATTGTGTGTATTTATTATTCATTCTAATTATGTGAGTTAGCTCACCTAGAGGTAAATAGATGTTTGGACCTCCAATTGGACGCATATTAACATTTTTTTAAATTCATTTCAAAATTTTCAATTTCAATTTCTTTTGTAAAAAATGAACTCAACATTGCATTGAATCTATTTTATTTTAAGGGGGTAATTACATTTTTATCTTGAGAGATACCATGGAGGAATATTTATTAGAAAAATAATTCTTTGAGGCATTTCGATTTATCATGTTTATTATTTATTTTTCTCCATTGAAATTGACTAAATAATTGCTTGAGGATAAGAAATGATTAAGTGTGGGGGAATTTTATGTGGCCTTTATTTCATGAATTTATCCACACCATTTTTGGGGGTTTTAATATTTATTTAATGCTAAAATGAAATTAATTTAGATAAAATCACTTTTTGGATAAATTAAGTGTTTTGAGTAAACTAATGATTTTATTAATAATGGGGATTGTTTTATTATTTAATCTTCCAATTGTTCATTCTTTGAATTTATTTATTAATGTTGGTTTTATTTATCAGTTTTGGTAAATTGTTATTATTTATTAATTCATTGAATATTATTTAATTTTATGTTATCTTTAATTATTCTTTATTTCTCTTTTTGTTTTTTAGTTTTAATAAATGAATGAATTAATTTTTCTTTAACTTTTAATTAATTTCCTTTAAATAAGAATGTAAGAATTTAAAACTTTTATTATTAATTATTTATTAATTTTTATCTTTTCTTTAGTTAATTAATAAATCAATTTATTATTTTAAGATTATTGTTTTAATCTTGTTTTGTTTTAACAATTTAAATAGTTATTATAGATTTATTTCAATTTTCCAGTAGTTTATTTTGTCTTATTTTATTTATCTGTTTCGCAGGGTGTAAGATGATTTGGGTTACATAACATTATTTATTATCTATCAATGTAAAAGAATTTATTCTTGATTGCTGCTATGTAACAAAATTCTTAGAGGACTGTAAGATAAATCCTTGGCATAAGATAAAAAATCTAGACATCAAAATCTAGACATAGGATAATTTTTTCATAATAGAACGACATAAGATATATTTTCGTAACAGAATTATAAATCAAATGTACTCTCCATAAGATAATTTGTGCTTCACATAAGATAAATTTCCCATAGTTTGAGATGTTGTAATGACCTCAACCGCAGAATCCCCGAGCCAGTGATATACTTTAGTACATTGGCATAGATAGTATATTCAAATCACAAAGGACTAAATAGTTTATTATTTTTGGAAAATCAGATTATGTCACGACCCATCCTCTGAGGCCCATGATGTGACTTCCCCAAGCCCGCCTTCCATAGGCCAGGGATTGGCAACTAGTAATGAAAGGCATATTCCCCAAAATGGGGAAGGCATTGCCTTTATAACTTATAAGCACACGCAACCAAGCACACAACAAGATACAAACAGAACTGAACTGTATAACAAAAAGGGTGTCGAAATACAAGACCAACTATAAAGATACAAGTGCAACTGAAATAAAAAACAACTGAAGAAAGATAAAAGACAACTACTGGATCGTCCCTTGAGGTTCCTACCTAAAGGGTAGGTACAGATCACCTCCTCAGCACTCCACATCCACCCGTATCCTCTGCGTACCGACATGCAGTATGGTCCACCTCCAGGCACCGTCCAGTCCTGGTACTCTCAGCCTTAGTCAGCGTTGTCTGTCATCTGCATCCAACACAACAAGGTGCAGGAATAGCCCACACATGGTTGAGTATAATGATACTCATTAGGGACCCTAATACCTTCAAGGTCTCACAAAAACCACCAAGGATAAACCACAAAGTATGAAATCAACATATAACCCTACTTAGGTATATGCCCATACATATACCTAAGTTATGAAGAAATCCATCTCAATCATGAGTAAAACACATAGATACTGACTCAGCTCACACTAGGATTTATTCTAGGGGTAGTAACAAGCAACATACCAAGTCACATCGTCGAACACCTCGGTTGCTGGAGATCCCCTCCTCTATCGAGTATAGAGGGTCTGCCGCATCACACAGAGGCGCTTCCCACAAACCTTGGACTACTGAGGCACTCCTCCTATCGAGTACCGTGGGTCTGCCGTGTCACACAGATATTCTTCTCACCATGGGTCTATTGTGTCACACATAGGAGCTCCCCCTCATGACTTGCTGAGGTACTCTTCCTATCGAGTACCGTGGGTCTGCCGCGTCACACAGAGGCGCTCCCCACCATGGCCTGCTGAGGTACTTCTGTCGTGTACCGTGGGTCTGCCACATCACATAGAGGCGCTCCCCACTGTGGGTCTACCACGTCACACAGAGGCGCTCCCCACTGGGCCTGTCAAGTCACTCCAAGTCGAAAAGGTCAGCAGTCGTCAAGTCTCGGCCAGCTACTGGGTTCCCGAATTATGTTCACTCGTCTCTAAGAGGATTCACTCCACGATCTACTGGTTGATACTCAAACTGCCACGAAGTCCCACGAAGAAGCATCTCAATGGTCCTCCACGTCATTGGGGTCTCAACGCAACAAATAGCACGTCAATCGGATGCCCGATCTATGAGTTTTTAGGCTTTTAGTCTCAGGGGCCCGGTTGGATTTGTGCTTGATCCAACCTGACCATTCTCCATCATAATCCAAAACTCCAAGGGGGAATACTTAAAGGTATCTTCTCGCTCCAAAATTTCCAGCGCCGCTGACGGTTTGTCAAACAGGCGTCTGGTGCGAAAGTAATAGCCCAAGTAATGTAAATGGGTCGTATCAGGTCCGGGTCCGGTCCGACCTGACCTGGCCTGGGTTGACCCGGCTCGTGGTGCGGCCCAGCCCGCTGAGTGGTCCAGCAGGCCATGAGGGCCGTGGGTACCGTGGGGCGGTGGAGGGAGCTTGTCGACTTGGCCGCAGATGGCAGTTCAGCCGTGGTGGTGCCGCGAGGGTGTGGGGCGGTTTAGCCCGTCCCGAGGTGGCTTGGAGAGGCCGCGGGCTGCGTGGCTGGGGTTGCTTAGAGGGATGTGGAGGGAAATTCCGGGGCGACTCGGAGGGCCATGGGCGACTCGGCCATGGCGGCTCGGAAGGCCGCTGGTGGCGCGACCGACGGCTCGGTGAGACGACAGCGGCTCGACGACGGGTCGATGGATGGCGGCGGCGGCTCGACGGACGGTGGCAGTGGCTTGACATGCGGTCGGCAATGGAGACTCAGCCTAGACAGCGGCAGACGTGGGTGGCGCGGCGGGGCATCAGGTGGCGGATCCACAGGGCATGGTGGTCATGGGTGCCACGGAGCGGCTCGGCCACGGGGGTACCGTGAGGGCGCCGAGGTCACGAGGCGGCGGTGGCTGTGGTGCGGTGTCATTGTGCCTTTGCCTTCATCGCATTCAACACCACAAAATCATCACAAAATTTGTGGAGGGGTCGATCCATGATTGTTTGGCTCATACCCTCCGCGTTAGGGTGGTAGCATATGGATCAAAAAGAACATGAAAAAGAACGTCAAGCTTTACAACCTACTGCAACGATTTATTCCCAATCCCAAAAAATAATTCAGGGGAATAACGTGGGAAAATTATTCATACATAAATAAACCACTACCTTGTTCATTTGATTTTTGAAGATTTTCCGTGGGAAAGGAGATGACGTCATTGTGAAAAGACGGAAGCCGGTGATGTTGGTGTTTCCTAGATCATCGATTCATTGAAGCTGAAGACGTTCTTTGTCAACGAATGTTCCGTGGAAGAAGAAGGAGTTGAATTCAGCATTCTTTGTTGACATTCTTCGTTGGAGAGATTTTCTCCAAGAGCACTCCCCTTTTCCAATCCTTTCCCTCAAACCCACCAAAATGAAAACAGACAACTTAATAATTTAAGTTTGTCAAATTAAATAATGTGGGCACATTTCAAGTTGGCACAAAATTAATTGGATTAATTAAAGTATTGTGTTGACACAATTAATGTGCAGGAAGCTCAAGAGGCTCCTCCCCCTTAAAGAGGGATTTGAGAGGTTTCTCCCTCATTTAGAGGAGAGTTCAAGAGGTTTAAGCCTCAGGTGGTCCCCACCACCATAACCTCTCATGGGAGGTTAGTTCGGGTGGTCTCCACCATCATAACCTCTCATGGTAGGTATAGGTATGGTGGTTCCCACTTCTCAACATCCACATGGAATAAAAAATAAAAAAATAAAAGTTACACAATTTTTATTTTATTTTATTTTTAAATGAATATGTGAAAATCTAACTTCCACCCTCAACCTACTGCGGTCGAGGTGAAGGTCCCTTAAGTGAATACCGGCATTGTGAGTTCAACAGTGCCCTCATATTTCAATTCCGAGAACCGGTTTAAAAGTTAGAAAAATCCGCTCGCACGTTTACTGAACGTACTCAAAATAAAGTTCAGAAATTCATTTCGGGCACTCTAGGAATTAGAATCACGCGCTGTCAATTTTCACGAACTCATAAAATTCCCATATATTTTAAAAAAAATTACATGGAAATTCCGGGTCTTTTCAGATTACATGCATGATACACATTTTATATTGGGAATAGGAAATTAAACATAATACATATAAAAATACAATGCCCAACATCCTTGAAAACTCATTCAATGGATTCCTCTTCATAACCTGAGGAAATGAAAAAAATAAGGGTGGGATAAAATGATTAGTAAGAGTTAAGTACATTAGAATATATTGTGAATCAATAATCATAATCAACATGGAAATGTAGATAAATTAACACACATTCCATATAGATTTCTAGATAAGACATAATCAACATGGAAATGTAAACAATTAAAGCACATTCCACAAACTATGATTGCAATTCATCCATAGATAATTTCATAGAAAAAAATCATAGATGATAATAATATCTAAATTCTTAATGAAGGAAATTCTTAAACATTGGACTCCATGTTTCCCAGACACATGAAACCTTTACCATCAAGACCTTTCACAAGATGATTTAAAACATACTAGGTAAAACCCCATCCGATTTGACCAACTAATTCATCCCATGAGACTATAGATGCATCAAGATGATTACTTTAAACATTCCCCAACCCATTTAATCTCAGTTTAAAGAATTCCTCAAATACCTAATAATAAATTTAAATTATAAACAATGTTTCTAATTAAATATCCATATTGAGTAAAGGATACAGATTTATCAATATTTCCCCAGTTAGTCAAATAACATTCCAAGTAAAAAACATTTGTAAAAATGGTATACGGTTTAGAAAATAATAATATACATTAAAAAAGAATATGGATATCTTATAGAAACATAATGTACAGTAAAAAATGATTATAATAGAGTGATTTTCTAAGAGAATGTTAACAGTCACAAAAAAAAGTGAGATTCTAGAATAACTTTTTCTACTTGGTAAATTTCAAATCAAATTACCTAGGATGATATAATTCAAAAAGAAACATAAAATACCATGAAAAATGAGTATTTATGATATTATATGTTAATGGAGTAGTATATATACCATATTAAAGTGAATTGGTGCATAATAACAAATAAGTCTCAATGAATTGTAAATTGAGATGAGATCTCATACCTTATGATTCTTTTTGGTCAAACTCTTTTTAACATCATATATAATGGTTTTAATTATATTATTAACTTACAAAAAGACCATATTTATATCGATAATTCCATATATTATTCTTTTATTATATCTTATTACTTGTTTGTTAATAATCTTTCACTATTTTCACTATTTCAGGTGTTAATTAGCTTGTTTTTTGAGTATGTTTTGACTTGTTATTTTTTTGTTATTCTTACATAGATCATGATTTTATAATATATAGAATTTTAATCATGATTTAAATACCACATATATTTAGTATATATATATATATATATATATTTATATTAATCCATAAAATTTAGTCATAGGAAATGAAATGCACTATTAATGGCGACGATGTGCTCTACGTACGCATAAACATTGCATCCATTTTCTAATCATATTAAAGAAAGAAAGGTAAATGATATATATGAATATTATCATTCCAGTATCATCGTTAATTCATATATATTACATATTTTTATTAGAACCATCCTTAAAAAATCCCGTTTAAGGAGTGAACGAATCACATCACTTTCTGAGCCAGTAGTTTTTCATACACACGAACGACGATATCGTACTCCCACAAAATGTAAAACATGACAGTATGTATTATATAATAATTAAATAAGCATAAATTCATCATAAATATCATAAATATAATATATAAACAATATTTCCATCACTATTCCCAACCTTGAGAGGTGGTAATGGAAGAACAAATAACATTAGTTCATTAGGCAGTAGTCCGCCGTACACACGAATGGCAATTGCATTTCCCACTTGATGGAATTTTGTGAAGCTATAGTCCATAACAATGACAGAAAAAAATCTCATTATATTGAAGTTAATGAGGTTTTTATATAATTATGATATAATATGAATTGAAGGAGGTTGAGAAGGAAATAAAATAAAAATTCTTTTATAAAAACATTACCTCTTCTTCGAGTATCCTCTTTAGGTTTTTACTAATGCCTTCGTTTGTTGTATTTATGAAAAAGATAAGGCTTATAGGATGAGGGTATGGATGTTGGGGAGTGATTTGGTTTGGGAATGGGAAAACCAAATTGGTTTTAGAGGTGTGAATAAGGGAAAATGGAGAGGCCTTTTATAAGTGGGGTGAGTGGAAAACGTGTAAATTTTTGAAAGATGGAATTAAAACAACATTTTTTCAATGAAAAGCGTCACAAAAGTGATTTCATTTTCAAGTATTTATTCAATTTATTTTTATCCTATGTTTATTCCTTGGGATTCCCTTGATTTTTTGGAGAAAAATGAGAAATCTGGCCTTGGCAGTTGGGGTTGCACAGTCTGCGCACGGTTAGGGAAAATAATGCACCTTACCTAGGAAACCATGTGCCAAGGTATCATTTTTGGATAGATCCAAAACTCATGGTTAGTTCACAATTTTTCAAAATGTGCGACTAACCATGTGACATGTACCTTGTGGATAGTGGCGACCGTAGGGTTACCACACTGATTGGAAAATTGTGCGGGAAAACCGTGCAGCTTGTCCAGGTCATTCACACAATCCATATATTATTTTTATTTTCTAACACTTTTAAAGGATATGTGTAAACATTAACAAAGTTCCAAACTATAAAAACATTAAAGAGGTTCAAAACCTCCAAAACCCATCTACTTCAAAATCCAAAAAGTCCCACCATCAAGAAAAAATTAGAATTTCCAGAAATCAACCACCTCCATAAACACCGTCCTAGAATCCACAGTGTCGCGAAATGAAAAACCATTTCAAAATTTGAAATTCAAAAATAGAAAAACCATCATCATACCTTGGTCGCCTTCATCACAGGATGCCTGACACCATCAGCCATCATCATGCCCTGGTCGCCTTCACCAATAGAAAAAGTCATCCCCATCATCACCGTTGAACCACCGGAAACCATATTCACTGTTGAGCCATAGAAAACCATCTTCTTCATAGAGAAGTCAACACCATTTTCCCTGGGACACATAGACTCATCATTGTAATCGCGTTAGTGTTGATGAGCCACAAAATACATCAGAAACAGAAGCACTGAAGGATTCACCATGGGAAGAACATCCTGAAGTGCCAGTCACCTCAGCACCAAACTGAAAAAACGCCAACGATGTTTGAGAGGTCCACTGGATCTTACTATCACAGTCAAATACCGATCAAAACCAGTGAACCGTCCAAGGAACCCGACACCTCAGACTTCAAACTCGTGCCACCAAAGAAAACTAGTAAAACACGAACATAAAAACTCCGAAGTGAATAACATCATCGACAAACAACCGGAAGCAACAACACATCCTAATCCAAATCCTTAAGAAGAAAAAATCCATAGAGGGAGATCCAAACAATGGAAATAATACTAGATGAGTCTCCTAGAAAAGCCTTTGAAACTCGATCAACACCTCCCAATCCACCTTTAGCACCTTCACACTAGAAAAAGACGGGGTCCATAAGTAAAGGATCTAGTGACAAGAGCAGAGAATAATCCAACAAAGACCTTCACCAGGAGCCTTGGATGAAATAAAAAACATGGAATGGAAAAGGGGAGAATGGGAATGAAACCCTAAAAACAAATATGTGGAAGAAACCATCGAATGGGAAGGTCCACACACCACTGCTCCCAACTCCACAATCCCAAACCTGTTTGAGAAACCAACACACCTAACCAATATGAGGTCAAGTGTGTCGGGCCAGACCAGAAGAGAAATATGGGAGAGGGGGAATAGACCAAACCAGAGGGCCTAGAAGGATGAACCAAAGGTAAAGGAAATGGAGAAACCAAGCCCAAAATAAGGGAACCCTAGAAAGGAGGGGCCTATAAGAATAAGGGAATAAAAAAAGAAGGATAGAACATAGAAAGAAGAGGTTGAAGAAATGGGAAATGGAGCCATCATTGTCGAGGGACTCTCAAAACCCTAGAAGGAGGGAGAGAGAAGAGAATTGGAGCCAGGAAAATGAGGAGACATCCCCTATCTAGGTCATTAAAATTTGGATATTTACCTTTTCCCCTTTTTGAATTTAACCCCAAATCTGTTACTCTTCCTCCCCACTTAGTATTTTCGGACCTAGGATCCTCAAACCCTCCCAATTTCTCACTTGGTCCTCTATTTTTGAGGTGGATTTGGTGGGGAATCACCAATAAACTCCATGTAAGTGCCTTATCCTTTTGATTTCCCCTCTCTTATAGGGTTTTCTTCCTCTTTATTTGGGGTTTCACTTCTCCAATGGGTAGGGTGTCCTTTTTAGGGTTATATCATAATATTTTGGGTTTAATATTGATGTTCAAGGTTCAATATTTCCTCTAAAGGGTGCGATTGAGGTGCAGTTGATGTTTTGCACTATTTTCTAGAAGTTTCATCACTCAAGGTAGTTGTTTCCATTCTTAAACATTATTTGATGAATTTAATATACTTTCATGAGTACTTAAATATATTTTATGATTTATGTGTGTAGTATGAAAAGTATTTTTGAAGGTTTTTGATATGTGTTTGTCTTAAAAAGAGTTTTATAGAGTTAATTGAGGGTATTTGATGTGTGAACCATTATTGTAATTTTTAGAGGTGTTTTATAAATTATGAAAGATGTTTACTATATTGTGTAAGTTGTGCGGAAGAAATTTTTGACATGGTTTTGGTGTCTGTTTTGATTTTTAAAGAGGTCTTAGGTTATGAAATGGTGGTTTATCATGTGTGTTTACATTTTTTGGCTTGTGCATATGTGAAAATGATGTGTTATGTGATATGTGGAAAGTGAATTGAGCACAAAGGGAATCCAAAGTAACTAGGTGTGAAGACTAGGACAAGTACACTCATTGAATCAGAAGTGGTTAATCCTAGATTCATCTAACAGGATTAACGATTCAACACTAACTAAAATATGATGGTTTTAGACCACTAGGCCATTAGGTTGTCCCCTCCTAGTGTCTCATGCATGAGGACACTGTTAATCTTGTTTACTATACCACATTTCCTGGAGATATGATGTACCTAGTGTCCCATTTCTTGCTAGTTCCTAGAGGGGTTTCCATTGACTTAGTGCTCTATGGTGATATCATACTTACCATCGGCATATAGTATACTTTTTTGGTTGTTTGACAAGAAAGAATGTTTTCTTTTAAAATGTATTCAATAAAAATGTTCCTAGTTCTTATTTTATAAAAATAGCATGTTTAATTATCTTATAATGTTTATATCATGGAATCTTTTTTATTGGGTGGAATCCTACTAGGATTTGGCTCAAACCCTACTTAAACCTTTGGGTGTAAGTAGACTTGGTTATGTTTGATATAGGTAAAAGAAAGGTGTTTAGAGATGGTTTTTGGGGATGCTAGAGGTCTTCCCTTACATGTGTTGTAGTGGTGGCTTGAGGATGATGCACCTATTTTCATATGAGGGTTTTTTGGGATAGTTACTTGTTTCCTTTTTTGGTTGTAGACATTTTGGGTTTTATTTAATGTTTTAAACTTGAATCAGAAAATTTGTTATACCTTATTTGGTTATGATTTTTCAGTATTTATTTATTTACTATTATTGATTGTTTATGTTTATGTAATCAGGTGATATCTCTCCTGAGTGATATTATTGATACCCAGTGACTTTTTTATTGCCCATGGGGATTGAGAACACACTTTGGTCCATGCCATGGACTGGGTAAGGTGCCAGTTCGGATGATGTCCTAGCTTGGTCTGTGAAAAAATTGTATCAGAGCCAGGTTATACTCTTTTGGGTCAAGCTATTTGGGACAAGTCTGGATATACTGGAGCTATTATTGTAGGGGATTGAGGTTTTGGTTATGAGTAAGGTCCCTAGCCAACATACCTCATGATGGATATTGAGTCACCATTGGAAGTTGGGATTTTTTTTGACATATCCTCCAGGTGATATATGATAGATAAAGACTTTAAGTGGACACTGGGTGGGGGTAAAGTGGTTTGGTTGTCATGTTATTATGATGGGTTTGATTTTTTTTGTATTTATGGGATGTTTGTATTTGTTACCATTACTGAAAATTTTCATATTGGTTGTATTGATGGTTTTCTTTGTGATTATTGCTTCTTGAAGAAACATTCCTCCCCTGAGACTTCTTGTGCAGCCGCATAAAGTTGAAGAAGAGATTTTTCCATCGCCAAATGATCAGATACTAGTGGAATATATGGTTTGGGCTGTCCAAGCTTTTGGATAGGGAGTGAGCCCTTGTCCTGATCAGTTTAGAGAAGCTGAACTAGGTCCTATAAATGAAAAAGCTTAAGAGTTTCTTAAGAATAAGCCTCCTTCTTTTCGAGGAAGCACATAACCTCTAGAAGAAGAGGAGTGGCTTGAGAAGATAGAATAGATGTTTGAGTTTATTGAAAATCTTAAGGAAGTCAGAGTGAAATGAACTTCGTTCTTTCTAGAAGGCCCTTGTTGGAGGTGGTGGGAATTGGTGGTGAAAAATGGTAACCATGAGCAGATGAATTGGAAAGAATTCAAGGTTTTTTTGAATGACCAGTACTATTCTGAGGTCTTGGCCTATGACATGTCCATATAGTTTATGGATCTTTTTTAGGGGGACTGGTCCGTGATGGAGTACTCCAACCTCTTTGCCGAGCTAGTTCAGTACACACCCAAAAACATTTCCAATGAGAAGATGAAGGCTTAGAGGTTCGAGAGGGGGTTGCATCCAGAGATCTATTCTCAGGTATTTCTGTTCAAGATGATGACCTATGTCGAAGTGGTTTCCTATGCTCGTATGGTGGAGATTGACCTCAAGAGAAGGTCTGTTTTTTTAGGGGAGATGTCAATGATGAGAAGTGCCAGTTCATCTGATAAAAAGAGGGAGAGAGATGAGTAGGGGAAGAATGGAGTTGGTAATTCAATCCACCCTTCCTGACAGTCATTTTCTGTGGCATATGATGCTGGTTCAATTGTGTGTCATCAGTGCAGGAAGGTAGGGAACATTCAACCTGCATGTACATCTCCTCACAATCCTTTACATAGGTATAGATCTATGGGATACCTATAATTTTTTTGAAATGTGATGTACCCATGTTAGAGTGGTGTAAGATCTGTAGCTTCTAGGGGGATGTTAGCCCAATCTGAGCTGTCTAGGACGCTGTGATCTCATTTTGGTGGTCAAGGTGGCAAGATTGGATCATCTTCTAGGTAGAGTTAGTTCAAGGTAGAACCTCATTCCAATGGTCATTCTTAGGCTTAGACAGAGATGTGGTAGCTTCATGCGGTGAATTGTGCACAAGTGGAATCAGATGCAGTGACTTTGATAGTTTGAGGTACCATTTTGATTGCATCATCTATAACTACTATTTTGTTTGATATTGGTGCTTTTGTTTCATTTATTTCTTCCCATATTGTTAATATTTTGGGTTTACCAAATAAGATTATGCCGTAGGCAATAAAGTTGGTAATTCCTATTAGTAAGATGCGAGAAAAAGGTTTCAGGTGTCTCTCTTGTGCACTCACAATGTTAGGGGTCGAGCTAGAATGGGATTTACTAGTCTTAGTGATGGACCACTTTGATTCAATCCTCGATATAGATTGGATGGTAATATTTTAGGCACATATCAACTACTATAGACGGTATATGAGTTTCATGACACTTGATGGAAGT
This sequence comes from Viscum album, assembly GCA_963277665.1. Taxonomy (NCBI): domain Eukaryota; kingdom Viridiplantae; phylum Streptophyta; class Magnoliopsida; order Santalales; family Viscaceae; genus Viscum; species Viscum album. The sequence continues at coordinate 576,500,227 of OY728120.1, read as the reverse complement.
AATCAAGTTTTTCATGGTGAATGGGATCCTAGGTCGGGAAAAGTTGGACCTCCACTTCCAGAGTTGGGTAATATCATTTCTCAATTATTGTCACTCGTGTTGGAGGATGATGGTGGTTCTCCCAAAGGTGGGTTACCTCCTTTGGTGGATGAATTCCAATAGGTTTTCCTAGAGGGGTTTCCAGGTTTGCCTCTAGAGTGGGATGTAGAGTTCTTGATTGATTTGGTGTTGATAATGAAACTAATATATCTTCCCTCACATCTTATACCCCCACTGAGTTGAGTGAATTAAAGGTATAATTGGATGATTTGGGATCCAAATGATTCATTCAACCGAGTGTCTCTCCTTGGGCCACCCCAGTATTATTTGTGAAGAAGGTTGATGGATATCTCCAGTTGTGTATTGATTACCGGAAGCTAAATAAGGTAACTATCAAGAACAAGTATCCTTTTCCCTGAATTGATGACTTTTTTGATCAGTTAAAAGGGTAAAGGTGTTTCTTTAAGATATATTTGTGTTTTGGTTACCACCAAGTCATGGTGAAAGAGGCAAATGTCCTGAAAAAGGATTTTCAAATCAGGTACGACCATTTTGAGTATTTGGTCATGCCTTCTGGGTTGAAAAATGCCCCAATAGTTTTTATGGAACTCATGAACAAGGTGTTTTACTAGTATCTTGAATTTTTTTTCATGGTATTCGTGGATAACGTTCTGGTCTATTACAAATCTGAGAAAGATCACGAGTGACATTTAAGTATTCTTTTGGGCACTCTTCAGGATCATCACATTTATTCCAAGATTCAAAAGTGAACCTTTTGGATCAAAGAGGTGATGTTTCTTGGCCATGTTATCTTGGAACCAGGGATTTTAGTAGACCCTGAGAAGATTAGTTTAGCTATGTCATGGGAGAAAAAAAGACTATGTTTGAGATCATGAGCTTTTTGTGCCTATCAGGTTATTACATGTGTTTTGTTTGGGATTTATCTTGGCCAGATTCACCCATGACTGCTCTTACTGAGAAAGGGGTGAAGTTCGAATGGGGCCCATAATGGAAAGCATCCTTCGAGGAGCTCAAGCGGCGGTTGATGAGTTCTCATGATTTAATCTTTCTAGAATATGGAAAGGTCTATGTGGTTTATTGTGATTCTTCAAGAATGGGTCTCAAATGTGTGCTTATGCAGAATGACCATGTGGTGGCATATGGCTCTCGCCAACTCTAAACACATGAAAAGAACTATCTAACCCATGACATGGATTTAGAAGCGGTGATGCATGCCCTAAAGATGTGGTGTCATTATCTTTTTGGGGAGAAATTTATGTTTTACTCTGATCTAATATCCTGGTCTATGTTTTCTACCGAAAGGATTTGAACTTGGGGTAGCACCATTGGGTGGAGTACTTACAAGGGTTTGACTTCGATATAATTTATACCCTGGGAAAAGGGAATGTTGTGGAAGATGCTTTGAGAAGAAATATTCCAGTGAAATCTTTGAGGGCATCCAATGATGAGTGAACTTTTATGGTGATTTTTGCTTAGATGCATTTGGAAACCAAGGATCATGGTGGAGGTGTGTTATTGGATAAAAACTAGTTAAATCCTTCTCTTCTAGAGTTTATTCAGCAGGAGAAGCCTAGAAATGATTTATTCCAGCAGTCTATGCAGTTTCTTCATGGAAGGGAGACACCATGTGATTGGTTATTGCTTTTTGAGGGAGTTTTATGTTTCAAGGGCCGTCTTGTGGTGCTGTTATCTCTAAGGAAGGCGGTGATTCAAGATAGACACTATTATCAGTGGGATGTTCATCCTAGCTCCACGAAGATATATTGTGATGCGCATTAATAGTTCTAGTGGCTAGGTATGAGACAAGATATAGGCGACTTTGTATACAAGTGTTATACATGTCAGCAGGTAAAATCAGAGCATCAAAGGCCCTTCAGTTTACTTCATCCACTAACCATTCCTACATGGAAGTGAGATGAGATCTCCATGGACTTCATTCTTGGATTTCCTCATACACCATAGGGGAAGAGTGCTATATGAGTAGTGATTGATCATCTGAAAAAATCATCACATTTCATCACTATCAGAGATTTAGAAAAGGTGGATGAGTTGGGATGATTATATATCTAGGAGGTAGTGAGGCTACATGGTGTGCCATTGGATATTGTTTCTGATAGGGACCCCCACTTCACCTAATAGTTTTGGGAGGACCTTCAGAAGGCAATGAGGTCACAAATTAAGTTATGTATGACATACCATCCTCCAATGGAAGGTAAGATGGAATGAGTGAATCAGATTTTGGAAGACATGGTCTGAGCATGCATGTTGGATTTTAGAGGATCTTGGGATAACCATTTGGGATTGGTTGAGTTTCATATAATAACAATTACCAATCCTCAATTTTAATTGATCCTTTTGATGTTCTCTATGGTCGGACGTGTCAGTCATCATTGTGTTGGGATGAGGAAGCTGAGATCTCATTGTTGGGACCGATCATAGTGCAGGAGACGTCTGAGAAGGTCAAACTGATCAGACAATGATTGTTGATAGCTCAGAGTCACCATTAGTCTTATGATGATAAAATATTATGAGATATTGAGTTTTCTATAGGTGACCATGTGTTCTTAAAAGTGACACCTTATTTAGGTCACCATCGTTTGGGAAAGCAAGGAAAGATAACACTGAGGTATGTCGGACCTTTTGAGATCACCGAGTCGGTTGGTAAGGAGGAATTAAGGTTATATTTTCCTTCTCAGTTAATGTTAATCAATGAAATGTTAAATGTTTCTAAATTGAATAAAGATAACCCATATCCATCTTATGTGATAAACTGGGAAGAGTTGGAGATAAATCCCAATTTTTATATATTCTAACAACTAGTGAGGATTGTAGATTACCAAGAGAAAGTGATTTATGGGAAGTCTATTCTATTGGTTCTGGTTCTTTAGAAGCACGTTAATGATATGCATGAGAATTGGGAGTGGAATTCATGGGATGACAAAGAATACCCATTTTTATTCTTTGATAAATCTTCGAGTTGACTTTCTGGGGATGAAAGTTTTCATGATGGGGAGAATTTTCACAACTGTGTATTCATTTTTAGGTGTTTATTCTATATATTTTGACCCTATGTTTATTCCTTAGGTTTCCATTGAGTTTTTGGAGAAATATGAAAATTTGGCCTTAGAAGTAGGTGGTGCAAAGTTAGAGGAAACCGTGCACCTTTACTAGAAAACCATGAGACATATACCTTATAGACAATGGCGACCGTATGGTTTGGAAAACCATGCAACTTATCTGGGTCATTAAAATTTGGATATTTACCTTTTCCCCCTTTTTATATTTAACCCCAAATCCACTTCTCTTCCCCTACTCAGTATTTTCAGACATAGGAGCCTACAACTCTCCCTCTTTCTCACTTGGACCTCTATTTTTGAGGTGGATTTTGTGGGGAATTTCCAAGAAACTCCAAGTAAGTGACTTATCCTCTTGATTTACCCTCTCTTCAAGGGTTTTCTTCCTCTTTATTTAGGGTTTCACCTATCTGGTGGGTAGGGTTTCGTTTTTAGGGTTAGATCTTAATTGTTTTGGGTTTACTAATGATGTTTAAGGTTTGATATTTTTTTTAAGGGTGATATTGAGGTGTGGTTGAAGTTTTTCACCATTTTCTAGAGGTTTCCTCACTCAAGGTAGGTGGTTACATGATTAATCATTATTTGAAAAATTTGATATTATTTCTTTAGTACTTAAATATGTTCTTTGATTTATGTGTGTGGTGCGAAAGATGTTTTTGAAGGATTTTGATATGTTTGTGGCCTAAAAATGGGTTTTTTAAAGGAAATTGAGGGAATTTCATGTGTAAACCCTTGTTGTTCTTTTTAAAGGTGTTTTATAAATTATGAAAGATGTTCATTAAATTGTGTAATTAGTTAGAAACACATTTTGACATGGTTTTGGTGTGCATTTGGATTTTTTAAGAGGTCTTGGGTTTGGAAATGGTGGTTTAGCATGTGTGTTTACAATGTTTGGCTTATGTATATGTGAAAATGATATGTTATGTGATATGTTTAATGTGAATTGAGAAAAAAGGAAAAATTGGGTAACTAGGTGGGTGGATTAGGACTAGTACACTACTTGACTCAGAATTGGTTCATCCTGGATTCATCTAGAAGGATTGATGATACAACAGTAACTAAAATATGATGGTTGGAGACCACTAGGCCATTGGGGTGTCCCCTCCTAGTGGCTCATGCACAATAACACTATTATCCATGGTTACTATACCACATTTCACCAAGATATGATGTACCTTGTGTCCAATTTCTTTCTAGTTCCTAGAGGGGTTTCTAGTGATTTAGTGCTATATGGTGATATCATACTTACCATCAGCATACAATATAATTTGTTGGTTGTTTGACAAGCAAGCATTTTTTCATTTAAAATTTTTTCAATAAAAATGTTCCGATTTCTTATTTTATAAAATTGGAATGAATATTTGTATTGTAATGTTTATAGCATGGAATCTATTTTATTGGGTGGCATCCTATTAGGATTTTTCTCACACCCTACTTATACCTTTTCCTGTAAGTAGTCTTGGTTTTCTTGATACAGGTAAAGGAAAGGTGTTCAGAGATGGTGGTTCGGGATTCTAGAGGTCTTTCTTTTCAGGTGTTGTAGTGGTAACTTGAGGGTGATGCTCCTCTCATAATATGATGTTTTTTGGGATAGTGACTTTTTTTTCCTTTTTGGTTTTAGACCTTTTGGGTTTTATTTAAAGTTGTAAACTTGAATCTAAAAATTTGTTATACATTGTTTGGATATGATTATTCAGTTTTGGTTTATTTGTTATTTTTGGATTTCTATGTTTATGTAATGATTTTAAATCATTACCAAGTGATATTTTTGATACTTGGGAACTTATTGCCTGCCTGTGGGGATCATGAATCCCCTTTGGTCCATTCTATGGACCAGGTCAGGCATTGGTTCGAATGACGTTCCAGATTAGTTCGTGACAAAAAGTGACTCCAATAATGCATTCTACTTGATTATATAAGGTATAAGGTGTAAATATGGAAATAAAATGTGTTATGGACGATTTTATAGGTCATTTGGACACCTAAGTTTAAATTTTAGTCCCTTATTAAACTCATTTTTCTCTTAATCGCTATAATTAATTTTAACTACTTTTACTAATCACCTTGGTAAAAAATTAAGCTGACTTTATTAGAGATTATAAATTATTATGATTCCAAATATGGAATAAATTTTTCCAAATTAAATTCACATAAGTGGAAAAAATTAATTTTAAATTAATCTTGCAGACAGGATGAGAAAACAGGTTTTAAAGTGAAAATGTTCAAAAGATTACTATGTTTTTGTATCTAAATTAAATACAAAAATGTTTCTAATTTACTTAATTACATTAATATATGTATAATTTTATAATTTTATTTTAAAACTAATTCAAAATATAATTTATCATTATAAATTATTTAGATAATAAGTTAGTTTTCAATTATAATTTAGTATTTTTCACTACTCCTCAAAAAATGAAACTTCTCATCAAAATTCCAAAAAATAACCCTAAGATAATTTTGAAATTAAGATTTTAAAAAAAATTATTTTTTTCAAATAATATTTATAAAATTTTTAAAATTTGGTTTTCAAAGAAGTGTTCCATTAAAAGGCCACAAAACATCATTTAGAAAAATATAGATTTTATGCATAAAATTGGATCTATTCTTATATTATGCTCATAAAATACATTGGATGAATTTAATAAACTTTTATTGAATATTTAAAATATAAATTTTATTAATATCATTCACTAATAGTAATTAATTTAATTTATTATGAGAAAATTCCATGGGGCCCATAAAAATAGTTTCTTATAAAAACATTTCCATTATATTCAATAAGTTTTTATTTTTATTTATAATTAATTGGTAACCAATGAATTCAACCATATATTTTCATAATTTAGTAAATCCTATTAATAACTATAAATTTAATTACTAGAATATAATTTTCATTTTAAATAATAACATTAATAGTACTCGGTAAAACTCATTCTTGCGTGTAATGCAAGCCATCAAAGAAAGTCATTGTTGTGTGTAATATGTTCTAACTCAGTATTGCGTGTTTGAAAGATATATAATAGATTGGATTTATATAAAATATTAAATATTTTATAAAGTCTTGTTATGTTCTATTTCTTTATATTCTTGGAGTTTCGTTTCATACACACTACTAAATATGATGATCATATTTTAAAATTTCAAGGTTTTAAATTATACCCACCTTAAATAAAATGTATCCTCGCAATTTAAAATTGATCTCAGTAATCATTGATTTGAAATTTTTGAATAACATTTTTAAAAAACCTACATAATAAAATAGTTAAAAAAATATCCCCTTAATAAAATAGAAAGGGAAGTACAAATTTCATATGGAATAATATATTTCTAGGATTCTATGTTGGAGAACATTAGTGGAAATTGAAGATATGGAGTTAGAAGAAAGGAGTAAATATTTGTAGATATTGATTGAGTTCATTGATCAAAAGAAAGTTACTATTCAATGGAAGTTTGAGGGCATAAAATACTTAAATCTAATTGGGATGAAAAGGTCATTAATATAATCAGAAATGATGGTAATATGACAAAATTTTATTTCAAGATCATTTTACTAAGGTTGTGGAAACCTTTTACTATCTTGATACGATTCAATTTAAGAAGAAAAATTTCATCCTATGTGTTTCAATAAATATACAATTTATTACTTATTCTAAGAAATAAATATCAAAAAATGATTTTTTATTCCTAAAGCACTAAAATTTACCTTTAACAAATCTAAGATCCATAAAGAGGGGATATTCTTTCTATCTAATTATTTTCCAAAACCAATATGGTTAATACATTAATATATAAAAAAATCAATACGAATGGTTCATGATTAATTTTTATTTATAATTTTTTTAACAAAAAAATAATGACATATTAACCAGGATTTCACATAGGTTAGTGGTAGTCATGAAACCATGATCGTCCTTCAGTCATGTGTTCAAGCCGCACTGCCTTGTCAGAATTGATAGGTTGTCACCTAACATGCCTATTTTCCTTTTTCTAAAACTATTTTATTATAATTAATATATGGTTAAAAAAATAAGTTATTTGTAAATCCTTGAAATAAAACAAATCATTAAATAACCTTTTTATTAATGTTTTTATTTTTTTATTTTTTATAGAAACTACTAATCTTATTTGACCATTATTACAATGTCATTAATGATCATATTATCTCTATATATATCAATAACACTAAAATTATATCTATAAAATTTAAAGGAATTATTCCTCAAATAATATTTTCACTAAAACATAATATTGACATAAATTTCTCCCCAAATATCATTAATATTATGACATTCCTATCACATAAAACCAAAAGAGATTTTTTTAAGAATTTTAACTTACAATCAATCTAAAATTCATTAACCCATGATGGTTTCCAAATCTTATGTTAATGAATAAACAATTGCTTTTAAAATTTAATAGTATTCATATATGTTTCATGATACTTATAACCAAAATATTATTTGTGAAACACTTCAAAAATTTAGTCCTTGAATCACAATACATAAGTATTTCACCCATTTTATTTCCACTTAGGCCCTTCCATGGTCTAGGGGTTACCCTTTAGAAAACTTAATTGACTTGGGTAGTACCTAGGTTCCCCACATTTAAGGAAATAAACTATAAATGAATCCTCAAGATGGGATTTTTTTTATTTTATCATACTCTTCATTTTTCCTCAAAAATTATTTTCTCTATGCCCTTATTTTTCACACATAAATAAATTTCAAATTTCATTGAGACACTTTCCTGGGTGTCTTCTACCATGTTTCTTACCCGATGGAAACCAAGACTTATTTTCTCTAAGGTCTCCACCACTCAATATCATAGTAAAATATATTCTTATCTTCTTTTTTGAGTATGTGAGTTGGTCAAGGTATATATTGTTAATCATATTTCAGGAAAAATAATTAGGAATAAACATGATATTTTGACCCCCATCAACAACCCATTTGGTTTCTTATTATCACCTCATTTTCCTTCATGTTCAATGTTATAATGATTCCATTTGGTTCCAACCATTGAATAAAATCAAGAAACACTATGTGAGTAACAATTATCATAGTGGGAAAACCATATAATAATTTTTTGTATTTATAAATAATGAAACATTATTTTCAATCTAAGAAACCCTAGTTTTAACCTTGGTTATTCATTATCATGGTATATTCAAATACCTCATAATGGTTTGTAATAAAAATGTTAATTATCCTAATAATATCCAATAGGAGAAATAAACTAGGTGTGTAATAAGGACTATGTTCATATACTAGGTTATACTTAAGTCAAGACTAATTCTCCATTTTCAGATTTGATACCCCTAGGTTCATATGTGCTAGAACCATTTCTACTTGTAGTATCCAGACATGGATGTATTTCAAGGAAAAATAACATAACCTCTACCTTAAAAAAACATTAGGATGTTCTTTTATACTTATCCCCAATGTATATATTAGGGTTATGTTCCCTAATATATATTTTTTCCTAAATCTAGTTCCCATGGTTTCTACTAAACTTCTTCTGATAGCAACTGTAGCAACCCCAACCCCAGTAGCACAGAGCTGATTACATACTTTATTACATTGACATAAATACAAGATTAAAATCCCAAAGGAAAGAACATTATAACCGTTTCGGAAAACCAAATTACATACATGATACCCATTTTACATTTTTAATATGAAATAAAACATATTAAATAATAAAATAAAATGAACAGGATCCTTGAGAACTCATTCAAAGGATTCCTCTTCATAACCTGGGAAAGGAAAAAAATAATGGTGATCTAAAATTCTTAGTAAGGGGTTAGTATATAAAAATCTATCATGATTCAAAAACCATAATCAATATGGAATGGTAAATAAATGAACATTCATTCTGTATAAATATCTAGATAAGGAATAATGAATATTGTAAGGTAAATAATAGAAACACATTCCATAAACTAAGAATGAAATGCATTCACACATAATTTAATATAAAAATATCATGGATAATAATAATAATATAATTATCAGTGAATGAAATCCTTAAATATTGGATGCAATGTTTCCCAGGAACATGTAACCTTTATCATCAAGACCTTTTAGAAGATTGTTTAAAATATACCAGGTAAAAAATCATCTGATTTGGCCAACAGATTCATCTCATGAGACTACTGATACATCGAGGGGCATATTTTAAGAGGACCCAATCCCATTTCATATCATTAAAAATAATTCTTTATATTTCTAATAATTCATTTAATTTATAAAAATCAAACCTTCTCAAATATATATGTTGATTAAAGGATAAAAATTTATCAATATTTCCCCTGTTAATAAAATAACTTTCAAAGTGAACACCATATGGAAAAATAGTATATATTTTTGAAACAATAAATTAAATTAAAAAATAATATGGATATTTCTGTGAAAAATAATTTAAAATAAAAAATTATTACAATAAAGTGATTTTTTAAGAGAATGTTAACAATCAAAAAATAAAATGAGATTTTAGAACAATTTTTTCTACTTAGTAATTTTCATGTCAAATCCCATAATATGAGACTAATTCTAAGACATTTGAATATACCACTATAATTTTTTGGTAGGGATATATGCCTAACCTAAGGCATGCTCCACTCTCACTTGGTGTACCCTGGTTGGAATAGAAGTATGATCCTATTTTGAATCTGAATTCCTCACTAGAATGTGCTGACATACCTCCAAAATGGGATAAGGGATATGAGTGTCTTCCTCTATTTCCTTTGAAGTATACTGGTGCATTCTTTCATCCATAGAAGTAGGAATATGTGCCTGGATTTTATGATCTATTGGAATATGCCAGGAAGATTCACTGAAAGGAATATGATCCTATCTTGAGTAATGTGCCATTCTCACATGGTGATCCCCAACTAGAATGGGGATATGAGGCCAATCTTGGGACTTTGGAGTATGATTTTAGTCTTCTTAGACATGAGTATGATCCTATCCCAAGGAATATTCCACTCTCACTTTTTGATCCCCAGCTAGAACGATGATATGAGTCTAATACTAGGGCTTTGGAATATACTGTTGTATTTTAGAGAGAGAGATATGATCCTATCCTGAGAAATATTTCACCCTCACATTGTGAGCCCTAATTGGAATCGGGATATGAGCCTAGTTCGAAGCCTCATCCTTTACTAGAATATGCTGATAATATTCCTAGGCGAGAGAAAGAATATGCACTTTCTTTGAAAAAACCACTTTTTCATAATGATTACATGGTTGAGATTCCCCAACTATAAGGATAAGAATATGGGATTATCCCTCTATCTATAGAAGTGTTAGGATATACTGACATAGTTATTCATATGTTTCTAAAATGTAATGAAATTTTAGAAATGTGTGTGTAGGTATATAAGCCTATATATTTTCTAGCTCCACTAAATACTGGAAGAAATATTCTATTGAAGCTGGTATTTGAGACCACTTTTTCAATTCATGATCCATCAGAATATGTAGATGGACATCAAGCATGGGTATTGGGATATGCACCTCTCCCATTCCTGTAGTAAGAATATTCCAATAGACATGTTCCAAGTGAGCATAGATATGAACATACTCTTTATCTATTTCCAAAAAATGTTGGTAGACTTCATCAAATGTATAGGGGATATGATCCCAATCATGATTATATAGATCCTTCCACACATGATGTGTCTTCCTTATTTTCTATGCATTGGTGTCAGAGGTGGCAGTGTGTCGGGTGGTACCTTTAGAAAAATACTAAAGGGATCCAATAGGATGGTGCTAGCGATGATGGTTGATGGGATCCCTTCTCATAGGCCCCATAAACTGGAAGGGATCCATAGTTGGATCCTTGACACATATTCATAAAATACTTAATTTAGTGATTTTAATGCTCTGAAAATAAACTTTTGAAGTAGATGGATGTGGAAACGAAGTCCAATCCCTTTACTACAACTTCCCATGGATGATGAAGACTCGTCAGTTTCATTACTTGAAGACACTCATGGGTAGCCTCGATGTTCAGGATTGTACCATGTAAATATTATTCCCGAACCATTGGATTATCCACCATCCAGTAAAGATGTCGGGTGGGTGAGGTCACCTTGAGGACCATAGGGGTTGAAGTTGCAGATGATTTTCCAAAACAACCATTGGATGGAGACATGTCGGATCAGGGTGTTTTTTGTGAGAGCAGTGTCTGTAGTCATGAAGACAACATGAAATAAGGTCGTCGGTCAGTGAAACATTGCATGAATGATATGTGATCAGTTAGATATTCATGGGTAGCACATGTATCCTTTTATTATTTATTCGACCATTCTTCTCACATGGACTTGTCAAAGAGACGATTAACTTATTTCATGAGAACCTTGGCTATGGAGGATCCTCCATAAGATCCATGTCATGGTCAATCGGTCATCTTACTATTTAAGAGTTTCATTTCAGTTTCACCATTTTTTGTGTATAAAATGCATAAAAATGGACCAACAGGTAATAACCCAATCATTTTTAATTTTAGAGACTGAATTTGGGTTCAAAATTTTTGTTTCTCATGGGTCTTTTGGAGATAAGGAACCACTCATGTGGTGATAACATCAATGGTATGATTAGAACTAGGTAGTCTATAATTTTTATCTTATGGAGTAGATGATGTCATTAAATGATTTCTCGTCTAGTTCACCATTTTTATTTTATCGGAAACATGTGGCTGGCATGACCTGATGTGTTGATTATAGTGGGGATTAAATTTCTTTGTAAAAGCATTAAAGGCAGACCTTTTATTTGCTTATACATAGTGAAAACTCTCAACATATCCCACATCCATAACTGGGTACATACCTACTTTCCAAAGGTAGGTGGTCCTTTAGGGATTCAAACCCAATGATACTTAGGAGATCACATTGGTTGAGAGGATGGGAGGTCAAGCTCATTACACCCTTTTAGGGGGAATTTTTTTTCATACTCCAAGACTCTCTTATATATTTAAGATATGTTCTCAAATCTCTTCCCAATCTCAATACAAGACTGGGTACCGTAACAAAACTATCATAGGTTAAGTCTCTTTATATGCAATGAGAGGGGGTCTAGTTGGTAAATCCATCTATATATATATGAGGTTCTTCATCCATTTCTCTTTTATGGGTAGTTTCTATGTGTTAAAACTATATAACCAGGAACTCCAAAGTTTGTTATTATCTAGGGAGGTGGTTAATATTTAGATGATAGGATTTAGACATTATGAGGTGTCCTACATATCCTGATTTATAATAGGAATCAAAACCCACATAGTTCATTAAACCAAGGTATTTTAACATTGTAATGGAAGGGAAATATATAGAGGAATTGGGGAATTAGATATTGGAAATAGAAACTCAAGGATGTGTCATATGTATCCTAGTTATAGTATAAATCATAGTCTTTATAGTTCAATGAAGTTATAAATCTGACAGTGGATGAGGAAGAATGATCATCTCATAGAATATTTTGGGTCATGATGGATGGAATGTTGGAGACGTGATATGGATTATACCAAGATAGATTCTATTTTGAGCATGGGTTATAGGAAAGTGTCCTATGTATCCTGGTTATAGAAGGAATCATAGTTATCTTAGTTTAGTTGATTAGGGATTACACATTGAGGTTTCCCTTATATGAGGAACATATCATACTATGCCACTGATCAGGGATTACAGACTGTATTTTCCCTTTTTCAATTATATGATCATTGCAATTTCTTAATCCCACAGAATCTACACTTGGTGAGGGAAATAAGGGATGAAAAATAACTTGTCTCACTACTCGTGGATGCGTGACTTATGTGCTGGGACTTCCCTTTGGATATTTATTATGGATATCATGTATTAAGAAGGTTTCATATGTATACAAGTTATATCAAGAATCATATTCATCACAGTTTAATTGAACCGGGGCTTACACATTGAGATTTACCCTTATAGAGGCTGGACAAGGTTATCAATTTCTGGGATGCCCAATTGACTTGGAATTCTTGTCTTCCTAACATGCATTGATTTTATGCTCAATGTGCCTTGATTTTATGATTGAAATATTAGAGGATATATTCATGACATTCCTAAACAAAATCACATGATCCAGTTTTATTGTCCATGGGGAATCACATAATATGGATGGCATGTATGAAGGCCATCACAAGACCAAGGCTGACTTTTCCAGAGGACATTAAAAGACAAGGTTAGTGGATCCTAGAATCCATCGAATAATCTTGACTGACATTCTTGGAGGGCGTCACATGATCCAATTTTCTTGATATGGTTTCATCATGAAATCTGGATAACATGCTTGGAGGTTGTCACGAGAGTCAGTGTGACATGTCTAGAGGGAATTACTTGTCCCGACTAACTTGTTTGGGTTTCATCACAAATGCTAGATGAAATTTATGGAGGACTTCACATGATTTGGATGGCTTGTCTAGAGGACATCATAAGATCCAGTAGAACTATCCTGATACCATCATGAGACGTAGCTGACATGTACTAGTGTCGCCTTATGATCTGGGAAACATGTCTAGAGGAAATTGCATGGTCTAGATGAAAATCCCAGAGGTTTTTGAGAGACATGGGTGGCATACTAGGGGGTGCCATGTGAATTTATATGTCATGTACAAGGGAATTTTGATGATCCAAATAGTATACCAAATGATCATGACGTGACCTGGGTGACATGTCCTGGTGTCATTGCATGACCTTGGTAGTTATTACGAAGTGCACGAGGATCATCATATATGTTCTTCACATAAGTCTCCCATATTTTTTGTATTGGTTGCATATTTTTATTGAATATGCCTTATATTTGTTCAGTTTTTTCTTATTTATGTCTTGAATGATTCAACAGCTATGTGGGATATGCTTCATATAACCCATCAAGAGTCATTCGAGTGATTTGTTATTGATCACATGAAGTGCCTATTCTTGTCACATGATATATTCGAATGTTCTATATACATTACTAGACAAAAAACATTTCCAATCATGAGATTAGAAACTCCAAGAAAACTACTCTGATGCTTGGGTGAACCAGTGGGAGGATCCATGAATACAATTTTTGATACTTGGGTGGGGGGTTTTTAGACCTATACACATCGATTATTCACCGTTTTTCATAGCATGTATTGCGTAAATCCATTATAGAGTCAGTGGATGGATTTGATGTCATGAGTTTCGTGAGATCCTACTGTTGGTCATTCTAGGGGAATCTCATGATTTTTAGTGACTACAAGACCATCCTATCAATTCCTTTTTTATTAGATTATATCCAATTAATTAGGTCTTTCCTAATTATTTTGGCATTCCAAGGGATTTTAACATTGTTAAACCAATATAACCAAGGGGCTTTGTGAGATTATAGTGCCTATTGAAAGGCCTTCGTGTGATCTTAAGTGACTTGTCTAGGAATTTTCATGTGAAAACAATGGATTCCCAAGGGGATTTCATAAGATCAAGTCATCTTGCTGAAGATCTTTTGCGAGGTCTTATAGGGTGCATGATCACGTTACATGAATTTTATGACCTATAGAGGCTCTCTCATTTTCCCTTTTATTTTCATCTTTTATTTGTCAAAGGCTTGGGTATCTTGAGAGCTTGCATGAGTGTTGTTAAAGTAAAAAACTATCCACATTGATGATGCACTATGTGACCAAAAAAGTTTCTTATAGTGATATGTGATCATTTCATGGACACACACTTCTATTTTACTTATGGAGATGAAGGGGGAGCGCAAGACTGCTTGGACATGTATGAAGCCCTTTGCATATAGAGGGTGAAATGCTAGTGGGATCTAATGCATCGAGGTGGACCTGTCTCCATTGGATTGATGTGTCTTGTGAACTTCATGGGGGAATGTAACATGATGTTTAAAACTACAAGAGGACCATATATTTCCCCCTTTTTATTCACTTGTTTATTTTACAAGGGAATGGGGTCTCGTGAGATTGGTTGAGTGTTTTCATGGGAAATCATTATCCTCATCGATATGTGTCCCATTACCAAAAAAGGTATTATGGTGATGTGTGATCATTATCATGGGAAAACCCTTCTGCTTGTCATTGGAGCCAAAGGGGGAGCACATGACCACTTGGACATATCTGAAGCCCTTCATCTGGCGAGGGTGACATGCTAGAAGGCTCTCGCGTGGTGAGGAGGACATGTCTCTATGGGATTTAGGTGTCTTGAGAACTACATGGGGTGAATATAATGATATTTAAAAATGAAATAGGATCCCAATTTTTTTATATTTTCCTCTTATTTTTTATGTATTTTTAGATAGTTTTTCAGGAACTTACCATCTGATAATTTGTGTGACCTATGGGTGCTCATCTGGTAGCTGCCACATGGTCATTTATTGTCTGGAATGAATTCTACAGAGTATAAGGACTTTTTAAAGGGGATCTAAAGGATCTTCCATAGGTTATGTGCTATGCATGTCTCCTTCGTGTTACCTTCTAAAGGTCTCATGATCACGTGTCTCTTATAGGCTTATGCAATCCACGAATTTTTGCCACCTTTTATTCCATTATTTTATAGGGGAAATAATAACCATATTCATGTATTTATCCCCTTATGAATTTTTCGATTCTCATTTGGTGGGATTTAATAGGAGTTCATAAAAATTCCACCATATCATTACATGTGGGAAAGAGACAAGTTTCATAATCATTTCACCATTTCATCACTGCATAACCCATGGAGAAAGTAGTAGTTTTCATAATAATTTTAAAATGGTATAACACATGGAAGAGAAATGGGTTTCATAAAAATCATTTCATCACAAACCATTAAAATAATTAATAATAATTCAATCCTTAGTTAAAATCCATATAAAATCAAAAATTATATCAAGGGAAGTCATCTTATATGGAGAATGATTTTGAAAGGTCACTTGGAACATTTCTTGATGAAAATAAATTTTCTTTGAAAATTAATTTTTAAAAATAAAATTTCATAAAACAGTATGAAAATAATTTTCATTGAAAAAACACTTGAAAAAAAATATAAAGTACACTTAGAAAATAATAATGTTCATGATGGAAGAAAATTCAATTCATTCAATTCATGTTAAAATAAATACTCCTTTCACATATTCAATAAAATCCAAGCACACATTGTTTGGAAAATTACATGAAGATTACTTTAAAAAAAATTGTAAAAAAGTAGAAAATGGGTGAAAATGACAGTAATAAATCATTCCGATAATGTTAAAAAAATTTAGAAAACTTTTTAGAATTTTTTTTGGAAGAAAAATGGTTTTTGATAGAAGAGAGAAATAACAACATTTTTTTTCTTAAAAATATTATTTTAAACTCTAGTGTATATAAAGAGAGTAAAATGAAGTTAAAACATGTATTATCATGACACTACCATAGGAGAATAAAATTTATGAGTTTCTTGAGAGATATATCATAATATTTCATCATTGGAATCATAATCTTAAACAATCCTGATAAAGGATGAGATTGTATCATAAGTCCATTACCACTTTGGTAACATTGAGTCATAAGTCCCATGAAAGAATAAAATTAAATGAATCATAAAATATAATTATAATAAATATATTCATAATATTACATGACAATTGTTCTGTATATAAATCTCATAAAAAGACCAGTGCATAACATAATATATGTCTCATGGAAAGAAAAATGAGACAAAAATCCCTTAACGTTTTGGTAACATTTAAACTGTAAAAACCATGAAATAAAAAATACTATAATGGTTATGTAATTTCCTATAATTTTAAGGGTAATAATCATAAAATAAATTCATGGGAAGTATATTCACCACATAAAAGAAAAATGTGGTGAATATTTCTTTTGCCACACATAAAATAAAAGTGAGACAAAAATCCAGTACTGTAAGTCTCAACTTCTTTCATACATGTTAAAAAATACTATATAACAAATATAATTTTGTTATAAATCTATTAAAGAACCATAATAATAAATATCATACCATTTATGATGTGATTATAACCTTTTATTGCCTGTTTATTAACAATTATATGTCAAAGTCATGTTTTGGGAAATTACTCCATTGTTTTTCGTGTATGTTTTGATTTGTTATTTTTTCCACCTACATTTATCATGTTTACATGACAACCCAAATTATGACCATGATATTAAAATCATATATATTTTGTATATATATTTTTTATAGTGATCCATAAAATTTAGAGATAGAAAATGAAACACACTGCTCATGGAGATGTTAGGTCGTACTTAAACATGAATGTTGTTTCCACTTTCTCAAAAAATTGAAATAAAGAAAATTAAATAATATATTACAATTCTAGAATAATTTTTATGTTGTATATATCACATGTGTTCATTAAACCCATCCTTATTACCTTCTACGTAAAGTGTGAATGAATCACATGGCTTCATGGGGCAGTAGTCCGCCATACACATGTGCGACTACTACTACAAAACATGCCTTTAATAGTACTGTACTTTATCAAAGCTATAAAAAATCACTGATAAAGGTTCCATTTATAAGTGTTAAAAAATATCTAATAAAGGGAACCTTTTATTGGTGCTTTTTTAGTGCTAATAAAAGGTACGTTTTATCAACGCTTTATTTTTAGCGATGATAAAGGGTACCCTTTATCAGATCTTTATTTTTAGTACCTATAAAGCGATCCTTTATGAGAACTTTTTTAATGTTGATAAAGGTATAAATAAAATGAAATAATTAAATACATAGAAAATAATAACAATCTTATTCAAAAAATATAAAAAAATAAATTAATTAAATAACTATTGATAAAAATGAATAAATTGATTATACTATATATAAATTATAAATACTAGTAAATATAATATATTAAATAAATAAATAAATATATATATATGTAAAATGGAAACTAAACAAATAAAAATTAAAAATAAGTAAATTGAGAAAAATATTTAATTTTTTGACAATTAAATAATTATTGATAATGTAAATAAATAGTATAAATTAAATATATAGATATATATATATATGAATGTATATAAATATGATTTATATAATACAAAATTTTTATTCATTACATTAAATAAGAAAATATTTAGTGAACAATGGTTTATAATTAAAAATTAATATGAATTAAAAATATTGACTAATTGCATTGAGTAATGGATATAATTCAATGTCAGTTTATTTTTCAATTTAACATAGATCAAACATGTGTCATATTTATTTCATATATACATAATTAATTAATTTTTATATACAATGCACACACACACAAATATTTATATAATTAATGAAATATTATATAGAAACACACACCAAATATTTATGTAATTTATTCAAATTTTAGTATTCATTTTATAATTTCATTATAACATGATAAATTTAATATATCATGTCTTTAATTTTGGTGAAATTTATTTATTTATTATTAATTTTATTACAGTTATGTATTAATTCATTTTAATGTGTTTTTTTATTTTTTTTGGGAATTTAATCAATTTTTATTATTTATTATATATATATATATATATTTATTATATTCTATTATTTTTAATATGTAATAATCTATATTTTAATATATATTGACATTTTTTGAATAATTTATATTTAATTAATTAAATTTATCCATTTTTTCAATATTTTTAAAGTGTACCAATTTTCAATTATTCAATTTCACTCATTTTTAACATGCATGCACTTAAGATTAAATATTCATTAATAATGATAAAAACATATTTGTAAAAAAATATTTATAAATAAATACATTTATAAATGTATATTTACTATATTGATACATTTATATAATTATAATTATAAATAAATAAGTATTATTTTTTTTAAAATTATTTATATAATTATAAATAAATAAGTATTATTTTTTTTAAAATTATTTATATAATTATAAATAAATAATTATATATATTTAAATAATTAAAAAATTATAATAAATTTATTCAAATAATGAATATACTTACTAGATTTATATATTTTTATATTAAATAAATATATATATAATTACACACATAGATATATAATTATATAAATATTATTATTTTTAAAAGTATTTATATAATTATAAATAAATAATTATATAAATAAATAATTATATATTTCAATAATTATAGGATTATAATAATTATATTTAAATAAATAATATACGTACTATATTTATATATATATATATATATATTTATTAAATAAATATATAATCATATTAAAATATTTACAAAAAAATTTATTTATAATTATAATTATAAATCCTTTATTAGCCCTTAGGTAATAATCCCTGATAAAAGAAATATTTGTCTATGATTTTTAGAACTGACAAAGCTCTATCATTATCAATGATAAAAAGATCTCTTAAATATGTCTTTTATCCGGGATAATTAATTTAGCACCGATAAAAGAGATCTTTATCAGTGATTTTTTAGAAGCACTGATAAAAGGGTCCTAATCTATTTAAATAACCCTAACTAGTCATGAAATCGTCATGATATCTGAAGCTTTCTGTAGAATACACCCTCTATCGGTGCTCCTCCTTAGTGAATTGAAGCTCAAATTAAAGATCATATCAAGGCTTTAACAATTCCAAATATCAAATCTGAGGCTCGCATGATTCAAGGGTCAAACAAATATATGGCTCAAAAAATTTCTAGGTTCTTGATATCGTCACATTCTATCACATGATTCAAAGAATTAATCCATGGTATTTTATTTTCTCCTCCTCTACCTCACACATTGATTTATTGTTTGATGATATCTATTTGAGTTTTTCTATCAACATTTTTTCTTTACCATCAACATATCCTTGTGGTCAACAACATTTATTGGGGATGTTTGGTTGAAAGGATATAGGGTTGTCAGAGCTTGAGTAATAGGTGTGAAAGAGTGTCTATCCAAAACTCTTAGCCTCCTCTCTTGAGTTTCCATGTGATATAGGGAACAATATTTTAATTACTAATTATTTTATCCTTCCATTTGATCTAGGCCATTTACCGTGCACATTCACAATATTTATAGACTGATAAGAATTTTTATATCTATTTTCGTTTGATTTAATTGAACATTTTATGGAGATAAAAATCCCGATCAAGAGTTTCTTCACTATAAGCCTCCATGTTTTCAAGGGATTATGATACTAAATAGATAGAGGATTTGGTGGAGAAAATTGAGAGGATCTTTGACACCCTCATGATTCCACCTTCCATTAAGGTAAAATTTTCTATTTTTATGCTTGATTGTCCGAGCCAAAGAATATGTGAGATGATGGTCCAATATAAATAAAATAAAAATATATAATGGAAATACCACTTTAAGGAAGGCCCATATTCCTTAAAACCCTAAAATATCTCACCCGAATATTCCAATTAAAACTTGTGAGTAAGTTTAGAGATAACTCACATTTGAAGATTGATAGTTTCATCAAATGTTCACAGCCACGTAATAGAGCATATCCAAGATGAAGTATGAATAGGGGCGACCAAAGGGTTATTTTATTTAAATCTCTATTTTTTTAATTATTAAAAATATCCCCATTCTAATTAGTAAAATGAATATATAATTTTTATCTTGTAATCATAAAAAAAACCTCAACCCACCCTTTTAAAGTCATTAATTAAATGTATCATTTTCTAATATGATCAATTTTTCACTATGACATATCAATTTCCCCTTTAAAAAACAATTACCATAACTTTTTACTAACGCAAAATTAGAATATGGTTAGGATAGTTTTCTATTCAATTTTAAAAATATATACATATTTAAAATGATAACCCACTGATTAATAATTCTTAAAAATTAATTCATTTACTTCATCTTACATTTAATAAGCACTGTGTATGTTTTACTTTAATTCATTTAAAAAGAGATCATTCTTTAACATTTCCATTTATTTACAACATATTTTAAATGTAAACAATTTATCTTAAGAGATACACCATTTATAAAATAATAAGTACCCTTTTAACTTTCCAAAAATATTTACTTATATCAATTTACCTATCATATGAGAAAAACAACCAATATCTAATGTGAAAGGATGTTTCTTTTGTAAATCATTTTGTGTGACATCAATTATAAATTCCTCTTACATTACATTCCTTTTCATATCATAAATTTCTAATTATTTATTCACATTAATACATGTTTTAAATTTTTTTGACAATCCTTCATACAACCGTTTAATTGGTCACTTGTTCATTAGAGTCCATTCAATGGTTGAAATTCATCCTCCAATTTTACTTATGAAGATTCATCTCACTTTGAAACTATTTTTTAAGGGTTGTTCATCTCCCATTTAACATAAAACCTCTATATCTTCCATAATTATTATTATTTTTTTCATTATGACTAAAATTTTATACTATGTGCCCAAAATCACCATAGATCCCATAATGGCCATGAAAATGAAATTTTACTAAAATTTCTACTCTTTGTCTGCTTGAAAATAATTCTTTTTTTCAACCTATCTAAATATAATCCTTGAATATATTTATCAAATAATAATTTTGAGATGTTTAAAACCATTATCATTATTAGCTATATTTATTTCCTAAAATTATTTTGTCCATTCCTTATAAAATTTTAATTGAAATTATAATTTTGATATGTTTTCATATATTTGATATAACATTAATATTAAATGTAATAATTCATTATGTTGTTACATCACTTGTTCCAAAAAATAGAATAGAGGTTATCAAATTATATATATGTTAGAAAAATTATTAGAAATTATTTTGAGGTTTTCATCATTTTAGGTGTACATGTATCAGTTCCACCCCTAGGAATATGTGATTACCATCCATATTTATAAAATAACTATTTATTTATTAAAATGTTTTATTAATACATTTTTATATCTTCTAGTTTATCAAATGATAGTTTGTTATTCTTGTTTATCATATCTGGATTCTTTATTACTCCTTAATTTCTTATATTATATTTTTATTTGTTTATGGGATTTAAGAAGGACTTTATGGCTGATTTTAATAGTGTTATAAAGAGTCTTAGTTAGAGTATTGAAAGTATTAAAAGTGGTATTTATCCTATAAATATAGAATTCATAAAGTCCCCAAAGTTTAATATATCACAATATTTCCTTGCTAAGGCCCCTTGAATCATAGACAATAATGTTTATGCCCCAAAAATCTCAACTTAAATACGACATAAGTTAATAACTTATGTCAGTGGTGTAATTCTTAAAAATGGGTGGCATTTCCACATTTAGATAACATAATGTAGTACCACTTGCATCCTCATTAAATTCATCTTCTGAATAGTTATTATTGCAGTTTTTTTCTTAAGACTCACCCCATCTCTTTTATGTTACTTGTACTACACTAAGAATTAGTCATCACATGTATGACTACTACTTAGAGTATTTCAAGAAACATAGGTGCATGTCTACAAGAGATGGATGATGTGTGTCAAACAACAAAAAAAGAAATGATAAATGTTCAAGAGACAAGTTTATGAGGACAAAGGTTTTATATAACTTTCACCTTTGAATTATTTAAAAGGAAAACACCTACTATAGAGGAGAAATTATTTTCTTAAATTCAATTACCCATTTTTTCAAAGAATACTGAAATCATTTGAAACAATCAAATCTTAGGTTTCCCTTATTAGAATCATCTATAACTATAAATTTTGATAATGAATATATTATGTGTATTTATTTTTTTATAATACAAAATTAATATTTTATGATTCCATTCAGATGGAGATGAATTAAAAATGGATGCACACTAATCATTTTAAAAAAGAGTGTGAAGATGAGTTAAAGTGTTCATCAATATTTCAATCAAGCATGCATACGACCCTTCTAAAATAATTTTTCTATGTTTATATTGTTTTTATTCAAATCAAATTAGTCTAGAAAAGTTGGAAGAACATTTTATTTTTCATGAAATAGATTATAGAAATGATGCTACCTCTGCTCAATCATAGAGGTAATATTGATGTTTTCATAGTAAAATCATTATGTATAAAATTAATATATATTTTTCATATTTATGTATATTTTATTTATTTTTAGTATTACTCACATAAGATGTTTTTTTATACTAGTGTATTATTTTTTTCAAATTGGGGCGATCTGTCCATATTTTATGCCTTTCTATACCAAAACTTTCATAGAAATTTTCTCTCTCAAAACCTTTTCACCCCTATAGTATTGGCATTTATCACTTTTCTTCAAGTTCCCTCCAATTATCAATCATAAAGGTAATATTTATGTTTTCACAGTAAAATAATTGTCCCTAGAATTAATGTATCATTTCATATTTATGTTTAATTTATTTCTTTTTATTATTACTCATATAATAATTGTTTTATTATACATGTTAATTCTTTTGTTCGAGTTGCTGTGGTTCTTTTAAAATACCGACACTACATATTGTGTCAATGTTATTAGTTGAATATTCTTTCTCATTATTGAAATTTATAAAATTACAGGATGATCATGTTCCCATTGTGGTGAATTCTCCAGATATAATTAGCACATGATCTTTCTCTACTCTTCTGGATTTCAACAACGAGAAAGCTTTTTCACCTAAGAACATCAATTCAATATACATTGTTGGAATTTTGATAAATAAAGGTAATTTAAATAATGGTAACATTGGAAATTAGGATTTTTTTGATACATTGGGATGTGTGGGAATCGGTCATAGCTAAATCTAAAACACAATGTGACTAGTATGACTCCAAGTGCTTCTGTTTTTAAAAAAATTGACATGATTTTTCGTAAAAAATACAACTAACATACTCATAACTGAGAAAAAAATATTCATATTATTTAGATAATTTAATAAAATGATCCGTAACTCATTTTTTACATGTATAAATTAGCTTCTTCTCAATCTGATACATGACGTTCATGGTATGACTAAAATTGTCCATTACTAGTTTAAAATTGTTATTTTAGTTCAAAAAGTATCACTCATTAAAAACTAAGAAAATATGTTCATATTTTATTGATAATTTATAAAGTTAATTGATAAATAATTTGTGATGTATAGTAATTAGTCTCATGTCAAACCGATACACGATGTGATTAGTATGAGTTAAAGTGCATGTTTTGAGTTTAAAAAGAAATTTTAGTAAAAAAATTGGCATATTCAAAATTAAGAAAATTAATTCATATTGTTTTGATACTTTAGTAAAATGATCTATAAGTCATTTTATATTAATAATAATCATATACACCTCAATATGACATAAGGTGTGACCGTTATGACTACAAATGCTTCTTTTTTATTTAAGATTAACATCAATTTTAGTAAAAAGGAAAATTGAACTACTCAAAACCACGAAAATGAATTCATATAGTTATTATACTTTAGGAAAATTATCTATATGTCATTTGTAACATTAATGAATCATCTAAACCTCAATCTAATACACTATATTCCTAGTATGGATCAAAGTGTCTGTTATTAGTTTAAAATTGACATCTTTGTTCAAAAGGAATGTCTCATTGAAAACTAAGAAAACACACTAATATTTTCTTTATAATTTTGGATATTGATTCATAAATAATTTTTGACATATAGGAATCAATCTCACATAGAAACAATACATGATGTGATCAGTATGTGTCAAAGTGATTGTTTCTATTTTAAATTGATATTTTAGTAAAAAATACTAGTAACATACTCAAAACTGAGAAAATGGATTTGTAATGTTTTGATACTATATGAAAACAATCCATATGTAATTTTAGATGGGTTGAAATCATCTTAACATCAATCCAATTCATAGTGTGACTGATAGCACTAAAAGTGCATCTTTTTATATAAAATTGACATTAATTTTAGTAAAAATGACAACTAACATGCTAAAAATTGAGGAAATACATTTTTATTGTTTTGATATATTAGTAAAATTATCCATATGTCATTTGTGATATATAGGAATAATCCTCACCTAAATCTGATACATGATGGGCTTGGCATGACTCAATGTGTCCATTATCAGTTTGAAATCTTCATTTTAGTTGAAAAAGTGTAACTCACTGAAAAATGAGAAAACATGATTGTATTGACTTGATAATTTAGGAAAATGATTTTAATGTGATTTTTGATGTGTATGAATCGGTCTCACATCTAACCGATACAAGATGTGATCAGTATGAGTCAACGTGTCTGTTTCCAATTTTAAATGACATTTTAGTAAAAAGGGCTAGGGACATAATCAAAATAAATAAAACACATTAGTATTACTTTGATAAATTAGGAAAAATATCCATATATCATTTTATACATTTATAAATAATCCACACCTCAATCTGACACATGGTTTGACCGGTATGACACCAAATGAATCTTTTTATTTAAAATTGACATCAATTTTAGTAAAAAAGACAACTGACCTACTCAAAATTGAGAAAACACATTCTAAATATTTTGATAATTTAGTAAAATGATCCATAAGTCATTTATGAGTATTAGGAATCATCCCCAATTGAATCTGATACATGATAGGCCATTTATTACTCAATGTGTTCGTTATCCGTTTAAAATCCATATTTTATTCCAAAACATTTCACTCACTAAAAAAAAGAAAACATGCTCATATTTTCTTGATAATTTAGTAAAATGATTAATAATTCATTTGTGACATGTAGGAATTTGTCTCACATTAATCCAATACATAATGTGATCGATATGAGTCAAAGTTCATGTTTCCAATTTAGAATATCTTTTTGGTAAAAAAGATAAGTGACATACTAAAAATTGAGAAAACACATTCATATTTTTTTTATACTTCATGAAAATTATTTTTATGTCATTAGAGACATATAGGGATCTAATTCACCTCAATTAAATGCAAAATATGATTCATATAACTCCAAGTGCATCTTTTTATTTGAAATTGTCATCGATTTTAGTAAAAAAAGAAAATTGACCTACTCAAAACCAATAAACCACAATCAAATTGTATTAATACTTTATTAAAATGATCCATAATTAATTTTTAACATTTAGTAATTATCCACAGATCCATAAGATACATGGTGTGCCCGGTATGACTCAATGTGTCCATTTTTAGTTTAAAGTTGACAATTTAGTTCAAAAAGTGTCACTCATTAAAAAACTAATTTTTTTTGCTTGGGTTGTGTTTATATTTTTGGAAACTATTTATGTCATTTGTGACATGTAGGAATCAATATCACATCTAACTAACAAATTATATGACCAGTATGAATAAAAGTGCATGTTTCTAGTTTGAAATAAAATTTTAGTAAAAAAGATAAGCGACATAATCAAAATAGAGAAAACACACTCATATTGTTTTGATACATTAGGAAAATGATCCATAAGTCATTTGAGACATATAGGAATTATCCACACCTCAAACTAATGCATGGTGTAACCGGTATGAATCCAAGTGTGTCTTTTCAATATATAAGTGTCATTTTAGTTTAAAACTCGCATTACATCACCAAAACCAATAAAAAGAACCACGATTGTATACTCATCATTTTATCTGAAAAAATTAATTTATTTCATTATTATTTTTATAGTAAACTTATTTATATTACATCAGTTAAGGGAGGTTAAATAAAAAAAAACCTACCTAAATGTACTTGAGGAGGCATGAATCTGAGGCCTCTTAAACACCACCACATGACACAACTACTGGGCTGAAACTGTAGGGATTTACCTTATACTTATTTAATTAATTTTCACATAGATAATTCTTGAATATGAAAAATAAATGGTGTGACATGTAATAATCAACTGCAACTCAATCTGATACACAATGTTCCCGGTATGACTCAAAGTTTAGTTTCAAATTAACACTTTCTCTTAATTTATTTCTTTATATTATTACTTACATAAGAATTATTTTCTTATACAAGTGTGTTCTTTTGCTTGAGTAGGTGTGGTTTTTTTGGTAAATATCATGAGTTATGGTCCTGATTAAAAGACAAAGGAACATTGATGTTTTTGAATTAATGTAATAATTTGTACTTATGTAATTGTATAAACCAATGTTTTAAATGTTTACAATATAGTGTTTTTTATTTTATTTGTGTTGTAAATTTCATATAATTTTAATTTTTTATTGGTGTTTGATTTTTTTTGATATGTGGTGGTGTTTCTAGTGCTATGATGTGTTATTATAGCACATTGCACTGGTGCTGCAGTGTGCTATTACAACACACAACATTATGCCCATTTATCAATGATTTTAAAAGAATTTATAAAAGAACCATTTATCATCTATTTTACAAATTTTGATAAAGGTACCCTTTATCAGTGCTCCTAAATGCGCCAATAAAGGTCCCCTTTATCGGTACTAAATAAAAGTGCTAATAAATGTCTTCCTTTATTAGGGCTTCTAAAATCATTAATAAAGGACCCTTTTTTAGCAATTTTTTATTACTGATAAAGGACCCCTTTATGAGTGATTTTTTAGTATCGATAAAATACTAGGTCTTTTAATATCACTTTGGTAATCAATGCTTCTCTAGCATTGATAAAGACTATTTTTAGTGCTGTTAAAGGCTTATTTTGTAGTAGTGGACATTACTGTATTCCTACAGAATTAATATTATGAAGGTATGCATGATATAATAATTAAATAAGAATAATAATATCATAAATATCATATAAAAACATTTAATTCATCATTATAACCATCCATGAGAGGTGGTAATGGAAAAAATGAATAACATTGGTTCAGGAGGTGGTAGTCCTCTGTACACACGAATGATGATTTTATAACACATTTGATGAAAGGGGAGATGGTTGTAGTTAATTAACACAACATTTAAAAATATCAATATATGTAAGTTACTAATTTTATTATATCCTCATTTTTTAATAAGTATTTAAGGTGTTTGAGGAAAAAATAAAATAGAAATTATCAATGAAGAACTTTTGCTCTTCCTTGGGTAATGACCTTAGTTTTGAAAAGGAATCCTTCAATGGTTGGATATATAAACAAACTAAGTCTAATAATATGATAGGTTTGAATTTTTTATGTGATTTACACATGTCTTGTATGAACCAAAATGGTTTTATGGTTTTAAGAAGAGATGAGAGTGGGTGACCTTTTATAAGCGAGGTGAGTAGCACACTTGCAATGTTTTGAAAAGAAAAAGAACTACCCACCTTTTTCTCATAAACCATGATAAAAAAATAGAGTATTTTCATTAATTAGGCATGATAGGGTCTAAATATTTCCTAAAAAAATATTTTTATAAAATTAATTATCTCATTTTAACACTTATATTTTTAGTTTAACCCATGGTAAACCCATTTTATCCTAACCCTGATAATTAATTTTTATTGTTTTCACTATTCATTTTTTTTGATAATTAAGCTTTCCTTATTAGATAATATAAATAATTATGATTCCAAATTTTGAGTCTATTTTTCAAAATTCAATTCATAGAAGTTATAAAATTAAATTTAATCTTAATCCTGTAGACTCGATGAGAAAGCATGTTTTCAAAGTGAAAATGTTTAAAAGTTTATAAGGTATTTATATCAAAATTCAACATAAAAATGATTATGATTAACTAAATTGTATTAATAGATATATAATTTAACAAATTTCACTTTAATTATAAATTAAAATATATTTTTAACTTTAAAAATAAATTTAATGAAAAATATGTCTTCTATTAAAATTCAGTATTTTCACTATTCATCAAAAAATTACTTTTTTCAAAAATTATAAAAAATTCACCCTAAGATAATTTTGATATAATGATTTTAAAAAATAATATTATTTTATCAAATATATTTTCTCAAAGTTTCAAAAATTAATTTTATTTTCGTTCACAATTTTTTTTTTGACAAAATAGTGTTTCTGAAACATATAAAGACTTTATTGAACAATCATGTAATTTTTATAATTTTTCTCTTTATATAGATCCATTGTAAATAATATTTAAAAATTATTTATCATTATTCATATTACTAAGTTTTATGGAAAGGTTATGACATTTTCATTTGAGAAATATTAATAATATATCACTATTTTGTTAAAACTTAGTTTCATGTGTAACACAAGCTAAAATGAGTGTTGCATGTAACAAAAGATTAAATATGTATTCCATGTAAGAAAAGATATAAAATAAATTTATTTTTATTCAAAAAAATAATTCATAGAAACTTGAGGGGTTATAATGGGGGTACACGATAACTTTCTTTAGTCAGTATTGGAGGGTAAACATGTATTTTTAACCTCAATTCCTAAAATATTTCCCTGATAAAAGAATTGGTAAATAAAAAAAAATTTATATTTAATTGAAATAAATTAAACATTTAAATCTCAACAAGTAACTCTTACCTTGATAAAATGACATTTATAATCAACTTTCTTTGATCTAGAATGTTGAAAATAATTTTTTTAAAGATCAGTTTCACTTTGAATTTCATAAATAATCTTCACTGTTTCTCAACATTCACCCTAAAATATTACAACTACACTTTCTAAAACATATTTTGAGTGTATTCATGTGTATAAAAAACATATTTAGATTCATTTTTACTTTATATTATTGATATTTGTTTCTTAACTGGACAATAAAAAACACTCTCCCAAGAAGAATGCTCCTACGAATACTAATTTTTGATCATTAGAATCACCATACCAAAGAGAATCTATAAACCCATATAAGTTTATACTTTTAATTTTCTTATACAAAAAGGAATAATTCAAAGTTCTACTGACATAACTTAAAATTCCCTTGGACATAGTCATTATAAATCATATAGATCACTTTTCTACCTAGCACATAATGTCCCTACATAAAAATGTCTGGTTATGATGTTATAAGATAGAGTAAACTTCTTATCAACATTTAAATTCCTTTTGAATAATACATTATTAATATTTTACATTACTCATCTTTATATAGATAGAAATGGGTATAAAAACTTCCTTTTATTATTCCATTCTAAATTTCTTCAAAAAATCATTGATATAATTTTCTTATGATATGATGATGTATCTACCTTTTTATAAAACTTTTAGTCCTAGAATGAAATTCAAATATCTAAGTATTGATATCACATGGTTCTTTTTCATTAGTTCATCAAATTATTTACAACTTTATCCCTATCACCAGCAAGAATTTCTTCATCAACATTAAAAATTTCCATTAGGGTACTTGTACTCATTTAATTCATATAAAAGTTCTTATAAACTTTTCCACTTGATAATTCCAACTTTTTTAGGCAAAAAACATGTTTTTAATACCAGGAACAAGGTTCTTATTTCAACCAAAAAAAATATTTATTTAGTTCACCTGCTATGGTTCTATCGTTATTGTGAAGTCCCAAACCTGTAATTCTAGATTCAACACATGAAAATGATCTATATTTTTTATATAAAATAAACTGAACAAATACAAAATATTTAATACATTCTAGGACCTTTTCCAGTCTAGGTTTTGGAGAATTAGACAAAACATACATTTTTATCAGAGATATAAAAACAATAAGTAAAATAAACCAAAATACTTCAAAGGTGATAACTCCGTAAGATAAATGAATGCCTTTGTAAAACTCTAGTAAACTTATGAAAATAAGTTAAGAAAAGGTGAAAATAATTACCCAGTATAGAGTTTTCAGAAATACAAGTGAAAAATACCTTTATAAAATATTACAATACATTGAAAATAATTATACCTTGAAGATGATTTAACAATAATCTAATGATTTTTGGAAAAAATTAAATAAGCTTTTGAAAAAAACCACGGAACCACTTGAAACATAGAACTATGTTTGGGCCTAACCACTTTCTTAAGGGACAAGTTCACTACCCAATCCCTTTCATGTTTACCATATCCATGTTCCAATTTTTATAAAAACATTTTATGCTTTACATACCTATATATATATATAATTTTCATTTTAGTTTTTCTTTAAAAACATATTCATACATTAAATATATAGACACATATATTTATAAATAAGTAAATAAATATTAAATTTATTAGGAAATCAAGTGAGAGTCTTTATACTATAAAAACTCATGTTAATTAGCCTTTTTATGTATTGTTAATAAAAAATAATTGACATCCATGTATTCATATTTTCATTCATAACCTCAAGAAATGGTTTTTTAATGAAAAGTTAAACTTTATCATTTAAATACTCAACCTTGATAAGGATACTAAATACCCATATATATGAATCAAAATATAATGTCTGATGTTATAATTTTATACATAAATTAATAGTGATTGAAAATTTATAATCACATAAAATATTAGATAAATAATCATAATCATGCACATAAAATTTTAAAAGAAACATTTTAAACAAAAAAATTCATCCATGAATTAATTGAATATATAATCTTGTATAAGATCATGATTTCAAATTTTACCCATATTCAAACATGATTTTCTTGCACATTCAAATCATGTATTAATGGTTAAATATTTCTATATATATATATATGCTTAAATAAAATAAACATAAAACCATAATTTAATATATACATAAATATGAGACATGGAATTTATAATACACATAATAGGAGAAATAAATTCATTTTATACCAAACATTGATAAAAATAATTATAAACCCTTAATTCCCAAAGATCATAAGTATGTGGTTAATACCTTTTTTTGAACATCTTATATTCATAATAATAATTTAGAAAAAAATAAACCTTGCAATAGAATCATGATTTCAAATTAAAACACAATTTAATAAATTTAAATCCCTTACAAAATTAAAACTATAATATAATATTATTTTCAAAATAAAGATCTTATTTATAAAAACAAAATCCCTATGATATTTATAAATTCACATTTAATCATAAATTAAGAGATCTAAAATAAAAGAAATAAAACCCTTATAGTAGAATTAGCATGAAATTAAACAAAATTTTAATAAATATATATCCATTACTAATTTGATAATCATGAACCACAATTTTAAAGTAAATTAATTTAATATCAACCTTAATTGATTTGCAAAAAAAAGTTGAAGAACATATTTTGTAGACGCTTCACACACACACTCACTCTCACACCGAACTGACAATTGGTTTTTTTAATTTTTTATTTCCACTGGAGTATGTATTTTATATCCATAACCTCCTCTTTCAAATATTTAAACAAATAGTAAAACTGTAGACTAGAGAGATATTTTCAAAATAGGGACACACAAGCTTATAGAGAAAGCTGCGTATAGGGATGCAGACTACCAAAGAAAAACGATTCAATAAAATAATTTAAAAAACCTTAACAAGATTTCTGAATTAGTTGAATTTACATAAATGAACCAAAATAAAAAGTGTTGTATAAAAGTAAGGAAGTATACATAAAAAAAACCACAGTTTAAATAATGAAAAAGGGTATTGAAAAATAAAATAAGAAAAAGATGTGCATATCATTGTTAATCTGAGGTTGACAACTAGATTCAGACAAAAGAAACCTATCTCAAAGAAATATGAAATTAAGAGACGAATAATAGGTTTGGACCTTTACTGCGGCCAAGCCTTGACTTCATTCAGACCGCTTTCCCATTAAGACTTCACATAGACTCTCTCTTGACCTAGTTCATACCCTTTTCTGGTGATCTATCTTCATCCCAGATGAATCCATACTGGTGACCACAACCCTATGACATTGCTCAAATATTATCCGTCAGTAGCCAATCTTGCTCTTACTCCTCATCGTTCATGAATCCTCATTAGTGCTCCACATCCCTTCTGAGATCGATCCATGTTTCATATCTCATCCAGAGTTGAGAATATTTATTCTTCCTCACGCTCAACCTTCAGGAAAACAATCCCCAGAATCAAGACCCTATTTCAATTTCCCCCAAATTCATCCCCTTATTTATCACAATTTATTATTATTATTATTATTATTCATTTTATTTTAAATAAACCTTTATTCATATATCATTTTTATATATATTATAATTTGAATTTTTTTAATAACAATACTCATATTATAATTTTAAAATTATACAAATATATCTTTATTACCTTGAAAATTTTATTTATTTAATATATTCTTATTTTCATAATTTTTATAATATTATATATATTTTAAAAAATACTACCCTTAATATTCATAATCTAGATTAAAAATATTAATCATATTCATAATTAAAAATAATTAATTTATATTTAACAAAATATATTGGTTTAAAAAAATTTTCATTTGACATAATTTTTTATAATTCAAGTCTATTTAAAAAAAATAATAAATTAAATACTCTTAAATCAAAAGATACCACATTTATGAAATCAGTAATTTAGTTAAACACAAAGATTATTTCTTAAAAATAAAAATTTATTTAAAAATACTATAACATATTATATGAAAAAGATTTAATTGATAAACTAATTTAATAAATCAACATTTATAATACAAGGTAATTTTATATCTAGTATTTTTGTAAGTGTTATTATAATTTTAAACATTCCAAATAACTTATAATCAAAATTTATTTGATTAACTTAAATCACTTAGTTTTATAAAAGATATAACTTAAATTATTTAATTATAATTAATTTATTAATCACTAAGAAATTTATAAGATGTTATATTCTTCCCCCCTTAAAATAATTGTGTCCTCACAATTATTTTATCACGCTTAAGAAAATTATGAATATTCATCTTCAGAATTAAGAAAAACTAGATTTTAGAGACTTTTATACTCTACCGCCATCATCTAATCTCCAAAGTTGTCTAGAACATCATGCTGATACCATCTGTGAAGCCGCAAACCCACACTTTTGGATTCAACATATTAAAATGATGCATATTTTTTTTAAAAAATAAACTGAACAAATACACAACATTTAATACATTCTAAGACCTTTTCTGGTCTAAGTTATAGAGAATTAGAAAACCCTACATTTTTAAAAAAGCAGTAAAAAAATACAGAAAAATTAACAAAAATAATTTGCATGTGCTAACTTCATAAGTAGAATGAATGCCTTCAGAAAACTCTACTAAACATGTGAAAATAAGTTTAAAACAAATGTTTAGCATAACTGACCGGTAAGATGTTTTCAAAAACTCCAGTGAAAAATACCATTGTAAAATACCTTTAAAATATATTATAATACTTTGAAAAATAATTATACCTTGATGATTCTTTAAAAATAATCCAGTTATATTTGGAAAACATTAAGAAAGCATTTGAAAAATCCACATTGAGGCCACTTGAAACATAAAAGGTTTTCTAAGCCTACAAAGTTTCTTGTGGGGTGAGTTTAATCCCTACTCCCTATCATGTTTACCACCACCAAGTTCCAATTTTTATAAATTTTTTTTGATATTTCCTTACCTTTATATATAATTTTCACTGGAGTTTTTCATTAAAAACATATTCATTCCTTAAATACATATACACTTACATTTATAAATAAATATATAAGTATTATCTATCTTAAGAAATCACATGTGAGACTTGATTCAATCAAAACTCATGTCAATTAGCCTTTTCATAGACTATTAAAAAAAATAATTAACAACCATATATTCATACTTTAATTCATAACCTCATGAAATAAATTTTTATGAAAAGTTAACCTTTCTCATTTAAATACTCATCCTTGAATAAAGATATTAAATACTTATTTACTTGATTCAAAATATAATGTATGAAAGTATCATTTTATGCATAAATAAATAGTTTAAATGCATGAACCCTTCACCTAAAATAATAAATATTGTAAATTGATAATCACATATAATATTAGATAAATAATAATTATCATTCACATAAAATTATAAAAGAAACATTTTAAATAAAACATTTCATCCATGAATAGATTTCAAGTATCATCTTGTATAATATCTTGACTTTAAATTTAACCCATATTCACACATGATTTACTTGCATATTAAAATAATGTATTTATGGTTAAATATGTCTATATATATATATATTTATATATGCTTAAATAAAAAAAAATAAAACTAGAAATTAATATATACGAAAATATGAGACATGGAATTTTTAATACACATAATAGAAGAAATAAATTCATTTTTATAAAAAACTTTGATAAAAAAATATAATCCCTTACTATCTAAAGATCATAAGTATGTGGTTCATACCTTGGTTTTATAATTTCATAAATTCATAATCCTAATTTTAAAAGCTAACCCTTGCAGCAGAATCATGATTTCCAATTAAAAAAATTAATAAATTTATATCCCTTAAAAAATTAATACTTTAATGGAATATAATTTTTAAAATAACCATCTGCTTAATAAAAATAAATTCCTTTACAAAATTATAAAATCAAATTAAATCATAAATTAAGAGATCTATAATAAAAATAAAAACAAACCCCTATAACACAATTAGAATGAAATTAAACAAAATTTTAATAAATAAATATCCCTTACTAATTTGATTATTAGGAAACATAATTTGAAATTAAATTAATTTAATATCACCCTTACTTGATTTTTATACAAAATCTAAAGACCTTCTATTACTGATTCACATACACACCCACTCTCACACTGAACTGACAATTAGTTTTTCAATTTTTCATTTTCACTGGTGTACGACTTTTATAGCCATAACGTCTACTATGAAATATTTATAAAAATGGTTAAACTATCGACCATGTATAGATTTCCAAAAAAGTGACACACAAGATTGTGGAGAAAGCTACATATAGGGATACAGAAAACTGAATTTAAATGATTCAAAACAACAATTTAAAATAACCATATCAGGCTATCTAAATCAGTTAAATTGACATCAATGAACCAAAATAAAAGTTATAGTCTAAAATAAACGAAGTATACATAAAATGGACCACAATTTCAATGATGAACAAAAGACACTGATGAATAAATTAATGAAAACACATGAATATCTTTGTTAATTTGATTTTGAGAACTAGATTCATATAAAAGACACCTAACTCATAGAGATCTGAAATTAGGAGACAAAGAATTGTCCCACACCTTTATCGCAGTCGATCCCTCACAATATTTAAACCTCATTTGTGTTCAGAATACATTCAGAATCTCTCTTGACCTAATTCTAACCCACATATGATGGCCGATATTCATCCCAGATGAATCCATACTGACAAATGCAACCCAAAGATGTCTCTTGGATCTTCTTCACCGATAGCTGGTCTCATTCGGACTCCTCACCAAGCTTGAATCCTTTTTAGTGATTGACATCCATTCTGATATTGATCAATGCTTCGACTATTGTTTGAAATTAAGACGCTCGGTATAAGTCCCCGGCCTTAAACCTTACTTAATATTGAATTAAATGAATAATTCACATTGAGGATCTTTTCAGGTTTAGAGTCTTAGAGAATTAGGAAATAACTATTACATCTCAAAAGATTACAAAGTAGACACTTCTACTATGTTTCCATAAAATAAAAACTCTTAAAAAAACATGTTTAGTTCCATGTTTTAGATAGCCTGAATTTCCCTTGATCCCATCCTTGACCCTAATCCTCATTAAGTCCTGTGAAAAACATTTAAAAAAAAACATGGGGTGAGCATAAAAAGCTCAGTAAGGGATACACAAACAATGAAAACTGTTAGTTTTTCAAACATCAAGTAAACCATTTATACTTTATCAAAGTAATACCTTCACCTTCATGAATTAGTAAAAATTATTCACTGAATAAAATATCATTACTTACCCTTTTGTAACCAAAAGATTACCATAAAACCCATATAAATAACACATAACATATAAAGGTAACTTGGGACATAAACATACTTAAGTGGAATAACCATACGGTTGAATTCCACACATATCACTTAATGGAATAGCCATACGACCAACTTCCATACATACTTAATGGAATAACCATACGAACGGCTTCCATACCCAATGCATTGGAGGTTATAACGTAACCACCTGTCCTGGTATTCACGACACCACCCGTCATATGGTTTATCACGTAACCACCCATCAAATGTCCAAGTACCATTATAAAATCATAAGACATAAAACAAATATAAAGGAAAGAAAACATTTCCACAATTTGATCAAAATATATCACTTAAATATATTGACATAACAAATCCATTAAAAAAACCATTTTCAATACCAAAATAAAAGAAAATAAAAACATGGTATTTATTTTTCATTAAAAGGTAATGACTTGTAGAGGAAGCCGGATCTCAAATAATGGCCACGGCGGCGGAGAAGTCATTGTCACCACATACGTACGACAAAAACATTTCCTTTTGTCGTTTAGTAAAAAGATTCGTATAAAAAGATTACTTTTGAATAAATGTAAAAGTCAAATGGGTTTATACACCTTATAAAATAAATTTGTGTATAAAACGAAAAATGCCTCAATGAAAAGTGATTGAGACGAAGTCCCTTACCTCGGGTCCGACTTGACTCGATCGTTCTTTAACGTACTGAATAATAAACATGAGTTAATTTCTATTTTCATAAGAACCTTTTTAGAGTTCATTATTCCTTTTATATCATTTATTTCCTTGTTATAAAAATTATTTAATCATTTAAGTTAATAATGTTTGTTTTGTCGATATTTGGTCCTTAAGTCAAAAGTGGACTTCTTACAATTACATGTTGTTCGTGTAGTCAAAGGTTCATTATATCCAGAATGACATTCCTGATTTGGATATCATATATATAATATATATCTAGCATATACATGTATTTATAATATCACATAATAATTTAGAGGTAAGAAATGAAATGCACCGCTCATGGAGACGGTAAGCCGTACGTACACATGAACGCTACTTTTATTTCTATGTCATATTAATGGAATTAAAACTAAATGAGAGGTATGTATATTTTAATTCCAGAATTATATTAATCATTTAGATGTAACATAAATCATATATATCCATTATATATATGTACTTATAATAGTACATTACATTTGGGGATAAGAAATGAAATGCACCGTTCATGGAGACGGTAAGCCGTACGTACGCATGAACGCTACTTTCATTTCTATATCATACATTAATGGAAATAAATAATAATTATATATAGGTATATTATAATTCCAGTATAACATGATATATAATAACTTTAAATCCATCCTTTATACATCCCACATATGGCATTAACGAATCAAATCACTTTGAGGGGGCGATAATCCGCACTTCCTAAAATGAAGATATCGCGTATACCCATAATGGGAGCCATAAAGGTATGCTAAAAATGAAAAATACAGAAGCTTAAGTAAAACATTAAAATATTATATATCACATATAAACATAGTGACATCTTAATGTCCACCTTTGAAGGTGTTATATGAGTGTTGAACAACCATCGTTTCGTGAGGCAGAAATTCGCCATCCACAGAAACAGTATGTTCTTTATCCATTAGATGAAGGTGTGTGTAAGTGTAGCTTGAATACTTATTATAACAAAATCCTAGTATATTGAAGATACTGGAGTTGTTACAAAAGAAAATAATAAAAAAAGTTTATGGGGTTGGAGAAGCAAAATAAAACAAAAGGACTCAAGTGAAGACATTACCTTATAATCGGGTAAATCCCTTTGGTTTGAGCTCAAAGGCTTCCTTGGAAATACTTCTACCCAAAGTGAGGATTCAAGGAGTTAGAGAGGGATGTGGAGAGACAAAATGAGAAGGTGTTGGTTGAGCCAAAGGCTTTGTAAGTGTGGGTAATGAGGTAGAGGTGGAGGCCTTTTATAAGAGGAGAGGAGGGGCACTCTTGGAAAGTAAAGAAATGTTCCATTATTTTAAAATGAGTTTCGGATTTAAAAGGTCCCACATTGATATAATTCTAGGCTAAGGTGATAAGGATTATAAATATACCCATAAAATAGGTTTTGGACATGTTAAGGTCTTAGATTTTACATTATCTTTTCATTTTATTTAAATCCTTTATTAATGAGGTAATCGCTGCATCATCATGATGTCATAAATAATTTAATATATTTAATGTCTAAAAATTATAAAAAAAATATCATGATTTAAGAAATATTTTTATCTTTCTAATGAATATTTATAGTAAAAAATATGACCTGTATAACCCCATGTAAAAATTGGTTTAGTAAAACATCTCATGTTTGTGTCATTTTTACTTTAACTTTAAATAAAAGGCATAAATGTCATTATCATACCCAAGTGGCTCCATGGGGTACCAAAAATCTACCCATGGGTTGTCTTGGTCGGCCATAACTCATCCAATAGGGATAGGACAAGTGTTAAGATATTTTAATTTTATTATAATATCATTTTTACCTTAAATTACACTAATTACCATTAATCGCGATTAATAAAACATAAAAGTTACTATTCACCAAAATTTATTTTAATCCCATTGAACCACATTTTACATAATAATGAAAATAATTTAAATTGTATTTTTGAGATTCAAAACACAGAAGTGGTAAAGTCCCATTTAAACGATAAATCAAATTTTGTAACCACCACTTTGCGGTTTCACTATTCATCGAAAATTGAAGTTTTTCAGAAAAAAACCAAAACTTCTCCCTAAGCTATATTTGATATTTGGAATTCAAAAATGATGTTTATTTTAAAAAATTCAAATAATATAAGTCACATTAATTAATTTAATAATTAATTCCCGCTGTTATGACAAATAGTGTGTTTTTATGAAACAATAAGTATCAAAAGATTGACACTAGTTTAAGTCCAATTTCAAAGTGAAATTGATTCCAATGACAACCATTGGATTAAATGGTAAAAATATATTTTAATTTCAATTTAAAACCAATTCAAAAGATAATCTAATCATATAAATAAATTAGATTAAAAAGAGGTTTTGAATTAAAATACAACATTTTTTCACTATTCATTAAAAAATGAACTTTATCGGAAAAATACCAAAAATTCACACAAAGTAAATTTTGATGTCCCAATCATAAAGAATAAGTTTATTTTTACAAAAATAGCTTATAAAATTATCAAAAGATAGATTTAAAAATGGTTTTCCATGAAAAGGTAGTAAAACAATCTTTTAAAAATATTAGTGTATTTCATGCTTAAAATTGGATTTATTTTCATTTTAAGCCTCTAAAACACTATATAATTCATTAATAGGCATAGATAAAAATATCTATTATTCATTACTTACTTGGGATGTTACATCCTTCCCCCCTTTAGAAAATTGCGTCCTCGCAATTTATTTACTTATCAAATAAGTGGGGGTATTTATCCCTCATTGCATTTTCAGATTCCCATGTTGCCAATTCAATAATATGGTTTTTCCACAAAACCTTTACCTGATGAATCACCTTATTCTGTAACACCTGCTCCCTGTGGTCAAGAATCTGGACTGGTTGTTCTTCATAAGATAGATTCTCTTCCAGCTGAACTACCTCTGGGCACAAAACATGAGATGGATCCGGCATATACTTTCTCAATATCGAAACATGAAAAATATTGTGTACCTGAGATAAACTCGAAGGTAAAGCCACTCGGTAAGCAACTGATCCAACTCTCTCCAGAATTTCATATGGTCCAATGAACCTTGGACTTAGATTTCCTTTCTTACCAAATCGCATCACGCTCTTCCATGGCGAGACTTTGAGAAAAACATGATCACCTACCTAAAATGATAGATCCTTCCTCCGGTTATCTGTATAACTTTTCTGTCTGATCTGAGTTGTTTTCATGTGTTTCTGAATCAACTGAATTTTTTCTGCCATCTCTTCTATCAATTCTAGTCCCATCAGTTTCCTTTCACCCACTTCATCCCAAAATG
The DNA here is from genome assembly GCA_963277665.1 of Viscum album. NCBI lineage: Eukaryota > Viridiplantae > Streptophyta > Magnoliopsida > Santalales > Viscaceae > Viscum > Viscum album. Next base: position 576,459,416 of record OY728120.1, on the reverse strand, counting down.
CTGGAGTTCGACACCGCTTCCCATATAATGCCTCAAATGGTGCCATCTGTATACTGGAATGAAAAATGTTATTATAAGAAAACTCAACAAAAGAAAGATGTTGGTCCCAACTTCCCTGATAATCCATCGAACAAGCTCGTAGCATATCCTCCAAGGTATGAATTGTTCGTTCTGACTACCCATCTGATTGTGGATGAGATGCTGTACTAAAATTTAATTCTGTACCCAACGACTTCTGAAGGCCTTTCCAAAAGTTAGAAGTAAACCTAGGATCACAGTCAGATACAATGGAGATAGGAAATCCATGTAACCTGACTATCGCTTTAAGATAAAAACAGGAAAGTTGATCTAGGGAAAAATTATCTCGTATAGGAAGGAAATGAGCAGATTTAGTCAAGCGATCAACAATAACCCAGATTTCATTATTACCTCGAGATGTCTTCGGTAATCCCACAACAATGTCCATGGATATATTCTCCCATTTCCACTCTGGCACTGGTAGAGGCTGAAGCATCCCTTTTGGTAACTTCCGCTCTGCTTTAACCTGCTGACAAGTCAAACACTTCACAGCAAAATCAGTAATATATCTTTTCATTCCATCCCACCAGTAATACTCCTGCAGATCTCAGTACATCTTAGTACTACCAGGATGAACTAAAAACAGAGAACTATGAGCTTCACATAACAACTCTCTCTTCAACTGTGAATCACAAGGAACACAAAATCTCTTCCCAAATCTCCAAACACAATCACTATCAATGTTGAATTCATGCAACTTACCTTTCTGAACCAGCTCTACCTTTTTCTGCAACTCATTGTCTTGCTTCTGTGCTTGCTTGATTCTATCTGATAGAGAAGATCTCACTGATACCTAAAACAAAACAGAAGGAAATCCTGCACCAACAACTTCTATGCCAAATTTCATCAAATCCTTAACCAAAGGATCAAGTTCCAAATGCAACATTGTTAATGAAGCATTACATTTTCGACTCAAAGAATCGTCTACTTTATTGGATTTTCCCGGATGGTAGTGAATTGTACAATCATAATCCTTGATTAATTCCAACCATCTCCTCTCTCTCATGTTCAATTATTTCTGAGTGAATATATACTTTAAACTTTTGTGATCAGTATATATTTCACACTTTACTCCATACAAATGATGCCTCCAAATTTTTAAAGCAAAAACAACAATAGCTAATTCCAAATCATGTGTAGGGTAATTTACCTCATGAGTTTTCAACTGACGTGAAGCATAAGCAATTACCTGATCATTCTGCATAAGGACATAGCCAAGTCCCTTCAACGAAGCATCACTGTATATAAGAAACTCACCACTCCTGGAAGGAAGTGCCAAAACTGGAGCATTCACCAATCTTCTTTTCAACTCCTGAAAACAAACATCACATTCTTTTTTCTAGATAAACTTAACACCCTTCCGAGTTAGCTTAGTCATTGGACAAGATAACTGTGAAAAATTTTCAACAAACCTTCGGTAGTAACCTGCCAAACCAAGGAAACTACGGATCTTGGTTACATTTGTGGGTCTTGGCCATTCTTCAACAACTTTTGTTTTAGCAGGATCAACTGTTATGCCATCTTTTGAAACAATGTGACCTAGGAAAGAAATTTGTTGTAACCAAAACTCGCACTTGCTGAATTTTCCATATAGTTTCTTTTCTTTTATGGTTTGAAAGATAGCCCTTAAATGACTTTCATGCTCCTCTTTGCTTTTAGAAAACAACAAAAAATCATCAATGAAAACAACCACAAACATATCCAAGAACTCATGGAAAATTCTATTCATAAGGTCCATGAATACAATAGGTGCATTAGTTAACCCAAAACGCATAACTAAATTTTCATAATGGCCATATCTAGTTCGGAACGCAGTCTTCGGAACGTCTGCTTCTTTTACTTTCAACTGATGGTACCTCGACCTCAAGTCAATCGTCGAAAAATACTAAGCTCCCTGTAGATGATCAAACAAATCATCGATATGAGGCAAAGGATACTTGTTCTTAACAATAATATTATTCAAGGCTCTATAATCAATGCAAAGTCTCATTGAGCCATCTTTCTTTTTAACAAACAAGACAGGAACACCCCATGGTGATGTGATAGGTCAAATTAAAACTTTATCTAATAACTCCTGCAATTTCTTCTTTAACTCTAAAAGTTCAACTTGAGCCATTTGATAAGGGGGTTTTGAAATTGGCTTAGAATCAGGAACTAAGTCAATCGTAAATTCAACTTCCCGATCATGAATAATACCATGCAACTCATTAGGAAAAACATCAAGATACTCATTTACCACTGGAACATCATTAATCTAAATAGTTCCTTTATTTTCAACAATATGTGAAAGGTAAAATTCATTTACTTCTTTTAATAGTTTCTAAACTTCCTGATATGTTATCAAAATCAAGGGTTCATTCTTGTACACAAACTGAAAATCTTTCTGAAAAGAAACCATTTTAGCTCTGCAGTCAATCTTAGCATGATAAACAGAAATCCAATCCCTGCCCAAAATAACATCAAACTCTACTAGAGGAAAAACAATAAGGTTTGCTGGTAGATTCTTTCCACACACAAGGATTGGAAGGTTATTATAATTCCTTTTTGTCTCAACGTTCCCTCCAGGTGTTTTTACCATAAATTCAGGGTTCATATCTTGAGATGGAATTTCCAATTTACTAGAAAACTTCTCAGAAATGAAAGAATGTGTAGACCTTGAATCAAACAACACATTGTCATAATCTGAGAAAACAAATAGTGTACCTGATACCACTTCATTCGATGGCCCAACATCTGCTGAAGTTGTTGCAAAGGATTTCACCACCCCTTTCTACTTGTAGTCTGGCTGCTTTCCCCTAGTCGAGTTCTTCTTTAGACACTCATTTGCATAATGACCCATTTTATTACACTTAAAACTTCTTACCGCTGGCTTTTCATTGCCTTCTTGATCATCTTCCTTACAGTTACGAGCAATATGACCAGACTTACCACACCGAAAGAACTTACCAAACTTGGATAAACATTCTCCAGGATGCATTTTACAACACTTCTCATAGGATGGATATTTGGTTTTCTTACCACCTTCTCCACACATCGAACAAGTTTTTAATAACTTTTTAACTCACGAGAAGATAAAGCCCTACGATACTTTGGCTTTAACCCTGAGTAAAAATGGTTTATTTTACTATCAAGATCTCATATGAAGTTTGGAGCATACCTTGCCAATCGAGTGAACTTTTCTTCATAAGCAGCCACTGAATCATCCTCCTGCCTCAATTCTAGGAACTGTTTTTCCATCCTAAGACGAACCACCTTAGGAAAATATTTCTCAAGAAACATACCTTTGAATTCTTCCCAGTGAAGATCCTCAATCTCATCACTATCCCTGATATTTTTCACCATCGACCACCGCTGATCAGCTTCACCTTCAAAACGGTAGACAGCAAGACTAATCTTTTGATGTTTTGAACACCCCATGACATCAAAAATATTCTCCAGTTCTTTAATCCACCCTTCATCTTGTACGGGGTCAGATGATCCTCTGAATGATGGAGGATGTTGCCTCATGAAATGTTCCACCACTGACATGTTCCTATTCGGTTGATATGGCTAATCTCGTGCATGGATACCACCACCATTTATAGCCTGAGTCAACTATGCCATCACTGCAACAAACTGTTCAGTTCCAATTCCGACCATCTCAGGTTGCTGATTTGGAAGGTTGTCTTCCTCCTGATGTCGTCCCAACATAGATGCTTTGTTTCCTATGAAGAAAACCATTCTAAACACAGAAATATCTTAGGCGAAGCAACATGGTAATCTTTAAATGCTATATCATTTTAGTCATACCATAAATTAGCTTATAATTTAACAATTTTCTAACTCCTAAAGTTGTCTAAATTGACCTCTGAAACCAACTATGAGGCCCCATCCTTAAACATTACTTAATATTGAATTAAATGAATAATTCACATTGAGGATCTTTTCAGGTTTAGAGTTTTAGAGAATTAGGACATAACTATTACTTCTCAAAAGATTACAAAGTAGACACTTCTACTATGTTTCCATAAAATAAAAACTCTTAAAAAGAAACATGTCTAGTTCCATGTTTTAGATAACCTGACTTTCCCTTGATCCCATCCTTGAACCTAGTCTACATTTAGTCCTGTGAAAAACATTTCAAAAAAAACTTGGGGTGAGCATAAAAAGCTCTGTAAGGGATACACAAACAATGAAAACTATTAGTTTTTCAAACATCAAGTAAAGCATGTATACATTATCAAAGTAATACCTTCACCTTCATAAAGTAGTAAGAATTATTCACTGAATAAAATATCATTACTTACCCTTTTGTAAAAAAAATATTACCATAAAACTCATATAAAGAACACATAACATATAAAGGTAACTTGGGACATAAACATACTTAAGTGGAATAACCATACGGTCGACTTCCACACATATCACTTAATGGAATAGCCATACGACCAACTTCCATACATACTTAATGGAATAGCCATATGACCGACTTCCATAACCAATGCATTGGAGGTTATTACGTAACCACCCATCCTGGTATTCATGGCACCACCCGTCATATGGTTTATCACATAACCACCCATAAAATTTCCAAGTACCATTATAAAATCATAAGACATAAAACAAATATAATGGAAAGAAAACATTTCCACACTTTGATCACAATATATCACTTAAATATATTGACATAACAAATCCATTATAAAAACCATTTTGAATTCCAAAATAATAGAAAATAAAAACATGGTATTTATTTTTCATTAAAAGGTAATGGCTTGTAGAGGAAGCCGAATCTCAAATAATGGTCACGGTGGTGGAGAAGTCGTTGTCGCCGCATACATACGACAAAAACATTCCCTTTTGTCATTTAGTAAAACGCTTCGTATAAAAAGATTCCTTTTGAATAAACGTCAAATTAAAAGGGGTTTATACACCGTATAAAAGAAATTTGTGTATAAAACGAAAAATTCTTCAATGAAAGGTGATTGAGACGAAGTCCCTTACCTCGTGTCCGACTTGACTCGATCGTTCATTAACATCCTGAATAATAAACTTGAGTTAATTTCTATTTTCATAAGAACCTTTTTCAAGTTCATTATTCCTTTAATATCACTTATTTCCATGTTATAAACATTATGTAATCATTTAAGTTAATAATGTTTGTTTTGTCGATATTTGGTCCTTAAGTCAAAAGTGGACTTCTTACAATTACATGTTGTTCATGTAGTGAAAGGTTCATTATATCCAGAATGACATTCCTGATTTGGATATCATATATATCATATATATCTAGCATATACATGTATTTATAATATCACATAATAATTTAGAGGTAAGAAATGAGATGCACCGCTCATGGAGACGGTAAGCCGTACGTACGCATGAACGCTACTTTCATTTCTATGTCATATTAATGGAATTAAAACTAAGTGAGAGGTATGTATATTTTAATTCCAGAATTATATTAATCATTTAGATGTTACATAAAAAATATATATCCATTATATATATGTACTTATAATAGTACATTACATTTGGGGATAAGAAATGAAATGCACCGTTCATGGAGACGGTAAGCCGTACGTACGCATGAACGCTACTTTCATTTCTATCTCATAAATTAATGGAAAGAAATAATAATTATATAGAGGTATATTATAATTACAGTATAACATCATATATAATAACTTTAAATCCATCCTTTATACATCCCACATATGGCATTAACGAATCAAATCACTTTGAGGGGGTGATAGTCCGCACTTCCTGAAATGAAGATATCGCGTATACACATAATGAGAGCCATAAAGGTATGCCAAAAATGAAAAATACAGAAGCTTAAGTAAAACATAAAAATATTATATATCATATATAAACATAGTGACATCTTAATGGCCACCTTTGATGGTGTTATATGAGTATTGAACAACTATCGTTTCGTGAGGCATAAATTCGCCATCCACAGAAACAGTATGTTCTTTAACCATTAGATGAAGGTGTGTGTAAGTGTAGCTCTAATAATTATTATAAAAACATCCTAGTATATTTAAGATACATTATTTGTTACAAAAAAAAGAATAAAAAGAGTTTAGGGGGTTGGAGAAGCAAAATAAAACAAAAGGACTCAAGTGAAGACATTACCTTATAATCGGGTAACTCCCTTTGGTTTGAGCTCAAAGGATTACTTGGGAAGACTTCTACCCAAAGTGATGCTTTAAGGAGTTATAAAGGGATGTGGAGAGACTAAATGAGCAGGGGTTGATCTAGCCAAAGGCTTTGGAAGTGTGGGTAATGAGGTAGAGGTGGGGGCCTTTTATAAGATGAGAGGAGGGGCACTCTTGGAAAGTAAAGAAATGTTCCATTATTTTAAAATGAGTTTCAGATTTAAAAGGTCCCACATTGATATAATTCGAGGATAAGGTGATCAGGGTTCTAAATATACCCATAAAATAGGTTTTGGACATGTGTAGGTCTTAGAGTTTACATTATCTTTTCATTTTATTTAAATCCTTTATTAACGAGGTAATCGCTGCATCATCATGATGTCATAAATAATTTAATATATTTAATGTCTAAAAATTATAAAAAATATATCATGATGTATGAAATCTTTTTAGATTTCTAATGAATATTTACAGTAAAAAATATTACTTGTATAACCCCATGTAAAAATTGGTTTAGTAAAACATCTCATGTTTGTGTCATTTTTACTTTAACATTAAATAAAAGGCATAAATGTCATTATCATACCCAAGTGGCTCCACGGGGTACCAAAAATCTACCCATGGGTTGTCTTGGTCGGCCATAACTCATAAAATAGGGTTAGGACAAGTTTTAAGATATTTTCATTTTATTATAATATCATTTTACCTTAAATTACACTAATTACCTTTAATAGCGATTAATAAAACATAAAAGTTACTATTCACCAAAATTTATTTTAATCCCATTGAACCATATTTTACTTAATAATTTAAATATTTTAAATTGTTTTTTGAGATTCAAAACACAGAAGTGTTAAAGTCCCATTTAAACAAAAAATCAAATTTTGTAACCACCACTTTTCGGTTTCACTATTCATCGAAAATTGATGTTTTTCAGAAAAAAACCAAAACTTCTCCCTAAGATATATTTGATATTCTGAATTAAAAATGATATATATTTTACAAAATTCAAATAATATAAGTCACATTAATTAATTTAATAATTAATTCCCGCTGTCATGACAAATAGCATGTTTTTATGAAATAATAAGTATCAAAAGATTGACACTAGTTTAAGTCCAATTTCAAAGTGAAATTGATTACAATGAAAACCATTGGATTAAATGGTAAAAATATATTCTAATTTCACTTTAAAACCAATTCAAAATATAGTCTAATCATATAAATAAATTAGAATAAAAATAGGTTTTGAATTAAAATACAACATTTTTTCACGATTCATTAAAAAATGAACTTTATCGGAAAAATACCAAAAAATCACACAAAGTAAATTTTGATGTCCCAATAATAAATAATAAGTTTATTTTGACAAACATATCTTATAAAGTTTTCAAAAGATAGATTTAAAAATGGTTTGCCATAAAAAGGCAGTAAAACAATCTTTTAAAAATATTAGTGTATTTCATGCTTAAGAATGGATTTACTTTCATTTTAAGCCTCTAAAACACTATCTAATTCATTAATAGGCATAGATAAAAATATCTATTATTCATTACTTACTTGGGATGTTACACTCAGTTCTTCCTTACAATTGGCCTTCAGGAAAAAAATCCATCAGAATTGTAACCCTATTTCAATTTCCCCCAAATTCGCCCATCCTCTTTATCATAATTTATTATTATTTCATTATTATTCTTTTTATTTTTAATAAACCAATATTCATATATCATATTTTATATATATTATAATTGTAATTTTTTTAATAAAAATACTCATATTTTAATTTTAAAATTATTAAAATATATATTTAATACCTTGAAATTTTTATTTATTTTCTATATTTTTAATTTCATACTTTTTATATTATTATATATATTTTATAAAATACTATATTTAATATTCATTATCCAGATTAAAAATATTAATCAAATTCATAATTTATAATAATTAATTTATATTTAACAAAATATATTGGTTTATAAAAAAATATTAATTTTAAATAAATTTTTGTTATTAAAGTCTATTTTATAAAAATAATAAAATAAATACTCTTAAATAAAAATATACCTCATTTATAAAACCAGTTATTAAGTTAAACTGAAAGCTTTTTTCTTAAAAAAAATATATTTAAAAATTTTATAACCTATTATTTGAAAACAATATATTTGATAAACTAATTTATTAAATCAAAATTTATAATATACTATAATTTTATATGTAATATTATTTTTAAGTATTATTATAAATTTAAACACTCCATAAAAATTAAAATCAAATCTTATTTGATTAAATAAAATCACTTAGTTTTATAAAATTTATAACTTAATTTATTTAACTACAATTCATTTACTAATTACTGATAAATTTATAGGATGTTACAATTATAAATTATGGACACATAGAGTTTATAAATGAAAAATTATTTTTCAATTTCTCCATTCAATAATATTCAATTAACATATATCTGATAGAATTGGTAATTTCGATGAGTAACAACCACTAAAAACATTATGATAGTTTCAAGTCTTGTAATAAGATTAAAATTTTCTTGAAAATTCACACCTTCAACCAGTGGATAACCTTTACAAACTAACCAAGAATTATTCCTTGAAATTTCTCTCTTTTAATTGAGTTTATTTATAATTTTTTTACTATAACATTCTTCCCTTCCCATCGAGGAATAATATTATAGTTTTCTTATTTCTCAATTTGATCCAACTCATAATAAATCACATTTAACCATTATTTATACTCACGAATTCTGATGCATATTCTTCTTCTAGTTGAGAGATAAGTGTAATCTTATATTCAATCCCAAATCTCTTCCCAGTCTTAACCGAAGTTCCTAATTTTTGATGATAATACAAGTTTAACTTTTTTAAAGTCTATCCTTTTTGTATTTTTCTTATGATCTTACTTTCCTGATCATTGGATAGATAGGATTCAACCTATAAATTATTGGGCTCAAAGTTATCTTCCTTTTCAATAACTTATTTAAAAGTTATCAGTCTATATTCCATTAAACCATCCACAAAATCTTTAGAAACATTTTATTACAGTGGACTAGTTTTCAATAAATTTCATATAAAAAGAATAAAACAACTTTTTTTCTTTCCAAAATATTTAACTTCTTATGTTTAGTGAATATCCCATGCAAATAATTTCATTCACCTTTTCAGTACCATTTTCTAAATATAGTTTTTTAATATAATTAATAAAGGAATCCCAAAAATATTAAATTATTTAAATATTGTTTTTTTATACCAATTCTCATGGGTAATAATTTTTTATTTTATTCAGAGAAGATATCTCTTTTTAACAAGAATAGCCATAACACCTTCAGATTTTGTGAAATATTATTTCAGATAAATTTAATCATTACAATATTTTGAGTTACACAAAACACTAAGTACATATTGCATTAAATGGAATGCCAATTTTATCTTGTGTTATATAAAAAACCGAGTATAGCTATAATTATACACAACACTGAGATTAACATGCATTACATGCAATACATAGTCTAACACGATGTGACATACTGTTAAAATATTGTTATTTAATATGATAGTTATCACCTAGCTGTTGGAATGATGAGTATGAAAATGATTGAATAAATAATGAAAATCGTTGGTCTACACATGTATATAAAATTAATACCTTGGTGACCAATTAATTATAATTGAAAATAAAAACCATCTAAGAATAAATATAATATTTTTTCCGAAAAAATATTTTTATGCGCATAAAATGTTATATATAAAATAATTAAATAAATAATTTTTTTATTGATTATAATGATATTTAAATATTTCATATTAAATCAAATATTTAACAATTAACATATGTATTTGTTTGATAATAGATAAGAATAAATCCAATTTTATGTTTAAAAAATTTATTTTTCTAAAAAGCAGTTTTGTCTCCATTTTTACACTTATTTTAAAATTAATTTTTTAAAATTTTATAAAAATTATTTGAAAAAATTAAATTAATTTTTTAAATCAAAATTTAAAAACTATCTTAGGATAAATTTTTTATAATTTTATAATAATTATTTTAATGAATAATGAAAAATAATGGTTTTTATTATGAATTTTAATTTATTTTATAGAATTTAAAAACTTAAAAATTGTTTTAAGATGGGATTAAAGGTAAAATTAGTTCATTTATATATCTATTTATCCAGTTTAGGAAATTGGAATCATTTTCATATTGAATTTTTATATTAAATCTTTTTAAACCTTTGATAATTTTCTCTTTGGAAAACCACTTTCTCATCGCTACGTGGGATTAATTTTAAATTAAAAAATTTTAATTATATGAATAAAATTTGAAATAATGGAATACATATTTTTAATAACAATAATATATATTATCTAATATGTTCAACATAATTTTTTTACATAATGAATAATGCAAATAGTAAAAATTATTTACTATAATTAAGGTAAAATGGGTTTATCGGGGGTTAAACTAACTAATAAGGGTTAAAAAATGATCCAAAACATGTTTGAAACCCATTTAATGGACATATTTAGAAATTATTTCTTCTATTATCTAGAATGACCCATTTTAGATCCTTTTTTATGTGAAAATATTGGGTATATCCTTTTCTTTTCAAAAATTACAAGTGTGTCACTCACTCACTTATAAAAGGACACCCCTCTCCTATCCTCTTCACACTTACATAACCCTTTGTCTTATACAATCATAGAAAAAATAACATACATACTTCCATTATATCATCCTAGAAGTTTTAATTTAGTCTGAATGATAACCTAAGAATCCTTTTGATGCATACCAAAATAAGCTGTCTAAAGAAGAGGTGACGTCCCAAACCGAGCATTTTATTTTATTTCTTCCTATAAATACTTACATTATTATTAATCAAGGATTATATAAAAACATAATTATATTAAAAATAATGATTTTTTTTATGATAATGTAATAACCTAAATCCTTCTTCTCTTCCATCAAATGGGTTATGAAATCGTCATTCATGTGTATGGAAGACTACCACCTCACAAACAGATGTTATGAACTTGCCATCAAAACTTATCATAGATTGATATAATGATATATTTATTGTTTATATATGATATCTATAATATTATTATTCTTCTATAATCATGATATCAAATTTTCATTATTACTTTCCATTCTGTGGGAATCCGATAACGTCGTTCGTGTGTATGGTGGACTACCACCCTGTGAGGTGATGTGATTTATTCACATTTTACATGAAAGGTAATGAGGACGTGTTTAATGAAAATATTTTATATATAATAAATAAAAAATATTCATTAATTTTAATATATTATTTACCATTCTTTATTTATTTCTATCTAGAGAATGGAAACAATGTTCATGCATACGTACATCCTACCGTCTCCATGAGGTGTGTATTTCATTTTCTATATTCAAATTTTATAGATCACTATAAATAAATATATAATGAGTAAATATGATATTTATACCATGTTTATAATTTTTGATATTATGGAACCATGATAAATGTAATAGGATAAAAAAATAAATCAAAATATACAAGATGAACAAAGTAGTCATTGCCTGAAACACGACTTTAACATGGAATTGTTAAAACTCTAATTCGTTCTAGAATTTCGAAAGGTCCGATGAACCTAGGACTCAATTTACCCTTCTTACCGAAACATATAACACCCTTCCCTGGAGATACCTTCAAGAAAATATGGTCTCCTACTTGAAATTTCAAATACTTCCTTCTGTTACCAAGATAGCTCTTTTGCCTACTTTGGGTTGTTTTGATGTGGGTTTGGATAATCTTCACTTTTTCCATTTTTTCCTCAATACATTCTGGGCCTATGAGTTTTCATTCACTAACATCATCCCAACAAGTTGGTGTGCGACATCTCTTACCATATAACGCTTCATATGGTGCCATCCGAATACTTGAATAGAAGCTATTGTTATAGGAAAATTCTACCATAGGTAAATATTGATCCCACATACATTGAAAGTCAAGTGATCAAGATCTCAACATGTCATCTAATGTTTGAATAGTCTTTTCAGATTGTCCATCAATTTGAGGGTGGTAGGCAGTGCTCAAATGAAGTTCAGTATCGTGGGCGTTCTGAATACTTTTCCAAAATCTTGATGTAAAATGGGGATCACAATCAGAAACAATCGATAGGGGTACACCAGGGAGTCTTACAACTTCATTAATATATAGTCTTTCCAAACGTTCATCTGGTAAATCTTTTTTTATATCAAGAAAATGTGATGACTTCATAAGACGATCAACAATGACCCATATTATATCATTTATTCTAGCAGTATTTGGTAGTTCCATGAAAAAGTCCATCGTAATATCATCCCATTTCCACACAGGTATGGGAAGAGGTTGCATGACTCCTCTAGGATCTTGTCTTCCAGCTTCCACTTGTGGACAAACCATACATCTTGACACAAAATCATCAATCTACCTCTTTATGTTGTCCCACCAAAAACGTTCCTTCAATTATTTATACATCTTGGTGCTCCCAGGGCGTGTAGATAAATTAGATCTATAGGCATCATCCAACGATTCCCTTTTTAGATCAGGTATGTTAGGAACACAAAGTCTCTTCCCAAATTTCAAAATTCCATCTTCATATATGAAGTCACTCAGTCTCCCATCATTCGCAGATTTAGTCTTCTTTTTAAACTCCTCATCTTTAGTATGAGAAATCATTATCCTTTCTAGTAAATATGGTTTGGAAAACATTTGAAAAAGTATTGATGTTTCACCTTCCATGGTTATTCCCATATCCATCTTTACTAGATCCATGAAAATAGGATGCCTTTCAACTCTCATCTTGTTCCAAAATCCATGATCCTTTCTACTCAAAGCATCTTCCACCTTATTTTCCTTCCCCAGTTGGTAGTGTATTGTGCAATCATAATCCTGGAGTAGTTCAAGCCATCTCTTTTGCCTCATGTTGAGTTCTTTTTGTGGGAAAATATACTTCAAGCTCTTGTGATCTGTATAAATCTCACATTTTTTCACCATAGAGATAGTATATGCATATCTTTAGAGCAAATATTATAGCTGCTAACTCAATATCATGGGTAGAATATTTTTTCTCAAGAAATTTTAGCTATCAGGATGCATAGGCAATAACTCTATCATTCGACCTAAGGAAACAACCAAGTCCTTTCTTTGAAGTATCACTATAAATAACAAACCCATAATTTCCTAATGTTAGAATCAAGATAAGAGCATTGAATAATATTCTCCTTAGTTCTTCAAAACATTATTCACACTCTTTTGTCCTAACAAATTTAACCCCTTTACGTGTGAGCTTGGTTAATGGGTTAGCCAACAGGGAAAAATTCTGGACGAAACGTCGATAATAACCTGCTAAACCAATAAAACTGTGTACCTCAGTTATACTCGTCGGTGCAAGACATTCATGGATTGCCTTGGCCTTTAAAGGATCAACATATATTCTATCCTTAGAGACAATATAGCCAAGAAAAGAAATATCTGGAAGCCAAAATTCACACTTCCTAAAATTCCCATATAATTTATTTCTTCTAAGTGTTTTCAGAATAGTGTGCAAGTGATTTTCATGATCTTAATATATTTTTGAGTATACCAAGATATCATCAATAAATACAACTACAATTTCATCAAGATATTCCTTGAAAAATATATTCATTAGATCCAAGGAGACAGAGGGTGCATTATTCAATCCAAAAGGTATTAATATAAACTCTTAATGCATGTACCTGGTTTGAAATGGTGTTTTCTGAATGTCTTCGTTCTTCACACACAACTGATGTTATCCAGATCGAAGGTCAATCATTGAAAAAAAGTGAGCTCTATGAAGTTGGTCGAATAAATCATCAATTCCAGGTAGTGGATACTTTTTCTTTATTATTATAGCATTGATCACCCTATAGTCAATTCAAAACCTCCTAGATCCACCATTTTTATTAACAAAAAGGAAAGGGGCTCCCCAAGGAGAAACACTAGGGAAAATAAATCACTTGTTACTCAATTCCTCTAGTTTTTTCTTTAGTTACACTAATTCTACAATGGTCATTCTGTAAGGGGTCTTCGATTTGGGATTTGAAATAGAAATTAAATCAATGGAAAACTTAATTTCTCATTCTAGAGGATGTCCAGGTAAATCCTCTGGAAACACATCAACATACTTTTTCACAATAGGTACATCCTATATTCGAACATTATTTTCCTCACCCATAGTTTTTTCATTCTTTTCTTCCCCAATAATTGAATTTAGTAGAGCTACTGGGGGTGGAAATAGATAATAATCAGGTGGTGATGTTTCTTCTCTAAAGATAAGGTACTCCTTATCATCATCAAAAATTGTAACCTCCTTCTTCCAATTAATATTCAGATCATGGTATGAAAGCAAATCCATTCTTAGGATTATATCAAATTCAATCATGGGTATGACGATGAGATCAGTAGATAAAGAACATTTATATACCCTAATGGGAACTAATTCACAAAACATTATTGTGATGATACTTCCCTTAGGTGTTTTTACTGACAACTCCATTGTTAAGTCAAATTGAAAATATGTAATTTTCATAGAAAATTGGGAAGATATGAAACAATGTGACGATCCAGAATCCAATAAAACATTGGCTAAACATGAGGAAACCATTAAATTACCTACCACCATGCCTTTCGGAGCTTTAACCTCAGCAGTAGTGATCTCATAGGCATGGCCTTACTCCCTTGGCTTTTTATGAGGTAAGTTCCCTTGGTTCTTAGGAAATTCATTTGTATAATTCCCATTTTCTCTATAATTGTAGCATTCAACATTAACATCCTCTTTCTTCCCCTTACAATCATGAGATTGGTGGCCTTTTCACCACACTTGTAATAGACTCCCATTCCATTCAGGCAAGTACTGGGGTGTTTCTTCCCAAATTTAACATAGGTTGGATATTCAACTTTTCACTTCTTCCCCTTATTTCCATTTCTATAGTGTTCAACAGATCTCTTCTTCTCTTGATTTTATTTGAAGTCGTAAGACTTAGAGAATTCATTTTTTGTCTTGATAGCACATGAGACAATATCTTCATACAATGATAAGGATTGTGAGACTAATTATCTATGGAGAAATGGTTTTTACCCATCAAATAATTGATCAATATTACTTCTTGGGTTAGTTATATAATCTGCTGCATGCCTTGATAACCATGTAATGTTAGCCTAATACCTTGTGACATTATCATCCTCCGTTTTCCTCAGACTCAGAAATTGTCTTTACATATCCATTCGATGGTCATGAAGATAGTATTTTTCTAATAAAATATCTTTAAACTCCCTTAATTCCATGTTCAACACTTCTTCATCTTCCTTTGTGTTTTGAATTAATGACCATCATTGATCTGCATCTCCCATAAGGCGATAAACTACCATGACAACTTTTTCCCTTTCGCTGCTCCCAAATAATGAAATATTTTCTCTAAGGAAATTATCCATTTCTAAGCTACTAATGGATTTTTACTCCCATTTAATATTGGTGGTTGTTACCTCATGAAGCGATCTAACATCGATCCTCCGCATTGTGGATAAGGGTGGTCCATACTGGTAAGGTTATCATTCATAACCTGAGTGATTTGTCCCAGTATAGTGACAAGCTGATCAGCACCAGTTGCATCACCAGCTCCACTATAATTATCTTGAGTAGGAGGGAAATCCCTACATAGATTTCGTACATTAATACGGTTTCCATTCTTTCCACTAGGCACCGTTTCTAAATAATGGAAAACAGTAGATTAGTTTATGAATCGCAATACCTAATTACAAACTTGTAAAACACTTATCATAAATTTAATATTTTATGGATATAATCCATAATCATAAAAATGTTTTCTTTAAGGAATTATATACTCATAAACCCTTAATAATGTTTTGTAAAGAAAATGCGAATAATCCTAAGCATATCCCCTGGGAGAGTCGTAACCAAGAGTGTAGCAAGGCCCATTGTCGTGCACCAGTTCCCGTTCGAGTCTAGATCAAAGCGGGGTTTTCAAGTTTTACCCATAGGAACATTTGTGCCAGAGTTGCCTCTACCTTCTCATATCCAGACGGGGATTTATTTCTTGGAAAACTCACAAAATATCTACATTACCAAAATTCTAGGAGGTTCTTATATACTAATCCTCAAATTCTATCTTAGGGTAATGTTCTCTAATCAGAGTTTTTCTAAATCTAGCTTTCAAGGTTTATACTAAACTTCCTCTGATACTAACTATCATTCCCTAACCCTAGTTAACCAGATTTAGTACATTTTTACAAAACATTGGCATGATCACATGGGATCAAATCCCGAAAGACCTATCAGTTAAATATACTTGGAAGTACTAGATACATTCATAAGCTTTACATTACATCATGAAATAAATACACCAATAACATTTTTTCCCCATTCACTTCACTTATATCCTTAGCCTATCCCTGCAGGTCAACCATAAAATATTTCTTCACATCTTGGGAAAAATAAAACATAGAAAGGGGTGAGCTCAGATTCTTAATAAGGATAACAATATAGAGTAAACATTCATAAATAATCATATAAAATTAAGGAAATGTATAAGACTAAAACATTATCCTTTTAAACATAAAATTACGTATAATATGTCCAATATAAATCAAATAATTCCATTTACTTATTCACATGGATATTCTACAAGTAAAATAATCACATGAAATATCAATATCCAATTTCATAATGATGGAATGCATAATTCCAGGCCTCAGAACCACATAGTCAAGGCCTTGTTCCAAGAATACAAATAAGATTTTATCAAGGCCTTATGCCATGACACTAGCTTGTCTCATGAGGCATAATGGATTCCTAATATGAAAAGGTTTAAACATAACATAAACATGCGTATTAAAACTAGCATACATAATTTCAATAATTTATCCATAAACGATGAACGTATTAAAAATAAAACATCCATAGTCAAGCATATCACAAAACCTTCAATACAAATAATGAAGTGTTTGAATAATAAACTACACCACGACGTGGAGACGGTAAGTCGTACGTACGCACATATGGTGACGTTTTCATTCATATGATGGATAGAAAAATGAATATGGTTGTACCATTTAATAAAACATCACATTATATAGAAGATACTAGAGTTATTATTTTATAATGGAAAGAAAAAAGAAAGAGGAAGTGGAAGAAGAAAAGAACTTGAAAGAGGTGATGAAATCTTTACCACTTCTTCATATTCTTCCATTTAATTTGATCAAAAGGGCTCTATAGGTTGGATTTCTGACAAAAGGAAGGCCTCTTGGATAAAGGGAGGGAATTTTGGAGGATATTTTGGCATGTTTTGGTCGATCCAAATGGCTTTGTATGTGTGAAATTAATATAAGGGGAAGTACCCTTTTATAAGAGAGGTGAGGGTCACTTTAGGAAAAGCTTGAAATATTATTTTATAATAAAATATCTTTAAAATCCCTTCATTCCATGTTCAATACTTCTTCATCTTCCTTTTTGTTTTGGATTAATGACCACCATTGATCTGAATCTCCTGTGAGGCG
The DNA here is from genome assembly GCA_963277665.1 of Viscum album. NCBI lineage: Eukaryota > Viridiplantae > Streptophyta > Magnoliopsida > Santalales > Viscaceae > Viscum > Viscum album. The sequence goes on along the minus strand of OY728120.1, from coordinate 576,441,623 downwards.
ATAAACTACCATGACAACTTTTTCCCTTTCACTACTCTCAAAGCATGAAATATTTTCTCTAATTAAATTATCCATTGCTCAGCTACTAATGGATTTTTACTCTCATTTAATGTTGGTGGTTGTTACCTCATGAAGCGATCTAACATTGATCCTCCGCATTGTGGATCGGGGTGCTCCATACTGGAAATGTTATCATTCATAACCTAAGTGAGTTGTCCCTATATGGTGATAGGCTGATCAGCACTAGTTGCATCACCAGATCCACTATAATTATCTTGAGTAGGAGGGAAATCCCTACATGGATTACGTGCATTGATATTGTTTCCATTCCTTCCACTAGGAACCATTTCTAAACAATGGCATACGGTAGATTAGTTTATAAATCACAATACCTAATTCAAAACATGTAAAACACTTAACATAAATTTAAAAGTTTATAATTATAATCCATAATCATAAAAATGTTTTCTTTGAGGAAGTAAATACTCATAAACCCTCCATAATGTTTTGTAAAGAAAATGAGAATAATCCTAAGCATATCCCCCGGGTGTGTCGTAACCAAGAGTGCAGCAAGGCCCGTTGTCGTGCACCAGTTCCCATTCGAGTCTAGCTCAAAGCGGTCTTTTTAGCTTTTACCACTAGGTACATTTGTGCCAGAGTTGCCTCTACATTCTCATATCCAGACAAGGATGTATTTCTTGTAAAACTCACAAAATATCTATATTACCAAAATTTAAGGAAGTTCTTCTATACTAATCCTCAAATTCTATCTTAGGGTAATGTTCTCTAATCAGTTTTTTTCTAAATCTAGCTTCCAAGGTTTATACTAAACTTCCTCTGATACCAACTATAATGCCCTAACCCTAGTTAACCAGATTCAGTGCATTATTACAAAACATTGGTTTGATCAAAATGGATCAAATCCCGAAAGACCTAACAATTTAATAGACATGGAAGTACTAGATACATTCATAAGTTTTACATTACATCATGAAATAAAAACATCAATAACATTTCTTCCCCATTGACTACACTTATATCCTTAACCTATCCCTGCAGGTCAACAATAAAATATTTCTTCACATCCTAGGAAAAATAAAACATAGAAAGGGGTGAGCTCAGATTCTCAATAAGGGTAACAATATAGAGTAAACTTTTATAAATAAGCATAAACAATTAAGGCAATGTATAAGACTAAAACATAATCCTTTTAAACATAAACTTACATATAATATGTCTAATATAAATCAAATAATTCCATTTACTTATTCACATAGATATTATACTAGTCATATAATCACATGAAATATCAATAAACAATTTCATAATTATGGAATGAATAATTCCAGGCCTCATAACCACATAGTAAAGGCCATGTGCCAAGAATACAAATAAGATTTTATCAAGGCCTTATGCCATGACACTAGTTTGTCTCATGAAGCCTACCGATGCATTGAGGATCTATAGTTGGCTCCACCCGTCACTTACTAATTCCAATGCATTCTTAATATGAAAAGGATTAAACATAACATTGTTGGACTCCTCATGTGTTACTCATGTTTTAATGCTCATAAATATTATTACTGTTAATTAATCTCAATCTTGATTACACATCTTGCTAATGCTCTTCAATCTCTATAATAACTACTCATCATGTTTTAATGATAACAAATCTTATGGATGTTAATTACTCTCCTTATTATTTACAAGTCTAATGCATGATCACAAATCTCACATATATTATCAAGCCTTTATGTTTATGATTCAAGTTCTCTTACTCTCTAATGGTTAAACATAATCCATATTCTATATATTATTGTTTAAGTCCAAATACAAATATTTGTCTAAGTATGGACTCACCGTGAAGGACTCACCGTGACCCAGACATCGTGAAGGACTCACCGTCACCCAGACACCGTGAAGGACTCACCGTGACCCAGACACCGTGAAGGACTCACCCTAACCCAGACACCGTGAAGGACTCATCGTAACCCAGACACCGTGAAGGACTCACTGTGACCCAGACACCATGAAGTTCATACCGTGAAGCTCATACCGTGAACCTCATACTGTGACACTCATACTGTGAAGCTCATACTGTGAACCTCATACTGTAAAGAAGAAACCATTTACTTAATCACTGTGACACCATTTCTTAAATTTTTTCAATATTATTTAAATAATACTAACGGTTATATTTGATGTTTTTAATGAAATTAATGTTATTTAATGATAGTTGTTGGCATGTCAGGAAACCGAATCTCGTACCTATGAAAAGGGAATCATTCCTACCGCCAGAACTCATGGAACATAAGGAAGATTAAGATGCAATACGCGATATAGAACATAAGTGAGGTGTGCAAGTGTGAATATACAACAAGAAGAACTTACATGCACCTGAGAGCACTGTGCTGAACAAGAAGAACAATCCTGAGAAAGAAAGAGATTTCCAGACATTCAAAGAATTCTCTTGAATGCAATCCAACACCACTGAAGAACACACGATGAATCAAGAGATCTTTTTCATTCCTGAAGAAGAAAATCTGACTACGACACTCTGTTTTTCAATAGAAAAACCAGTGAAGGACTCAGAAGCATTCCTGCTGAATCCAACGAGTCCAGAGCTGCATTGATAATCACTAGAGCTTTATAAACTCTTATCTGATCTCTCTAAGTGATTTATTTATTAACTTTCAAGTAGTGTGGTGTACTCTATATTTCTTATACACACACTATCTCCTGCATTGAACAGGAGGATATCAAAATCCTCACTCCAAATCTCTTATCTCTTGTTTACCCACGTCATCTGTGGAAGAGGTCCTTGTGTGGCATGTTCTTTGTTTTATTTCCCACGAAGAACAGTGGTAGAGGTCCCTGCGTGGCCTGGCTAGTTTTGTAAACTGTTGTTAACCCCGATCCAGGGTGTGGATCAAATTTTATATAAATTGGAGAGGACCAAGTCTCGGCTTGAGACTGAACCTCTTGTTATATCTGTTGTGCACCTTTAGTTTATGTTCAAAGTTTACTACATATTTCTTATTTATTACGCTGCTGTTACTTTTAAATACAAAACTATTTTAAAGCTACTTTGATAGTTAAATTAGCAAGTGTTTACACTTATTGTAAATCAGTAGGTTAGTTTCAAAATTTAGTTTAATATTGTGGTTAAATTAACTGAGACCTAATCAATATTTGAGAAGCTATGTGAACATTTACAATCTGTATAAATTCACTACAGTTTAACTTTTTTTTATAAATTGGGGTATTTTAAATAGACAATATTTTAACAGAAATTTTAATTGGAACTCAATTCAACCCCCCTCTTGAGTATCCACTCTGACCAACATTTGGTATCAGAGGTAGGTTTTTGTTTAAGTATTTTTGAAATACTCTGTTTTCAACTGTGATTTTAGTTTCATCTTTAAAGATCTTAAATTTCTATTAGTTCTAAGTTTTATCTCTTTAAATTATCTTTCTAAAATTTTGTTATGGATAATAGACTAGAGGGTGTTTCTACTAACATGCCACCTTTATTAAGTGGTACAAACTATGCTCAGTGGAAACTCAAAATGAAAATTCATTTAGAAAGCATGGGTTTTGATATCAGGACTGGTATAGAATATCAATATAAACTTCCAGAAACTGAAATAATAACTTGGGATGAACCTATAAAGACTGCCTACAACAATAATTGTAAAGCTAAGAATGCCCTGTACTGTGCTCTAGGAGATGAAGAGTTTAATAGAATTTCTGCTTACAAAACTTCTTTTGAAATTTGGGATGCTTTGGGTGTTTCTCATAAAGGAACAACCAGTGTTAAAGAAATGTGATTGAATACTTATACTATTAAATATGATAATTTTAAAATGAATACTAATGAACCTATTTCTGATATGTATCTCAGCTTTAATGAGATAGTCAATACAATTAATTCACTCGGAAAGGCTATTCCAGCAAAGGAACAAATTATTAGAATCTTGAGATGTTTTCCAGACCGATGGAGAGTCATATCTGTTTCAATCAGAGATTCATGTGACATTGCTGCTCTGCCTGTCAAAGAACTCATTGGTAAGCTCATGATGTATAAGGAAGAACTCAAGGTGAATAAAGAGGAATATGATGAACCTAAGAGAAAATTTGTGGCTTTGAAGACTACTACTTCAAAGAGTAAGGAAAAAGATAAAGCTCAAATACAAACGGACAGTTCAGCCAGTGAAAATTCAGACTTTGATAGTGATGGTGAAATGGCTCAAATAGCCAGAAGGTTTGAGAAATTTAATAGGAAGAAGAAATTTTTTAGAAAATATAACTACAAAGGAAAGTATGACAACAAGGGACACTGGTAAAAGGACTGGAAGAAATATGATAAAAGTGATGAAGTTGTCTTCTATGAATGCAAAAGAAAAGGACATATAAAAGCAGACTGTCCAAAGATGAAATACAAGAAGAAGTATGAGTACAAGGATAGTAAGTACAAAAAGGATATGAAGGCTACATGGAGTGCTTCTGAAGATAGCACAAGTGAATATGAAATGTTTGATTCTGAAAGAAAACATGCCAACATGTGTTTCATGACAAACACATCTGAGGTAACCTTAGATACTCCTGTTTTAAATCTTTACTATTCTGGAAATGATGCAGAATCTGATTCTGATTCTGAAAACATGACTGGTGAGGAATTATTTGAATATTTTAATATGATGGAAAAAACATGCAATGAACTTAAGGATAAATACAAATCATTTAAGAAACAACATGTTCTCACTACTACTGTTAAAACTGAACTTACTATTGAAAAAGAGGAAAATGCTCAACTGTTAATGGAGAACACTGAACTGAAAATGTCTAATGAGAAACTTATAAAGGACTTAGAGAAATTCACAAATGGAAAAGATACACTAACTCAAATTATAGGAAAGAAATTTGCACCAAAATACACTACTGGGATAGGCTACAAACCTAGACAGAGACAGATTACCAAGAATAGATTTATTCCTAAATCTGGACAAATACTGGTAGTTCTAGTTCTGGACATTTATATGCTTCAACTAGTTATTCACTTAGTTATAAATCTAATAGAGTTTATCTTTCAAAATATTTTGATTCTGTAAATTATATGAGACCCATAAGACAAATTTGGGTACCGAAAGATTTGATTGCTAACCTGTCTCGACCCAAGAATATTTGGGTACCAAAATAATTTCCTATTTAAATCTGTTTTGTAGGAAACCTGCTTGAAGAGTTCCCACAAGAAGACATGGTATCTAGACAGTGGATGTTCAAGAAATATGTCTGGGTATTACTCCTGTTTCAAAAGTTTAACAAAGGTTGATGGAGGTCATGTCACCTTTGGTGATAATTCTAAAGGAAATATCATCGGCCTAGGTGAAATTGGTAACACTGATTCAGTTTTAATTTATAAAGTTTTATTTGTTGATGGACTTAAATATAATATGTTAAGCATTTATCAATTATGTGATGATGGTTTTAATGTCAAATTTGAAAATGATTCTTGTAATGTTTTTAATTCTAAAAACGTTTTATTCTTTTCTTCTCTAAGAAATGAAAATTTTTATGCTGTTGATTTAAATTCCTTAGCTAAGCAAAATGTTACCTGTTTAAATGCTTTTCATAATGAGTCCTGGTTATGGAATAAAATATTAGGACACTGAAATTTACACTCACTTAGAAAACTAACTAGGAAGAACTTAGTTAGAGACCTACCTAAACTTGAGTTTCCAAATGAAAAAGTTTGTAATCCCTGTCAAATGGGAAAGCAACATAAGGTTTCTTTTAAATCAAAGAAAGAAGTTTCAACTTCTCAACCTCTTGAGTTGGTTCACATGGATTTTTTTGGACCATCTAGAGTTTCTAGTTTAAATGGGAATCACTATGTCTATGTCCTAGTAGATGAATTTTCTAGATATACTTGGGTATACTTCTTAGCTCACAAAATTGAAGCTTGTTCTTACTTTGTTAAATACTCCAAATCTGTAGAAAATTTAAGTGGACTTAAGATTAAAACCCTAACAAGTGATCATGGTCGTGAGTTTGAGAATAATGAGTTTGAATCCTACTACTCACACAATGGCTATAGTCACAATTTCTCTGCCACTAGGACACCTCAGAAAAATGGTGTAGTAGAAAGGAGAAATAACACCCTGAAAGAAATTGCTAGAACTATGCTTAATGAATATGACCTGCCTATTTACTTTTGGGCTAAAGCTGTCAATACAGCTTGTTATATTATTAATAGAGTCTTAATTAGACCTGTTCTTAAGAAAATCCCATATGATTTGTGGAACAATAGAAAACCTAAAGTTAGTTACTTTAGAGTCTTTGGCTGCAATGTCTTTGTTCTCAATACAAAAGATAATATTAATAAGTTTGCTTCTAAGAGTGAAGAAGGAATCTTTTTAAGATATTCTTTAACCAGAAAAGCCTATAGAGTCTTTAATAAGAGAACCATGTGTGTGGAAGAATCTGTTCACATCAAGTTTGATGAAAATGATCCACATGAGCCTAAAACCTCTCTTGAAAATCTTGAAGAAGATTTATTTTTTCTGGACCTTAACGAAAAATCCAATGAACCTGCTATAAAGACAACCAGTTCTGGACTTATTCCAGAATCTTCTCCTAATGAACCTGAACCTAGAGAAGAACCTGAAATTTCTAGTTCTACCATTACTAGATCAACTAGAATTCGAAAGAATCATCCTTTATATGTTGTTGTAGGAAATCTTGATAGAGGGACACATACTAGAGCTTCTCTTAGAAATTAGGTTGAACATCAAGCCTTCTTGTCACAGCTTGAACCTAAAAACATTGACGATGCTATTAATGATGAATTTTGGGTAATTTCTATGCAAGAAGAACTCAATCAATTTGAATGAAATATAGTTTGGAATCTTGTTGAAAGACCTAAGGACACTTTCACAATAGGCACTAAATGGGTGTTTAGAAATAAAGTAGATGAATATGGAAACATAGTTAGAAATAAAGCTAGGCTAGTTGCACAAGGCTATAGCCAAGAAGAAGGTATTGACTATGAGGAGACTTTTGATTTAGTAGCCAGATTAGAAGCTATTAGGATTTTACTTGCTTATGCTGCTCATCTAAATTTCAAACTATATGAAATGGATGTCAAGAGTGCATTCTTGAATGGATATATTGATGAGGATGTTTTTGTTGAACAACCACCTAGATTTTCCAACCCTCATTTTCCAAATCTTATTTTTAAATTATCAAAAGCTTTATATGGTTTAAAGGAAGATCCAAGAGCATGGTATGGTAGATTAAGTACATTTCTAATTTCTAAAAGTTTTACAAAAGGAATAGATGATCCTACTCTGTTTATAAAATGAGTTTCTAAAGTTGTTTTAGTTGTACAAATTTATGGAGATGATATTATTTTTGGATCTTCAAAAACTACATTATGTACTGATTTTTCCAAAAGCATGCAAAATGAATTTGAAATGAGTTTAATGGGTAAACTTAAATTCTTTCTTGGATTTAAAATCTTTTAAAATGATGATGGAATTATTTTAACTCAAAGTAAATATACTAGAGATCTTTTAAAACGTTTTGGATTGGATAGCACAAAAAGTAGGGACACTCCCATGAGTACCACCAGTAAGATGGATCTTGATGAAAATGGTAAATCTGTTGATCAAACCACTTATAGAGGAATGATTGGAAGTCTACTCTACCTGACTGCTAGTTGTCTTGACATTATGTTTAGTGTGTGTATGTGTGCTCGTTTTCAAGAAAACCCTAAAGAGTCATATTTAAATGATGTAGAGAGAATTTTCAAAAACCTCAAGCATACTCCCAATTTAGGACTGTTCTATCCCAAAGGAAAATCATTTGAATTAGTTAGTTATTTTGATGCTGATTTTGCTGCATGTAAGTTAGATAGAAAAAGAACCTCTGGAACGTGTCACCTTATAGGCAAATCACTAGTGTCATGGTGTAGTAAGAAACAAAATTATGTTAGATTATCTACTGCAGAAGCTGAATACATAGCTACTGGCAGTTGTTGTGCACAAATTTTGTGGATGAAACACACATTACTAGACTATGGATATCAATTCAGACATGTCCCAATAAATTGTGACAATACAAGTGCTATTTACATTTCTAAGAATCTTGTTTCTAATTCTAGGACAAAACATATTGATGTAAGACATCACTTTTTGAGGGATCATTATCAAAAAGGTGATATCACTTTGGAATTCATTGGTATTGAATATCAACTTGCTGATATATTCACTAAACCATTAAATTCTGAATGATTAGACTACATCATACATGATCTTGGTGTGATTAATCATAAGTAAAAAATCATACTGATCTTAATGTTTAATATTTTACTATATTTTACTTTATGGTTTCATGGTCACTATTTCTAAGTTACTGTTTTATGTTCACGATCTCACCGTCAAGACTTTATGCTCATGGTCTATCAACTTACTGTCTCACCGTGACTACACAGAATGCTCACTGTCTCACCGTGACGACTACCAAATGTCTCACCGTGATGACTAGTTTTCATCACACCATAACACCTACTCATGGTCTCACCGTGAAGATTATTTATATTCTTATTTTAACCCGTATCGCGTAATTTTTATTTTACCACTATTTTATTTCCCGCATTTTTGTTTTTATGACGTCTGACATTCCCAAATGATAAAACTTAAGGGTTTCATTCGATTCCTTACCTGAACTCTCTCCTGAACCTTCTCTTCCCTCTCGCTCGAACCTTCAGTGGATTCCAAGGATGAAGCGTCCATCTTCAACCTCGTCTGAGAAGCGCCGCTCTAAGGAATAGAAGAGGATACTGAGGATAGCTCCCGAAGGTCCTCTAAACCCAAACCTGGTAAGATGTATAGTTGTACCTGAAAAAGAGGTTTGTGGATAGTGGTTTTTTTCTAGAAAATCTTTATTTTTGAACGTTTTAAGAGAACAAGGATGGGTTGGATGGTTCACTGGATAGAATAGACCGATTTACCCTAGATTGCTATCTCAATTCTATCAGTATGTGAAGTTTTCGTTTGAGTTTGGAGAAAGCTTTATGGTGAAAAGCTGGATAAATGGTCAAAAGTGCTCTTTCTCTTCGAGGTTGTGGGCTGTATGCCTAGGGATTCCCCATGAAGGAGTTTGTGAGGATTACTAGAGAGACCGTCCTCCAACAACCGACATCTTTGACCTGGAGACTACTTTGGAAAACCTGACTGGAAATGGCACCAAGCGAAGGGCCATAGCTGCTGAATTAGATGGGGAGACTAGACTTCTGTTCAAGTTTGTTCAAAATTTGATTAGCCTGGGAAAAAGAGATTTTGTTGTGATGAAGTATCAGGATGTGTTCCTGATTCATCTGTTGAAGAATGGCCATAAGATCAACCTATGCAGGTATGTTATCAACCATATCTGTGAGCTGATCAAAGTCACTTCCAAATCCACCTCCTTTTTTTACTCAAGGATGATTTTAGCTATGTTTGTTGCCAAAGGGATGGTTGGACCGAATGAAGAAAAGTTATAGGACCTTGATTTCTGCCTATCCATGCCTATCATCAGAATGATGAAGATTAGCTGGAACGCCTGGAAGAAGAAGTGGGTTGAGGATAATGATCAAGTGTATAAAAGGTTTAATCCTGCTTAATATCCAAGAAGGCCTAATAATCTATCTGATCCTGGTTTGGAACCAGATGAAGTGAAAGATTTTTTAGAAGAAGAGGAAGTAACTGTTGAAGTATCTCCAAGAGAAAAAGCCGGAAGACCTCAAATGGAAACAGCTCCTGTTAAAAAAGAAAGGATTGTTGTCCCTTCTGTTGTCCCTGCTAAAATACCTCAATGATAGGAAGTTGGTGTTAATTTGAGAGAAGAGGAAGCTCGTGTTTCTAGTGCGGATGTAAATCCAGAAGCTCATCCTAATGCTGCAAGGAAGTTGGTTTTCCCTGATTTAGAACAAAAATTAACCTTAGAGGAAAATCCTGTTGAAGAGGATCTTTATGTGGAAAAAGAAGCAAGTTTGGAAGTTCAACCAGTGGAACAATCAGTTCCTGAGATTATTCACTCTGCTGAAGAGATGATGAAAATTTCCTTTCAGCTGGCAAGGCAGGAGTTTTCTGAAGAGATCAGGGATGATCCTATGGATCTTGTTCATGTTCCTGAGCCTCAGTAATCTGAAATGGAAGCACAATTTGAGGAGGAGGAACCTCAAAAACTTTAGATTACAGAAGATGGATCTGCTAAAGATTCTCAACCTTCTCTCTCATACTCTGTGCACACCTGATTTGTTTTCCCAAGATTTTATGATGTGGATGAGTCAGAGCAAGTATCTACAACTGGAATTGATCTTTCTTCTCTGTTTCAATTGAAGTTTGTAGCTCATCCAGAACCAGAACCAGAGCCCCAACCTCAATCCGAATCAGAATCTGAGTCTGAAGATGACTCTGAACCTCAACCATAATCTAAACCACTACCTTTACCTGCACCCTTACCCAGGAATCACTCCTTTGTGACTAAAAATGATCTGAAAGTTTTTGGAGAAACTTTGTTAGCTGGAGTTGAGAAAATTGTCTCCACTCCACCTCATCCAGTAACTCAGTTAAGTCAAGAAGATGCATCAATTCTCTTGGAAAATATTATCTTGCATATTCAACCAAGGATGATCTGAGAAATTCAAGAAGTCAGATTTGAGAATAAGCTTCTGAGTGCTGATGTTGCAAATCTGAAAAATATGATAGCAAATTTTCAGAATGAGTTATCTTTGAGATCAGAGCCCGCTCCTATTTCTGCTCCTGCACCTATTGCTACTTCTCCTGAGACATCTGATTCCCTCCTTTCTAGGGAGATTGTGTCTCAAGTTCATCCATACCTTCTTTCTTTTGATGAAAATATTGGAAAAAGATACACCAAGATGCTGGAACGCATGAGAGAGCTTGTGGAAAATATGAATAAGCTTACAGATGAATACACTGGATGCCTGCAAAAAGTGTTGAAACAGCTGAAAGTTCTAATCGAAGCTGTCAAGGGTTCACCTACTTCTAGTCAGACCTCCACATCTTCTTTAGATGATTCTATACTGAGATCCATAATCAAGGAAGAACTTTAGAGTGCCTTTAGTGGCTTGGATCTATCTTCTTTGTTAGAAGTGGTTAAGAACAGTGATAGAGCATTGGACTTGGTTAGGATTAATTCTAAGATATCCAATGATTCTCAACAAGAGATCACCAAGAAAATAGATCTTTATCTCGGCCATATTTTCTCTAAAAGTGATATGACAGATCACTTTAGATATCTTGTTTAAAATTTGAGAATTCCTCTGGTGACTCAAGCTTTTAAATCCCAAGTTCAAAAACTTACAGAGTTCGCCAGATTATTGGACAAGTTTATGGAGAATAAGGATGATTTTGAAAAGGCTATGCAATATGGTGGTGAAATAATTACTGATTTCATCAATATTTTGAAGCTGTATCTTCATGTGTAGAGTACTGCTATAGTTGCTCCAGCTGCTGCACCCCTTAGACCTACTCTACCTGCCCTATACTCAACTTCCATAATAGTTAGCTAAGCTCTTTCTCAGATCCGGCCAGTCATTCTTGACCAACCTAAGCCTAGATATTCTACTACTCCCACTTTGGCTCCATCTGTTTTTGAAGGTCTACCCTTACCCTCTTTGTCTACTGCATTTATGCCTTCTTCTACTTCAGCACCAGCTCCTGCTGCTGATAAAGGAAAGGAAAAGATGGATCCCTGAAGAGTCTAGCAACTATTTTCTTTTTGATGGGATGTCATTTATTGTTTATTGTTTGTACTTTTCCTGTATGTTCTATTTTTAACCCTTTTTTTAATAAAAACTGCCAAGTTTCATTTCATTTTCTCTACTTTTTTATAATCCCAAAAGGGGGAGAAAAATCTACAAGTATAAATGGGGGAGAAAAACTAAAAGTGTCAGTTCTATAATGTTTTTTGCAATGATAGTATATTTAATGTTACATTTCATTTATATTCTGACTATATCTGATTTGTGATCATCAAAAAGAGGGAGATTGTTGGACTCCTCATGTGTTACTCATGTTTTAATGCTCACAAATCATATTACTGTTAATTAATCTCGATATTCATTGCACATCTTTATAATTCTCTTCAATCTCTATAATAACTACTCATCATGTTTTAATGATAACAAATCTTATGGTTGTTAATTACTCTCTTTATTATTTACAAGTCTCATGCATGATCACAAATCTCAAATATATTATCAAGCCTTTATGTTTATGATTCAAGTTCTCTTACCCTCTAATGATTAAACTTAATCAATATTCTGCATATTATTGTTTAAGTCCAAAAACAGATATTTGTCTAAGTATGGACTCACCGTGAAGGACTCACCGTGACCCAGACACCGTGAAGGACTCACCGTAACCCATAAAATGTGAAGGAATCACCGTGACCCATACACCGTGAAGGACTCACCATGACCCAGACACCGTGAAGGACTCACCGTGACCGAGACACCGTGAAGGACTCACCGTGACCCAGACACCGTGAAACTCATACCGTGAACCTCATACCGTGAACCTCATACTGTGAAGCTCATACCGTGAAGCTCATACCATGAACCTCATACTATGAAGAAGACATCGTTTAGTTAATCACTGTGACACCATTTCTTAAGTTTTTTCAATATTATTTAAATAATACTAATGGTCATATTTGATGTTTTTAATGCAATTAATGTTATTTAATGATAGTTGTTGGCATGTCATAAAACTGTATCTCATACCTATGAAAAGGGAATCATTCCTACCGCCAGAACTCTTTGAACATAAGGAAGATTAAGATGCAGTACACGATATAGAACATAAGTGAGGTATGATAGTGTGAATATACAATGAGAAGAACTTACATACACCTGAGAGCACTGTGCTGAATAAGAAGAACAATCCTGAGAAAGAAAGAGATTCCCATACTTTTAAAGAATTATCTTCAATGCAATCCAACACCATTGAAGAACACACAAAGAATCAAGAGATCTTTTTCATTATTGAAGATGACAATCTGACTACGACACTCTGTTTTTCAACGGAAAAACCAGAGAAGGACTCAGAATCATTCCTGTTGAATCCAATGATTCCAGAGGTGCATTGATAATCACTAGAGCTTTCTAAACTTTTATCTGCTCTCTCTAAGTGATTTATTTATTAACTTTCGAGCAGTGTGGTGTACTTTATATTTGTTATACACACACTGTCTCCTTCACTGAACAGGAGGATATCAAAATCCTCACTCCAAATCTCTTATCTCTTGTTTACCCACGTGAAATGTAGAACAGGTCCTTGTGTGGCCTGGTATTTGTTTTGTTTCCCATGAATAAAAGTGGTAGAGGTCCCTGCATGGCCTGGACAGTTTTGTAAACTGTTGTTAACCCCAATCCAGGGTGTGGATCAAATTTTATATAAATTTGAGAGGACTAAGTCTCGGCTTGAGACTGAACCTCTTGTTATATCTGTTGTGCACCTTTAGTTTAAGTTCAAAGTTTACTATATATATCTTATTTATTCCACTGTTGTTACTCTGAAATACAAAACTATTTTGAAGCTACTTTGATAGTTAAATTAGCAAGTGTTTACACTTATTGTAAATCAGTAGGTTAGTTTCAAAAGTTAGTTTAATAATGTGGTTAAATTAACTGATACCTAATTAATCTTTGAGAAGCTAAGTGAACATTTACAATCTGTATAAATTCACTATAGTTTAACTTGTTTTATAAATTGGGGGATTTTAAGTAGACAATATTTTAATAGAAATTTTAATTGGAACTCAATTCATCCCCCCTCTTGAGTATCCACTCCGACCAACAAACATAAACATGTGTATTAAAACTAGCATACAAAATGTCAATAATTTATCCATAAACCATGAATGTATTAAAAATAACACATCCACAGTCAAGCATATCCCAAAACCTTCAATACAAATAATGAAGTGTTTGAATAATAAACTACACCACGACGTGGAGATGGTAAGCCATACATATGCACATATTGTGATGTTTTCATTCATATGATGGAAAGAATAATGAATATGGTTGTACCCTTTTATAAAACATCACAGTATATAGAAGATACTAGAGTTATTATTTTAGAATGGAAACAAAAAAGAAAGAGGATGTGGAAGAAGAAAATAACTTGAAAGAGGTGATGAAATATTTACCACATCTTCATATTCTTCCATTTTATTTGATCAAAAGGGCTCAATAGGATTGCTTTCTGACCAAAGGAAGGCCTCTTGGATAAAGGGAGGAAAGTTTGGAGGATATTTAGGCAGGTTTTGGCCGATCCAAATGGCTTTGTAGGTGTGAAATTAAGATAAGGGGAATTACCCTTTTATAAGAGTGGTGAGGGGCGATGACTGCACTTTACAAGGCTAGTTATATTAATTATCTTAGGTTTTATATAAAAATATTCAATTATTTAATCTTATAAAATTCTTTTTTATCATAGATTTTTAATTATTGCATGTCTTATATTGATTAAGAACTTACCCAACTTTAATTTATGTTTTGAAACTATTTTTTTGGCATTGATAATTTTTAAATTGAGTATCATGTATATTTCCTTTAATAAAAGTTTAAAATATGAGTATGTAGACAATTATTCTCTATTTTACATTATATGGTTACTAAACATACTATAACAAGCCAAGAGAACCCCAAGTGGTTAATTATTAAAATATATAACCTTATCTATGTCCTCTGGCCAAACCATATATTTTTAGGAATATTATATCAATTAATAATATAGTATTTGTTTAAAAAACACAATTATGTCAATTTTGACACTATTTTGTATTTGGTTTTTTGTGAAAATCAAAACAACATGATTACTTAGAAAAAAAAATATTTAATCAACCCAAAAATGACATATTATCCTATAAAATTAGTGTAATTCATAAAAAGTCTCAAATTACATTTATTTGGATTTTTATAATATCAATTATTTTAATCTTTCATTAATAATGTAATTACTGCATCATCGTTGTGTCATAAATAAATTAAATTATTTAATGTCTAAAAATTATAAACAAAATAAAATTATGTAGGAAATATTTTTATCTTTTTAATTAATATTTATAGTTGAATTTATATTGTGTGTAACCCTATATTAAAAATGGTATAGTTTTTAAATGTTGAATTTAACTCTTTTAACTCTTCTTTAAATAAAATAATAATACATGTCCTAATCTAATCCAAGATGACCAAAAGGGATCATATATTATTCCTAAGGTCGTTTCTGGTCGAATTACACTTATCCAAAGGAATTTGGACATGTGTTAGGGTAATTATGATATCATTTTTACCCTTAATTACCCTATTTACATTTAACCGTGGAAAATAAAAGTCAAAAGTTACTATTCAACAAAAATAATTTTCATCTTATTGAACAAAATATTACTTAATGATTTCAACCATGTCTCTAGGATTTTTGAAATTCAACTCATAGAAGTGGTAAAATTATGTTTTATAGAAATTTGTAAATGCTCCAAGAAGGTGGGTAAAAGATGATAAAAAGTTAAATAAAATTTTATATCTCTATACTTATTGTAAAATGACTCCAAAGAATTAAATTTAACATATATAGGTATTATGTATCTATTTTGACCTTAAAGAAATTAAAATAAAATAACAAATTACTTAAATAAAAAGTCAGTTTTAGATAATAACGTCGTGTTTTTCACTATTAATCATAAATTGAAAGTTTTGAGAAAAATACCAAAAATTCACCATAAGATAATTTTGAAATTAAAAATCCAAAACTGAAGTCCATTTTTTAAAATAAAATTTATAAAATTTCAAAAAGTGTGTATAACTATTCATAACGGCTAGTTTGATTGGTCGTGGTGTGTTAAAACTCCAAGTTGCATACAATGCAAGCTACTACATTATTCAAAGGGAAACGTACCGTGGGAGCTTGGGGTGTTACATAAGATGTATGAGGATATTTCTACCTCAACTCGTGTAGTCAACATGATTGGGTATGTAAATGAAAATGAGATGGTTGGGTAACCACTGAGGATTAATCTATCTATAGACATCATTCTTTTATCGCTTCCAAAAAGGTTCTAATGGTTTACTATGAACTATAGCATGAATAAATTCTATAAATTACTACTTGACCGCCTCAGTATATTTAATATTTATCATTAATTCATGGGATATCCAAGATCAAGTTCCATGATTATTGTATAAATAGTAAATATTAAATGTTTTATCTAAAAAAATAGATTTCATAGTATCATGAATCAAATATTTCATACATAAATACTACATCTTATTAGTGTAATATTAATTTTATATCAATATTATCCACACCAGAATAGAAAATGGTTAGCGTATTTGGAAACATGGATACATAAAACACTGGTACATAAATAATCTAAACAATTTCCCATTAATTTTTCCACAACTAGAACCCTTCTTACAAATAACATACTTAAAAAAATTCTCCATAATGTTGGGAAGGAAAATATAATAAAGGGTGAGCACATATAGTTAGTAAGGGTAAACATAAGAGATATCAGTCAATTATCATGATAAATCATAAGATAAAAAAAAGTATGTTATAACATAAACTTAACATTAGAAAACCATACCCATCAATTCATACATCAAAATCCTGAAACATAGATTGATGTTTTATCAATAAAAATACATAATACATAAGAGCGTGGAGTCATCTATAATTAATCATGAGGAATGATAACATATTATAATCATAATACATAATTTTTTGGAAATAAAAAATCATAAAAAATCATTTTCATATTCTATTATCACTACTATGAATATCATACTAGATTGGGTTCACTTCTTATTCCATTATTTCAGTAGTCAATGTTCTATCTCAATACTATATTATTGTACAAAGTCTCTTACCAAACTAGGATCACACCCCATTCCAGCCCTAATTATCTCATGAGATATACTTCTTTACCTAATTCATTAAAGGTCCATATCATTTTATCCCCATCTATCTGATAATTAAAACAATACAAATGTGTTTAATAAGATCATAAAACATTAATTATATCATAAAATCATAAACCATGGAAAGGATACAGGTTTTATAAACATCCCATCAACATAATAATAAATCATATAGTTAAATAATAAATATGTTATCATTGGAAAACATCCCAAACAAACCATCATAAACATCAAAAATGTGATGGATAAAAATACCCTTAAAAAATCACTAGAATATTTCTTGATAAAAATATCATTTTCATTTGAAATCACATATTTAGAATCTAAAAATTAAAAAAATAAGGAAAAAATTTCACTGAAAGGAAAAAAGGATACATAAAAATTAATATTAAATTAAATAGTTTTCAAAATGGTATTTAAATATGTTTATGTGGAGTATGTGAAAACAAAATATCCTTTCACATTTTTTATATGAAGTTACAAGTTCTATGATTAGAGAAATATAGGAAGGTTCCTTATAAAAATTTGTATGGAAAGTAATATATAGTAAAAAATGAATTTAAGTAATACCTATATAATAGTAAAAATATTTTTTAAATCATTCTTAATAAAAATATTGAAATGGAAGAAAATATTCCCTATCGAAGGGAAAAATAAGGTCGGTTTTCCTTAAAAACGTCATCTTTGTCTATGGAGTACTTAAAAAGAGGAAAGTAAAAGTAAAACATTAAATATAAATTAATAAATAGAGATAATATAAAATATAATATTATTTAGAGATATATCATAAAATTTCATCATTATAAAATTTAAGCATAAACAATCCCAAAAAATAGATTTTAACAAAAAACCCTTAACTCAAATACATATTGTTTCATAAAAACTCTAACAACCTGTATAATAAATTTAAATTTTATTATACTTAAATAATATAATAATAAAAATACCTTCAATACCATACATGTTTTACTTATATCATCTTATCACCCATTCATTAACAATATTTCATTAACATCATCATTTCTGGTGTTAACTGTCTCATTTTTCCTGAATGATTGCTTTCGGAGGTTATGGTCCATGCACTTTGATTATGGATACTTAAAATATATAATTTTAATAATTATTTAAATATTATATATATAATAATTATCTACATAATTATATTAATTCTTATAAAGTTTTGACAAAAAAGGAATTGCATAACTATGTGGAAATGGTAATCTACACATACACAAGAGTGATATTTCCATTTTTCAATGGATGGAAATAAAGAAATGTAAATATTAATTTACACTTAAAAATAATTAATATATCATGAATATAATATATTTATACATTAAATATGATATAATAACAGTTGATCAAATATGGGGATGGAAAATTTATCATATCGCTACGTGCAGGCGGTAGTCCACACGTACGAACGAGCGGTACTTTCATCTCACATTTGATGGATAATTGGTGGTAAAATATTATTAAATCATAATAATAAAATCTAATTATATTTTTTATAGTTAATTTATCATGTTTTTATTTTTACAACATGTTTATAGGAATTATAATAAGAAATAAAATTGAAGATGATTGGTTAAGATCTATACCTCTTATTTGAGATACCGACTTTGGATTATACCATAAGCGCCAAAGTATTAGTCTTTTGAGAATAAAATAAGATATAGGATAAAGGTAAGAATTATATTATGATTTTTGAGTGGTTAATTTCTGATATAGAATTCATAAATTGTGTACATAAGGGAGGAGAAGAGGTACTCTTTTTTAAGTGAGAGGTCGGACACAAATGGAATTTCTTAAAATATTTCAATGATATAAGGTAACTTTTCTGAAATATTTTCTCCAAATGGAATAGAATTAGAATTTATAAAAATAATAGGCTCATATATATTCAAAAAATAATAATTCTAAAGACTTAGGTTCCAATCATACACTTATATCTTGGTTTAAACCCCCACCCCTGAGATAAACTCATCTTAACCATAACTGTGTTAACAAAATTTTATTGTTTTAACTACTCACACGGGTTGAAAATTAGGTTTAAAAATTATATTATTTTAATTATGATGATTAAAAATATTTAATCCATTTTATCAAATCCAATTTGTATAAGTTCTAGAATTTAATTTTAAATAAGTCTGTAACCTGTAATGAAAAATCGTTTTAAAAGAATGAATCTTTAAGTATAAAACACGATTTAAATACATAATTTCCTTGTAAAACACCTTGAATGCATAAAAATAGTTATTTGAATATTCTTTCTAAGCCAAAAAATAAACTTGTATAAAAATCAAGTATAGTGATTATTATCATGTAATTAATTAGATTATTTTTAAATATAGGATACTTATTTTAATTTCATATCCCACTAAAAACATATTGGTAATTTTAATTGAAAATAAATGAAATGTTTTCTAAAAATCAGCATTTTTCTTTATTCACTGAGAAATAAGTTTTTTAGAAAAATCCTAAAAATTCATCCTAAGATAAAATTGAAATTATGATTTCAAAAATGATACTAAATTACTAAAATAAAATTTATAAAAAATTATAAATTAATTATACAGTTCATGTGAAAAATTTGATAAAACCCATTTTGGAAAAATAAATATTTGAAGCATAAAATAAATTTAATGAAAATTGAGTACATATTTATTATAAATTAATAAATAAATTTTAATTATTAAAAAATGTATATATATTTTGCATAAATTGGTTATTATTATTCATTCCTTCCAATTTTAATACTATGTTATAATTTTTTACTATATAATGGTTTATATAGACTTGAGGTTGAATGTAAGGTGACATATCGATTACTTCATCGCATCCTCATATTCCCTTATAGCTTCCTAAAATTTATGATTACAATAAATAACTATAACCATTAATATAATCTTTTTTTGTTTAACATTACCTATTTGATAAAATATTTAAAAAAAATATTTATAAGGATGATCATGCTCTTGTGGTATAACCTCTATGTTCATTATATGTAAACGATTAGGTATGTACCTCCTCAAGAGAGATAATTGAAAAAAAATGTGAAGTTTGGAGATATTTAGTGGGAGATACAAGTGATAATCTATAGTCTTTACTAAAACAACATTCTTGAAGGGACCAACATACCTAGTGATTATCTTTCCCTTATTTTTGAATCTCATAAAATTCTTCCATGGAGAAATTCATTGGAAAAAGTTCTCACCAATATTGAATTCCATATGTCATCAATGATTGTCATTATAACTCTTATTTTAACTCTAACAACCTTTATGTGTGGTTGAATGGAAAATTCATCCCAAGATATCAAATTTCTACACTTCTTTTCAAAGATTTAATCATGAGGATAAATTTTAATTCTTGAGTGAAGGCTAATATTGTAATAAAACCTGACTATATGAGGGTGTCAATCCCAAAAACATTTTAAATCTAGAGAATAGAATATCAATATATATTCTTAGGTTTGAAATGACCTATTATACTGACCATCTATCTAAGGATGATAATAAATATTGAAACCAAACTTTGTATCTAGATCCACCTGAATAATTATCCAAATCATCGAGGTAAACCTCAAATCCCAATCAGATATAATCTAAAGTGGTACTACATGAATCCATACAACTTACTTAATATATATCAGGGAAATAATATTCTATGTGAAATATTATCTAATATAAATGAAGTGTATGAAAATAATAATTAGGCTAACTATACCCAAAATAGTATTAGGTAATTTAGATGTTTTGGGGAGTACAATGATGAAATACATGGTGATTTTTCCCATTTCCATTTTGGTATGGGTAATGGTTATAACATCACCTTAAATTTATATCTCTCATCCTCAACCTATTGACATACCAAGAACCAAGATACATACTCTACAATATATCCCTTCATTTTATTCCACCAAAAATACACTTTTAGATATTTATAAATATTCATAGTTCCAAAATTGACAAGGAATTATGAGCTATGAATTTCTTCCAATAGTTCCATATTCAAGTTTGTTATTTATGAGACACATAAAATTTTAAGAAACCTTATCATTAAATAATTGTCAAAGATTAACTTAGGAACATTTATCAATATCTTTAGTAGCTCCACAACCTCTTTTTATTCCTATTTAATCTTTACATGGATAGATGATTGAACTCTCATTTGAACAAGATAAAATCTCTCCCCATTCCTCAAGAATTAAAGGTCCATCCACTGAAAATACATAAATATTTGATCTTTTTTATCATCATTATATATAATCTAGTATTATCCTTTTAACTCAAATAATTTTTCCACCTTGTTTCCTTTCCTATGGTGGTAATGTATTCATCAGTCATAATCATCAATCAACTAAAAATCATGAGCCCATTAATTTTTATCTTGAAACTTCAATTGGAATGAGGCATAATATATCACCATATAATTATATATAAGAACACACATCAGACCATTTTTTATTCATCACTATAAATCACAAACCCTTCTCCACTGTAGGGTGGTGTTAACACAGGTGCACTAACCAGCCTTCTCATTAATTCTTTGAAATCTTATTCACATTCATTAGTCTAAAGGAACTTAACTACCTTAAGAGTTAAAATGATGAGTATATTATAAATCCATATTAATCATTCACAAGTCATCAATAATATCCATAAATTACAAGAAAATATGTATCTTAGTCAATATGGTCTGTTTGGTCCAATTTATAATAACTTTTAACATTGACATATTAACTTATATAACCTCTATTGAGATTATATTCCCAAAAAACTAAAATTTATATAGCCAAAATCCGTACTTGGTTAATTTATCAAACATATTCACCTTTATTAGGGTCATCAATAAATTATTTAAGTAATATTTATGCTCTGACTTGTTCATGGAATATATAATAATATCATTTATAAAGACTACCACTAACTAGTAAATGTAATATCTAAAGAATATATTCCTCAAATCCATCAATATAGTGGGGGTTAGTAAGATAAAATTGTATGAATATAAATTCATAGTATCCATACCAACATCAGAAGGCTATCTTGGGCATGTATTCACTTTTTAGCCTTAACTCATAGAATCCATATCATAGACCAATCTTGGAAAAATATTTAACTCCTTATAAATGATAGAACAAATAATCAATATGGTTTAAAGGATACTTATTATTGATTGTGATATTTTTAGGTTCCTAATAATCAATTAATTGTCTCATTCATCCGTCTTTCTTCTTAACAAAAATAATATGTACACCCCATGGAGATGCTCTTGGTTGAATTAATCCCTTATCATGATCTCTTGTATTTTATTTGATAATTCCTCTAACTCAATTGAGGCCATTCTATATGAAGTCTATGAAATAGGTGTAGCACAATGTATGAGTTCTATTGAAAAATAAAATTCAGTATTAAAAGGATGGTTAGGTAACTCTTCCAAAACTACATCAAAAAACTCCCATACAGTAGGAAAATTTTGATGTGGAGTTTCTCCCTAACCATCTATCAAAAATAACCCCTTTTAATAGGAATTGATACCTATGAAACTGAATTAATTTTTATTAGATGTTCATATTTACCTGTGTTCTGATAGAAAATCAAAGGTTGTTTGGAAATATCAAATGTAACTTCACTTCCTCAGAAATTAAAATTAGATTTATATAAATAAATCAAATACATTCCCAAAATCCAATCAAATTCAATTAAAGGAATAATAAAAATATTTATAGGTAGGACATTACTATAAAATCCTATTGGGGAAGATTTATAGACATGATATGTGATTATCATACAATTAGGATTTTTACTCTTATTTCAAAATCAAATCATTGAGGATATAAATTAACATTCCTTAAGACTTTTCTTGGTATATAAGAATGCATATAACTAATATCAAATATGGTACTTCAATATTTGATCATACCTGTTACCTTATCATTTTATCTTCAATACATTACTAAAACCTAAATAGTTATCATAACTAATTATTATCATTGATTAGAGTAATTAACAATGAAAATAATTCATATGACCTCTAAATATTGACAAATTCATTTCAATCTATGACACCATAAGTTAAAAATAGGTTATACATGGTCAATATCTATTCAAATCCATCATAATTGATCATAAATAAAATGTGAATTGACCTAAGAATATCTCCTTGGACTTTAAAACTAGGTGTGCAGGAAGGTCCCATTCACTGTGAACAAGAATGATGGTTGAGATATACTCAACCAACTCTTTGTAGGGTTATCACCCCTGGATGCATCAACACTAAAGCCACATCCACTTGTAGAATCCATAAGGCCTGTATTTTCTTAGGGAAACCACCCTCCATTATTTATCCTAAAAGTGGATTTTATCAAATACTTAGACTTATCCTAAGGGTTATCAATAATGATTCATCATCATAGTTTATAAAAGTTACTGAACCTTTATCTGATATCGTCAATAGTGACCCAAACATTAAATACATAAATATTACAGATTATTAATGTAATATTTATTACATATCAATATAATCCATGCCCGAACCACAAAGGTTTAGTGTAATTGAAAACATGGATACATAAACAAATGGTATATAAATGATCTATATCATTTCCCATTAAGTTCTTCACAACTATTTCCCTTATTAGATATAACATACTTTAAACATTTCTTTATATCTTGGGGAAGGGAAACATAGGAAATGGTGAGGATAGATTCATAGTAAGGGTAATTATAAGATATATAATTCACTAATCATAAGTGATCATAAGGTACGTATAAGGGTTTCATAACATGATATTAACATTATAAAATCATACCCATCAATTCCTAGATCATAAATATGATACATGGAATAAAGTTTTATCAATCAAAATATATCTGGAAAAAGATTGTGGAATCATAAATAATCAATCTTGATCTACGAAAAAATAGCATAACCATTAGACATATGGTCTTCGAATACAAATAATCATATAAAATCATTTCCTTATTCAAGGATCACTCCTAAGACTATCACAGTGGATTAGGTTCACATATCATTCCATTATTTACTTAGTCATGATTCACTCTCAATACTATATTAGTGCAAAAACTACTTTACCCAACTGGTTCCACTCCCCATTAAAGTTATTATTAAATAATCATATATACTTCTTTTCCTTATGCATTTTAAGGATATATAAATAATTTCCCACTCAAATCATAATGAAAACTATACATATGTGTTCCATAACATCATAAAAAATTATCATATCATCAAATCATACAGTGTGGAAAGGATGTGGGTTTCATAAAATTTGTATCATCATAGTTACAAATCATCTAAAGAAAGAATCAATATTTTGACATTAGATCATATCCCCAACAAATGCTAAAAAAATAAAATGATGTTGTTATAAAAAATACATTTAAAAGATCACTATAAAATTTCTTGGCGAAAATAACCTTTTCATTTGAAATCACTTATTTATAATATAAAAATTTCAAAAAAATTTAAGGTAAATGTTATCTTTGAAGAGAAAAAAGGAAAAATATAAAGGAATCATTAAATAAAAATGTATTCATGATGGTGGGGAAATTCATTTATGTGGTGTATATTAAAATAAAAATTCTTTTCACGTTTTTTTTTAAATTCAATAGTACCACATTTGGAAAATGATAAAATGTTTCCTTTTAAAAAAAATTAATGAAAGTAAAATATTTTAGAAAATTAATTTAATTAATCTTTGGAGGGAATTAGAAATATTATTGAAAATATTTTAAATAAAATATCTACATGGAAGAAAATATTCTTGGCCAAAGGGAAAAACAATGTCATTTTTCATTAAAAACATTCTTATGGTCGATTGAGTACATATTGAGAGGAATATGAAAGAAAAAAAAAAGTAAATCTCTATAAATTACCATAGGAGAATAAGATATGTATCATTTTTTCGAGATAAATCATACAGTTTAATAATTTTAATATTTAAGCATAAAAAATCAAGGTAAAATCATATTGTAAAAAAAACCCTTAACTCATGTTTTTCTTACTTCGTAAGCACTCTAAAATAAAGTATAATTAATTTAAATTTTATTATAATATAATATAAAAACCATAATAATACCTATAATACCATACATTCTTTGATAGAAGAAATGTAAATATTAATATACTAATATAAAATAATTATTATCCCATAAATATAATAAATATACATTAAATCTAAGATAATAAACATCCATGAATGTTGATGATGTAAAATCATTCATATTGTTATGAGGAGGCGGTAGCACACACTTACGCATGACCGATACTTTCACCTCCCATTTGATAGAGAAGATGTGGGAAAAGGATGTTTCATCATCATAATAAAATATAATTATATTTAGGATATTAAATACATAATTGTTTTATGTATACATATAGTTTATATTAATTATAAGAATAACTAAAATTAAAATACCTTGGTTAAGATAGGTACCTATTCTTTGAGAGACCTCCTTTGGTTTGCACATTAAGCCATGAAGGATTGGACTTATGATAAAAATAGAAACTCTATGGTGAAGGGAAGAATTATAGGAAGGTTTTAGAGGAAATATTTTTGAAAAATAAGTCTCAAATTGTGTGAATAAGGGAGGATAATAGGTACCAATTTATAAGTGAGTGTAGGGACACACCAGGAATTTCTTTCTAGATTTCAATGATAAAGGGTGAGTTTCATGGAAACATGGATCCAAAATGGAAAAGGATTAAAATTTAGGATAAAAAAATATTTGAATATCTTAAACTAATAATAATTTTAAAGTTTTGGTTGGAAATACTTCCCTTATCTCTTGGTTTAACCCCCCTTCTCCCCTGATAAGCTCATTTTAACCATAATCGTGGTAACATAATCTAATTATATTTACAATTGATTGTGAAAAAAAATTAAGCTAACCAATTTAAATTATTTTAATTATGATTCTTTAAAAAATTTAACCCATTTTTTCAGATTGAATTTCTATAAGTGGCATAATTTAATTTTAAATTTGTGTGTATCTCATAATGAAAACTCATTTTACAAGAGTTAATATTTAAGCATAAAACATAATTTAATTGCATTAATTTCGTTGTAAAAACCAAAAAATTAATGTCAAATTATATTATTAAATATATAATATATATATATACATTTCATTAAAAATATTAGTCAATTTATATTATCTTAATTTATTAAGATAAAAACACAATGTGTGCATAAAAACATTTTTTAGAAAAATGTGTTTTGAATCGAAAAAACAAACTTGTATAAAAATATATATGATGATGATTATTATCTAATTAATTATATTATTTATAATAAAAGGATACTTATATTACATTAAGATAAAATTGAAATCATAATTTTACTTTAACTTGAAAATAAATGACAGTTTTTAAAAAAATTATATTTTTCACTATTCACTTAAAAATAAATCTTTTTAGAAAAAACATAAAAAACCACTCTAAGATAATATTGATATGATAATTTCAAAAAATATATTAATTTCATTAAAATATTATTACAATTGTGGAAATTAATTATAAAGTTCTCATTAAAAAATTTGATAAAAACAATCTTTGAAGAAAACATATTTTTGAATCATAAAATGACTTTTCTAAAAATTGAGTAATTATTTGTTATGAATTAATCAATAAATTTTCATTATTAAAAGTATTATTCTTATATATTTTTAAAGTGCTTTTTATTATTCATAATTTCTAATTTATTGGATAACTTATAATTATTTACTATATCTTGGTTCATAACTACATGGGGTTGTAGTTAAGGAAAGCTACCAAATACATCTTGTTTTAATTCATAGGAAATAGAAATAAAATATTAGGGTGTTACCCATAGATATTGTGAACCAAATTTTAATAATTCAAATAAATGGTCTTATAAGTAATTAAAATGATTCAATTATTCCATATCTGGATAATAGAGATGTAGATTTAAAGAATATGGTAAGGTTTTTAAGAAACTCCAATGAGAGTTCACATTAAGAATTAATGTTATAAATATAAGTACTGTTATATTAAATGTTATTTGACACAAAATTGTATTTAATAATAGTTTTAGAGACATATATAGGATTTAAAAATTAAGGAATAATTTATTGATAAATATTAGATCTTTCTTTCAAGTTATAAAGCCAAGAGTTTCTATATAAATGTGGTGGATGAAATGGATTACATCAATGCTCAAATGAATTTGAATAAGGGGTTTTTATTTATTATTTTAATTTCTATTATATGATAACAGAAGTTATTTTAAAAAAAATATGAATAATAAATCATTTTGGTTATTATATTATTATATTGTTATTTATATAATTATATATAATGTATGAACATAATATAAAGATAAAAATGGGTTTTCCTATATAAAAGAGTTTATCCAATATATTTATTAAAATATTATGGAAATATTTCATGCTCCCCCACCCCCCCCCCACAAGAGTGTAATGTTTTTGAATAAATATATATTCCTTTAAAAATATTGATCAAAACACATCTAGTTTCTTATATGATAAGGATTTTAATAGTTTTTTTGTTAAAATATTCCCACAAAGGAGATTAGTTTCATTTCCTAACAAAAAAGAGTTAGTGACTTCAAAATATACTTTTGAGAAAAATATAATTTCTAAGAGGAAAGAGGGATTATTCTTGGAGCTATATAAGTTTGTAATGTTTAATAAATAAATGATTATACTGATCTATGTCAAATTTAAAGTCACTTTATATCAAAGAAGTGTTTAGGGTGTGTGGGAAATGAATAAAATTAATGTACAAATGTTACATTTTATATTTTTTACCCAAGGATCTAAAATAAAATTTTATCTAAATTTTTCAAATATGATGATCACCTTATAAATAGTTATAGTTATTTAATTAAAAAAAGTTTAATAAAATAAAAACAATATGTTCTTTAAAGAATTTTTTTAATATTATGCTCAAAGTGTTGAACATTATAATTATGTATTCTAATATCACCATTTAAAAAAATATTTATTTTGGTAAGTTAGGTCATTAATTGAGTTTAGTGGGATGATTTTTCATATAGTAACATGGTGATGTGATAGGAATTACATAATGATATAATGAGTTTAATGAACTATAAAAATATAATAAACATAAGGCTTTTTTAATGATATATCATACGACATTTGATTAAAATGGTTCTTATATATTGGTTTGTTAATATTCTAAAAATAATATTAGAATATATATATTATCATGTAATATAAAAGTTACTCTCCACTATATAATTGTTTCATGTTAATTTTTTATATTACATAAAGTGAAATGATAATTTACCTCTCAATGTTTGAAATTTATTTTTCCATAATTAATTATCATTATATATTATTATTGTTTTTAATGGAATTTATGGAATAGTAATAGTTTGGTTTCATATATAGAAGCTAAATTTTCTAATTAATCATAAAAAAAGTTATGTGTACCTCATGACCCACTATGTATTCCACGTAGGGTGTTATATGCTAAGTCTTTGGTATTCTAGGGGTGCATGTTTCATATTGAATCATTACTTTATAAGGATGAAAAGATTCCAAGAATTAGATCCTTTATACATTGATAATTTTTATATTTCAAGCATAAGTATATGTTATTAATAGATTGGTTGGATGTGCTATTGATTTTTTTAGTTGAGTCTTAACCAAGATAGAAGTTTTCTTTTGAATAATCAGTATGACATCAAGGCCCTTAATTGAGATACATTTAGACATTATATTCTCATTAATAGATAGAATACATTTGATATGCTTATCGATTTGGATTAGAGTCACGTTGATAGAAATATATAAAAAAGGAATGACCATAGAATTGAGTTTTGGACCAATTCATTCTTTGTGTTAGGATAGAGCATGCCATATTGTATGTCATCACATCATGGTTCTATGCATGAAATTTTATATATTATGTGATAACTCATGGCTTGGACTTCTTCCCATTCTATAAGATTTCATTTCTATATTATTATCATACAATGATCATTTAATGGTGTCATTGTGATGAAACGTGAAAGGTTTAAGGTGTTAAAGATTTCATTTTTCATGGTTTGAGGTTAAAAAGTATTTCTAACAGTCACAGTTATCAAAAAAAATTGAAGCATTTGCGGTATTTAGGAGTTTCCTTGATTTCCATATAAAGTGTCCAATACAATGACATCATTTCAGTGATTCTCATCATCAAATTCTATACCAAACTAAATTTATCTTACTCTCTCTCCCTTTCTATCTATCTTTCTCTTTAAATACAACTCTCTAGAAAAAATTTAGGAAGGGGGGAACCTTCTGAAGAATTATAAGATTTATACAGGTCAAGGATTACCTTGGATAAAAAAATTCCCTTCGATACTTCTCTGTGGTCAGAAACAAAATCATGTGGAAGATCTTGCATAGATTTGGATCAATGGAGAAAAATTTGTATTATTCTTAATTAATTTTATTCAATTTAAATTTATGGAATTTTCCTACATAAAAAATGATTTACATTTTTCAAATAATTTGGATAAATTTTATCATATCTAAAACTATCCCATTTCATCAAATACATTGTATCTTCGTTTGAATAATTTTTTTAAGTGAACAAATAAAATATAAAAATGGTAATTTCGAGAACTACGACGTGTATTCTATAAACTGATCATAGTTCTTGGAGTTTTCCAAAACCATGTCATAGTTTTTGGTACAAAATGGCCATAGTTATATAAATATTTAAAATCCAAATTTTCTAGTGAAATGGTTATAAAAATGCATCATAGAAAATAAAGTATACTTTTTCTATTGAACCATGTAGTGGTTTATAAATCATCACATCATGGTTTATGAGAATTGGATTTCCACCATGAGTAAAGACTAAATTATAGTAGATATAAAAAAACTTTTTATGGTATAACCATATAAAATAAATAGATTGGATCAATCTATAATGATTGTGTTTATGGCGTGACTAAAAAAAATATAGTGTGGTTATAGGAATAGTGATCATGGTGTTTCCCATTGAAAAAAAGTTATCATTTAGGATAAAATAAATTATAGAATATTTCCAAACAGTGCACATGAGCCTTAGCTCAGTTGGTGAGGTATCCTTAAGTGCATCCACAAGACCCAGGTTCAAAACTAGGTGGATGAATATTTCTAGGTTACTGTAGAATTATTGTAGCGGGAACTCTAGTAGCTCTATAATAGCACTATATAAGGAACTATGTGGGTACTGTAGCAGTTACTGTGCAGTTGTTGTAGCAGGTAGTGTTCGGTACTCTAGCAGCCAGAACTATTCACCTTGGGCCATCGATTTGGTCTTAGAGTCCTTAAGGCCTTTGGGCCACATAGATCTTTGGGTTAGTAGGGCTTTCAGGCCACCTTTCAGGCCTTCGGGCCACCTCAAGGCCTTCGAGCCACGTGAAGTTTCCCCAGACAAACTCTACAAAAATGGAGTATCCCTAGAAGAGGATTCATAGAAAGAACACTCACCAGAGTAGAACCAATGAATTTTAAAGAAATAGACGGTATTGTTATGCAATCGGGACCAGCCTATGCTTGCACATGAAGCTTAGCCAGACGACCATGAGAAGGTGGAGAGCTACTATCATGATGCAGATGTTGTGGAGGGGAAGTTCCTTATAGTTATAGTCTGGTTAAATTCCCGAAGACCTTCGGGTCATGTAATGTTTCTTAAGCCGATAGGCCATGTAATCACTAAGCCTACGAGCCTTGTAAGGGTTCTTCCTCCTCCCTTGAAAGGGGGTTATCAAAATCAATAAAAAATAAAGGCTTTCAGGCCATTTAGGATATATCAAAAAACTCATGTCCCGTGGAATGATTTTTTCCTCAGCGGTATACCAGTCTATGGTTTACATCATAAATGTTATTTTTAGTGTATTTTCCAATAAAAATGGTTTTTTGTTAAAATCATCAAAAACCATCACTCACATGGGCCCAAAGGGCCCATCCAATGGAGTCTTTGTGTCACATCTAAAGGTAGAGGTCATCTAGGTTTAAAGTGGATTTATTTGGTATATGATTTATTTTTATTATAAATTATAAAATATTAAAACGTATAAAACTGGTTATATTTATTTATCAATTGTTCATAAATAAGAATATAAAATGTTTTTATTGAAAGGAATTATTTAGAAAATTTGTGGTGTTTAGTTTTTTCACATGAAATATGAAATTTTTATATAACTATAAAAATTATTCATAAATCTCATATATTCTATAATATTAAATAATTTATATTAGATTCCATGTAAATTTTGTATATGAATGTGTTTATTTTAAAACAAATAAGAAATTTTCGTGTTTATTTCATTTATGGAATGACTATAAATATTTTTTAAATTATGATAAGTATAAAATGTTATTTATTTATATATTTTCCTTATATATTTATCACATGTATAAATTTGACAAATTTTTATTTATTTATGTATTCCCAACATTATTTATAAATATAAATTATTTATGATGTGAATTAATTTCTGTTTCAGTTTACATTTTTTAAGTAATTTCTTAAATTTATCATACTAGTATTTATGGTGTTGAATAATAGTTATGATAATTGATTTAACTTTTTTTCTATATTGAATTTTTCTAATTCAAGGGTTATGATCTTGAATTTATATTTTAATTATAGTCTACACATAATAGGCTTTTAAATTTTCTTAGAATTCAAATATCTCTTAAGAAATTTAGCATGAATAGTGGTACATTGGTCCATACTGCTCATAGAAATAGAAGTATATACTTTTTGAAGAAAAGTGATGGTTAGTTACCTATTGAAAAGTTCGTACACTTTTTTGAATTATTGATTTCATATCATTATAATTATTTACATGAAAGAGTTTTACTTTACTTCTACATGTGATTAATTTGGATGTGTAGATATAATTGAATTTTAATTTAGGATATTGACATAAGATATGAGTTTTGTAATGAATTACACATTAATATAGTTTGAACATATTGATTTTGTGGAAGGAATAGAGATTTATAAATAAATCATTATAATAATTCATACATTTATAGTGAATACATGAGATATGGTGGTGATATTTTTAAAACCCTATTAAAATAATAAGTGTTAGATTCCATTCAAGAAAAAACTTTTCAAGACCTCAATCATCCTACTAGATAAGTTCCGATAAAGAAATTTGAACATGGATTATCTTTTGTGTGGAAAAACTTTTCGGGGTGACATTAATAAGATTAATTACCCATATTTGGATTATTATTTTTATTATACATAGCTTGGAAACCACAGAGGTTAGGAAACCAGAGGATGGGAGTTTTTATTATTTATATGATGGATTTGGAAAATATTTTCCATATCAACTATAAAATTTTATTATATGATATTATTATCATGATGGACTATCTAAATATCTATGTGATTATAGAATCACTAAAATAGGTTCATTAATTACTGAGATATGGATATTGGCATAATGGATGTGATGAAATTTAAAAGTGGTTCATCATTTTAGTGGGATTAAATTCAATAAAATATAAAATTAAATGAGTGTAAAACATGATATTAATCTAATAAAAACTTTTTTATAGAGAAGTTATCAACATAATCATCAAATATAACTTTTTTATCAATATTGGAATATCAGAAGCTTAATGGATGAAAATTTCACTAATCATATGGAATCATATGTATAATTATTGAGAAAAAGGTTGAATTTTATGTGTTAGAGTGACCGATTTTGAAAAATAATCTAGTGAACCCATTTAAGAGATAGGCCTTGATTTTTATGATAAGAATTTAAAGTATTCACTTGATGTCTCCACTATTATCCTTGTATCTAAAGAGTCATAGTTTTAAAAAAAATTATAACATGGATACATTCAAGATGATAGAAAACATAAAAAGGGAACTATCAAGAAGAAGTAAGGGTGGATTTAGGAAGGAACTAAAGTGATTCCATTGTACTGAACCTGATAACTAAAGGAGGATTCACTCATAATACCAGAAAGGTTGTAAGAATAATTATGGAGATTCCACATCTAGTATTTCTATTACATAATGAAATACTTATACTTTTAAGGGAATATAATTCTAATTGTATGGTATGTAAGTGTTGTAAATATGTACTTGTGTTTAATACTGAAAAATGAGTATTAGTTAGATATTAAAGTATTCATTCAAAAATGGAGCATGGGGTTTCAATATCAATGTGTAAGATGAGGTGTATGTATTTAAATCACTATGTGGATTAGAATAAATAATTGGTATGTTTATATTATTTTTTTGTTGTGTGATAAAAGAAATTATTTATAAATAGTGTTTATTATTAAATATACATGATTATTTGTTTTGATACACATGGATATTATTTATCTTTCTCTGTATCATGGTTTAAAATAAGATAAGTACATGAGAGTTTTTATCTAGGATAAATGTGTTCATATAAGATATTTTTTTAAATATTGGGGAAAGAGTTTCAATCAAATTTTAGTTTTATATTTTAAAGACTAATGTGTTCAATTCATAATATTTATCCAGACACATAGATACCATAATTGATATTTTTGTTAACATTTTTTAAAATATTTTCATAGGAGGAAATTTTTTTTTTCTGACGTAAAGGATTATGTATTTATTAGTGTGATATTTTGGAGAAGAAATACTTTCTAAGAGACTAGTGAGAGAATTTTTGGATATAAATAAGTTTAATGTAAAAATATTATATTATAATAATCTTACTAAAAGAGAAATTTAATTTATATCGTAAAGGATTTTAGGATGTGTTAGTAGAAAAATTTAATATAAATAGTTACAGATTATTGTTATAATTATCTCAAATAAAAAATTAATGAAAATTTTCTATGATGATGAGTGACATAACCTGACTCACTAAGACCCCTCTTGTGTAGTAATAATGTTGCTGTAACCCCCCAAGTTTTCCTCAAATAGTATAGGGGGTGGAAACTAGTACCATTAATGCATCACAACCAAATGGGATTCCTTAACTTAACCAACCTACAACATAATAAAATAACCAACCAATAACAAAGAATACAGTCATACAGGATATACATATATATATAATGTAAAATATAAATACATACATCCACTAATCAAATCAAGATATACAATGAATAGAATTGAAAAAATGAGAAAACATATGTCTCAATAAAATGGGATACAAACTGACCATAAACATCAAAATAGGGATCATCATTCCATATAACCACCATACTGAGAATCTCCTGCCATGAAACCTACCAAGATCATTAATGTTTCAAATACATAACTCCATTACTCTATAACTTCATTCCAAAATAGTATTTAAATTTTATTTTTTTTTC
Source organism: Viscum album (assembly GCA_963277665.1). Taxonomy (NCBI): domain Eukaryota; kingdom Viridiplantae; phylum Streptophyta; class Magnoliopsida; order Santalales; family Viscaceae; genus Viscum; species Viscum album. The sequence continues at coordinate 576,407,279 of OY728120.1, read as the reverse complement.
ATAAACAAAACACATTTGGTTTCAAATTTTATGTATAGGTAATTATAAAAATACCCAAAAGGACAAAAGAAAAAAAAACAATGACAAGGTTACAGGTTAGCACATGAGTAAGGTTAAACCATCAAGCCACCCAACTCAGTAAGGGAATAAAAACCCATAGGAGAAACTCCCAAAAATCATATAAATAAGACCACCATCTAAGCCTAAAAAGTAAAACTAGGGATGATCCCATGTACTGACTAAAATCTATTGATCAAAGACACCAAAAACATGTCTCACATCATATAGGAAAACACCACCTTAGTATCCCCGATATAGAGGATCAAACTCCATTTTTTTGTAAGAGGGAAACCACCACCCAAAACATCACTAATATACCCTTGGGATCTAGAAAAGAAGATAATATTGAATAAAGGAACATTGAACCATGAACTATGATATCTATAATGACGTTACCACCAATAATGTTTACATGAATTTTATCTGGGGTTACCCATACACAACTATTCCTAGAATAAGGCCCCATGTCATAGAATAGTGTTAAAAAATTTACTTCATAGCTCTTAATTCATAATATCCCATCAAAAAATAAAAATACACTCTCCAATCCATAAAGGAATCTACTTGATGTAAATAACATCACCATCCACCAAAGAAATAGGATATAATCTCTGATTCCCAAACACACTAAAGGGAAAAGGGTTTACCATCATAAGATAATTGTAATGGTATATTCCTTTTTGCTATGTTATTTCATGATTGAGGTCATTGTAAGTGATTTGAGGAGTATCTAAGGGAGTTTAGAGAATTTTAGTTGTTAAAATCTGGAAGCAGGAAAGTCACATGTCATATAACTTGATTTCGCGACATAAAGTATGGTTTTGCAACTTGTCCTAGAAAGAATAAAAATGTGAAGACTATTACTCAGTGTGAAATATGGATCCACAGTCTGTAATATTTCAGGGGTTGAAAAATAAAATAATCCAACAGGAGATGGGTTTTCAGAAAAAGTGGACATCAAGGGATTTCACGGCATGAATGGGAATTACCTGTTGTGTAATCCACCAATGTTGTAATGTTTTCAAATAATACATATTCTTGGGTTTTCACAAATAGTAAAACTACATTAGTCTCTCTCATTATAGATTAACCCTAGGCACCTTGAGTATTTATTTGAACACTCTTCATCCCTCTTCGATCTATTGGTCTCAGTGATCATCTGTTGGTGATCTTTGGAAATAAAAGGTATGTTTTCCCTTCATTTTATAGTAGTTCCCATCATTTGGGTCTCATTATCTTCCATATCTCCTTGTCATTCCAAGTAATTTTCTTATCCATGATTCCTAATGGGGTCTCACTCGGTTGATTTTTGTGTGGTGGTTCCATGCCATCCTCAAATAGATGCAGATCTTGCAGGAAAGGTGATCTAAGGACCATTACATGATCTGTTCTCATCTTAAGAACATTGAAACCCCTTTGAGGAAAGGATTCCCTTATCTCTCTTTATTTTTTTCATCATGTGAGAGGGGTTTTTTCTTTTTTTTAACCTTGGATTATGGGTTTTTAGGATTAATCTAATATAACGAACTTGATAATTGAACTGAAAGGATATATGGATTTACTGCAAGATTTTCATAGCATTAATTATTTTTTGTGATATTTTGATTATATAGGCTGAGTGCACCATTAAAAATGGTGGTAATTGGGGGTTTTTTGGTTCTATTTATATCTACTGTGTGTGTTAGTTTGGTTGTGGCTATTGTGGTATCACCCTAAATAGAAATTGGTAAATCACGTACACCCAGCTAATGAACGGATTCCCCTGGATTTTATATCTTCTCGGAAAACACCTGAATTAATAAGAGGAACTAAATATATGATTCCATGTTAAATATGGATTTTATATTTTTTGTTTGGTTTGCGTGGTGATATGGTTGTAATCAAGGTTGTGTGTTCTATGGGGTTGCTAGGTTCTATATGGTGAGATGGTTCAGAAGGTGTGATGGAATCTCAAGTTGAGAGATTGATTGACTATGAAATGGATAAGCAGTGTTATGATGTGTGGCTCCAATCAGGTTGTGCTTTGGTTATATTTTTGGATGTGGTTGAGAGTTTGGGACTTGTTTTGGTTGGTATGGGTAATTCACCTAATGTTTCTACATTTTTGGCCCTAATTCTTTTTATTTTTTTGTGTTGTTCTTGGTAGTTTCCAGATATTAATATAATAGATGAATAAATTATTAATTAATAAATTTTGGGATTTTTTTGTGTTTTCCTGGTTAACAGAATGAATAAATTAAGTATTAATAAAGAATGGTAATGGTTTAACAAAATTTGTTGAGAATAGGAAAGAAGTTGTGGATGGTTGTGTGGTGATTACATTTAGAGGTAGTATCATGGTTAGAATTATTGAGAGATTGTTGGTTGTTTGAGAACCCATAGGATTAACATGAGTGTTTATCATCATATAAGTATGTACTATTATTTTCCTTGTGATTTCAATAAGCACCCCACCCTAGTTGAGAACTACGTTTTGAACACACTCATCATCACGAGGGAGGATGTCTTTCCCAAAAATCCTGGTGGGAGGATGCATGGATGGCCACCTACTCTTCCTTACTCCTTCCAGGTGGTGGTAGCCCAGTATTCATTGGGATGGTTGTGGTTTTTGGGGCCCAGGTGTGTGTGGGTGAGTTGTGTTTTCAAAGGTGTCTTCAGGATGAGATGAGTTTTGTTTTCATAGGTTTCTTCAGGATGATATGTGTTGTGATTTCATAGGTGTTTTCAGGATGTGATGTGGTATGTGGCCCAGGTGTCTATAGTTAGGATATGATGTGGTATGTGGACCATGTGTATGTCGGTGAGATGTGGTTTTGAGGCACAATTGTGCATGGTTGGGTTGTGATGTGGTGTGTTAAAAAGTGGATGGGTTCTAGGATATTTTTCATTAGGGTGTGAGAGCAGATAATCAATGGTAAAGTGGTGCAGTGTACCCTATTATCAATGTGAATTATATTAATTTACTTGACTTTTTTTATTTAGTGAGTGTTCTTGGGAGAGGTTGGGGGGTTAGTATACCTTATTAGGTTTTGTTTGGTTCTATTGTTTTCTCATAGGGTAATTAGTATGCTTCATTCAAATGTTCATGAGAGACATTGGTTTTCCTATAGAGTATATGTGTATGCTCACCCAATGTATATAAAAATACTTTTAGGTTCCCAAGAGGACTATGTGGACCATGATCGACTTTACTAGCTCAAATATTGATAGTTTTTGTGTTGATTCCTAGATATAATTTTGGTACATACTTTGGAGAATTTTTTTATATCAGTTCTATTTGAAACATACATATACACTGGATTTGGAATTCTTATATATATATATATCATGTAGTTTTTTAGGAATAGACCATATTATCTCCCGATCTTGTTTACATTAAAGGTTAATGTCTCCCATATTGTGAGATTTGTATACCCTTGGTGTTAGTCACCATACCAGGGCCTACTGGAGGTGGGACTTAGGGGGTCATTATCTCCCTTTCTTCACTGCCTACCAAGGAGAGGTATCTTAGGAGGGAGGGGGTCATGACAGAATGGTATCAAAGGTGATTTTTCAGAGATAGGATGGAGTTTGGAGTTAGGCACAATGAGTATTGAATGGGTTGGTAGGGAAACAGTGTCAGGTGATATTGGTGCATGACATAGGCCTAGGAAGATTGACAAGGATATGAGATTTTAGGGCCCCCCATGATTAGATGCAAGGACTCTGAGCCTACTAAATGGCCAATTGAGGATACACCATTTGCTGGGTAGAGATCCTAGTAAAGGTAAATGAATCATAATGACTTGGGTTATTGTTTGATTTGGATGTTTTGGGAAATTTGAAATGGGTGAAGAAATGAGTTAAAGGAGTTAAAGTAAATCTTAAATAAAATTTCACACTACTTGGGACTAGGAATTCATTGTTTAACTTTCATCTATCGAACATGGTCTTCATCCACGTGTGGATAGGAAAGTTGAGGCTCAGCGGGATGATCTGGTTGATTTGAGAAGGGTTGATCTAGTGGATGAGGATGACTAGTGGGAGAGAACATTACATGCTTTCTAGTAGAAGGCCTTGGGAATGTATGAGGGTATTGTTTTGGATATGGAGATGGAGAGAAGGATCAATGATCTTGATATCACCTTCAGTTTTATCCGAGCTCTGATAGAGGATTAGGTTCCGTTAGAAGTGATTCAGATGTGGGGAGTGGCGCATAAATGGTGCATTCTTTATCTGGGGGAGGATAGAGGTAGAAGTGTTGTGGGTAATATTTTTGAGGGAATTCTGAGTTTAGTTCCTTTCATCAACCATGAAAGATGATAACATGCTTGAGCTACCCTACCTTAATCAGGGGAGTATGTTAGTGTGGGAAATTCGTATCATGTACAAGGATCATCTTCACTTCACCCTAGATCTCTTTTCAGATGAGTAGTCTCGCGCGAGATGGTTTGAGGAGGCCCTCCACCCTTCTATCCAGTTTTTTGTTACTCATTTTACATTGGTAATGTATTTGGAGGTCTAGATCAACTTGGAGGTGTTTGAGATGAAGCACTCATGAGGATTTATACCATGAGAGGGGATCCAGTATAGTTATTCAAGAGATAGGGTTGTCAGTAGAAGATCTCAGGTGCCAGGAACTTTAAGGATTCGACCGGAAGGTAGGAAACCTCATCATTTGCCTTTCTAGACTTATGGTTCCAGTGGTATTTTTTCCATTTCTATGGGCTTGGGGTTGATGTTTTTCTTTTTTGGGAATTTCAACTATCTTAAAAATTAGTTTCCATCATCTGTTCAAGCTCAGTATATTCGGGGTGGACAAATTCAACACCTTCCTTAGTAGTAGTTTCTAGGTAGGCCATTACAGTAGTTGGGAAAGAAGTATCATTCTCCTCCGATGGAAGATAAATCTGGTAGGCTCTGACCTCTATGTATTCCTCAAGGACCAAGAATTGGGTGTGGTCAGGTAGGCAGTCATCCGAAGAGGGGAAGAGGAGCTGGTCATGGTCAGTTTCATGCAGCGGAGGTAGCAGTTCAAGCATGGATAGATATTGTCAGAGGTACGATCGGGTTTTTAGTACCCTTTCTTGTGCATTTTTTTAATTAAATAGCTTATTAATCCTTTTTTTCAACCTCTATAACCCATGTTCTAAGATTATACATAGACAGGCTTCTTGTTCCCCTAGTGTTGAGTATGCTAGTCAGAGGTTAGACAAGCTTGTTTGATGTTTTTTGGGTATGTAGAATGATGATGGGGTTTCATCATTCCTATGGGAATCTCTTCTGGGAATAGATGATACCGTAATATATCATTATCTGCATTGACTAGTTTTATTATGTGCCTGTTTTTGTAAACTTCTTCTATATAATAGTTGTGTTTTCAGACATGGATGGTCAGCATGTGGTTTTTGTGGGTGAGAAGAGATTTCTAGTCGGTAGTCAGCGTATAGAGACTCTTCTTTCCTTGTTGGATTAAATGTCAGTGGAATCAGAAGTTGTTAAGATGGTGGAGGTTCCTAAAGTTTTGGGGGAGTGTCTGGATTTTTTTATTGAAGAGTTTGTGACTCCACCCCCTGGATGTGATGTTGAGGTTAGGATTGACTTTCAGCCTGGTGCTTCTCTAATTTTGATTAATCATAATTAGATGGAACTTTCTAAGTTGTGGGGTTTGAGGATTCATAGAGATTTTCTGATGAAGAAAGGATTTATGCATCCTAGTTTGTCAGCTTGGGGTGCTCCAATGTTGTTCAAAAAGAAGGTGGAGGGTAGTTTGAGGTTGTACATACACTACCGGAGGTTGAATCAGGTGATGGTCAAGAACCATTACCCTCTTCTGAGGATAGAAAGTCTTTTATACTAGTTGAGAGGGGAAAGTTAGTTTTATATGATTGATTTGTGGTAGGTATTTCTCCAGTTGAGGATAAAGGAGGGAAATATATTGAAGACTGATTTCAGATGCAGTTATAGGCACTTCGAATCACAATCACTTTATTCAGTGTTACAAAAGCACTAGCTATATTCAAGGGGCTAATGAACTCTGTCATTCATGAGTTACTTGACCAGTTCATAATCATATTCATTGATGATATCCTGATCTACATGATGTCATAGGAGGATTGCACTGAGCATATTAGAACATTCTTGTAAGATATTTGATGTTACCAGCTCTATGAATGTTTTTCCAAATGTTTGTTCTAGAAATGAGAGTGTGTTTCCTTTGGTATGTGGTGTCTCGTAAGGTTGTGGAAGTTGACCCATAAAAGGTTGAAAAGGTTTTTTATTTGGAATCACCCAAGAATGTGGCATAAGTTCATAGTTTTCTTGGTCTTATGTTCTATTATTGGAGGTTTTTACCTGATTTTTCCCAAGTTTGAGCCCTATTGACAGCTCTAACTATAAATGATAGAGCTTTTTGGTGGAGTGAGGAGTGATTTAAAATGTTTGGTTATCTAAATGGGGAGTTGGTTAGTGATCTAGTGCTCCGGTTTCCAGAGGAAGGTGTGATTTTGGAGGTGTTTTATGATGATTACCATCTGGTTTTGGGATTTGTCTTGATGGAGTAGTAAGAAGTGATCTCTTATGGGTCAACATAGTTATGCCCCCATGATTGTAACTATTCCACCCATAATATGGAGTTATCAGTGGTCATGTTTTCACTAAAAGTCTGGTGGTATTTCCATATTGGGTATCACTTTGTGCTCTTCACATATCACAAGAGTTTGAGGTATATCTTTTTTCTATCATGATCTGAATCTACGGAAGTGGAGGTGGATAGAGTTTCTTCAGGACTACGATTTTGAGATCTTCTACACATTAGGAAGGGGGAATGTCATGGCCAGTTATTTGAGTAGAAAGTGGTAGAAGGAGGTTGTTCAAAAATCCTCATATGCTTGGAATGTGATGGAGGAGTTGGAAGCCTTTCACTTAGATGTAGGGATCGATGGTGGAAAAGGATATTTTTTCTATATGATAGTGATGTCTTCTCAGATGTAGCTAGTGAAGGAGTCTCGGTGGGTAGACTCAGAGGAAAAGGTGTTGCGTGATCTTTTTGGCCATGGTGATGCTCTGGAGGGATGTTCATAGGATAGTAATAATCAGATATTGTTTTGTGGGAGGTTGTTTATTATGGTACCAATGTGTGAGGGAGTTCTTAATGAGTTTCATAACTCACTTTAGTGGTACACCAAGGAATTTATAAAATGTATTGTGGCTTGAAGATTCAATTTTAGTGGCCCAATATGAAATAGGAATTAATGGAGTGTTTGAAAAAATGCTCATTTTTTCAGCATGTAAAGGCCAAGAACTATGTTCTTGGTGGTTTGTTGCAGCCCTTGGATGCCCCTAATTTAAAGTGGGATGACATATTAATTGAATTCATCATAGGGTTGTCCAGGGATCAGGGAGACTATGATTCTATCTTGGTGTTAGTGGATCAGATGATGAAATCAACTCACTTCTTAGTGATCAAGGAGTTATGCATAGTGGATGCCTTATCCAAGAGGTATGCGGTTGAAGTAGAGCTGTTTCATAGAGTTCTGAGATTCATTATATCAGATCAGGACATTTGGTTTACCTCATGGTTCTGGAAGGGATTACATCATGCTTTTGGAACCCAGTTACACCTCATCACTGCTCTCCACCCCCCAAACATATGGGAATACAGAACGGACTATCCAAGTATTTGAGGAAAGGTTATGTTCAAGCATCTTAGTCTTTGGAGGAACTGGGTTACAACACACGAACTTGGTAGAGATAACTTATAATAATAGTTATCACTCTTCCATTAGCATGGATCCATTTAGGACATTGTACGAGAGACTGATTCATTATCCATTTTTCTAGATATAGGTTCAGGAGATAGTTGTTCTTGGTCTAGACATGGTGCAAAGCACAACAAAGAAAGTTCAACTTGTTCATGAGAGGATGAAAGCAGAACAATACAGGCATAACTCGTATGAAAATTATAGAAGGAGACCCATTGAGTTCAAGGTTGGAGACCATGTGTTCTTATAGGTTTTCCTTCGATGTGGGAAGTGGAGGTTTGGAAGAGGGAGTAAGCTTTATCCTAGGTTTTTTGGATCCATTGAGGTATTGGAGAGAGTTGGTGAGGTGGTGTATTGTTTGGCATTTCCACCACAGTTGGATAGGATCCATGATATCTTTCATGTCTCTAAGCATCTTCGGTATATATAAGATGACTCCCATTTCATTGACTAGGGAGAGTTGGATATTGACGATGAAGTGACATTTTTAGAGAATCTAGTGGATAACTAAGATCTTTATGGGAGGGTGTTGCATGGACAAACCACCCATTTGGTTCATGTGTTGTGGAGGCATGTGGGACAGAATGAGAGTACTTGTAGGCAAGAAACATAGATGTGTGCTAAGTACCCAGATTTATTTTTGAGTTTTTCCTTGTTCTCTTTTGTTTTGAAATGTAATTTTTGAACCTTGTTTTATGAATGAGCTATTTTTACCTTATTTTGAAATGTGTGTGGTAGTCCTAATGCATGGAAAGTGGAGGACCTGATTCTTAATCAAGACACATTAATTGTGATGCGATTAAAACCATGTGGACGAGTCAATATCACCCAAAGTGGATAGTATCTTTCCATGGATGATGGAATTCCCTGGTTTTCAGGTTCAGATAGTGTGGTTGTTGTGCTCATGTGGTGTGTATTTTGGATGTTTGTGTTGATGTGATAAGGCTTGGTTATAGTTATCCAAGGAGGTGTTCTAGGATGGGGGGTTTCCACTCTAAATTTCAAACAAAATAGGGTGGTTTATCATTGAACGTTGATTTTTTTGGTTTTTAGCAGTATTTAAAGTGTAGAAAGATCCTTGAGAGGTATCTCCTGTGGTGGTTGTTTGATCCCCTTTTCCTCTTCGGCTTGTTTTTGGATTCTCAAGGACCCGAATCATTTTAGAGGTATCTAATGTAATGGTTTATTCCTTCCTGGTTTATTACATTGAGATTTTGGTCATTGGAAGTGCTTGGTTGAGGCTCAGAGGGAGTTTGGAGAAGTTCGGTTGTTAAAATCTTGATGTATAAAAGTTACAAGTCATGTAACTTGACTTCACGGTGAGAATTTTGGTTTCACGGCTTGTCCTATAAGTCCTCATGATGTGAAAACTTCTACTCTGTGCGAAAGAGAGATTCATGGTGTGTAATATTTCAGGGTTTGAAAAATCAAATAAACTGAGAGGCAATAGATTTTTTGGCATTAGTGGACCTCGAGGGATTTCACTGCATTAAATTGGATTACACGTCATGTAATCCCCCAATGCTGTAATGTTTTAAAGCATTCCATCCACTTGGTTTTTCACAAATCCTACAGTTTTATAAGTCTCTCTCATTCCAAAATAACACTAGGTATCTCAGGGAGTTCTTATAACCCTCTTCCTTCCTCTTCAATCTGTTGATATCATTGATCATTCGTTGGTGATCCAGGGTGATCCAAGTTATGTTCTCCCAACTTTTTATAGTATTTTCTCTCAGTTGGGTCTCATTATCTTCCATATCACCATGTCATGTCGTGATATATGCTTATCCATGATTCCTAATGGGGTCTATCTCAGTTATTGTTGGTGTGGTGGTGTTGTGGAATCCTCGAATGGATGAATATCTTGTAGGATAGGTGATCGAAGGACCTTTATGTGATCCATTCTCATGAGAAGAACATTAACACACCTTCGAGGTAGGGTTTCCATTGTCTCTCTTTATTTTTTCATCATGTGGGAGGGTTTTTTCTTTTGATACCATTGGATTATGGTTATGTCGTTTTAATCAAAGATAAATAATGGGATACTTTAATTGAAAGGTTATAGGGGTTTATTTCATGGTTTTCACAACTTTTCTTATCATTTGTGATATTTTCATTATACAGGTTGAATGCCCCACTAAAATTGGTGCTTTTTGGTGGATTTGTTTTCTCTAGTTATATCTGTTGTGTGTTCTGCTTTCTTTGTGGTGATTGTGGTATCACCCTAAATAGAAACTGGTAAATCATGTACACCCATCTAATGAACTGATAACCTAGGATTATAAAACTTCTGTGATAAACCCTGAATTAACAAGAAGAACAAAAGAAGGTATGCCTTATTAAATCTAGAACTTATATTTTTGTTTATTTTGTGAGGTGAAAATGTTGTAAGCACAGTTTTGTGTTGTGTGACGGTTGTGTGGTTGTGTATGGAAGGATTGTTCGGAAGTTGTGATGTAATATTAGGTTGAGAGATTGATTGATTTTGGAAGGGATGATCAGTGTTGTGCAGCGATACTAAAATCGGGTTGTGATTTGACTGTGTTGTTGGATGTGGTTGAGAGTTGGGGATTGTTTTGGTTGGTATGGGTAATTCTCCTGGAGTTTATCCATGTTTTTCCTTGGTTGTGTTTCTTTTTATGTGATGTTCTTGGTAGTCACCTGGATATTAGTTTAATATATGAATAAATAATAAATTCATAATGTTTGTGTCTGTATTTGGTTGGTTTGGTTAACAGAATGAATAAATGAATTGTGAATGAATAATGGTAATGGTTTAACAAAATTGGTTGGGAATTGGAAAGAATTTGTTACTTGTTGTGTGGTGATTTCATTTATAGGTATCACCAAGGTTGGAAGTGCTGAGAGTTGTTTGGTAGTTTGAGAACCCATGGGATGGGAATGAGTCTTTGGTATCATATATTTATATGCATTTATTTTTCTTGTGATGTCTACATGTACCCCACCCTAATTGATAACTATGTGCCAAACAACCCCATCATCACAGGGGAGGGTGTCTTTCCCAAACATCCCAGCGGGAGGGTTGATGGTTAGTTCCTGTCCATCCCTTCTCCTTCTTCAAGGAGGTGGTAGCAAAATATTCTTTAAGAAGGTTGTGGTTTGTTTGGCCCATATATGTGTGGGAGAATTTTGTTTTCCCGAGTGTCTTTGGGATGAGATGAGTTGTGTTTTCCATGGTGTCTTTGGGATGAGATGTGTTGTTCATTCCCAAGTGTTTTTGGGATGTGATGTGGTATGTGTCCTAGGTTTATATGGGTGGTATATGATGTGGTATGTGGACTAGGTGTTTTTAGGTGAGATGTGGGTGTAAAACCTATGTTTGTGCAGGAAAGTTGTGATTTTTTGTGTTTGTAAGAGGTCGGGGGTGCCAGGACATTTATCAATAGGGTGTGAGAGTGGATAATCAATGTGAAATTGGTGTGGGGTACCCTATTATCGATTTGAATTTTATTAATTTACTTGAGTTATTTGGTGATCATACCTTGGTGAGGATGGGGTGGTTAGTATACCTTAGTTAGTGTTGTTTGGTTCTACTGTTTTCTCAAAGGGGAATTGGTATGATTCTTTCAGATGTGCATGAGAGACTTTAGTTTTCCTAATGAGTATACTTGTATGCTCACCATATGTATATAAAACTATTTTCAGGTTTCTAGGAGGACTTCATGAACCATGCGGGATATTCCTAGCTCGGATCATGACAGTTTTTGTGCCTCTTCCAAGCTATACATTTGGAACATACTTTGGAGACTTTATTTTTGTATTAGTTCTATTTTAAACATTCATGTGGGATAGATTTAGATTTCATATATATATATATATCCTGGAGTTTTTTTTGGGATGAACCATATTATCTCCTGATCTTCTTTCCTTTGATGGGTAATGCCTCCCATATTATGATATCTGTAAACCCTTGGTGTTAGTCGCCAACCTGGGGCCCACTAGAGGTGGGACTCGGGGATTCATTTTCTCATGTTCTTCATTGACATACCAAGAGGGGTATATTTGGAGGGAGGGGTCATTACAAGAAACAACTACCTAAACCAACTCCTCTCTAGGAATCACATTGAGAAGTAAGGAACTATAGAACCCCATTCTCTATAATCCTCTGATCTCACGAACCATCCAATACAATCAACCATTTACATCACTAAGCCATAAAATATGAAATTTTCATGATTGGGCCATACTAATGCAATGTTTAAACCGGTTGAGTAAATACTAACCCCATACATTGATTTGTCTTTACTAAACAACTACTACTAACATCATGCCAACACCGCAACTGTGGCATGGATCTCACACTACACTAAACGGGTGAGACCATCCATTATGAGTACCACTACCCTCATATAAAAACATGATTCGATATATCCTCACCATATTTAAGGTTTTTCATCCTCGAAAAGGAAACAAATATAATGGTTATTCATGAATCCTTGAATCCATCCTCATGTGGAAATGTGTAATGAATTTTTATGAGCTTCTCCATCTTTAGGAATCCCCATAAGAATAATAAATCCAATGCATACCTCACTCAAGAATGTATCCCTTTCCTAATGCTCATATAGAGAATACTATATCTAAGATTCCTTTTCCTCTATATCAACATTAACCTTAATCTCTTCATATGGAAATTTTCTAACCTAATAACAATCCACCTTTAATAAGTCCCATCAAGGATTTTGACTCATATCCCTTTCATCTCCTAGTGGGATATCAAATATTATAATTGTGACATGATGACATGAATCATCGATATCTATTGGATATGGTTCATCCACTGAGGAATTTACCAAGGGTGTTATACTTCATACCTTCAACATGGGGAAAACCTCGAGACTACCTTATGGAGTCATTTGAATTTCATAAGCATCCCCTCTCAAAAATCTTAACAAGAGTTCAACACCACATCATGAGTGATGATCTCCACTCCTACTAAAAAATCAATGTTCACACATCCATGCCATCAGGTTCAATGAATGAGGGAAACATCAACTCTCTCAACCTTTCCTCATGGGTTGTATAAGGACAAAAAAAATCACCAATAACCCTTATCTGGTCCTCATCTACAGTAGATCGATTATTTTATCCCATTTAGAACCCAAATTCAATATCTTCTTGATTTTTAACACCCATAATTAATCATATGGAACAGTTTTGAATACATATATCCCCTAAGAGGTTATATGGAATCTCTACCAAAAGTCTCACCACACTACCTATGAGGGAACAAAAACAAGATTATTGGATTCTAGTCAATATGGTACCCAATATTGTTGAACTCACATGGTAAAAAATATATCCCTTCAAGAATACTAAGGCCTAATTATAAGGGAATCATAGGAAACTATAAATTCCACTATATTCTTTAAAAAATGAAAAATAGAAGTAATGATCAATCCCCACTTCAACTCATTTTAAATCCTCAAAATTAGGCCATAACCAACATCACCAACCCATAAAGTAACTAGTTAACTTTTACAAGGGTTTTTCCTTCTTACCAGCTAGGTATCACTATTGATGAAGTGGACCAAAACTTATCTAATCTATCTTAAAACACCTCACCACATCATTCACTCATCCAAGCTCAGTCTAGTAATGATATCCTGCTATCTCAAAAACATCAAAGGGTCTCCCCAATCCATGGAGTAAACCATAGGGATTACATTACCAAAATCATCTCTTATCATTGGTTGAAATTAAGAAAATATACCATCTCCAATAGTTTCCTTCAATCACGATACACTAGTTTATAGGTACTAAATGTATCTCTAGTTCCTTGACCAAGAATTCAATATTTAGAGGATAAAATTTGTGGGTTCTAATGAACATACATATCCCAAAAAAATGTCACAGATCACGTCTCTTCCATAATGGCCTTTCCTAGTCCAACCATCCGTAGCTCAGACTAAGGGGAAATCATTATAGTGATTATCATTATTTATAGGCCAACATACATGAGGAATATCTCAACATAACAGATTCCTTTTATACATGAAGAGGGAAACATCTATCCATAATGGGCTCTAAAACCTATAATCTAACACATTGTACTCATCTCTATTAGGTTAAAATATAGTAGAAGGAAACACCAGCCCAATCCAAGGATTATCTTTTAAAAAACTATCGGTCAGGGGATCACAACAAAACATTATTTCAAGACAACCCCATGTCAATCAATGATATATGATGAAGGTCCCACACTTCATCGAGTGTATATAAACTAGTCAAGTGGATATCATCCTCAGTAATGGTGTATCTCATGCCAAATAATGGGGTAGGTATCACCCTATGAAGTTAATACATTCATACCCTATATTGCATCAAACAATGACCTCTATAGATGGAGGAACCACATCCTATCTTCGGGGGATATTAAATCCTATATAGTATGGAGTCTCACACATTATTTGGATCATGGGGGTATTAACCCCATGTACAAATGAAATATAAGTATGGTAGGAGGTTATCCCTCTCATGGAGGACCCGCGCCTTGCCTAATTGGTGGATTCCATCTGACATGGATAGAATAACCACATATCATCACATTATAAGAAATAACCTCTATAAATGTAGGAACATAACCCTACCTAAAGAATATTATTGGACCTACTATAACATGGGGGACCCACGACTTATTGAATTAAGGGGATACCAACCTCATGCATGAATAGAGGACCCATGCCCTTTGAATGGTAGACCTCACCCCTATATTTTGGATGGATTACTGAACTCTATAATTTTATATTATGGACCCATGCCTCATCTAATAGAACATGACAGATGAGGGGATATCGACCCTAGTGGAGGATCTATTTCATTTCTAATAACTAGGATGAATAAAATATCAACTCCATAAATAAAGAATTTTAGTCCCACATAATTAGGTGAAATAGTAACTCTATATGATATTTAGTTAGGGGATCCTAACCCCAATTAGGTGAAATGTAAATCCTACCTAAGGATGGTTTCAATCATTACATTATATAGAGCTTCTCCTGGGTATCTCATGAATCTATGAGTACACTCATCTCTCTCTTAATCTGTAAAAACATCTATTTGAAACCCCAAGAGAAATATTTTTTATTAGGGAAACCAACAACCTCCTTGAACAGTTCCAAAATCAAAGGTTTTATGTCACACCTTGAAATAAACAAATTCATAGACCACTACATAATGAATAGACCTCTAGAATTATATCATGTGGATAATGCTATGAGAACTCAAGTTATTCACTCAGTTTATTAGATTCCTTACATAAGAATAATTTTTCCACCATACGCTAGATGGGTTCCATGGTTTGAAAACTAATCTAATGCACCTCGTGCATTCTCACCCCATGGGTCCCTAACAACAGTTCACATGACACCTATCTCCAAACTCTACCTCTATGAACAACCTTATCTAATACCACTATGAAATGAATCAACCCACAAGGACCATACCCTGAGTATCGATAGGACAGGCATGCCACTACAAGCCCACCTCTAATAGGACAAGAGATGTCGACTAGCATGAATAAGGATTCAAAACCATATGGGAGGCCTTATCTTAATCATCCTACAATAGATAAAAACACAAATCAATAAGTAAGGATAAAATCACCCCTAATATACATATCTAGATGAAATATAAAATATACATGCATACATCTGATAATTAACTGAATACATACAATGAAAAGGATTGAGAAAAAAGAGGGAAAATACAAGGCCTAATAACTCAAGATAAAAATTGACCAAATATATATACATTTGGATCACCACACCATCCCACAACCACCACAAGAATCACCTTCAATTAACCTTGGTAATATCACCAATTATCTGGCTCTATCACTCCATGGATCTACAAATCCATGTTTAAAAAGTATCCAAATAGTGCATCATCTACATAGGAACAATATGTGTGGACACAAATATCATTAATGGGTGAGTATAAAAATACTTAGTAGGATGCCTCTAAAATAATGGAAAATATGTTTGGAAGTCATCACACAAAAAAAGGTTAAACTATATAGCCACATAACTTGGTAAGGGAAGAGAGAACCCATGGGAGAAACCACCACTACTTCTCTAAATATGACATCTATCCATACCCACAATGGGATGGTAGGGATGATCCCCTAAACTTATTAAAATCCATTAGTCAAAGCCTCAATGAATAGGTCTCACACATCATGGTAAAATAACTCCATATCCTCCTGTGATATATAGGTATCAAACTCCATCAATCCAAAGAAGGGGGACCACCACCTTGATCATCCCCAAAATGCCTCAAGGATCTGGTAAGAAATATCCTTGCAAACAAATGAACACTAAACCATAAAATACAATTTATATCATGATGTTACCATTATCCATTTATGTGATGCATTTTTATAGGGTTACCTATACACCACCATTCCCATAATGAGGCCTCATGACACATAAGAATATTTGAAAATTTATCACTCATTGCACAGTTTCGGGTATCCCATCAAATGGAAAAATCCACACCTCAATTCATATAGGGTCTTCCAAAAGTAAAAAATACCCTCACCCACTCAATTTAAAAGATAGAATCCCATTATCCTAGATACACTCAAGTGGAAAAGGGATACTAACATAAGATTAACCACTACTCCAACCAACTCATCTCTAGGAAGCACACTGATAGAGGAAGAGCTTGATCACCTCCAACTACATAGGGCACCTTCCCATGACCCATATATAGAGATCAACTATTTACATCACCAATCCATGAATTATACAATTATCATGGGATCCCACTTATTTCCAGAACATGAAAACTAACCAGGGGTATACCAACCTTAGATATTGATCTATCTCTATTGAACAACTGTTACAAAAACCATTCCAACACCATGATCATGTTGAGTATCCCAAACTATGCTAATGGCGTGATATAACCTAATAAAATTACCACTACCCTCTAAAATTTAAATTGAACACACCACTAAAGATGGTGAGAAAATTAGTTATATACATGCATAGAGGACCCAAATCACATATCTCTAGGGGATTACTGACTCGATCATCATAAGGGGATGAACCATACATAGTTCCAATAAAAACATTTAGGTAAGAATATATAAATCTAAGGTTTCATACTACAAACTCCACATAGACATCAAGATTGATGGACTAGTGGAAGGGATCATCATGAAATATATATAATACCACTTCATATCCCCCAGTCATAACTTGAGATGAAACATGGGAAATATAAGATATATACCATCTTAACGAATACTATACAAGGAGGATATTATGAATAGGTAGTGATAAAAACACATTTAACCTCTAAATAAATACCTCAAGTATCACTAATAAGTATGGGGATCATATGAAGAAGGGTAAACCTCCATGATTCATACATCCAACTAAGTCCCAATGAACTACTCTACTAAAATGAGTTCATTGTCTATGCTTAGATGCACACTAACTTTTTTGACCATATATTCTCTAAGTAGTCCATAATAACAAGTATATCTCATAGGTCACCGATCTTAGAAATCATGCAAGGTTCTGATTCATCTCCTCCAAGTGTTCCTCTAAAATCCTATCACCCCTAAACCTACTATAATCCATAACCTTAATCATATCATCATTGCCAAGGGATTTAGATGTAAAACCATCCTTGGATTATCTTAACAACGACCTCTACTAGAAAGAAGATCCCCATAATTGTATTATACATTCAAATATACTCATAATAGACTAACTCCTTTTTCTAAATCCATATCTATATAGAGAAAGTATACAAAACCCATCTAAAAGGATTGTACACAGTTTTTTCGATAAGTATATGGAAAATAAACCCAAATCATCACACTAGGAATTTACATTATCCTGAATCAGTGCGTACTTCTTAAGTACACCATTTTCTCAAATGATATATTGCATTAAAGATATACAAGTACCTAGTAGTATACCCTAAATCAAGTTTTGTCAACATGGCATCTAATTTTACAAAACATGTCCCTCGCATGGGGTGTCTAGACATGTAGGTGGTCATACCCTATGTAGTGTATCTAAAGGGTCCAACATGGTGTGTCCATTGGTCAACATAATTTCTAGAAATTTTCTCTAAACTTAGACATAGTGACCAACTACATGACATGTATTCTTCAGACTACATGCTATGTAGTAAGAAATTCCAGATGTAGAATGCCTATGAATGTCTTGATTCTACCCAAACCCCACATTTCAATCTATCTCTAACAAAAACACATTTTTTATTATATATATATATAATTATAAAAACAATAGGCATAAAAAACTATAATATCAATTATATTAAGAATTTAAAATAATAAACCTTAAATCATAGGTAATATTTGAGGCTTCAATATCACATATCATTGATTCTCAATATGTGGTTGTTGCCACTAAATCCACACTTTGATCTCCTCTAGAAGAATCGTTCTACTTGATCACCCCTTTTACCTATTTTTTCCTTCAACACGGGTAGAATGTTCTTCATTCATGTGTTTAGGGTGTAAAATAGGGCTAGGGAAAGTTAATATCCTAAATTAAATGTTAAACATATTCCCATTAACTAGGATATAACTAGGGTCAAATACCCAAATAGATTTTATACATCACCTAGGTAGAACTACTCATTTTAAACTCAACCACAAAGTTGAAATTTCCATATAGATCTCCATTTAGGAGATATCAATGTTCAAACCCATGATAATAAATAATATTTCTTTAAAAAATTTAAATATCCTAGAAAACATTCCTATCTAGAAGTCTCATTAGATTCTATCTCATAGGTAAATGTTCCATCTTTAGAATAACATTTCATTGGAAAAAAATGGGGCCATCCACCAAAGTAAAATGGCTATATTACCCTCCTTAGGGGATCAGGGCCCCAAAACTCATAAAAACAATAAGTATTCATCATAGAAAAACTTAGATCTCTAAAATGATTATGAATATATAAAGTGTTTCAATTGGATAATAACAAAATTATTAAAAAATTTACATTGGAATTTGTGTTGTAAATAATTTTGAATACTTTGTTCAAGAATTTTAAAATTATGATTATGATTCCAATATTGCCTTTATTAAAGAAATATTTATTTATAGATGTTTCCCATTAAAGGTTTTTAGTTGGATTATTATATTGAATTGTCACATTAAGATGTTACAGGAATTACATAGGGGTGTTATGTGTTTAACAAAACCCTAAATGTACAATAAATAAAAGGAATATCTAGTGGTCTATCATATATGATATGATTCGAAGGATTATTATGTTTGGTTTTTGAGTATTATTAGTAGAGTTTAAGAATAAAATATGTATCATGTTATAAAAAAGGAATCATTCACTTTATCATTCATTCATTTTGGATACATATATTCATAATGTGAAATGATAATTAACCTACCAAAGTATGACTTCGAGTTAACCCAAACCAATATTCATCATGGATTAGTATATGTTATGATAAAATGTTAATGCTATAATAGTTAGTATTTCATATTGAGATATGGAATATTCTCATGAGAAAAAATGATGTTTTATCTGTTGGATGAACTAATATGTATACCATGTGAAGTGTCACACACTATGACTTAGGTATTACAGGGGTTCATAATTCTTATTAAATTATTTTACCTAGGTTTGTAAAGATACAGAGCATAAGAACCTTCATACTTTAATACTTTACTTATGGTATCCTTAACGCTGAAATAATTAATAGTGGTTGGGTGAGTTATTAATCATGGCATTGTTTGAAGATCAAACAAGTTGGGATTTTTCCTCTCATGTGATGAGTAAGAGATATGGGCCCTTGATTAAGATATACTAAATAACTTTATATCCAAATATAGATAAGTTTCATTTGGTGTTCTTATCTATTTGGATGAGGGTTGTGTGATGTGCTAATACACTTTAGTAAATAACATGGGTTGTTTTCTTCCTCCTGGTCAATCTATACTAAAATAATTTAGACTGGTTGGGTTAGCCATATAGTATTGACATACTCAATGTCCTATGTTAATATTTGGTCTTAGAAAAATGGATTATATGATTATGCATAATTTTATATGATATTGCTTTTGGAAAATGATATGGTATACCAATTTTTAAAAGATATCAAGCAAGATCTCTTTATATATTGAGTAGTATTGATGCTTTGATAAATTCAAAACATTTATTATAGTTATAGATTAATTATATCGCAATTATTTTCCATTATACATAGTTTTAGGGTGTTACATTTTTTGGTAGTGTGAATGAGTATTATGTTTTTCTATAATTTGTTTGTAAAAAACATTTAGTGAAACCCCAAATGATTTTTTTAATATATAAAAAAGAAGTTTCAGATATATTTTCCCTTGTTTTTTCATATGATATAACATTTGGTGAAATTGAATGATATCTTTTCTAAAATTATTTTTTGAATAAAACCAAAATGTGTTTTTAAATACATCCAAAAGGAGTTTTCAAATACATCCAAATGGTTTTTGAATATATTTAAAATGATTTGTGGATATGGTTTCCCAATTTGTTACATATTATGTGACATAAGGGGAATATGCATTAGTTTAATTGGAGGATTTATATAAATATGAATTAAAGGAAAGACCCTGTAATTGTGGTTTAGACCACATTATGGCCTATGGTAGGATATAGCATGTTGTATTGAATTTCACTATGTTGTTTTATTGTGCATTGAAGAGTATGTGTTTGTGATAACATGTGTATTGGAATTTTTATTTGGCTCTAAGATATGATGATCAGTTGATAAAAATATGATGATAATTAAGAGGACTCTCCATAATAGAATATAAAATGTTTTTGGTTTTAAATTTTTTATTATTTATGGTCATAGGAAATAAATGGCTAAATAAACAAAATCCATAAAGCTCCCCTACACCACAACTGAGGAATAATGCTATCTACCACCAACAACAAATATATTATTTCTAGAGATAAGGATTCCTACTACCTATACTAACTCAATCAATATAATCCATAAAATAGTGTTTAAATCCTGGGTGAGAATAAAAATAAATGTAGTAGGGTGCTCCTTGGAACTCTCATGTGTCCATGTACATGAATCATGATAATGCATCCGTATATGATGTAAACACCAAAAAATAATCAAAGAGTTATTCAAATCATCATCAATTAAAATTAATCCACCTCACTCATAGTAATATTACTTTCACATCACATAACCAACACTATAGTGATAACAACTACCAATCCATATTTTGGAATAGAGAGATTGTCCACCCATAGGTACATCACTGTAATGAATCTATGCAACATTCCACTCACATGGACCTCACTAAATATATCTATGAATAGATATTATCCCACAAAGAACCCTCCATATATTTCTATATAATATTGCAACCTCAGGGAAACAATAAAATATATCTTTCGATTGGTAAATTTTCCACCTATATGTATTATCACAAGTTTTTTGAGTGTTTTCCACCAATAAAGACTCTCACCACCACAACCAACTTATGTTAGGTAGTTTTCTACCCTTAAGGACTCTCACTATATTACTATGTGAATACTCATGGAATCTACCCTCCTTAACCTCTCTTATCCACAATAACATATCAAAATCCATTACTATATAAATTTTCACAACTTTTATATCCTTTTCAAGTATCATAAGTGGATTCTACATCCTACCATCTATTTAACATCCAACCTAGGCCACTTATACACAAGTTCATATGGGATATAATCAAAAAATGAATGTATAATACACTCCCACCTATGTTTACCAAAAATCTGATCTGAGGGATTAATTCACCACATACCTACCATTATTTATTTACTCAAAAGCATTTCTACTACCACATATCTGTTCAACACATACTAGAAAACCCATTTAAATAAGCCTGATCATCCACCATACCTTTCCTAATTCACATCACTATATATTCACACAATATAGTTTTATTTAATGGTTTATAGAAGATTAAAATACTAACACAACTATCAATTCATCTCATAAGATCTAATTTACTCCTCAATAAATTTGGATAAATGCATCGAGATACATGGCCCATGTAAGATATAGTATAGCCTCATGAAAAACTGGAATAGACCATATAGAATTCCCTCCACCCCCATGTATATCACTAAAATAAATTTGATCTATTCTAGAGTGTGGAATGACCAGATACTGAAGTGGAATATGTTGACAGTGGGTGCCCTAGACCCAACTTGTTTTGTACTTTGATTACTGTTACATGTATTCAGTTTGTTTTATACATGTATTTATCTTGCCATGATAGTGTAGATACTTCTGCATCCACTTTATTAATGGCAATGTCTTTAGATTACCTATTGCATCAAATGGTTATAGCAGGTCCCAGGCTATAATGAGAACCCTGAAATGCCATGACATTAATCTTAAAGTAACGTCCTATGGTCCAGTTACATCATTATGAAAGGACACAGATGATGTGTGACCATCAGGTGATGGGGGCTCATAAGAATTGAGGCTTCATCTCATGAAGTTCGCACTTGATGATCTCTAGCTAACGAGATCATGAGGATAGACCCGCTTAATAAGAACACCACATGTTTCTGGTTTCATTGGTCATTCCTATCTACGGACATGTGTAATGGTCTCCTGACTTGAGATTATTATCATTGAATGTTATTTAATTACGTACATTTGATATAAGACGAAAACCATGGAGGCAAGTTGTGGTGAGGTAGTTTATATCGGGTACGTCATTAATGGCATGACATGGATTGAATGATCGAGAAAGGATTTGTCACTTCCAAGTTTAGGAAGAGATACCTTGGGTTGGGTTGATTAGGATGGTTGCACCTTCATTAAATCTGTGGCCATAGTAGTTGAAGGTAAGACTGTCCAGAAAAATCAACAAACAAAGTAAAGCAAATGAAGAATGATGACACTGAGTATGCATTCTGCTTTTATTGAGATATCGATGATGAAGAGATTAGATTACACAGACTATGTTCGTGGGAAGGTAGTCGTTGCTTTGACTTTTCCTTATCTTTATAGGGGCCTCAATGGGTTGCTAGACCCTGCTCTAGGTCGGTGATATTATTCAATGCTATTGAGATAAGGGCCTAGAGGGTCATACACAACAGCGCTTTGACAATCCTCCCTATTCTGATGAATATGATTATAGGGATTGGTGGGACCCACCATGGGGTCCAGGAATTATCCAAGTCCTATGGATCACCAAGTAATAAATAAATTCTTTTATTATTCAATTTTGGAATAATTTTATGAATATATTTATAACATGTATTTACGAGTGATTAAGTAAATACATAGATAAAAATTAATCGGACAGATATTTATATCTTGGGTTCGATTAATATTATCACGAGGTGCGGGTCGAGTTAGACTCATGTTTATCACGTAATATATATATATATAATTATATATATTGCAGTTCAGTGATAAATAATAAATATTTTTTATGGCATAATTTAATTTGTCATAAATAAATATTTAGAATATATATATCGTGAATGTGTAATACACGGGGGCCGAGAACCCTTACCGCGTATTTTAGATATTCCCTATATATATTTAAAGAGAGGCTCTCCCCTTGGGACTATTCATCTGTTGGAATTGAGAGCCTCTCTCTCCTCTTGAGTTCTAGAGAGAGACTCTCTCAAACTAGAAAGTTCTTCAAGATCCGCATTCACAGATCGAAGATGCTAGTTTTTTGGTGATCATCGTTGCGTCGAAGTGTGTGTCAAAGATCCGCACTAGCATCCGGATCTTGAAGAACGGCGCGCGTGCAGATTTGCAAGGCATGTGTGGACAATCTAGAGGGATTCGTTGTCGGAGTCTTCAAGCAACGATCTTTGGCATCCTTCACATCAATTATGAACAAGGTAAATGTTCAAGTTTATTTTTGTGCTCCTAAAGAACCTTGCGAGATCCTCGGACTAAGCCGGGACAATATCACCAGAGCTGACAAAGTTATGTCACTCTGGTGAAGCAGAAAAAATTTAAAATCCTGGCCCACAGGCTTCCGTTGCACAGTCCCGAAACATTACTGTGGTATCAGAGGGAGCACAAGGTTTTTCTTAGTCAAAAACATTAAAATGCATTAAATTTAATTGTGGGGCGTTAAAACGGTTCATTCGGATTTGACCGCGCGTCTTTTCGATTTCGAATGATCAAGATACGATCATTTGAAAATTTTAATCGGATCGAGGTTGCAAGTTCTTGTTCGTTTGAGGTTAATTCTCAAATTGAGATAAACATCAAAAATATATTTTATTATAATTTTATAATAAATATTTTGTTATATTTTATAACAAATTTTATTATAATAATAAAATATATAAAATATTTTTCCACAAAAGTGTGTGGAATTTTTTTTATTATAATAAAATTGAGGAGATCAAGACTTGGGGTCTTCCTCCTTTTGTTTATAAAAATAAAAAAAGGGGGGGAGTGGAAAAGACCCCAAAATGGGGTATTCTCATTTTGTTTTAAATAAATAAATAAATAAATGGGCTGGACAATTGTTGTCAAAAAAAGGGGGAAGTGGGGAGGAAGACCCTTATGGGTCTTCTCTCCCGCGGTGCACCAAGGGAGGCCGAAACCCTAGGCCTCCCTTCCTCCGGTGGTCCAGCGCCACGTAGCACCTCGCGCCGGCCATCCCCGCGCCGGACCAACCTCGCGCCGGCCTCCCCTTTGTCGGACAGCCCTCGCACCGGCCTCCCCTTCTCCGGACGCGGTCCGCGTCGGACCGGCTCCTGCCGGTAGCCGCCCGCCACGCCAGGGATCTCCCTACGGGACTGCTTTGGACAGCCCTCTCCCCGCCCCCTCGCCAGACTTCCTCTGGGCCGTGTCGGACCGGCTCTGTCTGGCCTCCCCGAACCATCACCGGAGCAGCGGGCTGTCGGGAGATGCAACCGTCACGGGAAGCATTGGACGCCGCGGTCACGCTGCCGTCACGCCACTGTCACGCCGCGGTCACGCCGCCGTCACGCTGCGGTCACGCCGCGGTCACGCCCCGGTCACGCCGCGGTTACGCCGCGGTTCCAGGATGACATCCCGCGGCGGTATGCAGACCCGTCAGACTCCTCTCCGGTTAGAGGTAACCTGCACTGAATTAATTTTAATTAATTTATCTCTTAAAATTAAATTAATTGGAATTAATTTAGCGGTTTAGATTATTTTAATCCGAAGAATATTAATCTAATTTAATTTTAGAATTAAATTAGTGGTTTAATTTAATTTAATTTTGGAACTAAAATTGAATTAAACAAATGGAACCGATAAAAATAAATTATTTGATTTTAATCAAATTCATTTAATTTATCAGAACACCCTCGCATAATTTAAATTTATTGCAATTTAATTTTTATTGCACTTTTACCCCGAATGGTCTTGAGCTTTTGACTGACCTGTGTATGTCTGGCATGTATTTATTTATTTAATTATTTATTCAATGCGTGCGATGATTGTAATATTTAATTATATAAATGACAGTCTGCGAATCATATTTTAATTCAAATATGTAAAAGGGCCTACGTGTCAATTTCACCACTTGTATTTTGTACCCCAGACCCCCTCGCCTACGTGCGAGTATATTTGTATTTATTCGATGACGATCCAAGAGGTAGACCTCGCCAAAATGAGGCAGTAGTCCAGAAAGGAGTTGGACACTATTCACTGGGGCCAGCAGCGACACGAGTCTTGTATCGACTCAGGTACGGGTGCCCCTTGGTGATGATTGATCAATCATTATAGAATGCTTAAGACCAGTCGGAATGCTTGATTTACTTTATGCATAGTTTATTATTTTATGTGACTACATGATTATTGCATGATCACATAGGATAGTAAACAAGAGAAAATGCATAAAGATTGTGACGAATAAATACTCTATTGAATATTCAGTTGTGAGCGCGACAACCCAGTTTGAACATAATAAATAGAAAAAAAGGCTTATATTAGTCAATTAATATTTAAAAATCCCTCAAAGATATATTAAGTGATAATTCCTTCCATTTCTCACATCTAAACAAAACCGGCTGTTTGGGTGCTCATCAGCCTCAGCTAAGAGTGCCTCTTACTACCAGGGCGTTTCCATATGAGAAATGGATCGACTTAACTAAAGTGAGTTGTCAAGGATTAGCCTTAGCTAAATTGATATCACTTTAGAGGCGAGAGGTTGAGGGAATCAAGTACAGATTCCTAAATCTAGGACTTTACTCAACTATACAAGGAACCACAAGAACAAGTGGTTGGCCAGTATAGAGCCTACCTTGAAACCCTTCAAGTAGTGTCGTAGCCCTAGCTTGTAGATTACGAAGGGGGTTTCAAGGATCCTTGCCACTAAAATGCTCAAGCGATAGAGTATTCTGAATCTAATGGTGAGGGATATTAAGGTTCGTTAAAATAGTGGGAGACATTAAATGATATAATAATTTATTAATCATAAAATGTCAAAAAGGTAATCAAGACAAAGTACTAACTGCTAAATTTTTATCTGATGTAGATTCAAAATGGAAATCACCAACACCACTAGTACTTTATCACTGTGATCAATCTTGGATAAAGAAAATATCCTGACCGGCAATAACTTCCAGGAGTGGTACAGGCACTTGCGCATAGTACTACGCCAAGAAAGGAATTTATATGTGCTGGAATCCCCAACTCCTACTGAGCCTCCTCAGGGAGCAAGCAAGACAGAAAAATATAAGTGGAAAAAGCATGTAGACGATGCGCTTGATGTAAAATGCATCATGATGTCATCCATGTCCATCTAATTTCAAAAAATGCATGAGGAAGAGGACGCCTACAAGATGCTTTCACATCTCCAAGAACTATATCAGGAGAGGGCTAGGCAAGAAAGGTATGAAATCTCAAGTGCGCTTTATAAGTGAAGGCTAGCAGAAGGGCACCAAGCTGGTCCTCACATACTCAAAATGACTGGGTATATTGAGAGGCTTGAAGCCCTTGGGTTAAAACTGAACCAAGAACTAGAAGTGGATCTCATTCTTGCCTCTTTACTGTCAAGCTTCTCGACTTTCATTGTTAATTATAATATGAATGATATGACAAAGTCGCTCCCAGATCTTTTGGCTTTAGTTCGCCAAGCTGATAAGGACATGAAAAACACCAATACATCTGTCCTTATGGTGAACAAGAAAAACAAGGGTAATGCAAAGGGTTCTAAATCCAAGTCAAGGCCAAAGACACCAATGCATCTTCCTACCAAGAAGCCAAAGATTCAGAGGAAAAGTAATGAGCAGGAAGCTGTCTGTTTTGGATGTGGCAAGAAAGGCCACTAGAAAAACAATTGCAGAGCTGGGAAGAAGAAGCAATCTGACGCTTCTGCCTCAGGTATTTTTTCATTGAATGCAATCTATCTTTATCTACAAGTTGGGTATCGGATATGGCATGTGGCTCACACATTTGTATTCATAAACAGGAACCAAGTAGATTTAAGAAGATTGCAAAAGTTCAAGTGGATCTCCAAGCTATAAATGGTGCAAGTTTGGCGGCCTTGGAAGTGGGAGACTATCACATGACTCTACCAACTGGTTTGGTTCTTGTTTTAAACAATTTCTATTATGTACCATTTGTTACCAGAAACATTATCTCTTTGTCATTTTTAGACACTATGGGTTTTTATTTCAAGTTTGGAAATAAAAGTTGTCTCTTTTATAGGGATAACATATGTTATGGTATGGAACATCTTAACAGTGGTTTATATATACTAGAACTAGAAAACTCAGTAATGGATGTCAATGAAAAAAATAACCAACATGACTAAAATAACACCCGCCTATGGCACTTCGGGAATGGTCATGTAACCGAGAAGCGATTACAAAAATTACATCAAGAAGGGTATCTAGACTCGGTATGGTTAGAACCCTTAGATGTTTCTCAATCTTGTTTACAAGGAAATATGACCAAAGCACCTTTCTCAGGAAAGGGAGAACGATCCAATGCAGTACTGGAATTAATACATACCAATGTATGTGGTCCATTTCCAGTAGAGGCAAGGGGTGGTTTTCTATACTTCATCACTTTTACCGATGATTATAGTAGGTATGGATATATCTACTTAATGCGGCATAAGTCAGATTCCTTTCGTTTCTTTAAGGAATACAAAAGTGAAGTAGAAAACCAACTTGGTAGGAAGATAAAATCACTTCAGTCAGACTGAGGCGGAGAATATCATAACCAAGCTTTCATTTATCATTTGAATAGTATCTCAACTCACTCCTTATACACCACAATGGAATGGTGTTAGTGAAAGGAGGAATAGAACCTTGCTTGACATAGTCAGATCAATGATGAGTCATACAACTCTTCCATTATCCTTTTGGGGATACGCCTTGTAGACAGCATCATATACCATTAAACGAGTACCAACTAAAGCCACAGATGGAATTCCATATCAGTTATGGTTTGGAAAGAAACCCAATCTGACACACATGCGTGTGTGGGGGTGCAAGGAATTTTTCAAGACTTTACCAAGTGACAAATTAGCATCCAGAAGCACTAAGTGCATCTTTATAGGTTATCCTAAGGAAACTATAGGATACAACCTATATAAACCTTTAGATAGAAAAGTAATTGTGGCAAGATACACCACATTTCTAGAAAGGGATCACATTTCTATTGGAAATAGTGGGAGAAAGATTGACTTCGATGAATTCAATGCTCCAGATGCACAAGAGGTGGAAGAGGAACAATCTCTACAAGAACAAGTGGAAGAAGAAATTGTTCATGAGACACAGATATTGTGTAGGTCTACGCGAGAGGTTAGAGAACCAGAGCGTTATGGTTTTCTTGTCACTGAGTCAGGTGACATAATAATACTTGAGGATGATGAACCTCTGACCTACAAGGAAGCAGTAGAAGGCAAAGAAGCTGTAACATGGCAAGAAGCCATGAATTATGAGATGGAGTCCATTTTCAAAAATCAAGTTTGGATTTTGGTAGACACTCCAGCTGATGTAAAGCCCATTGGTTGTAAATGGGTATTCAAGAAAAAGATGGACATGGAAGGTAAGGTTAATACCTTTTAAGCAAGACTGGTTGCAAAGGGTTTTAGACAATGTCAAGGAATTGACTATGATGAAATCTTCTCACTAGTGGCAATGCTTAAATCCATCAGAATATTGCTTGAAATAGCAGCCTTTCATGATTATGAAATATGGAAAATGGATGTCAAAACTGCTTTTCTAAATGAGAAGTTGGTTGAAGACGTCTATATAACTCAACCCAAAGGTTTTGTTAAGTCAAAGAATGCCAATAAAGTATGCAAGTGGCAGAGATCCATTTATGGATTGAAGCAGGCATCAAGATCATGGAATATACGATTTGATGAAGCCATAAGAGATTTTGGTTTTGTCAAAAATGAAAGTGATCCTTGTGTCTATAAAATGGTTTAAGAGAATGCTATTATTTTCCTAGTTTTATATGTTGACGACATATTAATCATGGTAAATGAGGTGCAAGTATTACAGTCAGTTAAGACTTTGTTAAATGAATGCTTCTCCATGAAAGACTTAGGTGAAGCAGCCTACATCCTAGGGATCAAGATCTATCGAGATAGACCTCAAAGGATGCTTGGCCTAAGTCAAAGTACATATATTGACAAGGTACTCAAAAGGTACAATATGGAACAATCCAAAAGAGGATTGTTACCTATGTCACATGGTGTAAATCTCTCCAAGAAAATGTGTCCACAAACACATGAGGAGATTGAAAAAATGAGTAGAGTCCCTTATGCTTCGGCAGTGGGTTCTATCATGTATGCCATGCTATGTACTAGGTTTGATGTTGCCTTTGCTTTAAGCATAGTGGGTAGATATAAAGCCAATCCAGGAGAGCTGCACTGGACAACTGTTAAAACTATCCTTAGGTACTTGAGGCGTACTAAGGATACGTTCCTGGTGTATGGAGGAGATGAGGAACTAGTTGTGAGGGGATACACTGATGCTAGTTTCCAGACAGATCATGATGATATGAAATCACAGTCAGGATACATCTTTTGCCTGAATGGTGGTGCAGTGAGCTGGAGCAGCTCAAAGAAAGTTGTGGTTACTGATTCTACAGCAGAGTCTGAATATATTGCAGCTTCTGATGCAGCAAAGGAAGCAGTCTGGATACGTAGCTTTATCTCAGACACTGGTGTTGTACCCAGCAGTGTAGACCATGTTCCAGTATATTGTGACAATACTGCTACAGTGGTGCTTGCCAAGGAGCCCGGGTCTCACCATAGGACAAATCATATTCTTCGGAAGTTCCATCTCTTGAGGGATTTTACTCAAAGAGGTGAAGTGACAGTTAGCAGAGTAGCCACAGAGGACAACGTGGAAGACCCCCTGACTAAAGCCATTTCTCAGCAGAAGCATGATTCACATGTGAGATCTAGCGGATTGAAACCTGTTAGCAGTTGGCTCTAGTTCAAGTGGGAGTGTTGAAAGTGGGTGCGCTAGACCCAACTTGTTTTGTACTTTTATTAATGTTACATGTATTCAGTTTGTTTTATACATGTATTTATATTGCCATGATAGTGTAGATACTTCTTCATCCACTTTATTAATGGCAATGTCCTTAGATTACCTGTCGCATCAAATGGTTATAGCAGGTCCCAGGCTATAATGAGAACCCTGAAATGCCATGACAGTAATCTTAAAGTAACGTCCTATGGTCCAGTTACATCATTCTGAAAGGACACAGATGATGTGTGACCATTAGGTGCTAGGGGCTCATAAGTATTGAGACTTCATCTCATGAAATTCACACTTGATGATCTCTAGCTAACGAGATCATGAGGACAATCCTACTTAATAGGAACACCACATGTTTCTGGTGTCATTGGTCGTTCCTATCTACGGACATGTGTAATGGTCTCCTGACTTGAGATTATTATCAGTGAATGTTATTTAATTACTTACATTTGATATAAGACGAAAACCATGTCGACAAATTGTGGTGAGGTAGTTTATATCGGGTATGTCATTAATGGCATGATATTGATTGAATGATCGAGAAAGGATTTGTCACTTCCGAGTTTAGGAAGAGATATCTCGGGCCAAGTTGATTAGGATGGTTGCACCTTCATTAAATCTGTGGCCATGGTAGTGGAAGGTAAGACCGTCCGGACAAATCAACAAACAAAGTAAAGCAAATGAAGAATGATGACACTAAGTTTGCATTCTTCTTTTATTGAGATATCGATGATGAAGAGATTAGATTACACAGACTGTGTTTGTGGGAAGGTAGTCATTGCTTTGACTTTGCCTTATCTCTATAGGGGCCTCGATGGGTTGCTAGACCCCGCTCTAGGTTGGTGATATTATTCACTGCTATTGAGATAAGGGCCTAGAGGGTCACACACAATAGCGCTTTGACAATCTTCCATATTCTGATGAATAGGATTATAGGGCTTGGTGGGACCCACCATGGGGTCCGGATATTATCCAAGTCCTATAGATCACCAAGTAATAAATAAATTCTTTTATTATTCAAGTTTGGAATAATTTGTTGAATTTATTTATAACATGTATTTACGAGTGATTAAGTAAATATATAGATAAATATTAACCGGACAGATATTTATATCTTGGGTTCGATTAATATTATCAGGAGGTGCGGGTCGAGTTAGACTCATGTTTATCACGTAATATATATATATAATTATATATATTGCAGTTCAGTGATAAATAATAAATATTGTTTATGGCATAATTTAATTTGTCATAAATAAATATTTATAATATATATCATGAATGTGTAATACATGGGGGCCAGGAACCCTTACCGCGTATTTTAGTTATTCCCTATATATATTTAAAGAGAGGATCTCCCCTTGGGACTATTCATCCATTGGAATTGAGAGACTCTCTCTCCTCTTGAGTTCTAGAGAGAGACTCTCTCAAACTAGAAAGTTCTTCAAGTTCTGCCTTCATGGATCGAAGATGCTTGTTTTGTGGTGATCATCGGTGCGTCGAAGTGTGTGTCGAAGATCCGCGCTAGCACCCGGATCTTGACAAATGGCGCGTATGCAGATTTTCAAGGCGTGTGTGGACGATCTAGAGGGATTCGTCGTCGGAGTCTTCGAGTAACGATCGCTGGCGTCCTTCACGTCAATTCTGAACAAGGTAAATGTTCAATTTTATTTTTGTGCTCCTAAAGAACCTTGCGAGATCCTTGGACCAAGCTGGGACAAGATCATCGGAGCTGAAAAAGTTATGTCACTCTAGTGAAGCAGAAAAAATTTAAAATCCCGGCCCACAGGCTTCCATTGCGCAGTCCTGAAACCTTATAGAATATCCCCTATGCAACTCACCACCACTTCATCCCCAACCATCAATAAACACATTACTAAATCTCTCCACAAAGTGACATGGCCTCTATGTCAATTTGGTATGAACTATACCAACATTTTCAAATGTACCCCTCTCACTACTAATTTATTTTAAACATTATTTAACCATTCTATGATCAAAATTAAATATAGAAACTTAACAAATTTTTTATAGTATTTATAAGCAATGATCAACACTGATTTTCTCTATAAGGAACATAATAAATAATTCACACATAAATCATAATAATTAGTCCCCACTAATTTACAGACAATAAAAATCCATATTATTATTTTAATTTATTTATATATTTCTATAAAATAAAAAAATTCATTATCAATCCATCCCTATCTTCAACAGTTCTAATTTTATTGTCATAAAATTATATTTTATCATATAATTTAATAATTAAATTATATCTTTTACTAATATTTCAATAATAATACATGGTTACATAAATAATTTAATTTTAATCCATTATAAAGAATAATTATTCCATAAATTTGATAATAAAAATTCATATTCATTTTTAATACTCATATAAATAGTATTACATAATAATCATATTTCCAATTTTACATCAAATCATTATCAAATCATTATTTTTAATTTCTCAAAATTAAAATGAATAAACAAATAGAGGATAATTTTGATTCGCTTATGGAGATTACATAATGAAAATATATATCATATACATCCATGATCACCATAGATCATTATTATAATTCAATTATTCAACAATTCTATCTTGATTTGTTATTCCATAACTATGTCCAAGAATTGCCTTTCATGAGTAAAATAAAGATACTATAAAATAAATGTTCAAGGTATTAAAAATTTAGTAAGAGATAATAATCTAATTTTTCTCCCATAAATTTCTTGAAAAAAACTCTCACTGATCTTCTCTCCTTCATCCCATTCAATTCTCTAATTCAAATCCCCATATTAATTTTCTTAATTTGATATACCATAAAAGATCATAATATTTAGACTTATTCCTCTAATATTAAAAATCATCACCACCATATATAATTTCACAAAATTAAAAATTATTTATTTTATAAAAATTATCAATTTAAAAATAAATTAATTATATAAATTAATTGATTGATTAATTTCCCTAAAACTCAACATTGGTGAAAATTTCCATCCACTATAGAAAATTTCTAAAATACCACACAATGATAAAAATAAAAACTTTAATTTAATAGATTACCCAAAATTTAATTACAAGTTAGGTAAAATTTTTATTTCACATTTCACAAAAGAATAATCAATTTTTCATAAACTCCCAAACTTTGAATTTTTGGGTCTCTACGATACACACCCATTTAAAAAAAATTCCTAAAAACACATTAAGAATAATCATAAAGGGGAAGTAACAATATAAATTTTTTCTTCTTAATTTCATCATTAGAATAAAATTTTTGCATCAACTGACAATAAGAACACTTTCAAAACAAGTTAGGATATTTCACATGCATATTTTATTCCCTTTCCCAAGTGATTTATTCTACACATTCATACATCCAAAGGACATGAATTAAGGGAATAAATCATCCCCATAGGAATTTTACTCTAAGATCATGAATTTACACTAGATGAAAAATAGAATTTGGATCCTCCTTCGTATCAATATCACTAAAATGAATCACATATGAAGAACCGTGATAATAATTTAGAATTTGGGTCATGTTAAACAGGTTATAAATCCATTCTAATCACGAAGGTATTGAAAAATGATAAGATGTATCTCTAAATCTATCTTATATCTTAGACAAACCAATGTACCTAATAGAACAAAATCCCTTATACAACATTCATTGTCATTGCTATCCAGAAACTCACAAGAATACAATATCTCAAACTATAAACTCTAACCATCTCCTCATATGAATTTTTAGTATTTCAATCTATTTTTAATATTCTCCATTTGATATCAAATGAATTGAACACATTTTTTCATATCAAATACCATATTTGGACCAATTACAACCACTTCACTAACTTTGATTCAACATAGTGGAGAATGACATGGTCACCCTTACAAATCATCACTAGGTTCTATGTTGATAGAAGAATAATATATTCTAATATAATAGAATGCCACCAGAGGTAAATGATCTACTCAGGATCCTCTAGAATCCAGGATACAATCACTCAACATGTCCTATAATGTTTGAATCGTTGACTCGATTTAACCATCATTTTATGGTTGGAACATGGTGCTAAGACACAATGGGGTACCAAAGGCATGTTGAAATCACTTTCACATATATGACATAAAATAATCATCAAGATTAGACACCATTATCATCATAAATCCCTAAACTTTAACCACCACCATAATATAATTCTTCACTAAAATAACTATTAATCCCAATTATTTAATCAATACAAAATTATTTAACTTCATTATTTAGTCTATGATGATATAAATAACATTAAACCCTATTAATTCATGATTAAAACCCAAAATTAAATCCTTAGAATTGTTTACCAACTTCTAATGGGGAATATTTAATGGATGAAACAAACCCATATGAAATTTGATGTTATGATTTCACCCATGGGCACCTAAGACATCGAGAAACAAACTCAACAAACACTTTCTTCATCCCAAGCCATCATAATTTTCACTTATAAGTATAATAAATATTATTTATACTAGGATACACCACCAAATATGAACTATATAACTCATAAAAAAATTGATTCCCATATACAATGAGGAATAAAAAAAATTATATGAAATGACTCCTGATTTTCCCCATCCTATTTACACCCATCTAAAGAATCAACATTCATCATTTTAACTATATATAATTCCACCTAAGGGTCTCCTAGATGAAACTAATTTACTTATCACAGTATTAAAAATATATCCTCCATCTGATAAAGGCATACTCTTTCATCAATATCCTCATAGTCAAGGTTAAAAGATTACAAAAAACTCCATATCTTTCCATTCCTCACATTATCATAGATAAATATCATCACATGACTTTCAAATTAGTGTTTCAACAACTACATTACCATTTATAGGTGTTTATTTTATCTCTATATTATCATCTTAGAGAAATTCCACCAATTTTATCTACTTATAATTTTAATCATTAAGAGTAAATTTATATCTCAAACTCTTATGACTGGTATAAACCATAAATCATTCTCCAATAAATAAAATTTTATCGAATATTAAGTGTAAACAACACCACTTCAAGATCAGAATTATGAGTTTTATAGTTTCATTTATATGTATGTAACTATAAATACCCATAAGAAATGACCACTCTCTTCTATATCAACACACATCCAAATACTTGATGATATGCATAATAATATATCATTAATAGAATTCCATTCTCCAGTAATCAAATATTTTTCACATATTAACTTCTCATTAAAACATTAAAATGTAACATGACAGACATTTATCCAAGAAAAAAATCTTCTTTCTTATTCAAAGATAATAATTGAAACATAATATACGAAGACCCATGTATGATCCTCTTATAATACCCATCTGTCCATAATAAAATCTTTACTTCAAAAAAATATTTATGGGTTTTCATGCTACAATTGTATCAATCTCTATTGTGTCTTCTTCTAAACCATTCTCCAAAATAGCATCACCTAAAAAATTCACCTCTCTCATTCAGAATCTGTACTTATAAATCTTTACAAATGGTTCATGTTCCCTATATAACTCTAAAACTGTTATAAGATGATATTAATGGTGTCCCTCTGTCTTAGAATAAACCAAGATATCATAAATTAATAGTATAACAAAATCATCAAGATATAGTTGAAACACCCTATTTATAATCCTCAAAAAAATAGTTGGAACATTCATAACAACAAATGGAATCACTAAAAATAAAATTTTCCCATGTTAATAATAAAAATGTGTTGTTGTTATTTCTTTATCATTAAAATTCATCTAAAAATTCCATGATTTAAATCATTATTTGAAAACCAAATCGACCACTTCAAATATTCATAAAATTAATCTATCCTATGTAGAGAATATTAACTCTTCACCATCACATTATTAAACTACCTATAATCTTTAAAAAATATCAATTTTTCATCTTCCTACTTTGAAAACAAAACCTAAGTAGACAATAGAGATAAACTATGAAAAGGATATATACCTTAATGACTATATGAATGTGATGATTTTAGGATATATCATATGAGATTATATGGCTACATTATATAGCATGCTATTAGTTAACATGGGATTTCCTACAACCAATCGTATGGTAATATTGAGGAATATTGGTTTCTATGATATTTCATGGATACTGATTTTGTAAGGAATTTGTTTTCATAGGAAGTGGTATGTTATATGATAACATTCAAAAAAACCATTGCATAATCTATCATTGTTAAATGTTTCATCTGATAAAATGAATATGATTTGGTTTAGTTGTAAATGATAAATAATTCCATTAAGATGTTTTATTCTAGAATAATCTTATAAAATACTCTCCCAACTCAAAATCTATCTCTCACACATCATATTTTTTACTTTGAGAGACACTAACATGTAATGAACATGAAGGAGGATCTCTCCCAAGAAAGAGGTGATCCACTTAACTTATAGATACATCATAGATAGAGGATTCCATTGGCTACTCTTTAGGGATATTAATAAAGACAACTAGATGAATGAGATAAATTTATGGAAATACATGGTGTAAGGTACACAAGTTCATAATTTTTCATTGCATAGTTTTGGGTATTCTAGAATGGTCCATCATGGTTTAAGGGTTTCAATATACTTATACTTCCTTGTATAATTTTTATAATACCATTTGAAAACCAAAAGTTGAATAATCACCATGAAATTTCATTATATACATGAAACCATTTGTACAAGTGAAGTGTTAATGATAATTTAGAAAACACATCATCATGTCGTCTCATACAACTTAGTGTTTAGTAACCCATATTTTATAAATTATCTTTGTTTATTTAAATAAATTTGTATTATATTATATTATACTACATTGTACACATAAAACACATAGAGAAACAAAAAAAATTCTTTCATTAATAAAAAATGTTAAATTAGTCAATAATTATACCCATTAAAATTCAAAATACTACAAAGGGACGAAAATATAAAATAGAAAAACTATAATGGGAAAATATGGATCACCTTGATCTGATAGAATCATCGCTCCCATGAACAACACTATAGAAATAAAAAAAATTAAACTAACAAACTTTTGTGAAATGGAAATATAGAAACTTGAGATAAATTTTGGTGAATAAAAAATAATGTAATTTATTAGTATTTATATGAGGTAATGTGACTGTTATAATATTAATGTGACGGTTGGAATAGTAAACCGACCATTACTAATAGTGACTTGGGAATTGGAAGAGTAATTTGACCTCAAAATAATAAAATTTATTATAAATAATATTTATAATGATTTATTTTAGTAAATATAATATTATAATAACATAAAATAAATATAATTATTAAAAAAATTAAATAAAATATAAGAACATTTTAAATAAACTGTATTTTAAAGAATTTTATTAAAATCAAAATTTTTATATTAAAAATTAACATTAACTATTATAGAAAATTATTTTATTAAAATTAATATAACTTTTTAAATTAGAACGTAGAAATTTTCCAAAGATTATTTTTTGAAAATTTAATTCAATACATCACTTTTCAGGAAAATTGTAAAAATATAGTGTTTTTCATAACCAGTGTATCTTGAATTAAATCATTAATTATGTAATAATGAAATACTATATTACAAAAGTTAATTCTAGAGAAAAATATAATTCATTTGATAAATGGGTTTCTAAAATACAATAAAAATGGTTTTCAAACATAAAAATTACTTTCCAAATCTTAAAGTCAAATGTATTCCATTAAAATAAAAAAAATTCATTGTCACTTTAATTTTTAATAAACTATTTAATTAAATTTATATAGGGTTTTAAAGTCCTAAATAATATTATTATATATATATATGATTCATTATGAAAAAAATATCAATATTACAAGGTTTTCCTTGGATATAGTATTTTATTTAAAAATTTATTCTAAAAATACCCCTCTCCTCAAGTATAGCTAACTCATCTCCCTCCCCTTGAAAACCCACACCTACCTCACTTACCAAATCCCAATATCTACCCAGATCCTATATATCAAGCACTTATAAACATTAGAGACATTTTAGAGTAAACAAAATTTATTCATCAATGAAGTCTAGTGTCATACAAGAAAAGAAACACTAAGAAAAGAATATGTTTCTATCAACTCTTCTCTTTTTTTCCTCATATATTCACTTTTTCCTAGTTTTTTTGGAAACCAAATATTCAAAAATTAACTAGATAATATTTTTAAATTATTTTAATGATTATAAACTACTATAAAATATATATTATATATATTTTTATTTTATACATCTCTTTATCCTCCTTTGGATAATGTTCCCAATAACAATCTATTAACCGTCAATGAGGAAATTTCCAACTTATTTACTTATCACCAACCATATGGAAATTTATAATAAATTACTTATTATATATAAAAGTATAAATATATGTATTTTATTCCTCTTTAATTAATCCTAATAATGTATAAATTTCCTTGAAAAAAATGTAAAATTGAAGAAAAATAAGAAATTTTTAAGGAAAACATGATATAAATATGTTTACCCATTAACCATGTGAAATAAGAAATATAATCCAATGATCATAATTTATATAAAGATAAAAAATAAAGATAATTAAATTCTTGTTCCATGTTTTAATAAACATATCTTTATTATTTTGGAGATAGAACAATAGTGAAATAAAGTGTGAATGGAGATAAGGGGATTCTAAAACCCAAATCCTCCACTTTGGGTTATCCTTCTCTCTCATCATTTTGATGTTATATATTCCCCTAATATTACTTAAATAAAATTTCAATATTATTCCCTTTTATTTTTAGGGATATTTATTTTTTCCTCCTTTCTGAAATGGGGTTTAATTTAAATAAAAAAAATTAAAAAGGCTTTTGCTTCCAAAAAAATTAACTCTTCTTCAGTTGTTTCTTATTCACTCAAGCAGGATTATTTTTATGCTAGATATTTTTTACCTTAAACATTTGGGAACCCCAAATATTATATATGAATGTATGCTTTGTGAAATCCATTCCTTTCCATGGGTTATTTTATCATTATGATTGTTATACATTCTATGTGGAATTCATTATTATGTACATTTATGATGTGACAGGTGGGCACAAAATTATATAACCTTTATTGAAATGGGTAATGTGATGTATATCATAAGTTTATGTTCCCTATGCGTGAACATGATTCTTGTATTGTTCACAATGATGAAATTATCATTTATTAACATCTGTTATGCTTGAATATGAAGCTAGATTTTTTCACAACTATGTGTGGTATTTGATCCCTATGGAAAGATATTTCATTATTATGAATGTTACACATTCCATATCTTTATAAAAATTTTCCCAAATGATGTTTATAATGATCATATTCTTATTATATGAAGATGATTATTATGCTCATCAACGTATTTTTGATTCAGGTCCCTTATTCATCCCCTTACTAGGATTATTTCTCAACCCTTTCTTCGATGTATAATCCCAAGTTACTACACATACTAAAGAGATCATGAGATATTTAAAAGGATAAAGGAGAATAATTAAAATAATATTTATGTTTTTTATGTATAATTGATGTATGTGACAAATTTTCCCAAGACACAAAACAATTGTATCTGTGATTTTATCACTAATATGTTATTTATATTATAAGTGATGTAACAGTAAGTTAAGAAAAAAAACAGGTATCTATATTTGGTATCGAATAACTATTTAGTGAATTTGTTCATTAGGATTATAAAAATTTAGTCAAAACCCCAAGTATAAGCTTATGTATAGCCAAAATTCTTAGACGAATGATTTTAGAAAAAAAGGATAAATATGGGATCCTATAAAATATGACATTAGAGGTACTTTTTATATAATAATAAATTATTTATTCATGGTTTGTTGACTTAAAATTTGTTCAAAAGTTTAATATTTTATAAAATGGTGGGAACCAGGAGAAACCAAGACAAAAACCCATGTGAGTGACAATGCAATGATCTTCCAAACAACATCCTCAATGAAATGGGGGAGGATTTAAAAACATAATGGATATGCTTACTCACCTATATCAAGCTATTAATAATAACTTAAACCATGTGTAACATCCACCTTTTCCTAATAAGGAGAAACTGGTTATCGAGTCTTTTATATGGCAATGACCACTAATATTTAGTGGGTCATCTGGTCCACTTGTTATTGAATTGTAGGTTAACACAATAGAGAAGATCTTTTCTATGGTCTATTATTATAAGAAGAAGAATGTGACTATAGTCATATATAATTTAGATGGAGAAGTCGATTAATGGTGGGAATTGATAAATAACACCAAACTGAAGGCTGAAATATAAGATAAGGAGTGGGATGACTTTATGAAAATATTTTTTAATAATTATTTCCCTATAAATATTTAGAAAATATAGAGAGATTCTTATTAGAGATGAATAAAAAAATAAGGTAAATCTATAATGAATTATGAAAAAACCTTCACAAGGCTTTCAACATATGCATCAAGTTTTGTAATAAAAAATTATAACAAAATAGATAGATTCTTAAATTATTTAAAACTACACCTTCATAAGGCTCTACCTATCCGAAACTTTGGGAGTTATGAAGAATTATTTATATGTGATATCAAAGTAGAGATGTTGTTTAGAGAATATTCCCATGGTTATGCAAATAAAATTAGAATAATTTAGTTTCTAGAGGGTGGGTAAAATAAAAAACGAGGAAAGAGTATCCAACCACCCATGTGTTTAAAATGTGGGAATAAGAGTCATGGGAATTACCTCAAAGCGATGGATAAATGATCCAAGTTTGTTTGAGAAGGCCAACGAGATCATGAATGTTAAAGAGATGTCAAAATATGACTAATTTTATGGAGTAAAGGAAGGCACCACATAATTCACCACCCATGGTTTAAAGATTCAACTATATGGAGAAAGGGGATTATAAAATCCAATGCATTAAACCATGGGTCCTTAAAGGTAATCAACATCAGCAACCACCAAATCCCATTGAGAAAGTAAAATTGTATGCTATCACTAAAGTGGATGTGGACTATAAAAATGAAGTAGTATAAGGTACACTTCCTATTAACTCAAGAATGGAAAATATTATTTTTTTTCTTTTTCTATGAATTCCTTTATATCTTGTATTTTTTCTAGAACTCTTGAAATGAAGCCCTAATACCTTAAAGTAGAGATATTTTTCCAACACCTAGTGGTTCCATCATTAAAACCCAAGTGTTGGACCTTTCTCCTATTAGCATAAGTGGGTGGATTATTCTAATGAATCTTATAATGTTTTCCCTGGTAGAATTGTATACTCTAATGGGAATGGATTGGATCTCGTTATATAGATCACACATCAATTTTCAGGAAAAGGAAATATCTTTCTATATTATAAATCATCCCATGATCCTATACAAAATTAAAATAGGGTCATGAATCTCTTTTGGAATATCCCTCAGTGGTGTCGGTGAGGACACCCTATGAAGAAGAATTCCTTGCCCAAATGGTTGAGTAAATGGGAGGTATCAACCTAGAGGAAATTCCCATTGTGACACAATAAACTGATGTATTCCCAAAAGAGTTACTAGAACTTCCCCTAGATCACAAGGTAAATTTATCAATAGATATTGTACCCAGAGCCACTAAAGTCTCCAAATTCACCTATAGGATTTCCCTTATTGAATTGGAGGAGTTAAAGAAGAAATTGGAAGAGAATTTGAACAAAGGGCTCATATACCCTAGTGCATCGCCTTAGGGTGTACGACTGGTCTTTGTAAAGAAAATTGATGAA
Source organism: Viscum album (assembly GCA_963277665.1). Taxonomy (NCBI): domain Eukaryota; kingdom Viridiplantae; phylum Streptophyta; class Magnoliopsida; order Santalales; family Viscaceae; genus Viscum; species Viscum album. The sequence goes on along the minus strand of OY728120.1, from coordinate 576,365,171 downwards.
TCAATGCAGTTGTGTATATATTACTGGGATATAAATAATGTCAACATAAATAAAAAGTATCCCCTACCAAATAATAATGACTTTTTTTCTCAACTATGATGATAACATTACTTCTTGAAGGAGGATATTCATTTTTGATATCATCAATTAAAGGTGAAGAGTAAATATATTTATAAGACTACATTTTGTACAAGGTTTAGACACTATGAGTTCATAGTGATGCCCTTTAGACATAATAATTCCCCTATAATCTTCATGGGTTTGATAAATAGAGTCTTTACATAATACCTCTACAAATAGTAAGTAATATTTATCAATGATATTATCATTTACTCCAATATAAAGGCAGAACAAAAAGTGAATATATGGATTGGGATGGAAATATTAGGAGAGGATAAAATATATTCTATGTTTAGAAAGTGTTATATTTGGATGTAGTAAGTCACACTATTAGGGCACATTATCATAGGTGATGGAATTTCTATAAACCATTCAATGATAATAAAAATTACGAAATGGCCCAGATCCACTACTATCATGGGAATCCGTAGTTTTATTGGATTAGCTGGGTACTATCGATGTTTTATGAGAAATTTGTCATGATTTTCTAGTACACTATAACTAAGTTAACATGGAAATGGGTAAAGTATGTATTGATGGAATAATGTGTTGAAATAATTAAGGAGATCAAGAAGAGTCTAATCACTTTTCTAGTACCCATACTAATAATAAGTGGTGATGGTTTTGTGATATATAGTGATGATTCAAAGTAATTCTTGGGTTGTTTACTCATGAATAATGAGAATGTGATAGCCTATTCCACACAAAAAATGGTGATCCCTGAGAAGCACACCACCAATAAAAAGATTCTAATGTATACACACAATGATCTCAACATGTTTCAAACAAAATGGTTAGATATAATAATGGAAAACAATTTCTCTATTCACTACCATTTGAGAAAGGTGAACAAGGTAGCTGATACTTTAGAAAAATATAACCTTCTACTATATCTATGATGCGGATTGAAGAAGACCCAATATTCATGGATACAAAAAGGATATATATAGAAATCATACCATAAGGGAAAATATAATACCTTTAACAAATTATTATCCAAACATATATCTAATAGAAGATCAAGGAGGGATAAAGGGATGATCTGGAGCATCAAAAAGGGTAAAAGCTGAAAAGGATTGTAATCTTCATGAATTCCTTACCAATGATGATAATGAAATTTGTTTTTAAACTAGGATTTGTGTTCCTTAAAAACCTAAAATAAATAATGTTCAATTTTATAAATCACATAGAACATGTTTTTGCATCCATCCCAGAAGCACCAAGATGTACCATCATCTCTAAAAGTGGTTCTAGTGGGAAAACATGAAGAATAAGATCATTGAGTACACCAAAAAATGGATGGTATGTCGACAAGTTAAATTAGAGTGATAAAATTCCAAGGGTATGATGAAAAAAATTCCTATAACCATTTTTATATGGGAAAACATCACTATATACATTTTCACTAGTCTCCTAAAGACATCCAAAGGAAATAATGAGATATGGGTGTGGTGGATCGACTCACTAAGACTTCCAACATCCTCGCCATTAGAGAATATTTCTCACTATTAAAACATTCCAAAACATATGTAAAGGAATCTATGAGGCTATATGGTACACCACTTTATATTTCCTCGTATCGTGATCCAAGGTTCATATCTAAATTTTCGGTAAGTCTTCAACATTATATTAATAATTAATAGAATTTTACTATGGCCTATCACCCCTAAATTATTGGCCAATATGAGAGGAATATGTAAACAATTGAATTCATATTTAGATACTAATTAATATAATTACAATGAGGATGGTATCAACATCTCCAATTTGTTGATTTCTTATATGATAATATCTTTCACTCGAGTATTAAAGTGACTCCACATGAAGATTTTAATGGTAAGTGTTTTCAAAATCCTACTTGTTGGGATAGTGTTAGTGAAAAAAAGATACCTAGAATTGATATTATGTAAGAGATGATATATAAGTTTTGATACATAAAAAAATATATAAAATCATCTCAAAGTCAGCTAAATATATATGCTGACAACCATCAAAATAACATGAAGTTTGAATTTGGAGACAACATTTTCCTTTGAATATCACTATGGGAGAGATTCATGTTTTTTGAAAAAAGGGAAGCTCATACCTGGGTACATTATCCCCTTTAAAATCCTTGATCTCATAGGTGAAATGGATTATCATCTTAAACTTACACCAAATAAGGATCAATGTCATGATGTGTTCTGGGTATCTCTCCTGATTAAGTACATACCTTTTACCTCACATATATTGAATCTGGAGGTGTTACAATTGGAGAATGACCTCTCATATGAGGAGAAATGGTGATGATATTATACCGTAGAGACAAAGTTCTAAGAAACTAGACAACACACTATGTAAAAGTGTTATGGAAGAACCATAAGTATGAAGTGGAGACATGGGAACCAGAGGAAACAAGGAATTATAATTACTCTCACCTATTCTCAATTGAGAATATGAGTTGAAATTTGGGGTTGAAATTTCTAAAGGGGGAAGAATGTAACAACCTATAGTTTATAAATGATATTATTTTGTTGAAATATATGTGTATTAAATTATGTTATAAATAATTATACACATTAAATACATAGAGAACCCAAAAACACTTTATTTCATTAATAAAAATCATTACATTAGTCATAAATTAAACCAATTAATATTATAAATATTATAAGGGAAAAAATATAAAATATAAATAATATAACATGAAAATATATATTTCCCTAATATGCTATAATAATCACTCCCATGAACATAACTATAAAAATGAAACAAAATATTAAAAACCCAATCAAAATTTTAAAAAATCAAAATATAGAACCTTAAGAGAAAATGAGGTGAATAAAAAAATAAAGGAATGTATTTGTATTTATATGAGGTTTTGTGACCATAGGAATAGTAATGTGAATGTTGAAATAGTAACCTGGCCATTGGAAATAGCAACATAACTGTTGAAATGGTAATTTGAACTCAAAATAATGAAATGTAACATAAATAATATTTATCATGATTTATTTAAGTAAAAATAAATATTGTAAAACCAAAAAATAAATATCATGATTAAAAAATCAAAGAAAATATAATCACATTTCTATTAAACTATATTTTAAAGTAATTCAAAAAAATCATAATATTTATAATAAAAATAAAATTACCAATGATGTAAAATTATTTTGATAAAATTATTATCATTTTTGACATCATAAAATCAAAATTTTCTAAGGGTTATTTTTTGGTAATTTTCTCAAATACTTAAATTTTTAGGAGAATAGTATAAATACATTTTCTCCTTAACTTGTGTATCTTGAAATAGAGCATTAATTATATAATAATGAACTAATAATTTATAGAACTTAAAACTCTACCACCACATATTTAATTTGATTAATATATAATTAAAATAAAATAAATATGTTTTCCAGACATAAATATTACTTTCCAAATCCAAAAGTCAAAATTATTCCTTTAAAATAATACATTTTCATTTTTCCCCACATTACTTTTTAAAAAATGATTGAATTAAAATTATAATGTAGTTTAAATTACTAAAAAATGTATATTTTATTTTTATGTTATTAATTATTTCAAAAAAATAATTATTACATGGTTTACATTGGATATAGTATTTAATTAAAAAATTTATTCTAAAAACACCCATTTCTTCAAGTATAAATAATCCTTCTCCCTACCCTTGGAAAACCACTCTGAGATCACCTACCAAATCCAAATCTGTACCCAAATACTCTACCTCAATACATTATCAAACTTAGGTACATTATTTAAAAAACTAACATAATTCATCAAAGTATAGTGTTGTACAAGAGTAGCAACAACGAGATATGAGTAAAATTTTATTAACTCTTCTATCATTTGCCACCTATAATATTTTCTTTCCAAACTGATTCCCAAACCCAATATTTTAAGATTAATTAATTATTATGTGAAATTTATATTAATTATATTAAACTACTATAAAATATTTATTTTTGAATTACTTATATTTGATACCTCTCCTTCTCCTCCTTAGTGAAATGTTCCCGATAACGGTTGATTGACCACCAAGGAGGACATTTCCAACTTATTTTCTTATAAAAAACATGATTAATGGTTATATTAAATTTATTATGATATATAAAAGTGTAAATATTTTTATTTTATTCTTTTATAGTTAATCTTGCTAATGTATAAATGACCTTGAACAAAAACTATGAAATTTACAAAAAATGGGAAATTTTAAAAACAACATGATATAAAGATGTTTAACCTTTAACTAGAAGAATTGAGAAATATATTAAAATTATTATAATTTATAAATATTAAAAAAATTAATAATTAAATTCTAGTTTTCTTATTTTATAAACCCATTTTTATTATTCAAGAAATTAAAAATTGATGAAATAATGTGGGAAATAAGGTAAGGGGGTTCTCGAACCCAACTCCTACTCTCTGGGTTATCCATTTTCACATCATTTTTAGTATGTATATTCCCCTAATATTACATAAATAACCTTTAAATATTATTCCCTTTTATTTTTGGGGATATACATGTTTTTTCTTGACAATATATTTTTATTCCAAATACAAAGATGTTTCAGAAAGGCTTTTCTCTCCAAAACACATCATTGAATAATATTGAGTTGTTTCTAAGTCTATTAAGAATAAAAATGTTTATGTAATATATGATTTCCCTTATTAATTTGGGAACCCTAAATCTTATTCATAAAGGTAATATTTATGAAACCCATTACATTCCATGGGTTATTTCATGACTATGATTTTTATACATTCTATGTGCCATTCAGGATTATCAGTATTTATGATGTGATAGGTGGGCTTGGAATTATATATCTCTCCAATGCATCGGGTAATATGATATACCTTTTGTGATTATGTGCACTATTTATGAACATGATTCTATATTCGTTCACAATAATGATGTTATGATGTATGTACATATGTTATGCGTGAACATGATGCAGACTTTGTTCAAAACCATGGGTTATATTTGACCACTATGATATGGTGTTTTATTATTATGTATTTTCTACATTCCATTTAGTTTTAAAATGTTTCCCTAATGTTTTTTATGATGATACTATTCTTATTATATAATGATGTTGATTATTCTCACCCATTTACTATTGATTCATATCTCTTATTCCTCCTGATACTATGATTTTAGTTCACCTCCTTATTTGATGTGTATCCTCAAGTAACAAAATGTAATTAGGATATATTTAGATATTTAAAAGGATAAATGATCATATTTAAAATATTATTTAGGTTTTATTACATACAATTTATGTATGAGACTAATTCTCCCAAGACACTAATCCTTTGGATCCTATATTTTATCGTTATTATGATGTTTATCTTAAAACTGATGTAGAACTTATTTAAGAAAAATCCATCTCGCTATATGGTTCCTGTAATAAATAATAATGTGATAATGAACTATTATTTTCATTTTGTTATGTTATGACATAATCTCAACTAATATACAACATTATGTTATATGGTAACATATTCTTCATTGGGTTTCCCAACACTATATTATTTTATAAAAAATATATGATAGGTTCCCTAACATTACGTTATGTGATAATGTAATATATGTTTGGTTTAATGAATTTAAGTTATGTGATAATGTAATTTGTATTAGGTTCCCTAAATTTATTTTATTTCATAAAATTATTATTTTTACTCTCCCTCACATTAAATTTTTTATAACATAATATGTGTTGGGACCCCTAAAATTACATTGTGTGATAACGTAATATGTTTCGAGGTTCCAACATACAATATATGATATCTTAGGATATTTCATAGTGTAAATTATTCAATTAATATATATTTTTAGTTATGATATATGGATTTCATATATTAATATAGTGTCATCCCACATTAAAAAAATAGAATATCGTATTGCAATGATAATATCGATGTTTATCGTTGGATATGAAAAACCAGGAATTGAAGGGTTAACCTCATTCATGTCACATATCATAAGGAGATATATACATGGTGCATTGTGGATTCATTCCTATTCATGGAATATCACCTCCTGTAATATGTGTATATCATTAAATATGATTCACATAGAAAAATGTTGTTTTCATTGTTTTTCAGTTATGGATTGATTTAAAAAGGATTATAAATTATCGAAAATGGTAGTTTTATATATTTATTAATTTTTTATTATAAATAATTTATAATTGATTAATTAATTTTTTATAAAAAAAAATTAGTAAATTTTCCATAAATGTTAAATGTTAATTTTGATATAGATTTTTCAAATTGTATGGTGTTCCATATAATTTTGATATAAAATGAATAAATTTAAATTATAATTGTTATTAATAAACTATATAAAAATTATAAAATAATTCCAATGTGTAAATAATTTTATATTTGAAATTATAAATTGTTCCTAATTAATTAATTTTAATTGTTTCGATGAATTTCTTTATTTGAGAAATTATTTCAGCCATGTAAATTGAAGTTTTAATGAATGATTGGGTTGAGAAACAACAAATGATAAATATGTGATGTTTGGATAATTTAAATAGTTTACATTATATAAATTGGATTATTAAATGTTAATAATTCTTTCAATATCATATATTTAAATTAAATTCCAAATAATGAATATAGAGTGTTTTTATTTATTTCATTATGGAATGTCTACAATGATTGGTTAAATTACAAATATTTTTATAATTAGATTCATTTGTGAATTATTCATAAATATTTATCACATATTAAAATATTTGAATTGTTTATTTATTTGTTCTGTGCTTTATTGATAAGTATAATTTTTATATTAATAATTGTTATGTATATGATTTAGTTAAAAGTTTTGAAACTAATTATTAAGGTTATCATACTTGAATATAAAGAGTTACATATAATGTATGATAATGGATTTAATTAACTTATACCTTAAAATTGTATTTTATTGAGTTATAAACATGAATTAAGTATTTAATTATGATTAATACATATAACATGTTAGATTTATGATGGAATTGAGATCTATCATCAGTAAAGTATCACATTGAAGAGGGACTTTCGGATGGATTTCACATTGGACTGAAGTCTTACTCCTTTTCTAGAAAAGTAAGGGTTTGATATTAGTTTCTTTAGGATTACTTATATAGAGATCATTGGTTTAATATAATTTTAATCCTTTACAATAAAGGGTTTCATGCATCTTATTCATATAATGAATTTAGATGTGTATAAATATAGTTGGATTTTAATTCGGGGTTAGTAACATAAGCTTTAATTTGATTAAATATTTACACATAAATATGGTCTGAATATATTTATTTGGTTAAGAGTGCACCCTAATTCAACTCCACTACTCAAAAAGACTATAGATTGTGCATTTTGGGATAGATTATTTCCACCAACACCATAAAAATTAATCATTCCTAGTAGAATGTGTTAATTCTCAATTCCCTAACACCATACCAATCGGTTGACGTTACTACTCTACTTCATTTTATCACCCACTCGGCATCATATCCATGTATCACCCACTTATCCTCATGAAATCTAAGGTCTCACACATGAGAATATATTTATATCATAGGTGTTGTAATAGTGGGTCCACTTGACCCAACTATAAATTACTTTTAGATTATTACTTCATGTATACAGTGAGATTTTCTTGATATACACTAACCATTTATTGTAAACATTTATACATCCACTATTAAATGGTAATGTCCATATATTAATTGTCATATGAAAAGGTTGTAATAGATCCTAGGATGTAATGAGAACCTATAGATATTATGAAATTAATATTAAATAGATGTCTTATGGTATAGATGCATCATAATGAATGAACACATTTGATATTTGAATTGCTTGATCTAGGGGATCATAAGTATTGAGACTTCTTCTCAGTAATTTTTCACTTGGCGATCTCTGGTGGGTGATATTACGAGGACAGACCCTCCAATAGAAACACTCCATGTTTTATGTGTCTTTGGATGTTCTAATCTATGAACATGGGTATTGTTCTCATAACTTTATATCATTATCAATGTGTTCCATTTGATCATTTACTTTGATACAAGTCAAAAACCATGATGATGAAATTGTGGTGAGGTTGCTTATGTTGGGTGTGTCATTAGTGGTATGGTATTGGTTGAATGATAAAGGTGTGATTTGTTGCTTCCAAGTTGAGGAAGTAATATCTCAGGCTAGGTTGGTCCAGATGGTAGTGCCTTCATAAGTTCTTATACAACGTAGTTGAGGGAAATTATATCCAGTTAGATCAAAAAATCATAATGAAATAATGGATGATGACATATGTGTGTGTGCGTGTTCGACTTTATAAAAAGAGATTATATTATATAGTCTGTGTTTATAGGTTGATTTTTGTTTCTATGACTACTCCTTATACCTTTAAGGGCTTTTATTGGTTGCTATACTTCACTTTTAGTCTATGAATATTATTAACTGCTATCAAGATAAGGGCCTAGAGCGTAACACGTATTAGAGTATTCAATAATCATCCCTATTATGGTGAATAGGTATATCGGACATGGTGGTCCCCACCATTGGGTCTGAGAGTTTTCCAGTTTTATCAATCATCAATAAATATATAAATTCATTATTATTCATGAAAAGAATAATTGGGTTGAATTTATTTATTTAAATTATTCATGAGGTATTTAGGGAAGACATGAAAAATATTATACGAGAAAATATTATTTCAGTATTCCAAGTATGTTTAATATTATCAGGAATTATTAATCAAGTTAAGTGACTCGTTTTTATCAATTAATATATTTAATATATATTATATGTATGGTATAAAATATATAAAAATATTTCTGATTTAGTTTAGACTATAATAATTATTTATTTATTTCTTATTTAGTGGGAGTTTTATTTTTGGGGACTGAGAAACCCTTCCGAGTATTTTGACTCCCCTACTATATAAGAAGGAGAGAGGTTCATTTACTTAGTGTTTTTCATGAAAAAAATGAGAGTCTCTCTCTCCTACCACTTTCTTGATAGAGATAGAGTACCTATGTGATTTTCGATCCAAGTACACCTTCGATGGATCGAAGGCACTGGATTGAGGTGATTGATGCGAAACCAAAGGATTCATCAGAGCTCCATGCTATCATTCTGAATTTGATGAATGGTGAGTGCACATATTCTTGAAGTGTTTGTGGATGATCTAGATAGGTTTAGCCTCATATCCTTCAAAAAATGTCACTAATGATGAGATACAGTCTTGAATTCGTTGATTTGGAATTAGGTACACATTCTATTTATATTTCAATCCTTTGTTAATTCATTTGAGATCCTAGGGACCATACCAGCACCTGGGTCTCTATAGATGATGAGTTTTTTCATCCTAGTGATGAAAATTTTTAAATTATCATCCCACTTACGTCCTCTACATTGATTGATACTTTCAATTGGTTTCAGAGTGATCGTGTAAACAATATAAGACAAGAAAAATTAAATGATCTTTATATTTAAGAAGATGGACTTGGTTTGATCCCCACAAAAAAACTATGCATAGATCCGATATCAGATGACCAATATATGGTCATAAAAAATTATGTGGATCATTTTTGGGGTATACAGGTATTAAATTTCTCAATAATATAAAATATATGTAATTTGAATCCATTTCTTTTTTTTATATCAGTTTTGGTGAAAAAAAATCTCATCCCAAAAATCTACCCAAGATCTGGAAAAATTATGATTTTTGGAAGTTATTTCGGCCAGTGGGATTAATTACACCATTATAAATTATAATAATATATATTTAAATTAGTTTTAGTAATAAAATATATTATTATTTTATAATGCTATTTCGTTTTCCTTCTAAAATTTTAAGATGGACAACATTTTACAATAGGGGAAATCAGGTGGGTGGAAGGAAGGTCTTGGTCTTCTAGAAAGTCAAAGGGATTAAAAAATAAAAAAAAATCAAGAAAAGGGGGTATTCTTATCCATATGGATAGTGGTGGCCCCCATCTACCTCGTGGATGCACCTCCATTGGGGTACCCTGCATCGGCTGACTCCAATCAATCTGGCCTCCTCTTATGCCTATTATAACCTGCCAGAACCACTCTCTCCCTTTTCACTATTATCGATCCAAGTCATGGCCACCTCCCAGATGACACTTTCCAATAGAACCATTTTTCCACACCACCTCAAGGCCCTCCACCCATGTTCTTTGTCCTTCTCAGTCACTGACCATCAGACTCGATGCTCCCCATTAGTCCTTCTTCTCGCTCTGATCTCACTCTACTACACACCCCAGCCAAATATATGCACCTTGATAAGATTCCATAGTCTACCACTTTTTGACTAACATCTTACCCAGATCCAACCTCCATGGATCTTACCTATGTCGGACCACCAACCACTGGTCACCGTAGAGATGATCTGACTTCCCCATTCCCTGATGATATCAGTCACCGAATATCCATCCACAATAACTACCTGGACTATTGCTCGTTCCCTCGAAGCTATCTGCTATTATTTTTTCACCTTTGAATGTGGAAGGTAGCAAGCACCAGCATCGACTAATGTTAGACCACTAGTGGTGTCTCCTTCACCTCACAAACATTCCATATACAATTATAACAACAACCTCTCAGCCTCATATGGCCCAAAAAGGGCGGCCCCAGGTGAGAGGTACACCATAAATCTCCTAGCCCAGCTCAAATTCGCACAAACGGCACCACAAGTAGGGTCTTCCAAACCTTTGTAAGATTTCATGGACCTTAGGTTGATCTTTACAACTTGTAATGGGAGGGAAGGTCTTCATTATCTAGAACATCCCTACACAGGCTTTTCATGACCAAGAACGGGCATGCACGGGGTCATCCCACCCCGTTTTGACCCTGTGCTGGGTTTCCAGACCCAAGTTCGTGAAAATTAATTTAATTAATTAACATAATTTTATTATTAAATTAAATTAAATTAAATAGTAATTTTTATTTAAAATAAAATATTTTAATACCCAGATATAAAATTAATTTAATTTAAGTATTAAATAGAATTAATTAATTAATTTAATTTTTGGTGTTAATATTAAATTAATTTATGGATATAATAGAATACAATAATTTGAATAAATTATTATAAATTCAGTAATTCAATTAATTAATTTAAATATCTCTCATTATTAAAATTTGTTTCCATTTAATTTTTATCATGCTTTTACTTTTACCTACTGACTGGTATTGATGAATTGACTGACCATGTGTATGTCTAGTTATTTTATTTTATTATTTAATTGAGTGTGATGATTGTAATTAAATAAGATTGTCTTTTCATCTTCATTTTTTTGTCAATATGTATATGGGAATGCATTTCCAATTAATCTATCTATATTTTGTACTCCAAAGTCCCCCTATCCTATGTAAGAATATTTCTATAACCTGAACTGGATGGAGTTTGCCATGGATTATGCCAATTCAAGGTGAAATCTATATGAGAAGTGGTCTCCCTGAATGAAGATGAGTTGCATCATGACTTAAGATATAACTTAGATATGATACCATTAGGTTGTGGTTGATCGATTGAGTTAAAATGGATCAACCAGTTTTAGATTCTCATGATAAATAAGGTATTTTATTTCCTTTATGCAATTTTTTATTATTTTATTCATTTCAATCATAGTGGGAAAACACATAAAATAATAAATAGTAAATTCATAAAGATGTGATGTATTTTTTTCTATTACTGTTCAGTTATAAGAATGAAAATATTGAATAAAAAATTAATAAAAATGGATAACATTCATTGGAAAAATATATAAACTCACAAATAAATATTAAGTCACAAAATTCCTTCCAATATATTAATTTGAAAACAACCAGGTGTTTAGGGTGATCGTTTAGCTGTAGTTAAGAGAACCTCTTATGGTTAGGTAGTTCTTATGAAAATTATGGGTTTACATAACTAATGATTTTAGGAAATTATTAGTAATATCTAGAAAGTTTCAACTTTAGAGTCAAATGTAAAGTAAATAATTTTAGGATTTTAGATGTTGGGAATTCACTCAATAGATCAATAAGTCAGGAGTTAATGTAGTTTTCTAGACAAACGCCTAATTTTAACTCTTTGAGTAGTGGTTTAGCCATAACTTCTAGACTCTAAGGGGAAGTTCAAGGATCCTTATCACTAGAATACTCAAGAAATATACTATTATGATTCCAATATAGAGGGTTCTTAGAATTCAGTAAAATAGTGGGTGCCATTTAAGGTTTTAATAAATTCATTAATAATGCGTAAATCAGTAATCAAGATAAAATTACTAAATTTCTAGATTTATTTTTTGTAGAAATGTAAATTAATACTAGAAGAGAACTGGGATAATCATGGGAAAATAAAATTTCCATACCGGCATGAGTTTCCAAATGTAGTATGGGAACTTACACAAAGTATTATGATAATATAAATTCAAGGTGTTAGTGTCCCCAATACCTATCATGCCACCTCATGAAGTGTGGGTGTAAAAAATAATATAGGAGACCCAAGAAAGATGCATATGATGGTTATGTAATAATGATATCATTAACTTATGATGTTATTTGTGGATAAAGCATTAGTACATGGATGATTTCACATGTAGTCTCAACTTTGAGAATCTTACAAGGAGACATTGAAGCCTTGATATGAATAAGTGATGGTTACAGTAGTTATATTCAAATTGAAAGATAGATAATGATATTTCAATGGATCCCTTTATCATATAATTTTCAACCTTCTACTCTAGTTTTTTTTAATATTATAAAATTAATAGTATGAAATAATAAAATCATTACCTTATAGGTAATGTTATCCCAGGGAATAAAAACATTAAAGAAATATTAATCTTAAGTTCTTTTGGATACCTTGTTAAAATACAAGCCGATAAGTACAATGGAAACAAATACACCAATAAAACCTTCACAAAATCCTTCAAATTAATAGGTATTAAACATGAGGTTATTTTCTTTTCATATCATGATATAATATTTATGGAATTTAAATTACAATGAACTTAATTAATGAAGTAAGAAGTTGATTCTTTTTCAGGTATATTCATCAATTGTAAGTAATGTTTCAATTATAATTCTTGTGTATTAAATACAATATTCCTATTAAATATGACTATTAAAATATTGTAACCATGTAAGTATAGAAATGTTACATCAATTAAGGTGTGTTCTTAAATAATATGAGAAATGGTGGATCCTAAGTTAGAGGTAAGAAGAACACAACATCTTGATTTCCAAGTTTAATGATTCTAGTTGAACTTTTATTGAGTATTACCAAAAACATTTAATTGAATTGTCTATTGGAAATAGGGGTACATTTTTCTGGTTTAGGAATAAATTTTATTATGGTGTTTATGATTCAACCAATAGATCAGTGATACGTGAATCATTGGCAATATGTGATGAATATAAAATGTAAGAATTATTTACCCATTTTTGGAAACAAAATTCTTTTTCAAGTAAAACTAAAAGTGGATGTTAAGGATATACCTAGTATATTATTTACACTCATTTGAGCTTAAAACATTAGGTATTATCGATGTATATACATATTTAGTTTTATACAAATAAACCATTAGAGATAAAGGTAAGACACCAGGCATTAAGAATTAGTTCAGCAAGAGAGTGTGAAAAAATCAAAGGGTAAGATAGTGGTAAATATACTTCATCATATTCCTTTAAATGTTTGTTAAGGAATGATAAATTTATGTATGATATATTAATGGTTAGAATATATTAGTATATGTAGGATGAAATGTTGAAGAATATCTTGACCATGATTTCATAGATCAATATAATGTAGCATGTATTAATTCTTAAATGCACATTACCTTATCCAAATTTGGGATATGATGTTAATAAGAAGGACTGATGGTGTGTCTTACATGTTTACATTGATCAATAAAATGTATCATTGAAAAATTACTAAATTTACATTTCTTTAAAGATAACATAGTCTACATTTATTTAAAAAGATCATAAATGTAAAAACACATACACTGTAGATAATTCCATTTTTTATGAAATTATTTTCAAATAATGATTTTATCTCTTAACCACATACTAAATATCCTAAAAATGGATATCATATGAGTTGTAGTATGATGGATTACCATTATGTCATATGAACATGTGTTAAGAATCAATGAGTTTTTTTAGGATATAAAAAACTTGCATCACTTAATAAACAATGTGCATCTAAAGTAATCATCCTACAGTTTCATAGGATATTACAGAAATCACTATGATAAAATGGTTATAGTCAAGTGATATACTATAATTCTATAGAAGTGTAAAAATATCTATTTGAGATATTGGGATCTAGACTGAATCTAGTTTAGTCGATGCCAAACATGCACAATAAGTTGGAATAAGAACAAGTTTCACAAAAGGAAAGGAATATTCTAAATACACATATTGTATAGGAAAGATAAAAACATTATGATGGTTTCATATTCACCATGGTTGGATCTCCTTTATTCACTGATAATAATAATTCATATAAGTAGGCAGTATAAGGAAATTAGCTAAAATTGACAAGATCAATTGAAATTCAATAGTGGATTTAGAGACCCGAATCTTGACATACATGGACATTACATTACTTTTGCGGAATACTTTATACATAACAAACACAGACACACAAGGACCGTAATAGTTTAGTGTCTTCGGAAACTTGAAATTTAATCTTCTAATCATTGTGAAAGATCTTCAACTTCTCCCAAAAAGATATTCCCCTTTTGTTTTCTTACCTAAAACCTTTCATTATATCCTGGGGAAAATAAAACATAAAACGGTTGAGCTCAAATTCTCAGTAATGGTAAGCATAGTGAACATAAAACAATCCATAAACATTTGAATTTAAAAGCATGAATCATAAAATCTAAACATCAAAATCTTGAGCAAGGACCTAAATCTTGGAAGCATGTAAGGCATATATCATAAAGGAAAATTAATCTTGATAAAATAGCATGGGAATAAAACATGTAATTGTGGAAACCATTCAGCACCTTTTATGATTTCCATAGTATCCAAGACCTTGCTGCCAAGACCATCTCAGTGGACAAAGTCCTTTTTTGAATCGAGTTCACTCCTCATTCCAGTCATGTATCACTGAACCGGATAAACTTACCGTTCCAGCCATGTCTATCTCATGAGATATAAATATTTACCCAATGCATTGGAGGGAGATATAGGTCCCACCCATATCATAATGAAATAATTCTTAAGTGTTCCACAACATAAACATAAATCATTCATCATAACCCAAGAATAAAATGGGTTTCATAAACATCATGCCATCATCACATAATCCATATAAAAAAATGGATATTTCATCATAAAAAAAGTGAAACCATGTAAATGATAGAGAAATTATACTTGAAACATACACATATGAAATAATTCCATCTTATATTAAAAATGGTTTTGATAAAACACTTGAAATAGATTTTTTAGGAAAATATCCTTTCTTCTTCAAAAACATTTTTCCTTTCTTAACATGGCATACAATTTTAAACTAAAAGAATTTGATTAAAAATAAACTTTAAAACTTGTAAAGGAATCTTCATGGAAATAATTTTCTAAAATCCATTCAGGCCGTATAAGTTAAAAAAACATTCTTCTCGTACTTTGGCCGGAAAGTCAAAAAGTACCTCGTACGAAAAACGACAAAAGATTTCTTTCATATCTTTTACTAAAAACTCACCACCAAAGGGTAAAATTGGATTTAAACAATTGTAGGAGGATATAAATAATATTAAATGTTGAGGAAACATTGATGTGGATGATAATTATTCCCCAGTAAATTCTGAAGTATAAACAATCTCGGATAAAAATTGAGATTGCGAGATTTTCCCTTACCTTAGGTCCGATATGCTTCATACATTTCTGAACCTCCTGTATAATGATTTAAATAATGTCATTGACTTATTAAAGAATCATATTCATTGTTATGATGTCATATATAGTTTACTTATGATTTTATATTACCCATTCTTTTGTAAATTCGGTGTAAAAGCAACAACTTGGGTAAAATCGTTTCATTTATTGTACGTGTTTCGACTTGTTGTTCTTAATATTATTACTTATATCCTGATTTAATTAATTCCAGAATGTAAAAAATGATTTATATATGATATATATATTCTTCATATACATATATATATGATAGATTGATAAATGGAATGAAATACACCGTTCATGGAGACGGTAGGTCGTACGTACGCATGAACGTTGTTTTCGTTTCCTTATCAAATTGAATGGAATTAAGTAGATGAAATACATATATATATATATACATAAATCCAGTATCATTATTATGTAATATATTTCATTATTATTCATTATATATACTTTATAATCATTCATAAATGGTTAACATGGAGAATGAATCTCATCGCGTCGTGGAGAGGGTAGTCCATACGTACTAACGAGCGATGATACCATTCCCATGATCATGGAATTGTATTGGAGTGTATGTATACTATTTCAGAATCAATATCACTTTACAATAATCATATATAGTTATTATTCACACCATTATACCCATCCAAGTAAGGTGGTGGTGGAAAATATATTACACCATGGCGTGGAGACGGTGTTCTGTACGTACGCACGCGCGGTGATTTAGTTTTACGTAGGATGGATAGATGGTGAAATAGGGTTGTTTCATAATTATAATAACATATCAGTATATGAGTGATACTGATGTTATTACCTCGTAATGAAATAAATAAATAAGAAGAAGTAGAAGAAGAAATAAAGTTGAAAGAATCGGTAACAGACATTACCTCTTCTTTGAAGTGCCTCTTCTTAACCTCCTCTTTGGGAACTAAATACGGTCTTTGAAGAAGACCAGTACCTCTAGGATGTTTCTAGAGAAGTGGATAGTAGAAATTGGTAGGGCTTGGCCGAGCTTTAAGGCTCAAATTGGTGTGAGGAAGAGAGGGAGGAGGTGCCATTTTATAAGGGAGGAGAGGGGCACCTTTGGAAAAACTAAAAATATTATTTTATTATAAAGTCATATTCGGTTTTTAATAGCTCCAAATTGAGCTATTTATAAGCTAAGGTGGGTATGGGTCGAAATAATCTCATCCAATAGAATTTAGACAAGTTTAGGTTTCTATTTTGAACTTATCATTTAGATTTAACTTTAAGTTAAATAATTTTTCTTTTACCGTGTCTTCTTGTTTTCTTACACTATAAGGTTAATAAACTTACTATAACAAGCCAAACGAACCCCAAACTGTTTATTATTAATATATATAACTTTATCTAAGTCATTTGTCCGAACCATATATTTTTAGGAATAAAATAACAATTAATAATATAATATTTGTTTTAAAAACTATTTTATGTTAATTTTGACACTATTTGGTAATTGATTTTTGTGAAAATCATAACAGAATTATTAGTTCGAAAAAAGTTAATTAAATCAATAATAATATGTCATATTAACATAGATAATTAGTTTAATTAATAAAAAGTCTCAAATTACTTTTATTTGGGTATTTATAACATTAATTATGTCAATATTTTATTAATAAGATAATTATTGCATCATCATTGTGTCATAAATAAATTAAATTATTTAATGTCTAAAAATAATAAATAAAATACAATTGTGTATTAAATCTTTTTATATTTCTAATGAATATTTATAGTCGAATATATCTTATGTATAACCCTATATTAAAAATGATTTAGTTATTAATCTTTGATTTTAACAATTTTAACCCTTCTTTAAATAAATTAATAGTAAATGTTCTAATCTAATCCAAGTGGGCCTAAATGGTCATATGTTTTTCCTAACGTTGTTTTTGGTCGAATTACACTTATCGAATAGAATTAGGACATGTTTTAGGGTAATAATAATATCATTTTTACCCATAATTACCCTATTTACTTTTAACCGTGGTGAAAAAAAGTAAAAAGTTATTATTCACCAAAAATTATTTTTATCTCATTGAACCACATTTTAGTCCTTGATATTAACCATGTCTCTCGGATTTTCGAAATTCCACTCACAGAAGCGGTAAAATTAAGTTTTATGTGAATTTGCAAATTCTCCTAGGAGGTGGGTAAAAGACGGTGAAAAGTTCAATAAAATTTTTATATGTCTAAAATTATTATAAAATGACTCCAATGAATTACTTTGAACTTATATAGGTAGTATGTATCAATTTTGACATAAAATAAATTTAAATAAAATAAATAATTTTTTAAATAAAAAGTCGGTTTTTAAATAGTAACCCAGTGCTTTCACTATTCATCAAAAATTGAATGTTTTCAGAAAAATACCAAAATTTCACCCTAGGATAATTTCAATATTCCAAATCCAAAAATGAAGTCCATTTCAAAAGATAAAATTTATAAAAAATTTATAAAAAAAATGGGTATTACTATTCATAACAGCTAGTTTATATAACATATCGGTGTTTAGTGAAACTCGGTATTACATACAACACACGCTACCGTGGAAGGTCGCGATTGCGTGTAATGCAAGCCAAGTCAGGGATGAGTATAGTGAAAGCTCCTTTTGGTGTAGCATACAACATAATACATCAATAAAATTAAAAAGAATATTTTTCATAAAATATCGGGGTGTTACATTCTACCCCCCTTAAAATGAATTTTGCCCTCGAAATTCGCCGGGGGTTATAAATGGTTTACTACTCGAAAGTTTCTTTAATATAATCCCACATCATAAAAAGTAATACCAAAACCAATCTTTAAAAATGAAAGTATGAAACGTAACAATTACCCAAATAAACTAATCACTGGGTTTCCACATAGGTGAAAATATGGATATGGAAGAAAAATTTAACCATCATGTTCTGATGGAGAGTGGTAGAGAACATGGCTATGGAAAAGCCAGCAATCACAAAGCCATATATTTGTGATGATCTAAGGTACCATCTGATTCATAGGATATAAGGGCACTAGGACAACATTTTTGGTTTTCAAGATCATTCCCCTAAAGTTAAAGAAATTTGAATTAGAAGAAATACTTTCTTGATTTTGGTACAGTCTCACCGTTGGTCGTTCCTTGGACAATTTCCACTTTATCTCTTAATGAAATGAAGTTGAATTTTTCATTCGTGAAGTGTTAGCAGATCATGTGATAGAATGATGGGTCATTCCATCTGTCTCAAACAAAAGGTTAGAAAAAGTTGTCAAAAATACATAAGTCCATCTATAGTGAGATTAATCATATATGGTTCCTAAAATGGACTTATACTTCTTATATAATACTGCTTAATATAATAAAACTGGTTTCTACTAAACAGGGACTTCCTGTAGGCCAGTGGTAGGCAATAAAGGCATGTCGCACATCAGTTGTGGGTTCGATTCCCACAGCCTTGTCTGACGCAACGGGTTGTCGCCCGTCCTACAGGTTTTCCTTTTTCTAAAACTACATTATTATAACTTTCCATCAATAATATCGAAAAAGTTCTAGCCTTAACAATACTAACTTATGTCCAACATAATCCATTCCAATCTTTAGGCTTATACAAAATACTGATGTCCAATCTCATATTATAGTGAAAATGATTACCAGAGAGTTTATATAACAAGCATATTAATACCATTGTTGATCCCCATATATCATAAGATATGTCTTATTGGTCACATTCCAAACATTCTAAGGCCTTAATCATGTATTCTCTTGAAAAATTAATACCCATTGAACCTTAGTGAAAACATGAGTGCTGTCAAAAGTTAACTCTTTCCGCATACCAAAATCCAAAATTTCTGTATACTCAAACCATGATATCACTTAGTCCTTATAACAATCATGAGCTCATGAATACTATCAAACACCTCATTATCTCCTTATCCCTTAATTATTCGCATATCATCTACTTTCAAAAAAAATATTTCAACCACTTTTGCATGGTTACCAGTACCATATAATTACTGAAAACCAATACATAGATATTCCAAAATTTCACAATACCATAAATGAGATTTCATGATACTATTTTGAAATCCCATTACATAAACACTTAATCATTACACAACATCATTTTCATACTCAACATCACAAATAGTTATTGCATGAGACTTCCCTTTATCCTTTTCCTTAAGAGGTTTCTCACGTTGATCATCATTAACCCGTGGATTAGGTCATTTATTATCATAATGCCCCATTTCCTTGCACTTGAAGCATTTAAGTGTTGGTGGTGCATTCTCTATAGTCTTTTCTTTATTCACGTCATTAGCAACCCTTTTTCCATTACTTCGACACTCATATGCTCGATGACCTTCTTTTGCACACTGAAAACATTTTCTAGTCCCTTTAAGACAATCTCCACCATGCTTCTTTCCACACTTTGAGCATAAAGAAACATTCATCTTCTTTTCACCATTATTCTGAGATTTCTCCTTGAACTCCATCTTTCGTTTCTTATAAAAAATATGAGATGGATATGTAACACCAACTTCCATTTCTACCTAGATAGCACAATTCACAATTTATTCATAGCTACTGAAGTCTCTAATACCTATTGCCCTTCAAAGACTTGGTTTTAAGCCACTGAATAATCGATCAACTTTACTTTCAAGTTGGATGATAAAACTAGATGCATACCTTAAAAGTCTTGTAAAATTCGCTTCGTATATACCAACAGATTCATCATCCTTCTGTTTAAGCTCAAGGAACTCCTTTTCTATCTTTGTTCAAAGAATACGAGGGAAGTACTTACTGAAAAACAAGTTCTTGAACTCGTCCCATTCCATGG
Source organism: Viscum album (assembly GCA_963277665.1). Taxonomy (NCBI): domain Eukaryota; kingdom Viridiplantae; phylum Streptophyta; class Magnoliopsida; order Santalales; family Viscaceae; genus Viscum; species Viscum album. Next base: position 576,344,289 of record OY728120.1, on the reverse strand, counting down.
ATTCAATTTCATCTTGGGGCCTTGTATTCTTAATTAGAGTCCACCACTGGTCTGCTTCACCTTCTAAACGGTAAACAGCTAGAATGAATTTATCATGTTCTGAATAGTGAAGTATGGAAAATATCTTTTCAATGGTACTGATCCATTGTTCAGCAGCAAGTGGATCAGAAGACCCATTGAAAGAAGGTGGACGTTGCCTCATGAAGGAATCAATAGAATATTGTTCCCTCCTCTGCTCATTTGGAAGTCCAGAATGATTCATAGCTTGTGTAAGTATAGAAATAAGACTTTTCACTCCATCTCCCATAACATTGGTTTGTTCAGAAGGACAATCATTGCATTGTCCATTACATTGATCAACACGGTTCCTTCGGGTTCCAGCCATCATCTAAAACCCAAAAAAAATAGTGTGAGAGGCAAAAATCATGCTTGGAAAAACAACATAATAAAGGGGGAGTACCTTCGATATCTAACATCTTAGGTTTAATTATAATATCATTAACGTAATTCTAGGACTATAACCTATACTTATACTTAACCTTAGGGACATCCCTAGATATACCTTAGAAATATCTCTAGGGATATCACTAAAGTTTTCGCATCCTAGTTTCCAAAGGTTAACTAAACCTTTCCTCTAATAACAACTGTAGAGACCCAAATCTTGACATACATGGACATTACATTACTTTTGCGGAATACTTTATACATAACAAACACATACACACAAGGACCGTAATAGTTTAGTGTCTTTGGAAACTCGTAATTTAATATTCTAATCGTGGTGAAAGATCTTCAACTTCTCCCAAAAAGATCTTCCCCTTTTGTTTTATTACCTAAAACCTTTCTTTATATACTAGGGAAAAGAAAACATAAAAAGGGTGATCTCAAATGCTCAGTAAGGGTAAGCATAGTGAACATAAAACAATCCATAAACATTTGAATACAAAATCTTCAATCATAAAATCTAAACATCAAAATATTGAGCAGGGACATAGATCTTGGAAGTACGTAAGGCATATATCATAAATGAACATCAATCTTGATAAAATAGCATGGGAATAAAACATGTAATTGTGGAAACAATTCATCACTTTTTATGATTTCCATAGTAGCCAAGGCATTGCTGCCAATACCATCTTAGTGGACAAAGTCCCTTTCTGAATCGAGTTCACTCCTCGTTCCAGTCATATATCACTGAACCGGATTAACTTACCATTCCAGCCATGTCTATATCATGAGATATAAATCTTTACCCAATGAATTGGTGGGAGATATAGGTCTCACCCATCTCATAATGAAATCATTCTTAAGTGTGCCACAACATAAACATAAATCAGTCATCATAACCCAAGAATAAAATGGGTTTCATAAACATCATCCCATCATCACAAAATCCATATAAAAAATGGATATTTCATCATAAAAAAGTGAAACCATGTAAATCATAGAGAAATTATACTTTAAACATACACATATGAAATAATTCCATCTTATATGAAAAATGGTTTTGATAAAACACTTGAAATGGATTCTTGAGGAAAATATCCTTTCTTCTTCAAAAACATTTTTCCTTTCTTAACATGTCATACAATTTTAAACTAAAATAAGTTGATTAAAAATAAACTTGTAAAGTAAGATTCATGGAAATAATGTTCTAAAATCCATTCAGTCCGTATAAGTTAAAAAAACATTCTTCTTGTACTTTGGCCAGAAAAGTCAAAAAGTACCTCGTACGAAAAATGACAAAAGATTCCTCTCATATATTTTACTAAAAACTCACTGAAGGGTAAAATTGGATTTAAAAAATTGTAGGAGGATATAAATAATATTACATATTGAGTAAACATGGATGTGGATGATAATTATTCCCCAGTAAATTCTGAAGTATAAACAATCTCGGATAAAAATTGAGATTGCGAGATTTTCCCTTACCTTAGGTCAGATATGCTTCATACGTTTCTGAACCTCCTGTATAATGATTTAAATAATTTCATTGACTTATTAAAGAATCATATTCATTGTTATGATATCATATATAGTTTACTTATGACTTTATATTACACTTTCTTTTGTAAATTCAGTGTAAAAGCAGCGACTTGGGTAAAATCGTTTCATTTATTGTACGTGTTTCAACTTGTTGTTCTTAATATTATTACTTATATCATGATTTACTTAATTCCATAATGTAAACCATTATATATATATAATATATATATTCTTTATATACATATATATATGATATATCGATAAATGGAATGAAATACACCGTTCATGGAGACGGTAGGCCGTACGTACACATGAACGCTGTTTTCGTTTCCTTATCAAATTGAATGGAATTAAGTAGATGAAATAAATATATATATATACATAAATCCAGTATCATTATTATGTCATATATTTCATTATTATTCATTATATATACTTTATAATCATTCATGAATGGTTAACATGGAGAATGAATCTCATCGCGTCGTGGAGACGGTAGTCCCTACGTACGCACGAGCGAGGATACCATTCCCATGATCGTGGAATTGTATTGGAGTGTATATATACTATTTAAGAATCAATATCACTTTACAATAATCATATATATTTATTATTTACACCATTATACCCATCCAAGTAAGGTGGTGGTGGAAAATAGATTACACCACGGCGTGGAGACGGTATTTCGTACGTACGCACGCGCGGTGATTTCATTTTATGTAGGATGGATAGATGGTGAAATAGGGTTGTTTCATACTTATAATAACATATCATTATTAGATTTATACTGATGTTATTACCTCATAATGAAACAACTAAATAAGAATAAGTAGAAGTAGAAATAAAGTTGAAAGAATCGGTAACCGACATTACCTCTTCTTTGAAGCGCCTCTTCTTAACCTCCTCTTTGGGCACTAAAGATGGTATTTGAAGAATACCAGTACCTCTAGGATGTTTCTAGGGAATTTGAGAGGAGAAATTGGCAGGGGTTTTCCGAGCTTGAAGGCTCAAAGTGGTGTGAGGAAGAGAGGGAGGAGGTTCCCTTTTATAAGGGAGGAGAGGGGCACCTTTGGAAAAACTAAATATATTATTTTATTATAAAGTCACATTGGGTTTTTAATAGCTCCAAATTGAGCTATTTAGAAGATAAGGTGGGGATGGGTCGAAATCCTCTCATCCAATAGAATTTATACAAGTTTAGGTTTCTATTTTAACCTTATCATTTAGATTTAACTTTATGTTAAATAATCTTTCTTTTACCGTGTCTTCTTGTTTTCTTACACTATAAGGTTAATAAACTTACTATAACAAGCCAAACGAACCCCAAGTTGTTTATTATTAATATATATAACCTTATATAAGTCATGTTTCAAAACCTTAGATTTTTAAGAATAAAATAACAATTAATAATATAATATTTGTTTTAAAAACTATTTTATGTCAATTTTGACACTATTTGGTAATTGATTTTTGTGAAAAATCATAACAGAATAATTAGTTCGAAAAAATTTAATTAAATCAATACTAACATGTCATATTAACCTAGAAAATTAGTGGAATTCATAAAAAGTCCAAATTACATTTATTTGGGTATTTATAACATTAATTATGTCAATATTTCATTAATAAGATAATTACTGCATCATCATTGGGTCATAAATAAATTAAATTATTTAATGTCTAAAAATTATAAATAAAATACCATTGTGTAGTAAATCATTTTGGATTTCTAATGAATACTTATAGTCGAATTTATCTTATGTATAACCCTATATTAAAAATTATTTAGTTATTAAACTTTGATTTTAACTATTTTAATCCTTCTTTAAATAAATTAATAATAAATGGTATAATCTAATCCAAGTGGGCCTAAATGGTAATATTTTATTCCTAAGGTTGTTTTTGGTCGAATTAAACTTATTCAATAGAATTAGGACATGTTTTAGGGTAATAATAATATCATTTTTAACCTGAATTACCCTATTTACTTTTAACTGTGGTAAAAAAAGTAAAAAGTTACTATTCACCAAAAATTATGTTTATCTCATTGAACCACATTTTAGTCCTTTATATTAATCGTGTCTCTCGGATTTTCGAAATTCCACTCACAGAAGCGGTAAAATTATGTTTTATGTGAATTTGCAAATTCTCCTAGGAGGTGGGTAAAAGATGCTGAAAAGTTCAATAAAATTTTTATATATCTAAAATTATTATAAAACGACTCCAATGAATTACTTTTAACTTATATAGATATTATGTATAAATTTTGACCTAAAATAAATTAAAATAAAATAAATAATTATTTAAATAAAAAGTCAGTTTTTAAATAGTAACCTAGTGTTTTCACTATTCATAAAAAATTGAAAGTTTTCAGAAAAATACCAATATTTCACCCTAGGATAATTTCTATATTCTGAATCCAAAAATGAAGTCCATTTCAAAGGATAAAATTTATAAAATTTAAAAAAATGGGTATTACTATTCATAACGGCTAGTTTATATAACATATCGTTGTTTAGTGAAACTCGGTATTGCGTACAACACACGCTATCGTGGAAGGTCGTGATTGCGTGTAATGCAAGCCAAGTCAAGGATGCGTGTAGTGAAAGCTCCTTTTGGTGTAGCGTACAACACAAGACATCAATAAAATTAAAAAGAATATTTTTCATAAAATATCGGGGTGTTACAGTGGATTCCATGTATCAAATTATATGGGGGATTATTATTCTTAATACTATAGTGAGTATTTATTTGACATTATACATGGATGCTACGAGCATGGAACTAATAAGGCTCAATTGATTATTCCATGTTTTTATTCTACAATACAATATAATTTTACTTGTAGTATCTAATTTCTATGATCATATTATTGAGAATTCGATATTGACACCACTAATATTGTAAGGTTCCTAAATGATGCAACCAAAAAGGGATGGTGACATCATAGAATGCCAATAAGGGGTGAAAGTTACTCAAATCCATTTTAGGATTAAAGTAATCAACAAGATCATATAATATTCTTTTGGAATTAGTTATTGTAATGTTTCTACAAGTGGTTAGTGGGAGATCTACTTTTTCCAAGTATAATATGTTTGGTAACATATGGAAAATAGATATTGGTCTTATAGTTAGACCGGAATCAAAGAATCTATCCAGAAATTACCTTTAAGTAGCAACCTAAGTTCTAGGGAACAATATGTACAGAGGTTTCTCTAATGGTTTCTTATACCTAGTCAATCATACATATACTAAAATGATATTGAAAAATACAATATGGAAATTTTTGAGATAGAATTACTACTAATGTCACATGGCATAAATCTCCCCAAGAAGACGTGCATGGTCATAGGAGAAAATTGAAGTGGTGATCTGAAATTCCATATGCTTCTACGATGGATCAATTATGTTTCCCATCATATATACAAGATATGATATGGACATCATAAACTCAATAATAGGAACATATCAGTTATATCCAAGGGAACTGCAAGGGATGTAGTCAAAACTATCAGATTGTACTTGAAAAAGTTAAAAAGACATGTACCAGGTATGTTGAGAGGAAGGGATACTAGTTTTTAGGGGATAAAAACTAACCTTTTATAGATCAATATTATCTCATTCCATAGTTAGGATAAAGGAATGAGCGGTACAATCTCATACAATACAATGGCATCCATAATACAAATACTTAGTATATTGCAGCTTTTGAGGTAGCTAAGAAGCATTTATTAACCACAAATATTTATTTATGTTCTTGGAATAGAACCAAATATTTAATTTTTTATCATTATGATAATTCTATTACTATTACTAGACAATATTCCATGTTTTGATGGTGGAAAAAGGGATATACTTAGGGATACCAACTCTTGAGAAGTTTTACTCAAGGAGGTGAGGTCTCACTTAGTAGAATAGCTACACAGTGGAGATGTGGAATATCAAACAACTAAATTTGTAACTCAGTATAAACATGATATCAATCATGTGAGAGCTATCAAGGTAGTTTATCAAGTTGTCTCTAGTAAAAGTGGGAGTGTTGTAATAGTGGCTGCACTAGATGAAACTATACCATACTTTTAGATTACTATTTCATGTATACAATGATATATGCATGATGTGAACTTGTTATTTTAGTGTAGACATTTTTTTGTCCACTATTAAATGTTAATTTCAATATATTTATTATCATATAAAAAGGTTATACAAAATCATAGGCTATAATGAGAACCTCGAGATACTATGACATTAATATTAAATATATATCATATGGTCAAGCAAAATCATACTTACTAGTCATAGTTGATGTATGAATGTCTGGTATAGGGGGATCATAAGTATTGGGACTTCTTCTCATGAATTTCACAATTTTTCATATTTGGTAGGTGAGATTATGAGGACAAATTTTCCAATAGGAACACTATATGTCCCAGGTGTCATTGGATGCTTCTATCTATAGACATGTTTATTGGTCTCCTAACTTAAGATCATTATAAATTTTTTCATTTGATCATGTACTTTGATTCAAGATAAAAACCATGATAATGAAATTGTGATGAGGTAGGTTGTGTTGGGTGCATCATTGGTGGTATGGAATTGGTTGAATCGTGAATATAGGATTTCTCACTTCCGAGATGAGGAAGTAATATCTTGGTCCAAGTTGATCAGGATTTCACTGCTTTCATAAGTCCTTGGCCAAAGATGATAAGGGAAAATCCATCCAGTTTGATCAAAAAATTAAAAATCAAGAAAGGACGAAGACACAAGGGTGTGTCCTTCTTTATAAGATATCTAAAGGCAAAGATATTATATTACACATTTTGAGATCATAATTTGGTGTTGTTTCTATGAATAATTAATATCTCTTTAGGGGCCTTGATGGGTTTCTAGACTCTACACTTGGTCTGTGAATATTATTCACTACTATCGTGATAAGGTCCTAGATGGTCACACACAATATCATATTCAAGAATCCTCTCTATTCTGGTGAATAGGTATATCAGACATGGTGGGCCCACCATGTGGTACAATAGTTTTCTGGTTTTATCAATAATTTATAAATAAATAAATTCATTATTATTCAAGTAAAGAATAATTTGGTTGAATTTATTTATTAAAACTATTCATGAGGAACTTAGTAAATACAAAAATAAATATTATACGAATAAATATTATTTTAATATTCTAGGTTCTTTTAATATTAGTGGGAATTTAAATCCAAGTTAAATGACATGGTTTTACAATTTAAAATATTCATATTTGTTAAAAGTTTCTGATAAAATATAAATAATCTTTGTGACACAGTTTAGTTCATCATAATTATTTATTTATTACTTATTTAGTGGGAGTTTTATTTCCGGGGGCAGGGGAACCTTTTCGGGTATTTTGAATCTCCCACTATATAAGAATGAGAGAGGTTCGTTTTTAGAGTGTTTTTCAAGACAATGAAATGAGATCATCTCTCTCCTCCCACTTTATGGAGACATAGAGAGTCACTCTTCGAGTTTCAATCCAATTAGCCATCAATGGATTAAAGGCATGGTATCGATGTGATCGATGTGAGGTTGTAGGAATTCATCGAAGCTCTATGCCGACACCTGTAATTTGATGAATATAAATATCATTTATTCTTATAGAGTTTTTATAAAATCTAGATGGTTTTGGATTCATATCCTTCGAACAATGGTCACTGGTGATGAGTTGTAGTCGTGTGCGCTTTGATTCGGAATGAGGTGTGTGTTCTATTTATTTTTCCTTGAAATGTTAAATCCCATGAGATCCTAGGGACCATATTGGGGATCCAATTATCATATTTGGAAAGTTCTAACATACTGGTAATGAAAAATCATAAATCCCTTGCCCACAAGCTTTCATAGCACACCCCAGTACCTTCAACAAGATTCTTCCCTATTTTATATGTCAATATGATACCCATGGTCATAGACATTTCCACTAACCTGGACACCAATTGTTCTATTTCCAAAAATACACAACTGGTTTTACCACCCAACCATTATCCCAATCCTAGTGGTCCTGAGTTACGTATATATCAAGCTAACTCAATTTTTATTTAATGATACCCATATTCATGTTTTTTTCATTTGACACACATAACATGGGAACTTTTATTCAAGAATCATCACCAAAACCACAAAAACCTCCCTATTGGGTCCATGAGACTGTCACTCCCAAAATCAACCATAACCCACTCAAAATAAGAACTATGTGATTAAATAATTTATAGTGTGATCTCAATAATAGAACATTCCTTAAATTGTTCCTAGAGAGTAGTGCTGAACAATTCTAATAATACTAGTGTGTTTCTATTCTCCATCCAAGCTCAACACATGGTTGGATTGGTTGCATCACAGTACTCCAATAACTCTTGGACATCACATACCACCATAGATAGATGCCATACACCCTCATCAAACACCCAGGAAACCATGACCACAAAAAACCATCTCATAATCACCATATCAATGATCCATTTAAAGTGAAACAAACATTTGAATCCATTTCATGCACAATTTATGCTACCACACAAGTATTCTTTTATAATGGTGCTTTACCACCTCCGTTACAGACATAAATCATACCCAAGAAGGTGTAACCCATAGTTTTACCCTTCTATAACATCTTACATAGACCATCTTAGGTCATATCCCATCAATCATATACTCACATGCCTAAACCACTAAACATGATCAATCTATGTCAATATTATCTGACAATAATCTCCTTACTGATTTTTCTAACAAGTATAAGGCATCGCACTCGTGCCACGATCAATCAAAATATCACCAGCCATCAGTGTATCATCTCAAAATTAGAATCGTTTACTCATTTTCTATCTATCCAATATGTGACTACCTATGACCAGGAATTGTGACCTCATCAAGAATTGAACATGTAATCAATATGGTCAAGCATCCAACTAATAGTGATATTTGAAACCAATCCTTAATATTAAAATCAATAAATTAATATTTATCAAAAAATTGAAATTCATATTCATTCCATGACCACATATTTGATTACACTTCATGTCAATTAATCTTAAACATAAGGAATATTACCATGATTTTCATTTAAAAGGGAACTCATGGGTCTAGGATAACCCCTCTCTTGGTTTTCCCATTGTATATAACATATCATCTAAATAATAGTAGGAAAACATCATGTTACTTAATCATAGCACTCGAATCACCAATATCTTAATCTGCATGTCAAAGGAACTGGTCCCTCCCCCAAGCCAATAAATCATATCTCACATAGGTCACCACACACTAGATGACATCACTTCTCACAATTTAAATATAAGAAGCTAACTCGCAATCAAAAACACCCAAAAAAGGGTTCTAATATATATAAACACATCAATAATCACATGAAAATTCATTATCCCACTCTAGGGAACTGGTTATCACAAGGTATCTTCTTATATGACTACCCCCTTGAGGATCAAGATCTCATATAGGTGTATAGAACAACATCATCCTTTAGTGCCTTTTACCAAGTAGATCATAATCATATGGCCCAGTTAAATATAATTCCACCAATAATAATATTTTAAAACACTATATAGGATTTTTTTGATACTTTAAGTAACTAAACCAGCCTCACCATCACCCAAAAAGGCTCTATCACTAAGGAATCCAATACTTGTACCGACCCACTACAGGTCAACATACATCCATTACATGGACGAACTATATATTTTTTATCAAATTAAACCTCACTATAAGATTCACATGACCTTTTATTAGAAGAAATATTATGGTACCGCTATGTATAATTCCACTAACAAGTTGTATGGGAAAACATAATAAAAATTATTGTTGATATTTTAAAATTTACAACTCTCTATCCTTAGTGATATCAAGAACATGAATTTCATGTGAGTCTTATATATTGAATATGATCCATGTACACAATTTCATTTCCAATAGATCAAGATAAAAAACCATAAAAATACATCTCAAATAAGCACATCATATTTAAATAAATATATCAATCATAACAACCAACAACTATTAATATAAAACCAACATCCTTGGTAACTTATATTTAACCTTGAAAATTTTGATTGAGAAGCACCAATCTGAGGTCCATCAAAAGTTCTATAATTCCACCATTTTCTATCAACCATCAACTCAAATAATAAGTTAGAGATAAATATTCCCTTCAAAAGCTCTGTAACATCTCTGACCCGATACCACTCACTAGTTTCTAGACCGAAGTTGTTATGTGAACTCAGTGGTACAACCCCATACACTAGAGACTATTAACTCAGAATGAGGTTCTAAGGTGTTATTGTGGGAATACTATATCATTATATCAAAGTGACAATACTAGTAATGTTGTCCCAACTAGGTTAAATACCCTAAGAGGGGGGGTAAATCAGGGTGTGACATATTAAAACTACTTCCCCTTTGGATCTTGTTTTGTTGTTAAAAACACACTTACCTCCCTTTTTGGTAGCTATGTGTGAACAGAAAAGAAATCATGCATGAGGTACTTCAATTTTACTTATGTTACCCACATTGGGGTATGTCTAATTATCATACAAAGGAAATTATACTTATACAAAATCCACTAAACCCCATTACTATTACAAACACTCGAGCGGACTCATTGTACCTTCTAGTTTACAAGAAATCACAATTTGAAAAATACCCCCTATATCAACTAAATTGTTTCCACTCATTATTCGAAATATTCTCCTATTGATTTAAAAAACCTCAAAAAAATTTCACACATAAGGGTTCTATGAAGCTTTGTATTCACTCGATAGATGAAATATACTTCACAGTGTGGCTATTTCCTTGAATAGAAATGTATCATGAACTATTTTCGTTCCTATGTGAATAGATTGAAACCCTTTTTGAAAAAAATTCAATACATAGAGTGAGTTCTTCATGATCCCCTTTTCCTTTGCAGACTACAGTTCCCTGGAAACACCTTCTCCAAACTGATCTTGCTTTGAAGATGTTCTCCTTCACAAGTTGATCCTTTGCAGACAACCTCGTTCATAAACAAAAATTATACTTTGTTGAATTCTTCCAAAAATATTTATCTATAATTAAATTTTATCTATATTAAATATGTGATTTCTGTTCCTTTATATTGTCAAATGACACCAAAAACCCTGAAAATCACAATTCCCCAAAACTCCGTTGCGACTTCGCCATCACCGCATACTGAACTTTCTATGAGGTTCGCATTGTGAATTATTCCTTTGTATAATATGACTTAATCCATAAAAAATACCCTTTTGGCTCCCTTTAAATCATCACCTTCATCTTCAAATGATGATCCATTTGTGTTTCGCATAGTGCAACATGCTATGTGGAAATCTTGCTATGTGGTTCCCTTTAAATCACCGACATCAACTGCAAATTAAAATCCCCAATGAAGTGGCATTTAATTTACCACCTTTGATTGAAAATTATGAGATAACCTTTAATATTCACATATCATAGCTACTATGTGGAAATATTTCCATTTCCAATTTTTCTTTGTGGTTTTGCAGTCTCATTATACAGTTCGCATAGTTAATTTCCTATGCAATCCATATCATCGCAAACTCCTTTGGGAACTATGGGGTACACCCATTTTCTATATGGTAATATGCCTCTTCCATAAAAATTATCTCTATTTTCAGTCCAAAAAATATAGACAAAACTAGGAAATGTCATATCTTCAAAAAAACCTTGCTTCAATAACAACCATGTTGGAAAGTTGTTGATGTAATTTTTCAACAAACAAAAACAACCCAAAAACACTACAAAGTTACTTTGAGGGATTTTTTCCATAAAAATCAAAATTCTTGGATAACACATTAATAATTATTCAATTTTCTATGAAAATGTTATTCATGTGATTTTCGATAGAAATCAAATGTTTTCTAAAGACACACTTTATGCCCACATGAGACAAGGTTGGTGGGAGAAATAAGAGTAGCATGAAAAGTTAATCAATAAACCCTACCATTCCCATGAAAATATCCTTCCTACATCAAAAACTGCATCTTTCATGATATATTACCCTTGATCGATCATCTTTGGAATCATCATATTTTAAACTCTCCCTACTTTATTTCTCCCACTATGGCTTCTTCCCCAATCTTGATAAAGATATTTTAACCACTTTTTTTAATGAACATAAAGGTCAAACATTTGTAAATGTTACAATGTAAAGTATACATATCATCATATAAGTGAAAAATATACACCTTAGAGATATGGGGTCTCACATCCACACATTTTCAAGTTTGGGTAGTAGACTGAACTCCAATATCTAGTCTATGTCACTCAACTGCTTCTTTGGGTAAGGCCTTCAGTATAATATCCAAAACTTGTAGTTCTGTAGGAACATACTCTAACTTCACGTGCCCATTCTCCACCTTATCCTTGATAAAATGATAATTTATTTCAATTTTCTTTTTCTTTGAGTGATATATTATATTTTTTAGTTGATTTATATCACATGAATTTTCGCAATGGATTGTGATCAGATACTTCACTTCATCTCCCATATCATCAAGATTCTACTTTATCCATAATAGTTGTATGAAACCTTAAGTTTCAAAAATATAATAATATTTTATAGTGCTTAATTAAATGAAATATTATTTATTTATTATACAATAAATAAACAATCTTACAAGATAAAATGCACCAGTTAATATTGATTTTCCATCATCTATGAACCAAACCAATCTGTATCTGTATATTCCAATAACTCTTATTGGTATTTATAATTGTACATCAAACTAAAATCTAATATACTCTTGATATACCAAATTATTATTTTTACTATAGATATGTGTATTTATTTGGGATTACATTAATATCATGCTACTTGGAATGTGGAAAAAGAAATATTGGGTCATGATGATATTAAGTACAATAGAATTTCAATGATATTCCTATATAATGTGATGTTAACCACTTTTCATTCATCATCTCATGATAGTTTAATTTAGGTATCCATCAGAGTCTTCATATCCTTGGAATTTTCTATTCCATCTCTTCTCAAAACCTCCTTGGAATATTTGAACGGTGAAATGAATGTTTCATTCTTCCTTATCCAAGGAAAAAGGTCAATTTCACCAGTCGTTGATATTTCGAACCCACTTTTCATGAATTATGAAAACTATTTTCATTATAATTTATCTAATCCAAAAAATATTATTTCATCGATGTACATTAGAACCATAGTCATTTTATTACTTTTATTATAGACATAGAGATTGTAATCAACTCCCCCATGCTAAAAACTAAGGTTCTTCACAAATTGATCAATTCTTTAATTTCATACTCTCAATGCTTGATCCAACCCATATAGCGCCTTCCTCAGCTGAAAACCATTTTTCTTGTCATCATTAATGAGAAAATCATGTGGCTTATTGATACTTCTTATTCCTAAAATCCATTCAAAAATACTAACTTGATGTCCAACTGGTAAGCTATTTTACATCTGTTACAACGTTATGGATAATAATATTTGAATAGTATCAGGCCTCGCAATAGGTGAAAATGTCTCATAGACCTAGATTCCCTTTATTTGGGTGTATCCCTTACACACTAGTCATCATTTTTTCTGAATTACTAATCCATCTTCATTTAGTTTGTTCTAGAAGACCCATTTAGTCCATATGAAATTCTTGTCTTATAATATCAATAAAATCTCCCATGTATGATTATTCTTAATTTGGTCAAGATCTTCATTCATAACCTGAACCCATTTCTCATCTCCATTGGATTATTATAAACATTTAGAATCTACCTAATATATGAAGGATTCCTTCTATAAAGACTTCATTCTCCATGTTTGAACTGGTGTTGGCTGATCACCAATGATGTTTTTTACCAACTTCATCTCGACTCTTCAGCTTCCAAGAAGATATAGAATTTAATTCCCCTTACACATGATCATTATCTTCTTATAAATTATCATTTTACACTTCTAATCCCCCTGATCTACTTATATCCTCCTCACTGTCATTAGGGAACAATTAACTATTTTGTTGAAGATTCTATTCATTATATACTTTAGTGACATCATTACTTTAGAATACTTTTCCTAACCTATTATTGAAGTATTTATATGCATTTATTTTCCCAAAATAGCTGAATAATATCACCTCATCTGAACAAGATTAAAATTTCCTCTTATTCTCTTTATTAAGACTAAAATAATTTCTTCTATAGATTTGAAATTATTTTAGTGTTGTATTATTTCTATACCACATTTCATACATATTCTTATATTATTTCATAAATAAAAAATCCATATTAGATATTCAGATTAATGTCAGGACTACTTCCTTCCAAAATTTATCCAGTAAGTCCTTTTCAATGTTTATTTTTCTGGCCATGTTTTTTATGATATGATTTTTCCTCTTGACTCCACCATATTATTAAGGAGTTATCACTGACAGAAAATGATCCCTTATCCTATGTTTCATAAGGTAATCTTCCACTTTTATATTTGTTAATTATGTAACATTATTAGTTCTAAACTTCATAATCTTTTATCCAAGAATCATTTCAACTTCTCTCTGATATTGTTTTATGAAACTGAACACGTCAAACCTGTGGGAAATGAAAAAAATCCATTCCATGCTTTTGAAATCATCAACAAAAATAATATAATATCTCTTACCATTAATTTTTCAAGCTGAGATAGGTCCACAAACATTTACATGCACCAATTCAAGCACTATAGATGACTATTTATCGTTTTCCTTGTATAACTTTCTGGTAATCTTACCTTCCTAAAAAGAATCACACATGCGAGTATGATTACATGATATCCTAGGTAGATCACAAGATACATAATATTTGAAAATATCTTCCATGGATGGATGGTGTAGATAAACAAGACATTTATACCACAACCTATTTTCTTCCTATCTAGATATAAATCACATATCTTCTTCTTCATTCACAATGTAAAGATTCACATTCGTGTGTTTCCCCTATAAAATAATTGTACCATATTTTACCTTGATGATACACAAATTCATAGTAAATATAATAGAATTAAACAAGTCACATAGTTGACTAACCCTTAGAATGTCATGACTTAGGCCATCGATAACCAAGACATCAACACAACTCTTATATTTTCCCCCAAATTAAGATTTTATCAAGCCAAAAATATTCAGTCCTTTATCATTAACAAATTTCATAGTAGCCTCCTTTTCATATTCCATGCCTATAAAATGATCCTTATTCCCCATCATATGGGGTGTGCATCCACTGTCAAGCATCTATACATCAAAACGATCCGTTGATTTAAGGGAAATTTGTGTAACTATTTCCTACTCAACACTTTCTTTATTATCCACATATTCATACCCCTAATATATTTATAATCATGATCATACTCAAAGTATGTTATACCAACTATATATTGAAGAGTTTCAAATCGATTTTGTGTTTTCATCTCATTTGATGGTTCATTGAGTTTCTTATTAAAACCAATTTGGTTCTATATAGGTACATTACTCTACATTGTGGATGAGAAATATATCTCACCATGTATATGAATCCTCTACACTAAAAAATGAGTATAAAAATAATTCCTGGAATATCTATCCTAATGTGGACACCTTTTTTTATCTTGTTCCCTTTGGTACCTTTTTTCTATGGAACATACATTTTGATAATTTCCCATATTTCCATAAACAATAAACCTATTATGATGTGTATCTTTGTACATTATGGTAAAACTGGTTTTCCTTGAGTTCTATGAGTATTCTGATTATGATTTGTACCCAAATTAATTTTCATTCTAAATATGGGTGCTTTCAATCTAGAAAAAATCATTGCAGCTTTCTTTTTGTGATCAAGCCCCATATCATACTTGTCATTTTGATATTACTGTTTATTCTATTTTGTTGGACCTTTATACCCCACTTTTATATTTTATGTATCTTATGTAATCTACTTACCCAATGTCATATTGGAAGTCATGAGTCTATCCTGATCTTATAATTTCATTTTTTGGTTGAAAACTTCCTCTTTAGATCTTTTATATGTTTGATTTGATCTTTTTATATGTTACTCAAAACATCCATTTTTCTTTTATATTATTCAACTTTGAGCTTGTACTCAACAACCTTTTCTGATTTCTTTGGCATTGAAGACATAATATTTTCAATTTCTTCCTTAAACATAGACTTCCCTTCTTCATGATATAACATATAAATTTTGGAATCATGAACCACATTGTTTTCTTTCTTTGTTTTGGCTCTCTAAAGATCTATCTCCTCAAGAGAAGATTTTAATTCATCCTGGAGATCAACTCTTCCATCAAATTCTTCTGTATCTTTTTCCACTTTCTTCCCTTGTCTGTGAGCTACCTACAACTTCAACCATAGCATTTTAATCATTATTCTTAAAGTTATACATATCTTCAACCTCATATTCTTATGAACTATCATTTTCTTGTGAAATAAGATTCTTATTTTTGAGGAAATTTATATTGATTTTTTTCATACCTTTCACATAGGATGAATAATTTTTCAGGGAAATTTTGACTTTATCCTCATCATCATCTTGAAACTTCTTGGGGAACCTTGCAGCTGGTAGGTTCGAGGTTCCACAACGGAATTCGGTGGTCTATGGATTTTAAAATTTACATCATCGGGATGATGTAACTTTTCATTGCCGACAATCCGAGCCCTGGATAGGTATGAGGATATTGGGTAAGTTATAAGGAGCACAAAATAGAAATGAATACATACAGATTTCAAATAAAAATCCACGGTCGACTGCAATTAGTTGTTGGCTATCGTCGCTTGAAGGATCAAAATAATGAACCCTCTAGATCATCCACACATGCTTCAAAAACCTGTAGAAGCATCGATCGTCGAATTCCAAGTCCTAGTGAAGATATATGACTATGATTTTGACGACCCGAAAATCACCGCATCGAGATACCTTCGAAGCTGAAGAGAGATCTTGATCTGAGCTTCTTGGATAGAGAGCTTCTATCTCTAGAGAGTGGGAGGAGAGAGAGGCTCTGGATTTCATTCCATGGAATGAATGAATAGTTAATTGAAAAACATAAGAGAGAGCCTCCTCCTATATTAATAGTGTAGTTGAGAAATACCTGGTTGGGTTTCTCAGCCCCTATTTATTTCAACGCCCACTAAATAAATAATTTTGACGAACTAAACTGCACCAATATTATTTATTATTTTATCACATACTTGTAATATATGTATATTATATATTACGTGATAAAACCTGAGCCATTTAACTCGACTCTCTATCCCACTTAATATTAAATGAACCTTGAAATTAAAATAATATTCGTTCGATTAATAGTTTTCTCATATTTACTAAACTTGTAAATACATTAAATAAATTTGATCCCAAATATTCATAACTTTAATATTAATGAATTTATTTAATTATTTTGGTGATTGATACTATAGACAACACTCGGACCCTGTGGCGGGGCGCACTATGTCCATATACATATTCAACTGAATAGGGTGGATTCTTGAATACGCTATTGCGTGTGACCCTCTAGGCCCTTATCCCGATAGAAGTGAATAAAATCCACAGACCAAGAGCAGAGTCTAGTAACCGGTCATGGCCCCTAAAGAGATAGGATTTTCATAGCAATGATAACCAACCTGCAAACATTGAATGTGTACTATAATCTCTTTATCATTAAATATCTCATAAAGAAAGAAGCACACTTGTGACATTGTCATTTTCTTGATTTATTATTTGTTGATCTATCTGGATGGATTTTTCTTTGGACTTCTTTGGCCAAAGACTTATGAAGGTAGCACCTCCCTGATCAACCAAGCCTGAGATATACAACTTCCTAAACTTGGAAGCGACAAATCCTTTCTTGACCATTTAGCCAATGTCATACCACCAATGATGCACCCAACACAAGCAACCTCACCATGATTCCATTACCCTAGTTTTGACCATCCATCAAAGTACATAATTAAAAGGTGCACATTTGTAATGGTCTCGTGTCATGAGACCAATACACATGTCTGTAGATAGGAACAACCAATGAAACCCAAAACATGTGGTGTTTCTATTGGCAGGTTTGTTCTCATTATCTCACTACTAGAGATCACCTGGTGCGAACTTCATGAGAAGAAGTCTCAATGATTATGAGCCCCAGCACCTAATAGTCAAACATTTACTATGTTGAGTCAGTAAGATGTATCTAGACTATAGAACATATATTTAATATTAATGTCATTGTATCTCGAGGTTCTGGTTATAGCCTGGGATCTACTATAAACTCTTGACACAACAATTAATCTTTGGGAATTACCATTATATAGTGGATACATAAATATATATATTATAATGGTATGATAACATCATTTATAACCAACTATACACATGATATGGTAATCAAATGGTACTGCATAGTTGGTTCTAGGGCACCCACTATTTCAACACTACCACTTGCACTAGAGCCAACATGATAACCAAACTTGTTAGCTACTCACATGATAAAGATCATGCTTCTACTGAGTAATGGCTTTAACTGCCAGTCCTTCCATGTTTTTACTACGTGAATATCAGTTGTATGCGACCTCATATCCTTGAGAAAAACTTCTCAAGATAAAGTATCCTCGAGTATATCACTTTTTTCCATTTTCATAACTTGAAAACTTGGCTAGTAAGGATATCATAATTTACATTATGATAATACTTTTCTCATTAGGTGAAATTAAATGAATTGGAACAAATTGTTGTGATTTATAACTACTTCTTAGCAGCCTTAGAATTTATAATGTACTCGGTATTTGTAGATATGGATACCACTACCATTTATGATCTTGACTCACTCATCACATTTTCATAACTACGATACTAGATCAAATTGATCTAAGGATTTCTAGTATGTGTCCCACCATAACTAGTATTCCCTATTCTCTATATACCAGGTACATATCATTTGTACTTTTCGAAGTACAAGATGATAGTTATGGTTGCTTCACTTGTAGTGCTCCCGAATATATTTCATATTTTCCTACTATACAGTACATCCTGTAAATATCAATTATTGTACATATTATGGAATATGTGATTGATCCATTTCTGAAGTTTATGGAACTCAATTCACGTCATTAATCTCTTCCCATGCTCCGAACATGTCAACCTAGAGAGATTAATCCAAGTGAAATTGGTAACAATTCTAAACATGAATTATTCCAACTTATATTTTTTTAATACAATGTAACTTTGTGTGCGATTTACTAGGTTCAAGTAACCATTATATCTATTTAGATAGATCTAGTTCCCTAGAATTTATGTTTCTACTTTAGGTCAATCACTAGAGAATTTCTTTTCACATGGTCTTATCTAACTTAAAGACAAAGATGTTTTTCCCATATGTTGTTGAACAAATTTCACTTGGAAAACTTTGGCACTCCCACTAACCTTTGGTAGACACAAGGAAAAGATTAATTTATAATGAATGATCTAAATCATGTTGCTCACTTTAATCCGAAACTGGATTTCAGTAACTTGCAACCATCATTGGAATTTGATGGTTTCATCATCCCTTTCTGGTTTCATCATATAGAAACCTTCCACAAAATATGATCTTGACATACAATTACCAATACTATGATTTTAGAAGTTCAGCTATGATAAGTAAAATTCTAATAGATTTATGAATACCGACTTGGTATAACCAATCGAGCCTTATTGGTACCAGGATTTTACCATCCATGTATCATTTCATTTGAATACCCACCATAGTATTCAATTTATAAACCCCTTTTCAATTTGATACATGGAATCCATTATTGAATTTTAAATTAGTCTTTCCAATCTTATATTATTTCCATATAATTTTTACTTGTAGGATTTATTATTATTAATGAATAATATATCACCATTCACGGTGAATATAAAACTATCACCATGGTTTCACCCTTCATACGTAGTATGTGTCACTGGAGCATGCCTCTTTCACATGAACACATCAAACTTGTTCCTATGCCAACCATTTGTGCATCTTGAGAATTGACTAAGTCCAAGTCAATTCAGATCCCAATATCTTTAATGGATATGTGTACACTTATATAGAAATTTAGTCTAATACTTTGATACATCTTTTCTATCTTAAGTATTTATGTAATATCCTAAGAAAATGTTAGAATAATTACCAATATGCACCATGTGTTTAGCTTGATGAATTTTCTTTTGTTTATATCTTAACAAACTCTTTTCATCCTAACACATGATCTATGACATAATGTATTTTCATCATACTATGACTCATATGATATCCATTTTTTCATTTTATTTGGCATATTGGTTATGGTTTTATTCCTTTATTGGAAAAGCATATCATGAAATATAATGGATGTTTCTACAAGTTGAAACATTGATACAACTTACATCATAACATTGATGTATAAAATGTGCATTTAGGAATTTCTCCATGCTACATTTTTTTTGATCAGCGTAAACATGTAAAAAAAATATCATTAATCCACCTTATGATCATCAATATGGTGATGTAGATAAGGTAACATGCATTTAGGAATTACTCCATGAAACATTATCATGATCAATGATTTCATAGTCAATATATTCTTTGGCATGCCGATCTGAAGCAACTCATATCTTCTGACCATGCATATACTTCACTGTTACATTCCTTAATAGATTAGAGGAATATTATGAAGTATCTTTACCTCTATCTTTCCTTGGAATAGTTCACACTCTCTTATTGAACTAACCACGAAAGCTTTGTGGCATACATTTATTTCCAAAGGATTTCTTTGTCTAAACTAAGGATGTCAATAATACCAAAGGTGTTTAGTTGTGCTAAGCATAAATACCACAATAGGTATATTCTTGACATCCAATTTTAGTTTTACTTGACGAAGAACTATATTTCTACAACTTGGTAGGTCTTACATTTTATATTCATCATGTATTTCCATTAATTCAATTAGTAGTGGATTATTTTTTGAGTGTGTTACCATAAACAACATTCATTCCAAAACATGGAACAATTTCTCATCATTTCCAAATGGGCACATGAGATAAATTTTTTTGTTTATACTCAACATATTGTTCAGTTTGAGTCAATTACATGGCAATTTGAAGTTATGCGTTCCTTATCGTTGACATAGGTATCACCCTTTCTCAGCTGCTTGGAGAAGACACCTTACTTCTTATAATGTTCCTAAAATTACATGGTTTCTTTATTTAAATACAAAAATGTTATTGGAATATTTTATTCAATACCCAAGAAGTATATCAGAAACATTAAATTATATTGATGAATATACCTGAATGAGAAGCGGGTACTTGCTTCTAGTATTTTAGTTCATTGTCTTTTTTGAACTTCCAAAAAATTATTTCAATATGTGATTTAAATAACCTCTTGTTAAATAACCAACCACTTTTCTTTGAAGGATATGATGAAGGTTACTTTGTCGTAACATACCATAGGCCTCTTCACCTTGTTATTCAATTTATTCTCCATAAGAATAAAATATGATACTTTCTTTAATATTCTTATTACTTGGCAAATATATCCTTAAAGCTAATGAAGTGATTTACTCAATACCATTCATTTGTATCATTAAAAGAAAATATAGTAATTGGGTGTAAAAGGTATAAGAATGGGATGACATGAATGATTGTGAACTTTATTTCACTTTTCACTAACCAAGTTCAATCATCAAATTCAAATCTTGCTTTGCTTCCTCCTCATAAACTTCTTGGAGATGAGACTTCATGTAATTTCATCTATGTTGTGACGTAGGGACCACAACTAACATCAGAATTTGATTATATAATTATGACAGAACTATCATATGCTTGATTTATGTGTCTCCTGTAAGCATTTTTACACCCTCACTTGCTGAGGTGGCTTAACAGGTTGGCACACAAGCACCTTGAATTTCCATTATGGTATAAATGTGTGAAAGAACCTATATTACACATGGAATTTTATCCTTTTTTGGACATTTATATTTGTCCAATATTTATCTTAATTTTACTTGGGGTATTTCTGGCCATTCTCTACAAATAAAATTTTGCAGATTGTACTTTTAATGTGGATTTCCAAATGTGACATTACTGATTAGTTTAATTATTAAATGTCTGCCACTGATTTTTCAAATTCTAGGAACCCTATGTACTAGAATCAGAATACTCTTAATTATTCTAGTGACAAGGACCCCTGAACCTCCCTCATTGTCTATAACTTATGGCTAAGCCACTACTCGGAGGGTCTGAGGTAGGCTTTTGGTTGGCCAACTACATTAACTCACGGTTCCTTGATCTATTAAGTGATTTCCCAGCTTCAAAAATCTTTACTAATTTACTCAAATCTTTCCTCTAAAATTAAAACAAGCTAGATATGGCTATTTCATTGTTGTAATGTTAGTTAATTCAACCCACCACCCTAATAAGAACTCCCCAGAAGAAAGAGGCACCCTCACCTATGGCAAGACCAGCACCTCAAACACCCGGTTTTGTTTAAACTTGAATGGTGGAAGGCTGTTGTGACTTAATATTTTCATTTAGGGTTTTATTGGTTTCTCTCAGTGAATTTAATCAATTTATATTAAACTTATTCATCTATGTTGTCATTCTCACAACTGAACTTTAATAGAAAAACATACGCCACTTTTTTATGCATTATATTATCTATTATTTTATGTATTTTCCCACTATTTTAAAATGCATAAAATAATAAATAAATGCATAAAGGTTATTGATTACTCAATTGGTATTCAGCATCTGAACGACCTAATGGCATCGAACCTAAGTTGAAACTTGACTAATGATGCAGCTTGCCCTCATATCCTATGTATGTTTTAGCATCTAAGTATCTCCTCGTCTTGGCGGGGTCCATGTCACTTCTTGGAGTACCGCCTTGTCTTGGTAGGGTCCACATCACGCCTTGTATCGTCTTGATTAATGTACATAGCCTCATCTTGGCGGGGTTGACGTTGTTCATCGACTTTTTCTGAAGTACAAAGATATTCTCACACAGGCGAGGGGGACTCGGGCATAAATGTACATCGGATAAAAATTGGGTGCACAGGACCTTATACATTTTAACTAAAAAAGAAATATGATGTGCAAACCGTCATTTAATTAATTACAAGTATCGTACGTAGTTAAATAATTAATTAAATAAAAGGCAACATACACAGGTCGATGCTCAAGACCAGAATATAACTATAATAAAGAATGATAAAATTTAAATGAATTAATTAAGTACAAGGGTTATCTAAATTAAATTAAATGAATTAATAAATTAAAATAATTTAATTAATTAGCAGTCCTTTAATTAATTTAATTTTTATGTCAAAATTAAATTAATTTATCTCTTGGGTATTAAAATTTATTTATTTTCATCAACAATTAATATATTAATTAATTTAATTTCTTTTCCATAAGTAAATTAATTATTTATAATAATTGAAATATGACTCGGGTCTCAAAACCCACTTCGACTCATCACGGGTCGCACTAAACATGTTCTGATCTGTAATGGGTCGAAAAAATCCTATTCTTGGCTTATCTGGGCCAAGAGGGTCTGCTCAAACCCAAACTTGGTCAGGCATATATGGCTGGTCTGGTTTCGAGGCCAAATAGAAACATTCAAGAGGTGATAGAGGTTACCTACATGTAGGTCCATCATTGCGAGGGTAATGGGGAGCTGTGATGGCAGTGGGTTCGACATTGCTGGTGTCTAACAAAAAGGGAGGCCGAAAAAGGGCTGATGAGGGTAGTGAGGCCACGACAGTTTGGTCGTTCCCAGATATAAGTGGAGGTCAGCATCAGGTCAGCACGTGATGGCAGCTGGTGATAGCAGCGGTCCACTGCGGCGGGCGGCGTGAAGTCGCCGACCAGGTGCATGGCGTCCGGGCAGCTGTGGACGATCCATGGTGGAGAAACGGAGGTTGGCTCTAGGAAGGAGGGGTGCGGTGAGGCCAGGGAAGGCTCCGGCATCTGGTGTGTGGCCTGCTATAGGGGGCCCGGTCCATGGAATTCGGCTCTTCCGGCCTTGACAAGGGAGCTACTGCGCGAGGAGGCTGGGCGAGGTTGGTAGTTCCTTTCGCAAGAGCTGGGTGGCTGGAGGTTAGGGCCACGACCTTGAGTAGGAAAAGGCGAGGAGGGTCGATGTGAGAGGCCTACAGTGAGGTGGGAAGGCCGAGGTGTGGAGGGCGGCGGCGGCAGGTCCAGGTGTGATGCCTGGTTTCGCAGTGTCCTAGAGGAAGACAGGCCCGGGGTCCACAGACCCCTTGTTTCCCTTCCCTTCTTTTTAATGTGTTGGCCCCATCTTTTTTTGATTCAAGTGTTTGTTTTTTTATTCCTTTACTTTTTAAATGGATGTCAAGTCCTCATTTTTTTATTCTAAGTCATGGTCTCCTCTAAAAAATTTCCACACCCATATTTTTTTAAAGGGAACAATATTAGCCTTTAATAATAATAATTATTATTATATTAATAATTATTATAATAATAATAAAATATTTATTATTATTATAATTATAAAACAATTATTATTATTGTTAATTATGATGATAATTATTATCATTAAATAATAATTATTATCATCCTTGTTTGGGTTTTAGGCAAAACCAAAACAAAAATGATGATCGGAAACGATTGAAAAAAAATTAATACCCGTGATCCAACACAATATTGATCCAATCCAAAAATTTCAAATAGTTGTAACTTGGCCGTTCAAGATCGGATCTATACAAATTTTGAACCACTGAGACCATTTTTGAACCCTCTACATGATTTTATGAAAATTAATTTTATTTGGCTCATAAAATTTATGTGATCCCTCTGATACCATTGATAGGTTTCATGGACCACTGTAGAAGTCGGCGGGCTGGTGATTTTAAAATTTTCATTAGCAGGATGACGTAACTTGTCCTCACCGACGATCTAAGAACCAGATAGGTCCGATGATCTCGCATAAATTATAAGGAGAACAAAATAAAAATGAAAATGTACCCATATCAAATCTGAAGTTGCAGTCGACTGTAATTAGTCGATGGCAATCGTCACTTGAAGGGTCCAAAACAGGAACCCTTTATATCATCCACACGTGCTTCAAAAACCCATGGGAGTGTCGATCGTTAAATTCCGAGTGCTAGCGTGGAGATCTGACGATGCTTTCGACGTCCTGATGACCACCTCATTGAGATGCCTTTGAAGCTGAAGAGAGATATTGATCTGAGCTTCTTGGATCAAGAGATTCTCTCTCTAGAGAGCGGGAGGAGAGAGAGGCTCTAGATTTCATTCTAGGGAATGAATGAATAGTGAATTGTACAACATAAGAGAGAGCATCCTCCTATATTTATAGTGGAGTTTAGAAATACCCAGTTGGTTTCCCCAACCCCAATTTATTTCAATGTCCACTGAATAAATAATTTTGAAAAACTAAACAGTGCTAATATTATTTATTATTTTATCACATTCTTATAATATATATATATATATATATAATATATTACGTGATAAAACCCGAGCAATTTAACTCGACTCATTGTCCCACTTAATATTAAACGAACCTTGAATATTAAAATAATATTCATTCGATTAATATTTTTCTTGTATTTACAAAACTTGTAAATACATTAAATAAATTCAATCTCAAATATTCATAACTTGAATATTAATGAATTTATTTAATTATTTTGGTGATCGGTACTTTGGACAATACTCAGAACCTATGGTGGGTCCGAACATGTCCATATATGTATTCAATTGAATAATGTAGATTCTTGAATATGCTATTGTGTGTGACCCTCTAGGCCCTTATCCTGATAGTAGTGAATAAAATCCACAAACCAAGAGCAGAATCTAGCAACCCATAATGGCCCCTAAATAGATATGGATTGTCATAGAAATGATAACCAATCTACAAACACTGACTATGTACTATAATATCTTTGTCATTAAATATCTCTCAAAGCAGGACTCACAATTGTGTCATCATCCTTTTCTTGCTTTATTATTTGTTGATCTATCCGGATGGATTTTCCTTATGACTACTTTGGCTAAAGACTTATGAAAATAGCACCACCCTGATCAACTAGGCCTGAGATATACAACTTCCTAAACATGGAATCGACAAATCCTTTCTTGGCCATTCAGCCAATGTCATACCACCAACTACCACCCAACATAAGCTACCTTGCCACGATTTCAATACCATGGTTTTCAACATGCATCAAATTATGTAATCAAATGGTACACATTGTTAATGTTCTAAATTCAAGAGATCAATACACATGTCCGTAGATAGGAACAACCATTGACATCCAAAACATGTGGTGTTCCTATTGGTGGTTCTGTCCTCATAATCTCACTACTAGAGATCACCAGGTGGGAACTTCATGAGAAGAATTCTAAATGCTTATGATCCCCCAGCACCTGATAGTCAAACATCTACTATATCCAGTCAGTAAGATTTTTCTAGACTATAGAACATATATTTAAGATTAATGTCATTGTATCTCATGGTTCTCATTATATCCTGGGATCTTCTGTAACCTCTCAACATGACAATTAATCTTTGGACATTACCATTATATAGTGGATGCATAAATATCTACATTATAATGGTATGATAACATCATGTATAACCAATTGTACACATGATATGGTAATCAATTGGTACTGCATAGTTGGGTCTAGGGCACCCACTATTTCAACAACAACAAGATGACTAACCTTTCGATATCAAAAACATGAAAGTTTATGTTTCCCATTGAACTTTACTTTTCCTCTTTATAGGACTGAGGAATTAATAACATGATCTCATTTATCTTCTCTTATTCCAGACCATCTTCAATAGTGTGAGTTTTAATGGCCTTGAATTACATCTCCTTGGTATTTCCTTTTTCCATATACTCAATATCTTCATTTCTCATCTTGTATGTGATAATAGTACTATGAAGGCTATACAATGTCAGCTCCTATGGATCTTTATCTTTTTTTATAGAGACTTTTGGATTGAAGTGGAATTATTCTCATGATGTGAATGAATATATTTATATCATTATTTATTTCTCCAACAACATGTATATCATCTATAACAACATTTACATGATCAAATAATTCATCTATATAATCTTTCGGGTTCATTCTAAGTTCCTCATATTTGTTCCACAAAACTTGTAATTTTTCTTCTCTAACTTTTAAATCACCTTTATTGATATTTAAAAAATTTTCCCACATGGGATTCATTAACATAAATGACATTACCTTTATGTATATTTCATTAGACAATGATCCCCCTAAAGAATTGATTCCTCTAGAGTCAGTATCCAATTCCCTTTTATCAACTTCTAATAAAGAAACACCATCCAAACATACCAAAATATTGTTCATTGCTCTTGTAAATACATCCATACTTAAATATTAGAAGTAGTTTTGTATCTTATTCTTCCATAATTAAAAATTGTTTCAATCAATGATCAGAATCCATTTATGATTGATGATATCTTTTGAAATCCTTGAGAGAGAAATGTTGATATCAACCTTTCCCTCAAATAAAAATTATTATCCCAACATGGTTAAATATCCTAAGAGGGGGTGAATCTGGGTATGATAGTTTAAAACTACTCCCCTTCAGTTCTTGTTTCATCAGAAAAAAATATTATTCTATCCCTTTCATGAAGAAATGTTTGAACAGAAATGAAATCATGCATGAGAAAAAATGTTTAATTGGTTCACCTGAATTTGAAAACGTACAAAGAGTATAAAAAGTCAATGTACCTAAGTACCAAATCCACTAAAGATCATTTTTGTTACAAAGTTCAGAGTCATATCACTGTCCCTTCTGGTTTACAATCAATCACAATTTCAAATCTCATCGCTCTCTCAACTAAAACGTGCATACATATCCTTATTAATATTCTTATATTGATCTAAAACACCTAGAAATTATTTCACACATAAGTTTTCCATGATGAAATTAGTTCACATGATAAATGAAATAAACCTCACCGCATGGTGATTTTCATTGTAGAGAAACTTTTCATGAACTATTTTTGTTCCTCCACAATCTAATTTAAAACCTTTATGAAAACTGTACACTATGTATCATGAGTTATTTTCAAGCCCCTTTTCATTTTTGGAATATAGTTCCTCATAAAAAACCTTTTGTGAACTGAGATTTCTTTTCAGATATTCTCATTTATAAGTTAATCCTTTGCGAACAACCTCATTCATGAGCTACCTTCAAACTTAGCTAAATTATTCCAGTGATAATAACCTCTAATGAAATTTTTTATATGTTAGGTCAACTTGTCTGGATACCCTGAGAGGAGGTGAATCAGGATATGAAAAATTAAAACAATTTCCCCTTTGATCTTGTTTCATTGTTGGACAAAACTATGTTCTCTCTCCTTCCCATTATAGAGTATGAACAAAAATTAAAGCTTCCATAGGACACAACAATTTTAATTGGTTCACCCTCACTAGGTTACATCCAAGGAACATACACTGGTGATGTGATGATGTACCAAATTCACTATAAGCTCATTGTTGTTTACAAATTCTAAGTGGACTTTCTGTCCCTCTAAGTTTACAACCATTCACAATTTGAGAACTCCCTGCTCCCTCAACTGAAATGAACTCCCTACTTCTTCAGAAGATCCACTCATATATTATAGACATGTAGGTATCTTCATTATCACTAATGAATTCATCCTTCACTGTATGTAGATGCTTTATTGAAGTCTAAATTTCATCCACTGATGAATACACCTTTGACATTGATCACTGGGCAACACCCTTTGGAAATACCGTCATAAAGAACCCTACTTCGTGAAGCTCCCAATTTCGTGAAAC
This sequence comes from Viscum album, assembly GCA_963277665.1. Lineage (NCBI taxonomy): Eukaryota > Viridiplantae > Streptophyta > Magnoliopsida > Santalales > Viscaceae > Viscum > Viscum album. Next base: position 576,315,436 of record OY728120.1, on the reverse strand, counting down.
TCAAACAAGACTTCCCGAAGTTCCTGCCTCTTTACGAAGCACACACCTTCATAGAGCTCACTGCCTCGTGGAGAACAATTATTTATAGATCTCAGAACTTTACAATGCTCTAGCCTTCCCAGAGCTTAGGCTGTCGTAAAGCTCAATCCATCACAAAGAGACTTCCATCGTGAAGCTCACTGCGCCAATGAAGAACACACCACTTTCGTGGAGCTAGATTATCTTCCCCAAAGCTTCTTCTTTCATGAATAAATCTGCCTCCGCAAACCTCCTTTGTGATTTGAGATCAAACAAATCATGTAAAACTATCTCCTTATATCGAGAGGGTCGAGGTCTATTTATAGGAAATTCCACCTACCCTCAAACCTTCTGTGTGAAGTCAGCGCCACGTCAGCTCCAATCACGAAGCTCTGAAATTTCCACCAAACTTCTTTTTATATTATGAAGAACAACTGAAATTTTGGGGTCAGGGAGCTCTTTGTAATCGTGGAGAATTCCGTCAATTCCTCTGTGCCTTCACCAAGAAGCTCCACCCGCAATTCCCTTCACTACTGCAATGCTCTTCAATGCTGTTGTTTGCCAAGTTCATCGTAAGCACGAAGAACACCATCAACTTTCTTAATTTCATTGCAAAATCAACAACATAAAGCCCATATTCATGAAACTCATGAATTTTCCATATTTTGATGAGATCTTCAAGGAAATCCACATTTCATGATGCTCATCGAACTCCAAATTTTGGACCCCAAAAATTTGGCAAACACTGGAATACGGCACAACATTGTATTGGTTCTTTTGTACCACCTCCAGATATTCTCTTCCTTTTTCATAGTTCTTTGTCAGCATGGAATGTCAAAAAAATCTCTAGAACTTTAAAATTCACCATAGAAACTTGCTTTGTCAACAAACACAATCAACCCAAAAATGATGCAATGTTACCTTGAGGAATTTTTTCCCAACAATCTCCCCTTTTCGGTTTGTTGAAAACTCTTCTCAAAAACATTCCCTACACTTTGATACTTCCCTGAAGCTACTTCTATCATCCACCACTAGTCACCTATTTCAATTCAGATAGCGACCAATGATTCACTCACCACATACTCTGAGCCCACATGAGCAATGCACAACAAGAGAAACAAGAGTAGTATGAAAACTCCGTCAATGAATCACTTCATTTATAACACTAATTGTTGATACCAAACTGATACCAATTTATAATCACTAGAAACCTTCTGACATTTTCGAACATCACTCTTCTACTTTTATCATGATCCTCAACTGTCATGAAATATATTTTTTGATCGATCACTTCTAGCATCATCATATTGAAAACTCTCCCACTATCTCATTGCTCTCCCCCTATCTCACTACTCCACATATCAACTTCTCCCCGTGTCTTTGACTAAGTCATTTTCTCCCTTCCTTAGCCATAGTTTCTCCCCTTGAAGAGTAACTATTTCTCCTCCATTCTCAACAAACCCAAAGGTCACTCCTCTGTAGTCTGAGACATTGGAAAGAACACAGATTAGCATAGTAGAGAAAATCACACCATACCTCGGCAAGATGGGGAATCCACAACCACACTTTTTCAAGTATGGGGAGTCAACTGAACTCCCAGAGCTGGTCGATGCCTCCCAAAAGCATCCATGGGTATGGCCTTTGTTAGAACGTCTGCAATCGGTAGTTCTGTTGGCACATACTCCAACTTCACTATTCCCTGCTCAACCTTCTCCTTGATAAATTGATACCTTATCTCAATGTGCTTTTTCCTTGAGTGACGGACTGAAATTTTTAATATATTTATAGTACTTAAGTTATCACACTGGATTTCGATCGGAGACTTCACTTAAATTCCCATATCAACAAGTTACTGCTTCATCCATAGTAACTATGTTCATGCTTGAGTGGCCGCAATATACTGAGCTTCTGCGCTGTTCAATGAAATGAAATCTTTCTTCCTGCTGAGCCAAGAAATACACAATCTATAAAGATAGAAAGAAAATCCTGACGTTGATTTCCCATCATCCATTAACCCATCCCAATATCCATCTGTATATCCCAATAGCTCTTACTGAGATTTTTTATTATACATCATGCTGAAATCCACAGTTCTTTTGATATAATGAAGTATTATTTTCACTGACATCATGTAGATTTCCTTGGGATTTCTTTGATATCGTGCTTCTTGTGATGTGGAAAAAATAATATTAGGTCTCATCACAGTCTGGTACTGTAAACTCCTAATAATATTCCTGTATTTTGTGATATTAAATGCCTTTACATTGTCATCTTTCAATAATTTCATCCGAGTAGCAACCGGATTCTTCAACTCCATGGAATTTTCCATTAAAAATATTCTTAGCACCTCCTTGGAATATTTGGATTGAGAAATGAAAGTTACATTCCTTCCTTGTGACACATATAAACCAATGAAAAATTTCATCTCTCCAATCATTGAAATTTAGAACTCACTTTTCATTAATTCAGAAAATTGTGTGCACTGAGGTTCATCTGATCCGCCAAATATTATGTCATCGACATAAACCAATTCCATCATCCTTTTATTACAGTCATTGTTGAAATATAGATTTTAATCAACTCCACCATGCTAGAAACCAAGCTTCTTCAAATACTTATCAGGCCTTGAGTACCATGTTGTTGGTGCTTGTTTTAGACCATATAATTCCTTCCTCAGCCAACAAACCTTTTTCTCATCATCGTGAATGAGAAAACCATCTGGTTTCTCGATATACACTTCTTCCTACAGAACCCCATTGAAGAATTCAAATTTTACATCCATCTGGAACACTTTGAACTTTCATTTCACTACAATGGCGAGGAATGATCTGATTGTTTCCAGCCTTGCAACCAATGAAAATGTCTCATCAATATCTATTACCTCTATTTAGGGGTATCCTTTCAACACTAGTTGTTCTTTGTTTCTAATAACTATACCATCTTCATTCATCTTGTTGCGATAGACCCATTTAGTCCTGATGACATTCTTATCTTCTGGCCTTGAAACAATCTCCCACATCTGGGTCCTCTCAATCTGATCTATCTCTTCATTCATATCTTGAACCCAGTTTTCATCTTCAAATGCATCAGCAAAGCATTTAGGCTCTACCTAAGATAGTAAATATGTCTGATGTAGTGATTTCATTCTTTTTGTCTGAACATGAGCTGACTGATCACCAATGATATTATACCTATCAATTTCAGCTCGACTCCTTATCTTCTGTGCAGATATGGATTTTAATTCCTTATGCTCATCATCAGTATCTTCTTATGAATCAGCATCATCCACTTCTACTCCCCCCATTTTTCTTTCCTCTTCATTATATTCATCAGGAAATTTTTTATTATGTTGTTGAATTCTCTCCTAATTCTTCACTACAATGACATCATTGCTCTCAACTACTTTTATTAGCCTTTTGTTAAAGAATTTGTATGCTTTTATTTTTTCAGAGTAGCCAAGGAATATCCCCTCATCTTCAAGTGACTCATATTTCCTATGTTTTTTCTTATAGAAAATGAATCTCTTACTTCCAAATATTTGAAAGTATTTTAATATTGGATTCTTTCTGTACCACGCCTCATATGGAGTCTTTCCATCCTTTGGACACAATAGAGACCTATTAGAAATGTAGACTGATGTTCGCACTGCTTCCTTTCACAACCTCTCTGGTAGGTCTTTTTCTAAAAGAATCGTTCTGGCCATGTTATTGATGATCTTATTTCTTATTTCAACCACTCCATTATATTAGGTATTTCTCGCTAAGGAAACTTGATTCCTTATCCTCTATTTCTAAAGATAGTCTTCCACCTGACTATTTGTGAATTCTGTACCATTTTCAGTACAAAAATTCAGAATTTTTTGTCTAAGCATCCTTTCGCACTCCCTCCGGTACTATTTTAGGCAGCTTAACACATCAAACTTATGGTTAATAACAAATACCCATGTCATTCTGCTATAGTCATCAATGAAAAGAATGTATTACCTCTTTCCTTCAATTTCTCTTGGAGTGATAGGCCCACAAACATCATTATTCACCAATTCGAGCACTCTTGTTCACTTCTTTTCCATTGACTTATAAGTCTTTCTGATGAGCTTCCCCTGTTTACGTGCATCTCATGTGTGAGTAAAATCATGTGATAGCTTAGGGAGGTCCCTTGATGCATCACACTTTACTCGATCTTCTAGGGATGGTTGGAAAAGATGACCAAGTTTTTTATGCCACAGTTTGTTTTCTTCCCCTCTGGACAGAAAGCATACATCTTCTTCTCCACTCACAAGGTAGAGATTTACCTTTTTTCTTTTTCCCAATAGAACCACTACCCCATCTCTTCCTTTGATGATAAACATTTTCTTAGTAAAACTTACACAATTTCCTAAGTCACATAGTTTATTGAGGCTGAGAGAATTGTGACTAAGGCCATCTACTACTAAGACATAAGCACATCTTATCTATTTTCCCCCAAACTTGGCCTTTCTTGAGCCAATAATCTTCAGGTCTTCATCATTTCCAAAATTTACAACTCCTTCTTTATCATATTTTATGCCTATAACATGATCATTATTACCTATCATATGAGATGTGCAACCACTGTCAATGATCCACATACCATAGTAGTCTGATGATTTAAGGGAAATTTCTACCACCACTACCTTCACATCATTTTTCTTCTTGGTCCATATTTTTACTTTCACACTTGGCATAGATTGAGACTTATGATCTTTCTTAATGTATGATGGAAAGACATCAACTTTCAAAGCTAAAAATCTATTTTTCATTTTCAACTCAGATATTGGTTCATTGATCTGCTGCTTGCAAAAATTTTGATTCTACTTTGAAACATTCCTTTGTATGGTTGATATACAGTATCTATCCATGTGCCCAAATCCTCCACACCAAAAACAATTTCCTTCAATATATGTTCTACATAACCGTTCTCTGTTTGGATTCCACCTCTGTTCTTGTGCCTTTAGATATCTCTTGGATATGGAACACACATACTATGAATGTTCCATCTTTCCACGACAATAACACTTGATATAAGGTGCATTCCTTCATTCCACTTCTGCACTACTAGTTCCCCCTTGGGATCTCTGAATATTCTGATTCTGCTTTGTGCCCAAATCAACCTTCAATCACGGAATGAGGGCTTGTTTTTTACTTCAATTTTCATAGCTTTTTGTTTTTTATCAAGCCCCCCATCAGCCTTAGCATCTGAACATAATTTATTGTTCCTTTCTACCAAACCACTTTGCTCCACTTTTAGATTTTTGATTTTCTGAGTGATCTACTTTCCTGATGTCCCAACAGGAGTCAAGAGTTTCTCTAGATCCTTAACCTTTTCATATTGACTAAAAAATTCTCTTTCATGTTCTTCAATATTCTGGATTTTATCTTTACTTATGTTATTCAATCCATAGATCTCCCTTTTCTATTCTTCAACCTTGATTTTATATTCATCAACCTTTCTTGAGCTCTCTACCCTAGAAGACTTGAGGTTTTCATTTTGTTTTATCAACTCAGACACCTCTTCTTCCTACTGTTTCATGTAGACTTTGGTATAATATACCACCTTGTTGAATTTCTTAGTTTTTTCTCTCCAAACATCTATCTCTTGAATAAATTCATCTAATTTAGCTTCAATGTCGACTCTTCCTTCAATTTCTTATTCTTCTTCATCAGCACTGGTTTTTCCCTTTTTCTGAGAGCTACTGCCAACTGACACCATAACATTCTCTCCCCAATTTGTGTAGTTCTCTATCTCTTAAACTTATTCAACCTCAGACTCATATGAACTACCACATTCTTGTGAGAAAACATTCTATTTCTTAAAGAAATTTCTCTTGAATTGTTTCTTGCCTTTCACATAAGCTGAATTCTTCTTATTGGGAATTTTGATTTCATCCTCATCATCTTCTTGAAACTTATTGGGGAACATTGCAGCAAGGTGACCAACTTTTTCACATCTAAAGCATGCAAGGGGAATTTTCCCTTTGAACTTTCCTTTTCCTCTTTGAAGATTTGAGGAAAGGAATGACATCACCTCATTTGTCTCTTCTTCTTCCTGAGAATCTTTAATGGTGAGCTTCTTCATGGCCTTGAATTCAACCTCTTTGGATTTCCCCTTTTCCACAACATCATTATCATCATTTCTCATTTCATATGAAAAAGGTGTGATGTGTAGGTTTTCCAATGTCAGCTCTTTCAGGTCTTTATCTTCCAAAACTAAAACTTTCAGATTGAACCAATGTGGAAGTTTCCTTAAGATGAACTTCACAATATTTATGTTGTCAATAAATTCTCTAAGACCTCAAATGTCTTCCCCTACAACATTTACCATGTCAAATAATGCATCAAAAGACTCATTCAATTTCATTCTCAGATCTTCATACTTGTTCCACAACACTTTCAGCTTTTCCTCTCAGACCTTTGAATCTCCTTCATATATGTTCAATTGATTTTCCCACATATCATGTGATGTTTTTCATGACATCACCTTCGTGTAGATAGCATTGTAATGGGCTCCCCCAAAATCATTGATTCCTTTGGTGTCAGAATCTAATTCTCTTCGCTCATCTTTCGATAATGCACCAATGTTAATATCGGTAGTTATGCTATGAATTGCTGTTGTGAACACATCCATTCCCAAAGATCAAAAGTTGTGTTGCATCTGATTCTTCCATTAGTGAAAATTTTTCTTGTCGAAGATCGGAATCGCAATGTGATTGGTGTCCTTCATTTGAGTGAGAAACATTGATATTAACCTTTCCATCTAATACCAATTATTAGGTCCACTATGTTTGATACCCTGAGAGGGGGGTGAATCATGGTATGACAGATTAAAACAACTGCCCCTTGGATCTTGTTTCATCATTGGACGAAAATCTATTCTCTCTCTTTCCCAGTATAGAGTATGAACAAAAATTAAAGCATGCATATGACACATCAATCTTACTTGGTTCACCATAACTGGGCTACATCCATGGAGCATACATCGGTGATGTGCCTATGTACCAAATTCACTATAAGATCACTTCTGTTTAAAAATTCGAAGTTGACTCACTGTCCCTCATGGTTTACAAGCATTCACAATTTGAGAACTCACTACTCTCTCAACTGAAGTGATCTAACTGCTTCTTCAAAAGATCCACTCACAATTTATTGACTTGTAGGTCTCTTCATTATCCCTAATGAATGAATCCTCCACTGTATATAGATGCTCTGTTGAATTCCAAATTTCATCCACTGATGAATACCCCTTTCCCACTAATCAGTGGGCAACACCCTTTGGAAATACCATCGCAAATCACCCTACTTCGTGAAGCTCCCATTTTCGCAAAGCTCAAATAAGCCTTCATGAATTTCTTGCATCTTCGCAAAGCACACACCTTTATAGAGCTCACTACCTTGCATATCACACTACTTTGTGGGGATCAGACCTTCACAAATATCATCCCTTCGTAGAGCTTAGGTCATTTCAGTGCTCAAGCCACCACAAAGAGACTTCCTTCGTGAAGCTCACTGATCCAACGCGGAAAATACCACTTTCTCAGAGCTAGATTATCCGTCGTGAAGATCGTTCTTTCGTGAAGAAAACTACCTCCACAAACCTCCTTCGCGATTTGAGAGAAACAAATTATTCAGGGAAAACTCTCTTCTTCTCTCGAGGGGGTCGATGTCTATTTATATTTGATTCCACCAACCCTCAAACATTCCCCATGAAGTCAGCGCCACATCAGCTCCAATCGCAAAGCTTCGAAATTTCTGCTGAAATTGTCTCTATATCGCGAAGCCCCAAGAAATTTTTTGGATTGTGGATTTTGTTGTAATCATTGAGAATACTGTCAATTCCATTGCGCCTTCTCCGTGAAGTTCCACTCACAATGCCATCCACCTTCACAATGATCTTCAACGATGTTGTTCACAATACTCATTGTAATCATGAAGAACATCATCATATTTCTTCATGTCTTCATGAAATCAACATCATGAATCTCATCCTTGTGAAATCATTACTTTCCCATATTTTGATGAGTTCTTCAAGGAAATCCACATTTTGCGATGCTCACCAAAATCCAAATTTTGGACCCCAAAAATTTGGCAAACACTGGAAAATGGCACCACCTTGTATCTATTCTTTTGTACAACCTCTATATCTTCTATTTCTTTATCATGGTTCTTTTTCAACATGGATTGTCAACAAAATCTCTAGAACATGATAATTCACCATGGAAACCTACTTTCTCAACCAACACAATCAACCCAAAAATGATGAAATGTTACCTTGAGATATTTGGGACCACCATTGTACTTTAAAGACGTGATTATGGGTCCTTTATACAGGAGAATGTATCCACAAAACCCACTAATCACAATTACATTAAATTCATTTGCAAATTTTCCATCGCTGCATATTGCAATCATTGTGTAGATCACATAGTGTATTATTCTTTTATGGAAGCCACCTTCATATAAACATGAAAATACACTTTTTTGTTCCCTTTAAATATTCATATTCATCCACAAATAATGACCCCTTTAAACATCTCATAGCGCAACATTCTATTTAGAAATCATGTTATACGGAACCCTTTAGATCACTACATTCAATCACAAATGAAAATCCCCATTGTAGTTTCCTTTAATTTACCAATTTAAACCACAAACAATGAGCTCTCCTTTTCTATTCACATCGCACTACTACTATGTGTAAATCGTTCCTTTTTCCAGTTTTTCATTAGGGTTTCACAAACTCAATATGCAGTTCAAATAGAGAAATTCTTATGTGGCCTATATCCTTAAAAACTCATTTAGGTGCTACGTTTTCCACCCATTTTCTCTGTGGTAATATTCCTCTTAAATAAAACAAATCCCAATTTTAAGTACCATAAATATAGAAAACACTTGGAAAATGTTCCGCCTTTAAAAACACTTTACTTTAGAAACAACCATGATGGAATATTTTCAAACATATTTGTCAACAAACAATAGCAACCTAGAAACACTGCATAGTTACTTTGAGGTATTTTTCCAATAGTAAATAATCTATATCACCCATGAAAAATTAATTATAGTATGAATAATATTATAAATAAAAAATGATATAAAAAATAGAATAAAACATAAGGTCATAGATCACAATAGGTCTCCCATAATGTCAGCCATATATACAATATAAATAATAGAAATAAAATACAAGGAGGCACGTCTATTATCCATGAGCCTCATCTAATCCATATCCTAAATACATTTAAGATATCTAGTTATGAAATCCATTCATGTCCCTCTATTTTACCTGAACATGTGAATAGTGAGGTCTTCTAGGGTTCCTTAATGCCATATTTACCCAACCAGGGTGTGAGTACAACTTAATAGGGCACCAATAATGGAATCCCTAATATAAATAGTAAAGTAGTCTATTCACATGTGATATGATAATTAAATAAATAAACTATAAAAATAATATTGTTGATACTTGGGTTCTAAGGTGACACTCAGGATCAACCACACCTACTTCAGTCAATGTCGAATGTCTTTGATCATGTCACATAAACATCATAGGGATACATTTCCTACCCCAAAATCTCTAAAATTTTAATATATAAGTGTATATAATAACTTATGGAGTGAAATATACCACTAACATCAGTTCATATATACATCTCTCGAGGGTAAGACCGACCCATCCCATAATTTCAAATAAACAATCACTTAGGGGAAAAGAATCCCACCCAGATCATTTGATGAAAAATAGTAAGGGGGAATGTTTCCCTACACAAATATCTTATAAAATTTATATAGGGGAAGAGATACCCACATCTTGATCTTAGATAAAATGTACACAGGGAAGGATAAGACCACATGTTGATATCAAGAATAAAACACCCAAGGGAAGTGTACCCACCTAGTAATACCATATAACACATAGGTAAAGGATTATCCCACCCATAAATATATCATATAAACATATGTGGGATAAGAATCTGACCTATGAATATCTCATAATAATAATCAAGGGGAATTTTCCACCCCATAATATCTCATGAAATAATCAAAGGTCCAGCATCCACCCCATAATATCTCATATCATTAAAAATATGTCTTTTTCATCTTCCTAAACTCATCACATATAGAAAAGGTATTCCACTTAAGTGCATGGACATTCATCACCACTAAATATATATTAGGCTAAAATCAAGATAGCTTCTCTACACTTCCCCTCTCAATGGTCAACACAAGACTGGGTCTCCCACCATGGTCCCCTAAGTCACATAATAGCCTAGAAAGCTGACCTGGGTCCCACTATCTCATTTTCAAATATATGGTCCAATCCAAACACTCATAAGTTATATTATCCCTTGTAAATCCAATAATCATATTTCATCATCATAGTCCTCATAGAAAAATCCATATTGGCGTCCTTCTAGAGACATGACATAATATTCATCTCACTTCCCAAGACATCCTAGGTCAGTCCACTCATGCCCAACCTACACATAATACTACCCAAGGTATACCCACCTGGGTGATCATAGTCTACTGAGGGATAAACACTCACCCAAATCTATAATCAACTGTCCCAAGGTATATGAGGTATCTTAAGGTTCCATCATGGCCTAATCATGCTAATAATTCCTATTCTGTACTCTCCCCTATAAGAAGGGGTCTAAAGGAACATTTACCAAGGTCCATTACATTCATTGGTTGTGTATAAACCCTTATAGGGTTTTCATCCATCATATAATTTATTTTTATCCAAGCCCTCAGTCTTTGGTGGATATGGCACAAAACTAGTGTTGGCAGTCCACCATGACCCAATATAGTTTTAATATCCTCATAGAATCTAAAGGAAACTAATTCATTTTTAAATTAAAGGTAAATTTCACAAAAAAGGCGAGGTTATGTACCACATGCTATATAAAAAAGTCATATAATTAGAGAGATATTCAATGGACCACCTAGCTCATTAAAAAATTTATTCCTTTAACAATAAGTTCATTCTCTGTCACTGATGCTCGTCCATGTTCATCTGATCATCACCCATCAATTTTAAGTTCTAACTTCATGAATCCATTGTCCACATGAATTATAAAACACAAATAATTAATTAATATGTTATTACAATATTAATTAAAAAATCTATATTCATGTAATGATCAATAAATTAATAATCATAAATATCTTGTAGTTTTAAGAAAAGGGTTGTCCACCACTCCAGGTATTTATCTAGACCTTTGACCCATAAAATCTGCAATTTATTCCATCATTTAACCAATTAATTTCACCCAAAAATAGTGTAAATCCATGAATAATTTATGGTAGTGACATGATGTAATAAATTCTCACAAGACATAGTGTGACCATACGCCCATGATAACAGCTAGATTAGTTAAGAAAAATCCTCATCATTTGGGATGATTCTATCATTCTCAAGTAGAATAATTACCCTATGTATTCACCTAAAAGCATCAAAATATATGTGAGGAAAAGGAAATTAAAAGAAGTAAGAATTAATATAGAGCATTAGAATTACCTATATTTACCACTAGGATCAAATTAAACTTGAATCTGTTGAGAAATGTGGGGATACCCATCTTAGAATAAGAAGTTGAGAACCCTATTTGGCTGAGCACCTCATGTAAAAATCATGAAACACCATATTTTCCCATTAATAAACGTTTTTAACTTCTGTTTTCATTTTTGGAAGAAATTGGGAAATGTTTTTCATTATAAAAACTTAGTAAACAGTCTAAACCCTGGTGAAGAATATATATGTATCGCCTAGTGTGAGACCATACATAAGATGTATAATATCATATGTATGGGTGTATTTCAAAATTCGAATTCCCACATTAATATATAACATATGTGTCCATGCATAATTATTTTTTTGATATGTAAGGTTTTACACTTAAATGAATTTTATATGTATGATTTTTAAGTTAAATTTAAGGTTTATCTATTTGAAAAACTTCATATGTAATGTTTTTCCTCCATAAGTAATATATATTTTCATACATAATTGTTTTACCCCAAAAAAATACCATACGTATGGTTTTTATTTCATACAAAATATATATGTTTCATATGTAACATATTAACTTATCCTTGAGGTTTTTCCCTTAGGAATATCTCCATACATGAGATATTTACCACATACGTAAGGTTTTTCCTTAGGGAAAATCCATACATAATATATTATCCAAGGTATAATTCTTTATGTAAAATAATTTTCATACATAATATATTCTACATTGTAAAAACCAAATACAAAACATATTAGAATTATAAACAAAATAATTAGAAAATGAATAAGCTTTTTGACTTAATAAAAAACCAATGTGTAACATATTTTTTCATATATAAGGTTTTCCCTTTAAGTAAAACCTTATGTAATATAATTCTCTCAATACGTAATATAATTTTCATACATAAGATAATTCCCTTAAAAAAAATTTCCATGTAACAAATTTACCTTAATAAATAGGTGATACATAATATATTTCTACATGTATGATACTTTATTTTGAGAAATATCTAATACATAACATATTTATCATACTTATGATATTTTAATTTTGAAAAATATATATGAGTAACATATTTTTCATGAGTATGATATTTTCCTTAATAAAAATATCTATAGGTAAGATATTTCATTCAATGCATAATAAATTATTCATACGTAACATATTTTACCTAAAATGAAATCAATACGCGATATATTTATTTTTATATATATGATATTTCCCTTAGGAAAATATCTATATGTAACATAATTTCATACATACCTAATAAATTTCTCATATATATAATAATTATATTCAATAATTCATATATTATTTCTTATGTAACATATATGTCGTAGAAAAAATTCTATATGTAATATATTACATTCGTACATAATATATTATTATCCACTTATGAATTTTCCCCTGTCCAAAAAAACCATAAGTAATATAATTATTTATACGTATAGTTTTTGCCTTTGGTAAAACCCTTAAGTATTATATATTTTTTGTTCAAAAGATAAATTTTCCCCCATATGTATGATAATTATCCCCCTCTCTGTAGTGTAAATGGTTTAGGACTTAGATAAACATTCACAAATCACCCAAAACTCTTAAATACCCATATTCACTCCAAACTCTCCCATTAAGTTGTAGTACATAGGGATCCTCTTTAAAGCCATAATCTATTATAAAATATCATCAATAAAATCATTTATACTAGGAAACTTCCCAATACTCAATTCCCACCCAATTTTGATACTTCCAAAACCATATCGGGTCCAAATTCTCACTTCTATATACTCAGTCCATTACAATGAACCCTCTCCCACATTCACTTGATAACTGTAGGCACTTATCAAGCCCCATACATATCCAAAAACATATCTTTAATGTGTTCTATCACTTATAATTCTAATCTGAGTCCAAATTATTAAGGTTTCCCCCTCTCCAGGAACTAAAATTAAAAAAATAAAAAACCACTAGATTTCACTAACCTTTAATGGTGTAGGTCATCACAACATCCCCACTATAACAATTCTCATCCTCTATAAGTTTCCTCATGTATATTCAATGAACCATTACAGTTATTTAATCTCAATCCACTGTCCAAATTCTATCTCAATCGCTATTTTCAGTTTTGTCAAGGCCCCACCCTAAATCGGATCCACTACTCAAAAAACCACTATCCTACCCATCACGGTACTGATTATATAAACCAAATATACTATAATTCCCCACTCTGGGTTTCATCTATTAATTCTAAATTCCATGACATCAAACACATCGTTTGACATTACTGTTATACACTATTTTATAACTGTCATGCCCTGACCCCAGTTACCCAGAGTTAGTGCATTATTATGTATCATTGGCATGATCACAAAAGATCAAGTCTCAAAATACTGATTAGTTTAGTAGCCTTGGAAGTACTGTATACATTAATAAGGTTTACATTACATCATAAAATGGAAAACTACAAACATTGTTTCCATAGACAACACTGAGATCCCATAGACTATCCCTACAGGTCAGTCATAATATACTTCTTCGCATCCTGGGAAAAATAAAACACAGAAAGGGGTGAGCTCAGATGCTCAGTAAGGCTAACAATATAGCGGAAACTTTCATAAATAAGCATAAACATTTGAGGCAATATATAAGACTAAAACAAAATCCTTTTAAACTTGAACTTCAACATAATATGTAAAAGATAAAATCAAATAATTCCATTTAATTATTCACATTGATATTCTACTAGTCGAATAATCAAATGCAATATCAATAGCCACTTTCATAATGATGGAATGCATAATGCCAGACTTCATAAACACATAGTCAAGGCCTTATTCCAAGACTACAAATAATATTTTTTCAAGGCCTTATGCCGAGACACTAGTTTGTCTCATGAGACCTACCGATGCATTGAGGAGCTATAACAGTCTCCACCCATCACTTACTTAGTCCAATGCATTCCTCATATGAAAAGGTTTAAACATAACATAAACACTCATATTAAAACTAGCATACAAAATGTCAATACTTTATCCATAAACCATGAATGGTGTAAATATAACACATCCACAGTCAAAATATCAAAAAATGTTCAATACAATATGGATGTTTTGTATCATAATAAATCAACTTCAAATAAGCTTAAAATCCATCAAAGGATGTTGACATAGATGAAATAAAAACACTTTTTAGAGAAATATCTCTTTCTATTTTGAAATCATTTAAGAGTAACATAATTATAAAGAAAACATTTATTTTGAAAATATTATTAAAAGCTTTTAAGGGAAACTTTGACGATGTTATAATGGCGGAAAATAGCCACACCCACCGTACAAGTTAAAAAAACATTCTTACCTTAATTTTGTCAAAAATGTCATAAAGTACCTTGTTTGGAAAATGACAGAAAGATTCCTTTAAAAACATATTAGGTCAAATAAGGGTATAAATGACTTTAACCCATTTTCTAGTAAAAAGTAAAAATGTTTTGGAATACATTTTTAAGAAACATGGATGTGGATGATAAAGAGGTCCTGGTAGATACTTACGTCAAAACAACCTCGGATAATAAAGAGATTGTGAAATTAACCCTTACATTGTACTTTTCCTTGGTCAAGGGTAGGTTAAACTCTGGTATAATGGTGAAATAATTGTTGTTAAATTATAAAAAAATCATAGACATTAATATGATATCATATATGATCTTTTAACATTGCTTTGTTAATAATATCTTAGTATTATCATCGTTTCGGGTGTTAACTGATTCGTTTTCCTTTATATGATTTGTTACGTAAGTAATGTTTGTTATGTATAGGATGTATCTTATTCATATTCATAATGATATTAAGTCTTTAAACATTATTTTTAATCATATAATGAAAATTATTCTTGAATGGATACGATGGGGAATGAATCTCATCGCGTTCATTGAGACGGTAAGTCGTATGTACGCACAAGCGAAAATATCATTCTTTTGATATTAAAATAATAGATAATTTGATGGTATATAATATATAAAGACTCATTGTCATGTTATATTTATTATTTACATCAATGACACACCATTATTATACCATTCTAAAAAATAATGTATTGAATAACAATTACACCACAACGTGGAGACGGTAAGTCGTACGTTTGCACATATGGTGACATGTCATTCAAAGGATGGATAGAATAATGGATATAGTTGTACCATATTTATAATAACATAACAGTATATAGAAGATACTGTAGTTATTATTTTAGAATGGAAACAACAAAGAAAGAGGAAGTGGAAGAAGAAAGGAACTTGAAAGAGGTGATGAAATATTTACCTCTTCTTCGGGTTCTTCCTTTTGATTTGATCAAAAGGGCTCCTTAGGTTGGAATTATGACTAAAGTAAGTCCTATATGATGAATTTAGGGAAGTTGAGAGGGTATTTTTGCATGGTCTGGTCGATACAAATGGCTTTGAAGGTGTGAATTAGAGAGAAGTGGAAGTGCCCTTTTATAAGAGGGGTGAGGGGCACCATAGGAAAAGCTAGAAATATTATTTTATAATAAAATAATTTTTGGTTTATAATGGATAAAAAAAGACTTATTTAAAGGATAAGGTGGGTATGTTTCTAAAACCACTCATCCAATTGGTTTTAGACAGGTTTTGGTCACTATATTAACTTTATCTTTTAGATTTAACTCTTAGATAAATAGTTTGACATTTACCGTGTCTCTTTGTATTTTTATATTATATGGTTAATAAACTTACTAAAAACATCCAATATAACCCTAAGTGGTTCATTAATGATACACCTATCATTATATACATCTTTTGGATGAACCATAGACTTTTAAGAATAGAACATAAATTAATAATATAATATATTTTTTAAAACTCTTTTATGTCAATTTTAACACTATTTGGTATTTTGTTTTTTCTAAATTCATAACAGCATTATAACTTCGAAAAAAATTCATATAACCAGTCCTAAAATGTCATATTAACCTATAAAATTAGTGTAATTCATGAAAAGTCTCAAACATTATTTATTTGGATATTTATAATATCAATTATTTTAATATTTCATTAATTAGGTAATTACTGCAGCATCATTGTGTCATAAATAAATTAAATTATTTAAGGTCTAAAAAATATAAATAAAATAAAATTATGTAGGAAATATTTTTATCTTTCTAATTAATAATTATAGTACAATTTATCTTATGTGTAACCCTATATTAAAAATATTTTAGTTATTAAACCTTGATTTTAACTCTTTTAACTCTTCTTTAAATAAAATAATAATAAATGTCCTAATCTAATCCAAGTGGAACTAAAGGATCATATTCTATTCCTAAGGTTTTTTTGGTCAAATTACACTTATCCAATAGAATTAGGACATGTGTTAGGGTAATAATAATATCATTTTTACCCTTAATTACCCTATTTAATTTTAACAATGGTAAGTAAAAGTAAAAAAGTTACTATTCACCCAGAATTATTTTCATCTTATTGAACCACATTTTACTTACGGATATCATCTGTGTCTCTTGGATTTTTGAAATTCAACTCACAGAAGTGGTAAAATTAATTTTTATATAAATTTTCAAATGCTCCTAGGAGGTGGGTAAAAGTCGGTAAAAAGTTCAATAAAATTTTTATATATCTAAAATTATTATAAGCAGAAATAAATGAATTAAATTGAAATTATATAGTTTTTATGTATATATTTTGACCTAAAATAAATTTAAATAAAATAAATAATTATTTAAATAAAAATTTGATTTTAAACTATAACTCAGTGTTTTTCACTATTCATCAAAAATTTAAAGTATTCAGAAAAATACAAAAAATTCACCCTAAGATAATTTCGATATTCCAAATCCAAAAAAGAAGCCCATTTTGAAAGATAAAATTATAAAAAAAAAGTAGGTATTTCTATTCATAACGCTAGTTTGATTGGTTGTGGTGTGTTTGAACTCGAAGTTGCATACAATACAAGCTACTATATTATTCAAAGGGAAATGTATCGTGGAAGCTTGGGGTGTTACATTCTCTCCTCCTTCAAATAATTTCATCCTCAAAATTTATAAAATATTACTGTATAAAATGATTCTGGTGGCTCTTCATAATAAGTTCCTCAGGTTCCCATGTTGCCTCTTCCATCTTATGGTTTCTCTATAGAACTTTTACCAGACGAGTTTTATGGTTTCTCAACACTTGTTCTCTTGTATCATGAACCTTGATAGGATCTTCGCAATAATACAGATCGGGTTACAGTTCTAATTCCTCATAGGTATGTAAATGCATTGGTTCAGGCACGTATTTTCTCAATAGTGATATGTGGAACACATCGGGAACTTTGGAGAGACTTTGCATCATTTCCAAATGGTAATCTACAGCCCCAATTCATTCTAAAATTTCAAAAGGTATAATGTACATGGGACTCAATTTTCCCTTCTTACTGAAATGTATAACACCCTTGCATGGAGATACCTTCAAGAAAACATGATCTCCTACCTAAAATTCAAAATCATTCCTTCAGTTATCGGCATAGCTCTTCTGCCTACATTGAGCTGCTTTGATGTGGTTTTGGATTACCTTCACCTTTTCCATCGTTTCCTCCACAAGTTCTGGGCCTACGAGTTTTCTTTCACCAACATCATCCCAATAGGTTGGTGTGTGACATCTCTTTCCATATAATGATTCATATGGTGCCATCTGAATACTTGAATGGAAGCTATTGTTATAAGAAAATTCTGTCAGAGGTAAATATTGATCCTACATACCTTGAAAGTCAAGTGAGAATAATCTCAACATGTTTTCTAATGTTTGAATAGTCCATTTTGATTGTCCATCAGTTTGGGGGTGGTAGGCAGTGCTCAAATGAAGTTTAGTATCTAGGGATTTCAGAAGACATTTACAGAATCATTATGTAAAATGGGAACAAGATCAGAAACAATCTGTAGGGGTACTCCCTAAAGTCTTACAACTTCATTAATATACAGTCTTGTTAAACGTTCAAGTGGTAAATCTTCTCTTATATTAAGAAAATTTGATGGCGTTGTAAGATGATCAACAATGATCCATATTTCATCATTATTTCTAGGAGTCTTTGATAGTCCCATGAAAAATTCCATCGTAATATTATCCGGTTTCCACTCGGGTATGGGAAGAGGTTTCATGAATCTTCCAGGCTGTTGCCTTCCATCTTTCACTTTTTGACAAACTATACATCTTGACACAAAATGATCAATCTCCCTCTTCATGTTGTCCCACCAAAAATGTTCCTTCAAATCTCTATACATTTTGGTGCTCCCAGGGTGTATAGAGAAATTGGAGCTATGAGAATCATCCAATAATTCCCTTTTTAGATCAGGCATATTGGGAACACAAAGTCTCTTCCCAAATTTTAAAATCCCATCTTCATATACAAAGTCACTCAATATCCCATCATTCAAAGCTTTAATCTTCTTTAGAAACTCCTCATCATCAGCCTGAGAAATTTTTAAACTTTATATTAAAGATGGTTTGGAAAACATTTAAAAAAGATTTGTTGTTTCACCTTCCATGGTTATTCCCATATCCATCTTTACTAGATCCATGAAAATAGGATCCTTTTCAACTCTCATCTTGTTCAATACTCCATTATTCTTTCTACTCAAAGCATCTTCTACCTTATTTGCCTTCCCTGTGTGGTAGTGTATAGTGCAATCATAATCCTTGAGTAGTTCAAGCCATCGCATTTTCCTCATGTTGAGTTCTTTCTGTGAGAAAATATACTTCACACTCTTGTGATCAGTATAAATATCACATTTTTCACCATAGAAATAATGTATCCATATCTTTAAAGCAAAGATTACATATGCTAACTGAAGATCATGAGTAGGATAGTTTTTCTCATGAATTTTTATCTTTCTTGATGCATAGGAAATAACCCTATCATTCTACATAAGGACACAACCAAGTCATTTCTTTGAAGCATAAATATAAATAACAAACCCATCATTCCCCGATGGTAGAGTCAATATAGGAGCATTGACTAATCTTCTCTTCAGTTCTTCAAAACATTCTTCACACTCTTTTTCCCAAACAAATTTAACCCCTTTTCATGTGAGCATTGTTAATGGGTTAGCCTACCGGGAAAAATTCTGGACGAAACGTCGATAATAACCTGTTAAACCAATAAAACTGTGTACCTCAGTTATACTGGTTGGTGCTGGCCATTCATGGATTGCCTTGGTCTTAAAAGGATGAACATAGATTCCATCCTTAGAGACAATATGGCCAAGAAAATAAATCTCCTGAAGCCATAATTCACACTTTCTAAACTTCCCATATAATTCTTGTCTTCTAAGAGACTTCCGAATAATGCGCAAGTGATTTTCATGATCTTCATGGATTTTGGAGAATACCTAGATATCATCCATAAATACCACATCAAAGTCATCAATATATTCCTTTAAAACTATATTCATTATATCCCTGAAGATAGAGGGTGAATTAGTCAATCCAAAAGGCATTACTGTAAACTCATAATGCCCGTACCTAGTTCGAAATGCTGTTTTTAGAATGTTTTCCTTCTTCCCACACAACTGATGATATCCAGATCGAAGGTCAATCTTTAAAAACTATTGAGCTCCATGAAGTTGGTCAAATAAATCATCAATGCAAGGTAGGGGATACTTGTTCTTTATTGTTATAGCATTGATCTCCCTGTAGTCAATTCACAACCTCGTAGATCTATCTTTCTTCTTAACAAAAAAAGGGGCTCCCCAAGGAGAAACACTAGGGCAAATAAATCCCTTATTAATCAATTCCTCTAGTTGTTTCTTTTGTTCCAATAATTCCACAGTGTCCATTCTATAATGAGTCTTCGATATGGGTTTTGAACCATGAATTAAATCAATGGAAAACTTGATTTCTTGTTCTGGAGGATTTCCAGGTAAATCCTCTGGAAATACATCAACATATTCTTCCACAATAGGTACATCCTCTATTTGAACATTCCTTTCCTAACCCACAGTAATTTAATTCTCTTCCTCCCCAATAATTGAATTTAGTTGATCTACTGGGGTTGGATCTAGATAAGAATTAGGTGGTGAGGTTTCTATTCTAAAGATAAGGTACTCCTTATCATCATCAAAACTTTTAACCTCCTTCATCTTACAATAAATTTTCACATCAGGGTCCAAAATCCAATCCATACCAAGGATTATATCAAATTAAAACATGGGTATGACGATGAGATCAGTAGATAAAGAACATTTATATGCCCTAATGGGGACTAATTCATAAAACGTTGTTGCAATGATACTTCCCTTAGGAGTTTTGACTGAAAACTCCCCTGTTAAATCAAATTGGAAATATCTAATTTTCTTAGAAAACTGGGAAGATATGAAACAATGAGATGATACATAATCAAATAAAGCATTTTCTAAACTTGAGGAAACCATTAAATTACCTTCCACAATGTCTTTTGGAGCTTCAACCTTAGCAGTAGTGATAACATAATCTTATCCTTCATTCCTTGGCCTTTTCTGAGGTAATATTCCTTGGCACTTAGGGAATTCATTTGCATAATTCCCCTTTTCTCTAAAATTGTAGCATTCAACATTGACAACCTCTTTCTTCCCCTTACAATCATGATCTTGGTGGCCTTTTTCACCACACTTGTAACAGACTCCCATTCCCTTCAGGCAAGTATCAGTGTGTTTCTTCCCACATTCACTGCAATATGGATATTCAACTTTTCCCTTCTTCCCATTATTTCCATTTCCAGAGTGTTCAGGAGATCTATTCGTCTCTTTCTTTGCTTTAAATTTGTAAGACTTGGAGAATTCCTTTTCTATCTTGATAGCACATGATACAATGTCTTCGTATGAAGAGAAGGATTGTGAGACTAATTCTCGATGGAGAAACGGGTTTAACCCATCAAAGAAACGATCAATCTTACTTATTAGATTATGTATATAATCTGCAGCATGCCTTGTTAACCTTGTAAAGTTAGCTTCATACTTTGGGACATTCTCATCCTATTTTTTCATCAGGCTTAGAAATTGCCTTTCCATATCTACTCGATGGTCATGAGGAAAGTACTTTTCTAAGAAAATTTGTTTAAACTCCCTCCATTCCATATTTGATACTTCATCATATTTCTTTGTGTTTTGAATCAATAACCACCATTGATCAGCATCTCCAGTGAAGTGGTAAAATTCCATGACAACTTTTTCTTTTTCACTACTCCCCACGACGTGGAATATTTTCTCTAAGAAATTTATCCATTGCTCAGCTACTAATGGATTTTTACTCCCATTTAATGTTGGTGGTTGTTGCCTCATTAATAGATCTAACATTGATCCTCCATATTGTGGATCAGGGTGCTCCATACGGGTAAGGTTATTATTCATAACCTGAGTGAGTTGTCCCAGTATGGTGATAAGATGATCAGCACTGGTTTCTTTACCAGCTCCACTATAATTATCTTGATTAGGAGGGAAATCCCTAAATGGATTACGTGGGTTGATACGGTTTCCATTCCTTCCACTAGGCTCCATTTATAAACAATGTCATAAACTAGATTAGTTTATGAATCGAAGTACATAATTCCAAACTTGTCAAACACTTAACATAAACTGAACATTTTATGGATATAATCCATAATCATAAAAATGTTTTCTTTAAGGAAGTATATACTCATAAAACCTTCATAGTGGTTTGTAAAGAAAATGAGAATTATCCTAAGCATATCCCCCGGGAGTGTCGTAACCAAGAGTACAGCATGGCCCGTTGTTGTGCACCAGTTCCCATTTGAGTCTAGCTCAAAGAGGTGTTTTCAGGTTTTACCCCTAGGTACATCTGTGCCAGAGTCATCCTTACCTTCTCGTATCTAGACAAAGATGTATTTCTTGGAAAACTCACAAAATATCTACAGTACCAAAATTCTAGGAAGTTCTTCTATATTAATCCTAAAAGTCTATCTTTGGGTAATGTGATCTAATCAGAGTTTATCTAAATCTATATTCCAAGGTTTGTACTAAACTTCTTCTGATACCAACTATAACTCTCCAACCCCAGTTACCCAGAGTCGGTGCATTATTACGTATCATTGGCATGATCACAAAAGATCAACTCATGAAAGACTGATTATTTTAGTAGCCTTTGAAGTACTAGATACATTCATAAGGTTTGCATTACATCATAAAATGGAAAACTACAACAACATTGTTTCCATAGACAACAATGAGATCCCATAGACTATCCCTACAGGTCAGTCATAATATACTTCTTTGCATCCTAGGAAAACTATAACATAGAAAGGGGTGAGCTCATATGCTCAGTAAGGATAACAATATAGCGGAAACTTTCATAAATAACCATAAACATTTAAGGAAATGTAAAAGACTAAAACAAAAGACTTTTAAACTTGAACTTTAGAATAATATGGAAAAGATAAAATCAGATAATTCTATTTACTTATTCACATGGATATTCTACTATTCGAATAATCACATGAAATATCAATAGCCACTTTCATAATAATGGAATGCATAATGCCAAACTTCATAACCACATAGTCAAGGCCTTATGCCAAGACTACAAATAAGATTTTTTCAAGGCCTTGTGCTAAGAAACTAGTTTGTCTCATGAGACCTACCGATGCATCTAGGAGCTATAGCGGGCTCCACCCATCACTTACTAAGTCTAATGCATTCCTCACATGAAAAGGTTTAAACATAACATAAACATTCATATTAAAACTAGCATACAAAATGTCAATACTTTATCCATAAACCATGAATGGTGTAAAAATAACACATCCATTGTCAAAAATATCAAAAAACCTTCAATACAATATGGATTTTTTGTATCATAATAAATCAACTTCAAATAATCTTAAAATCCATCAAATGATGATGACATAGATGAAATCAAACCCTCTTAGAGGAATATCTCTTTCTATTTTGAAATAATTTAAGAGTCACATAATTATAAAGAAAAAATTTATTTTGAAAATGTTATTATAATCTTGTAAGTGAAGCTTTGACGATGTTATAACGGTGAAAAATCGCTGCACCCACTATATAATATAAAAAAACATTCTTACCTTAATTTTGTCGAAAACGTCATAAAGTAAATTGTTTGGAAAACAACAGAAAGATTCCTTTCAAAACATATAAGGTAAAATAAGGGTATAAATGAATTTAATCCATTGTATAGTAAACAATAAAAATGTTTTGGAATACATTTTTAAGAGACATGGATGTGGATGATAAAGAGGTCCCAATAGATACTTACTTAAAAACAACCTCGGATAAAAAAGAGGTTGTGAAATTAACCCTTACCTTTTACTTTTCCTTGGTCGAGGGTAGGTTAAAATTCTGTATAATGCTGAAATAATTTTTATTAAATTATAAAAGAATCATATACATTAATATTATATCATATTAGATCTTTTAACATTTCCTTGTTATTAATATCTTAGTATTATCATCGTTTCGGGTGTTAACTGATTCATTTTCCTTTATATGCTTTGTTACGTAAGTAATGTTTGTTATGGATAAGATGTATCTTATTAATATTCATAATTATATTAAGTCTTTAAACATTATTTTTAATCATCTAATTAAAATTATTCTCAAATGGATATGATGGGGAATGAATCTCATCGTGTTCGTGGAGACGGTAATCCGTACGTATGCACGAGCAGCAATATCATTATTTTGATATTAAAATAATATATAATTTAATAGTATATCATATATAAAGAATCATTATCATGTTATATTTATTATTTACATCAATTACACATCATTATTATACCCATCCAAATAATAATGTATTGAATAACAATTACACAATGACGTGGAGACGGTAAGCTGTACGTATGCACGTATGGTGACATGTCATTCAAATATTGGATAGAATAATGAATATGGTTGTACTATATTTATAATAACATCACAGTATATAGAAGATACTGGAGTTATTATTTTATAATAGAAACAACAAAGAAAGATGAAGTGGAAGAAGAAAGTAACATGAATGGGGTGAGGAAATATTTACCTCTTCTTCGGGTTCTTCTTTTTGATTTGATCAAAATGGATCCTTAGGATGGATTTATGACTAAAGGAAGGCCTCTAGGATGAAGGGATGATGGTTGAGAGGGTATTTCAGAAGGATTTGGCCGAGCCAAATGGCTTTGAATGTGTGAATTAGAGAGAAGGGGAAGTGCCCTTTTATAAGAGGGGTGAGGGGCACCTTAGGAAAAGCTAGAAATATTATTTTATAATAAAAATATTTTCGGTTTCTAATGGATAAAAAATGAATTATTTAAAGGATAAGGTGGGTATTGGTTGAACTCCACTCAACCAATAGGTTTTAGACAGGTTTGGGTCACTATATTAACTTTATCTTTTAGATTTAACTCTTAGTTAAATAGTTTGACATTTACCGTGTCTCCTTGTATTTTTAAATTATACGGTTAATAAACATACTAAAAACATCCAAGAAAACCACAACTGGTTCATTAATGATACACCTATAATTATATAAGTATTTTGGCCAAACCTTTGATTTTTTGGAATAAAATATCAATTAATAATTTAATATTTGTTTTAAAAACTCTTTTATGTCAATTTTGACACTATTTGGTATTTTTTTCTTTTTCTAAATTCATAACAGCAATATAGCATCGAACAAAATTCATCTAACCAACCCTAACATGTCATATTAACCTATAAAATTATTTTAATTCATGAAAAGTCTCAAATTAAATTTATTTGGATATTTATAATATCAATTATTTTAATATTTCATTAATTAGGTAATTACTGCATCATCATTGTGTCATAAATAAATTAAATTATTTAATGTCTAAAAAATATAAATAAAATACAATTATATAGGAAATATTTTTATATTTATAATTACTATTTATAGTTTAATTTATCTTATGTATAACCCTATATTAAAAAATTTTTATTTATTAAACTTTTATTCTAACTCTTTTAACTCTTCTTTAAATAAAATAATAATAAATTTCCTAATCTAATCCAAGTGGACCTAAAGGGTCAAATTTTATTCCTAAGGTTGTTTTTGGTCTAATTTCACTTATCCAATAGAATTAAGACATGTGTTAGTGTAATAACAATATCATTTTTACCCTTAAGTACCCTATTTACTTTTAACAGTGGTAAATAAAAGTAAAAAGTTACTATTCACCCAAAATTATTTTCATCTTATTGAACCACATTTTACTTACTGATATCATCCTTATCTCTCGAATTTTTGAATTTCAACTCACAGAAGTGGTAAAATTAAGTTTTATGTAAATTTGAAAATGCTCCTAGGAGGTGGGTAAAATACGGTAAAAAGTTCAATAAAATTTTTATATATCTAAAATTATTATAAACTAACTCCAATGAATTAAATTGAACTTATACAGGTATTATCTATCAATTTTTACCTAAAATAAACTTAAATAAATTCAATAATTATTTAAATAAAAATTTGGTTTTAAACTATAACTGAGTGTTTTTCACTATTCATCAAAAATTGAAAGTTTTCAGAAAAATACCAAAAGTTCCCCCTAATATAATTTCGATATTCTGAATCCAAAACGAATTCTATTTTGGTATTTAAAATTTATAAAATTTTAAAAAGTGGGTACTACTATTCATAATGGCTAGTTTGATTGGTTGTGGTGCGTTTGAACTCGATGTTGCGTACAAAAAAAGCTATTGTATTCTTCAAAGGGAAATGTATCGTGGAAGCTTGAGGTGTTACAATAACCCATTAGGAATAACCCACTTATCCCTATCAGAATCTAGGGTCTCACACCTGAGTGTGTATTCAATCATGTCTTGCTGAACATGTATATGTACTACCCATGATATCTTATATTTCCAAAGACCTAGTCACTAATCAAACCATTTCACAAAATACTCCCCTGACCATAGAACTTGTTAGTCATCTCAATCCTAATGGCTATTAGTTATTTTATATATGGAAAAACTCAATTTCTATTAATTGATACCCCCAATCAATCATTTTCTATTTACCACACATAACCCAGCTTCTTGTATCCATGAACTATCACAAAAACCAAAACCCCCTCCTAGTTGGGTCAATGATCACATTAGTCCCAAAATCTACTATAAACTACTCAGAAGAAGAACCATGATCTTATATCACCTATGGTGTACTCCCCACCATACAATTTTTATTAAACCTCTCCTCAAGTATAGAACTATCCAATTCCAATATTACACATGTATTTCTCTTCCTGATCCATTATTATCCATTTCATTAACCCCTATCATAATGAAAGGTTGGATTAGAAAAACCGAAATTCTCAATTCCATATCTGATATTACCTCTCTTCTAAGAGATAAACCATTGGTATATAATTTCTAGCCACCCTAGACCACTTACTGGTGTCTGGATTGGCGATATCCAATATACCTCATTTGTTCCTCCTCATATGCTAGAGATTTTAGATTAGTATCAAGGATCTAATGTGGAATTTTGAGGAGACTATACCCCCTATATCAAAGTGTATAGTAGTGATAAATAAAAAAATCATCATACATAGTCCATAACCATCAATGTGAATAGATATATAAATAAATAAACATACTATTATAAAATGAAATGTTGAATGCACACTCGACGGTTATGCTCACAAAAAACAATTGATCACCCACTGGGAAAATCATATATACAAGATAAGAAAAATAAACCACATACAAAGGATCTAGTATAGATATTATCCATACTATATACCTAATATCTCCAACTCTCTAACTACTCCATCTTGATCACAAACTCCACATGATAATCTTCGCTCGATCATGAAATACCGGGACTTCACCCTATCAATTTTTCATCATGTTCTCAATAAGAAATCAAGGATAAGTTCTACACAAGAACCAATTTCCATGTACAGGGTATGAGAACATAATCCTCAGTAGTCCACCCCCAATGGTGTACATATAAAATATTTTCAATTTAATGTTCATGAAATATTCCAAACCTATTCAATGTATAACTAAAAAATTAATTAATTAATTAAACAACACCCATAAAAAGACCCATGGGGTCTAAGTCCAACCGTGAAACCAAATCACTATCAATCCTCTTGTTAGATACCCTAACCAGTTGAAGTTGCATCATCCAATGACAGGGTGTTTGTGATCGCATCTTGGGGACCACGCTAACCATAGTATCACAACCAACCATAAGGGTGTATTAATATAACTTAGACCATTATTAATAATCATTATTGATACTTGTTTCTATGGCCTCGATTGACAATATCGGCTTCCCCAAATGTTGTGGTTTCACTGAGCATATTGCAGGGGTAACACCAACCTTATAACAGCCCCATGTCTCCCTAATATATATATCAGTATCACAAACCTAGGGAACACTCCTAGAAATCTCCATCCTAGTATACTAGCTTAACCCTTGCTCCAAATCCCTGTAATTCTCACCAATAGTATCAAAAACATCCCCTATGGGAGTATTCTCATCCATTAGTAACACAAAACTCCCATGCGGGAGTCTTCTCATCTAGGTTCATAAGACCATAAGTAAAAAATACCTCCCATATGGGATTTTTCTCATCCAATAGTAATATAGACATACCCTATAAGATTTTTCTCAGCTAAAAATAATATGTAGAACCCCTATGGGTGTTTTCTCATCTAGGTATCACATAATAAATCACCTCCCCTTATTCATTTTCCAAACATAAAAAAGACCACCCCATAGGCATATTCCATTCCATATTATCAATCTCATAAATAGGATTCCAATAAGTACATCTAGGAATACATAATTCACTTTAAGGAAATGAAAACATGAGTAAATACAAGGTTCATACAAACACCCAAACCCAACACCACTATCCATATCTTCTTGGGATCACATTAAAGGTATAGGTTCTAAGGTGACACCCATAATAATATCTAAATAGGCATATATGAACCCTCACTCTAGGATGAAAAATTCACTGGGGAACCCACCAGGGTCCCCTTGGTCCTATTAACCATATACGCCCATCCTAAGTTATGTTATTTCCAAAACCATTTCATGGGTCAACACCTATCACCCAATGGTATCACATCCCTCAAAGTTCATATCATTGCACAACGGCCCTATTGTCCTCACAAAACATTCCTTAATGGAATCATTCATAGAATATGGTATAGATCCCAAATCAAAAACCAAGTCATTATGAGGTTGGTCTAAACACTTGACCCGTCATCAACAATCCAAGTCCTACTAGGGATAAGCTATGCTTTGAAATGACACAGCTCTATTCCAAGGTTTCCAAGGCTCCTACACTAGGTCTAATATGTCCTTTAATATACGTCTTAACCATGGTATTTTGAACTCTCACCTTCCATGCTATTACTCCTCCTCACAACCATTTCATAGGTCTCAATTCACGTCTCCCTCAGGAGCACTCTTGATTCATCGTTTGGAGGAAAGCTATCTCTATTATAACTCATCATCCCTATATTATCCTTTAAAACACCTCAAATAACCAAGATGGTTTAACTATAAAACTCTATATAGAACTAAAATCATAAGAGACTACCAACATTGTCACATACCATCCCATATCACTATGAATAGTAACCAACTGGACATAACACTATGTGACCTCAGGTGTGTCTCCCCATACACCAAATAATTTCAACTAGCAGTGGGGTCTAAATTGGTATTGAGGGGAGGTTATACCCACTATATGAGAGTGTGAAATAACAAAAAATAATTAATTTAATAAATCAAAAAATAAATTGGAAGAGAAAGTAATAAATTCCACAAGACTGAATAATAAATAAAATGTAGTAAGGGACTGAATAGCCATGTCATACATCCACTAACCACCCACTGTGACGATTATATATACACACCAAAGTAAAAGAAATAAAACAAAAGGTATCTACTACATATATGATTCAAACATCATCAAGTCTCTTGATACCATCTAAGTTATTCTGCTTGACCACACTATCCTGAGACTTAGCCAAACCTGTGCATGCAACCAAGAGAATGTCTGCTTCGGTACCCAAGTATAGTGGTGGCTTGAGTAAGGTTTGATTATAAAAATTAGTAAGGAACAAAAATGGGTATTCCACCAACCAATATATTCCATTATATGTGCATATGATATTCTCATCTAAAATTAATCAATAACTACTAAAAACAAATATTATCGATCCTTATGTATTTGACCCATATCAACTATACTTTCTTCAACTGGTGCCATGGTGTCTTTGAGAACATCTAGAAGATAGTGCATCCCAAGTAATATTTTGGATCCACATCCAAGGTATCTTCATCCAATCCTTATGTATTTTGGAACCCATACCATGGTAGTCGTATAATTTATGTTCCTAATTCAAGGTATCCCCCATCGTGTTCTCATGACTCCAGGGATGAGGCCCCTGATAGTATTATCATTCAGCCTCCTAATAAAAGGAATCCCCTATTATATTCTCCTGAATAAAAGGATGAACCCATGGAATCCCTATCATCTGGTATCTGAATCCATGGTATCCTCTATCATGATTGAGCCCCAAATCCATGGTGGCTCTAGAACAGATCTCGCACTCTATGGAAGATCCAACCATGTACTGAGCTCCTCATCCAAGGAATTTGAAATTGCATTTGGTTCCAAGACCAGACATCCCATCCGAATACCTAACTCTGACCATGGAATCCTAAATATATTATATCTTCCCCATGGACAGCTTCTATAAATAATGAAAATATATGGGTTAGAGAAATTTCATTCCCATCATCACTATCCATATCCCCCAGGATCACCAGTCTGATATGGGTTCCATGAGAGGTCCAACTACCATCCCACACAAACACAATCAGGGTCGGTTTTTCAATGGGTCACCGATTAAGTCCCCTTAGTCTCAGTATAGAAGAGGAACACTCACATGAGTGCTTGGTCTCGATCATGGTCTTGGGGAAACACCCAACGCACTAGGACATTGAGTCCCATGTAATCGTCATAAAGGTAGAATGGCCTCAACAAATACATAGGGTCTAGCCATATAAAAAATGTAAAAGAGATGGTATATGGACCATCTCAGTCCATAGGGTCACTTTAGGTCATTCCACTCAACCAATATAATCTCATTCATCATAAAGTTTATCCACCTAGACCTAGTCACTTCATATGGAAGGGGTTTTTCATCTATCTTCATCAAGATGATCATGCATGGCTCGAAGTCTATAGAAAATGATCCTTTATGTCCACATATAGTATGATATCTAGGTCCAACCTTCCCTCTATCATGGAGGTATCTCAAAAAAATGAGATACTAGGTCTCATTCAATCTGGCCCCACTTCTCAAAAGTTTTGGAGGCCACTTTATATTTCAAGGTATCATCATCGACCATTAGTGGTTGAGGAATCAAGCTAGCACATGAGGGTAATTCATGACACTTGTCACTTGATAGTTTTATAAATTCAATTTAATTAAATTAAAACATTTAACTTAATTAAATTAACTTAAGGAATCACCCTCAATGGAGTTCTCAAGAACCCACATTAAACATAAATGAACATAATTATCATAAGGTAAGTAAGTGAGACCACCTACTATTAATGATATTTCTACTTTTATTTACAAGGGCGGGTAGTAACTGTCAAGGCCCATCCAAGCTTGTCCTCTATGAAACAATATTGTTACCATGTCCTGATCCACTAACCCACACCAAACATTAAAATTTAATTAATTATAAATATTATAATTAGTTAATTAATTCAATATTAATTGTGTATAAGTTTTTATAACTCACTTATCAAACAACGATCATTGTCCCTTAGAGAAACGGGGTGTAGGTCACCCCTAGTATACCCCAGAATCCAATCCAAGTGAAAAAACCCATCATTTTCCGCCAATTCCATCATTAAAAAGCTTTAATTTTAATGAAAAGTGATGAAATGTTCATAGTATGATGTATATTTGGTGAAACGTTGAGAAACAATACTCATACATCATCATAGGACATCCTCAACCCAAAAAACATCAAAGCCCCTTAAATGGTGAAATAACCACTTTGACCAAAACTAGAGCAATGATAAAATTAGTGAAAGAAAGAGGATAATATACATAAGGGGTGGAGGGATCTATACCTCACATCATTACTAAAAAAATCCTGAGAAAAACACACCTTATAGGGGGTACTAAGGGAGATAAAAGGGGAGAGACCCCATGTATGTGAGATATAGAAATATGACGGATAGGGGAATGCACCCTATGAATAATATAGGGGGATTTTAATTTGACCCCCTGATAGAAACCCCATCGGCTAGCCAGTGACCATTGGTAATATCTCATGCTACTCCCAAACACTAACGATTGGCTTGTGGAACTACTACAACATTGGTTTTAGTATCTATCTAGCTTATCCTAGGAATCCTCTAAGATCTTGGGATGGATTTAGAGACTTCTTTCATGTCCCATACAACTTGTTTGAGGTGTTTCATGCCTCATAGCTCAGTCCCAAACCCAGATCCTTGAAATGACCCGGCCACAAAAACAAAATTCAAACTTATTCTAATTTTTGAATAGATATAAGGAAACTAGATTTTATAACCTCCCCACATCATTACATATTATCCTTGAGAAGTCTTGACAGAAATTAAACTAAATATCCTAACCCACCTGAATCATCAATTTTCATTAAAATGGATATGTTACACCTCTGAATGCCCAACATGCTTCTAAAGTGCCACTTGAACTTAAGGCGCTTAAACTTCCAAAACATGATCCAAGATTGTAACCACCATTGAAACACCAATATGGAATTTAACCAATCATACATAACCTAAAAATGACTACATCATCATATTATTCATCATTTGACCAATGGTGCTCTCCACCATAGTTTCCTTTTTATGATGGCTAATTTTATGTCATGAGGCTTCCACCAATAGAACTGCCTACCAAACCACTCATCCCACATTCCAATGACATTAATGGGATGTTTTATAACTCTTTATACCCAATAATATATGATAACAACACTCTTAGTCCTCAATAATGATTTTAAATGGTTATACTCAAGTCAGCTCAGGCTAAAACCTGATCATGTCAAATTCGCCTTAAAAATACATGGATGATCCTCAAAAATATTTCATTGAATCACATATGACATAATCGATGTGGTTCTTATTTTACTATATCCTATATCACACAAAAACATAGATTGGACTTCCTCTTTCTAACCCTTCCCAAAAACAATCATCTCCTACATCCGATGAATTTCTAAACAACCGACCCTAGTGATCCTACTCGACAAGACACCCCCTTGGTAATCCAAAAATGGTCACTATATTCCATATTTAACTCCATATATATATCCATAATCCACCAATTCATTGTCATCTCTAGCCACACACACTGACACACCTCTGATTTTGTACACACTCAAATCACACCAAAACAACCCAAATATTTATTTTGACACAGAAACTCTTCCCAATTTTGTACATGAATATATACATGGGATTCACCAAGGAACCCAACAAAAATCAGGTCCATTTATCCACCAGTATCATAATTCAAAAATGAATTTCCAACAATCAGTCTCACACTCCAATGACCATCCTCATGTGAGGGTCACATGCTCACGGTTGATATCCTTATCCCCACCATAGGACTATCATTGACATCGCATTATTGAAACAAAATCTTAACCACTATGGCCTATGACCCATCCCTCACTGGACATAACCACCAGTGTGTGAAAAAATTCTCAGTCCTGAACACTAACCTGTAACACCAACTCATCAGTATCCCTTTCTAAACATGTGTGTCTCTCCTCTCAAGACACTTTAACCAATTTAAAACTACTAACACAATGTATCTCTATTAGTGTGTTCCATGTTCAATCCTTGGGTTGACCATCCTATTCTCTTGATTCATTCCCAATGCCTCCTCTCCTACAGAGGGGCATTCTGAATCCTCATCTGAGCCCTAGGCTATCATATCAGTAATTTTCAGAACCAAAATCATCAGCCCTTGACTTTCACTAGGTTTTTTCCAAATCCAAGACTGGAATTATTATATTATGAGTCACACACATTCAAGGACATGCTGACCATGCACCATAGAAGGTCAGTCTTGACATGTTAGGAGCTCCTAGGGAACTCCTCTACAAAATGGGGAACCCCACTATTCCATGATTCATTAAAGATCACCTATTTCATGGTGTCGTTATAGAACAACATGTGATCATACTCATTTTGAGGCATGTAAACCACATTTACAATCCTATCCTCCACTTTATTCCATTATAGGCATGAAAATCCACCCACTCTCTGACCACACTACAAAAAGAAAATCCAAACACAAAGGGTTATATTTCACCTTGGTATTACCCATGAAACCACGTTATGATACCAAAATCACAAACAACCAAGATTATCATCACTATAAAACCCTAATAACCAATTGTTGATCAGCCTCATACCAAAAATCACCTCTTTTTCTTCTCACCTCTAAAAGAATGCAAACCTCAGGCTAACCCCTCTCATGGTATCCCCTAATCAAACCAAGTGCTGACTCACTAAGGGTATGAGTGATAGTTAAGGGCATATAAGTCTCCCACATAACTCTAAATGTTCAATAATAATTAATTTCATATCCCATATGTCATCATCTATGCTCCCATATTTTCCCATGACATCAATATACCAAACCACCCACTCACGAGGTCTCACGTATGACAGGATCACATGCCAAACCACCGACCACCACTAGGAAACGCATTCACTATGATTATCTCTGCATATGAATACTCACTAGAGGATCATGTCTCACTATTCAACTCTTCCCATAATCAATGTAATCATCCAAGATGACTCCTACCATTGAAAATACATACCCATGGATCAGTTAAGCAGAGAACCATCCCAAGATATATGGGAAAAAACATATAGGTTGTTACTGACACATTAAAAAAATCAATTATATGTAATTACACCCCACAAGGGGTCCAATGTCAGTCACCTAGTACCATAACTACCCACTAGGTTCACTACAACTCCTATGCATAAAGACTAAGTTGTTATCCTCACAATCCACAAACACCTCTCCATAGATCCAAATGTCTAATAATTATAATGAAATGAATTTACAAGTCATATAAACTAAGTATAATTCCACTAATTAATTATAAATTAAAATTCCATATGAATAAATGATGAAACTTTAAATAGATGAGCCTCAAATGATAGTAAAACTACACACTAGTAGAGCTGTATTATGTGGATCCTATATGTCTGACTTGATAAATAAGTTATCAATTTACTATATAGATCTAGGGAAAAATCATAATCAACGGTATCTTACTAATGGTCCAAGATATGTTGATCAGTCATAAATCATAAAATACAAAACAACATGTGCATCACCCAAAGAGAAAATAAAATACAACCATAACAATGCAAACCAAGAACATTAATCTCAGCCCTGGAAACCTATATTTTTTACCAGAAAAAGTTTTCTCAAAACACTAGTCTGATATCCATAATAACGTCTAAAAAAGTATTATGTATCTATTATACCATATCCAAAACTGTAATAAAATAAAACAACTCTCTAATACCCATTTTTCAGGTTCTAGTCTGGCTCACTCTGAATAGTAACTGAACAAAAATATTGTGTGGCCTCAGGAGTACCTCCCTATATGCTAGTGGATATCGATTAGTATCATGGGTCTATGGTGTTATAATGGGGAGACTATACCTACTATATAATATTCTCCAATAAAAAATAATAACTAATTCCATACATAAAAAAAATAAACTAGAAGCAAAAGCAATAAATACAACAAGACTAAATAATAAATAAAATGAAACAGGGCCCAGATCATCCATGTTAGATATATAATGTCTAGAAACTGGGATAGTTACATATACATTCAAAAATAATTTAATCAAAACAAAAGGGATCCTCTAAATCTACTATTAGAACCACATCTGGTATTCTGACACTATATGAGATATCCTTGTTGACCACACTATCCTGAGTCCCAACCAAAAATGTGCCTTCAACAAGGTGAATGTACACTAGAGTACCTAATTGTAGTGGTGGATTCATTAGGGTATGAGTAAAAAACTCAGTAGGAAATCACCAATGAGCCTAGGGTGAGGTTATACATACAACATAAACAAACATAATTTCCATAGGGAAATTAAGTGAGACTATCTACCATTAAGTTGAATTATACTTTTATTTACAAGGGTTGAAAATAACTTCCAAGTATCATCCAAGACCATACTTAATCAATAGGGTTCATCTTCAAATCCTGATCCACTAACACAAGCCAAACATCAATAATTAATTAATTATATAATTATAATTAATTAAATAAATAAATTTTAACTGAGTTTAAGTATGAATAACTCAGTAGTCATGCAATGATCAACAAATCTGTGATAAAAGGGTTTCAACCACAATTTTCTCTCCTCCAAACCCTAGCCAAGAAAAAATCCAACATGGGCCACCAATTCCATTTTTAAATGACTTAAATTCAAATGAAAACACAAATAAAAAATCACTGATCAATGTTCCTTTGATGAAATGGTGAGTGTCCATGCCCATACATCATTTCAAGATATCCTCAACTTTAGATGCATGAAAGACTCTTCAAAATAATGTGATTTCACCATTCAATAGTGAAATCTACTATTTGACAAAAACCAAATCAATGCCAAAATCAGTATAAGGAAAAGAGAAGAGATGAGAGGAGGGAGAGGAATTTTTACCTCACATTGTCACCAAAAATGATCAGGAAAAACACCCCATACCAGGGGTAAGGGATAGAAAAGGGTATATGACCCCTGGCCACGTGAGAGAGAAATAGGAGGGAGAGGGGGCTTCCCCCTCTAAATAATTGGGGGAAAATTATAATTTTCTCCCTTAAAATCCCAATGTCTAGTTGGTTTTTCCTACTGAATTTCTGGACTAACTACTATTGCATTAGCTACAAAAGATAAATGGACTCTCTCAAGGATCTTTCGAGCCCATGGGATGACTTCCAACCCTCTTCTCATGTCTCATCCATCTCTTTCTAAGTGGTTCATTCCTCAAAACTTGGTATCAAACCCCGACCATCGAAACGAACCAGCCACTAAAAAATATTCAAACTTCTACTATGTTTTCTAAAATCCATATGAACATGGGATTTTACAAATCAAAAGTCTCATTATGACTCTAGAGAAATAATATAAAAAAACTCCAAGGATATTGTAGATGGATTGTACCTCATGTACATGGTGTGTACCTCCAATAGGCCTCCTTGGTCATGTACCACATCCCACTCGAGATGTACTTTTCCCCAGTACTCGTGGTTAACTCACCCGACATGGTGTGTGTATGACATGGGGTGCACATAATCATCTATCCTTGTAATGCACATGTGTTCCATCTATAAATCTTATATAGAAAATGGCCATATACCCCATATGGGGTCTGGTAGTTCAACCATGTGTCGCCAAACTAAGGTTTCTAACCAATTATATGGCCACACCCAGAGTCAACTCTCTATGTAATTTCTAGAAAAAGCACATATTTTTACTCTCATATTCAACTATTCCCCTAAAATGAGGAACACATTACATTTTTTCATAAAATTCATGTTGTTTTCTGGGTTTCCTAAATGGATACCCCCAATAATCGGCCCAAACACCCTATTTATCCATGAAAATCTCCAAATTTTCCTTAAAGGGTCTCACAAAAATAATAATTTAGGTTTAAAATTTTAAAACTTTGAATTTATAGGGATTATAATGGAAAAAAGTAAATAGTATACCTTTAGGTGAAAAACATTGACACTTCACCAATGTCCTCACTCCACATTAGTCATACCTTGATCCTATGTCAGGAGAGATCCACAGCGGAACCACCCTTAATCCCTCCCTATTACTCTCTCTCTATATATATATCTCTATACCTTCTTGATTATGAAAATTTTAATCCCCCATGGTGTATTTGGGAGAATAAAAAATAATGATATGAAAAAATAAAAAAAGTAATGAAAGAAGAAAAAAACGAAAAAAGAGTATAAAAATAAAATGAGGATGAAGGCAAAACCCAATGCCCACCATGTGGTTATAATTAAACTTAGAAAATACCCCATTATTGAATCAACCTCAGAGTTGTAATATTAATTAAATTCTCTATTCAAATGATATCAGCATTCAAACACACATGAATAATTTATATTTAATTAACTAAATATTAATATTCATCCAAAACTTAAATGTTTTGTAATTACAAAGAAATAATTTATTGGGGTAAACACCCAATTACGGGACTAAAGGAGTGTTCAAAGAAATTATTTGATGGGATTTTATTAGATAAAATGACCAATTTACCCATTATAAACATCCAAGAAGAAAAAAAAAATTTCACAAGAATTTCACAGCCTTAAAAAACAAGGGTTTTTACAACCTATCCACCATAAACCTTCTTGTCCCCAAGAAACCAAAATGGTAAAATAGTATTCATGATTTAACCTAGAGAATATACACTAAATATTATCTTGATCAGCCATGATTTTTCTCATAAAACCCATAACTCTCTCCTAACAAGAGAGAAATTCAACTGCAACTAATATGATACTCCCCACTATAAGAGTATCATTTTCTTTAGATCAAAATTTAATTCCAATTTCCATGTTCCATGTTCTATCCATAACTGAATGTAATGAATGGACATGACCAACCACTAACACCTCAGTTCCAACTTGAAAACAAAAACCACCCTTCTTTGTTGCGCCATGAATACAAACCACTTAAAATGGGGATCACATCCACCAAACGCCTATGGTCAACTCCCCACCATAAGGATTTTCTTAAAGCATTCCATGAGTGTTGAGATAAAAAATAATCCACCACATATACACCACTCTATTTTTCTATAGTACCCAAACAAACACAATGAACTAAACAAAATCCAACTAGCATTACACATAAATTTCATGCACATGCCTTCACAAAACTAATATTTTACCCAAAAAAACAACAACATCCTCCACTCACCTTCTTAAGGAAGATTTAATCCCAATTAATCTCTTACATAAGATGATGCTCAAATGAGTCACAAAACCAAAAACTAGGGTAACTAGACTAAAAAACTAATTATTCTCTCCATGCAGCTATGTTCCAATAAGTTAGAGCACCCTTGACATACTTCAAAATATAGAACATAACTTATTCCATGA
The DNA here is from genome assembly GCA_963277665.1 of Viscum album. NCBI lineage: Eukaryota > Viridiplantae > Streptophyta > Magnoliopsida > Santalales > Viscaceae > Viscum > Viscum album. The sequence goes on along the minus strand of OY728120.1, from coordinate 576,276,647 downwards.
TTAATCACACCATATCCCACCAAAATTCATGGTCCCAACACCATATGTTTCCATATGTGGTCTAACCACATGCTTATCCACCATCAAGCACTATATTAAAACCAAAATCATTTACCCACACTCTCATCAAATTGTTAAAGTGGATCCATAGTCAACAAGGCTAAGAATATGAATGATCCTACACTCAAAACCAACCTTAAACCATAGCTCCATCACTCAAGTATATTTTTCTAATAAAACCCATAGAATCTCCCCATGACTCTTTACCTATGAGGAACTCACAATTATAGGCTAAAATTTCTTGTGGATTACCCTCACTCATGTCATATGGAACTGACTCACTAATGCATTGATTCACAACTCCAGGGTCTTTAGGTCCACCAACCTAACCTAGATACCATATATCACAATGCCATATCTCATAGGTAATATCATGATCCCATCTCAAAACCTAAGGCAACATATGTGCCAATTCCCACTATGGGGTACCGTATACATTACAAGAATCCTAAGCTAAAACCATCATCCCACTAGGTCTCTGATTATCATGAGAATCCTCATATAGGACTAACCCTATATAATATACTCACATACATTAGCAAACATATATACTACCAGTATTGCACTATAACAACAAGTATCCATAAAATCACTAACATGCAGTTTATTTAAGTAGAATGTCAATCTATGATATTTGGGAAAACAACATATATTTTGTTACTGACACTTTAAATAACCAAAAATTTAATGGAATCTCCCATAAGTGGTCTATCACTAAGAAATCTAATTCCAAGTTTGACCTACTAGGTTCATTTCACATCCTGTGCACAATGGATACATCATCACCATTAATGAGAATCAGGCCATAGATCCACATGAATTTCCATCAGAAATAGATACATATGTAGGTTAGTCCAACTGAGTACAATTCCTCGAAGATGTTATATATGAAAACACAATATATCATGTTTTTAACACATTAACATGTTGAAGCTTCTATCAGTGATTTGATAAAACACTAGCACGATCACTTATCATGTGAATCTTATCTTCCTACTCATGATGTATTTGATGACTCTCACTACTATGGGCCAAGATACAAATCTAAAATAAATCACAATCATAAATCCAAACATCATGTGCATCACATGAGAATAAAACCATATAACTGCAAAATCACAAACCAAGAAAATCAATCCCAATCCCATATTGACCCAAAACTATAATCAAAACAGGTGTTCATGATGCACAAACACGATTTCCATCACATAATATGACACATTTCTATTTTTCATGTATACCATATCCCAAATAGTAAGAAAAAATTAGAAAAAAGACTCTGATACTACTTTGTAATGTTTTCCACACCAGAAAAGTAATCAGTTTTCAAAACAGAAGTCACTAATATACCTCATGCATCCCCCACCCCCGTATTCTAGAGGCTTTATAAAATCAGTGGGGGTCAAAAGTCAAAATTTGAGGAGAACATACCCCATATATCAGTGTGTGCTATAGTGATATGTTAATAAATAATCATATAGTATTCATAACCATTACATTACATAGATAATTAAATAACTAAAGATACTATACCAAAATTAAAATTTTTATACAGGCTTGAATGGTCATTCTCTCCTACAACATCTAATCTCCCAATGGGATGATCTCATATATAGGATAATAAAAAAATTAAAAAAAATAAAAGGACACCATTAAAACACTAAATGATAATACATACAAAATATCACTAAAAGAAAAAACTAATTAGTACAATATTTTTTAGAAAACATGGCATTTTTAACTACTTCATATTAATAGGAGGAGGTTATTAAAACCACTACTTTTTCCTCAGTTAGTAATATATTAGTGGTTCTTTTTTAAAATTTATAGTGGTTTAGTTAAACCACTACCCATCCATATTTAGTAGTTATTTTTAAACTAAAAATAAAATGAATTTGGTGGTGTGTATAAAAAATATTTCTAGTTAACATTTTGGAAATTAAACCCACCATAAATAATATACACGACAATTGTTTTTGTGAAGTTTTGTTACCTTATTTAGTGGAATTTATAGCAGCTTCTAAAAAATTCTTGATGGTTTTGTAGAATTTCTAGGAAGTTTTTAAATTATTAGTGGTATTTTAAACTCCATATAAATTATTGGTGATGTTTTAAACCATATGTAATTAAAAAAATAGATATTAGATCCATTAAATATTTCTCATACTATAATATAAAAATAAAACTATATATATAATATCCAGAATTCAATAATTACAATACTAAAATGAAATATAAAAAATTGAACCTTTACATACATTGATATATCATAAAAATATACAACAGATTAGTTAAATACTAGAAAAGAATCATATATAAGTTTCACTAACAAATACAACTGATAAAAATATGGATTGAATATCAACTCTTCTCTCCTATGTTATTTTGGCTCCCTCTAGATAATACATGCTCTGGATTTTTGTGCTAACCGGTAGTTTCCTCTTTATCTGGTTCCTGTATCAAAAAAGTTTAGAATAAAAAATAAATTTAATTATATGGTTAATAAAAACAATATTTACAAAAAAATATTATAAAAATATAAATATATTAAAATAAATTTAACAGATTCGGTAAAATTATAGTTTGTCATATCAAGGCTACAATATCCATAGGAATAGATCTAGTCATGTCTGGAAAAAAACATACACTATACAATTCCCATCACTACCAACTACTCATAATGAGCTATAAATCATGCCTCCTACTCATATATTTTGTTATAGAGAATTTCCATTTTCTTTTATTATTCTAGGGTATCTAGAGCAGTATCATTACTCAAACCTGAAAGAGGGGCGATCACATTGAATAAATAATATCTCCTAAAAACAATTCATGAGTGGGATGGTCTAGAACCCAAACCCAAGACATGACCAGCATGATCCTTTCTTAAAACTAGGATAATAACATCTTTGTGGGAGACTAATGATTACTATGAGGGGTTTTCACCCCATGCCTCTTTAATTTTTTTCTTAAAAATAGAACAAATTTTAACAAAATATATTTATTCAATTAAAATGAACTATGATTTAGATTTTTTACCCCAATTTTTCAACAATATCATTTACATAACTTTCATTAAATTTCTTATGTGAATTGAACCATAACTTGATTTGACCAACCTCATGACCAACTTCTTTCACCTATATCATCAATGAAAAAAATGAAAACTATTCAAGTTAAATTAATTTTATATATATATATATATTTAATAAATATCTAGAGGAATAATTTATATATACTTATTATTTAAAAACATTTAGATACAGTTTTGACTAGAGTGATTTGTTTCTCCCTATTTGATGAGTTTTTTTAGAAGATTCCTAACAATAAATGTTAATATTAAAAAAAATTATTTATTTTTAATAACTTAAGAACAATTTAGTTGTAAAATAGAAAATACCTTATATTAATTAGATTAATGAATATCTATAATGGACTTAAAATGATCATGAGGTATCCCTTTGGGTAATAATTCATACATGTTACAGATACTCAAGGAGGTTTCATTGAACTCACACCATAACCTGTACTTCAAATCCTTTCACTTTTTCCCCAAAATTTTAAATGTCCATTAACACACAACCATGTCATGTACATCAAAATATATACCATCTACATATTAGATATTCAAAAATAATTAGTCTAAAATTTGATAATAATATTAGGTAAAAAACTATAAATATTAATTTTGACTTACTTTATCAAAAATCTAATTCTTCTAATTTCTCAGAATAAGACTCTATGCATGATAATTAATGGTAAGGGGCATTTTATTAGCCTATGGCATCATTTGTAGGTACCACAAACATGTCAAATGGAATAAATACTTTGAAATTACTCAGCCTCCAAAATTCAGATATATTCACATTCATTTTTATCTTTTTGTTATCTGAATAAGTTCAATAAATATATTCAAAAATTAGTATACAAATGTAAAAAATTATTTTCTCACATTAACAATTACATTCCAATAATGGTGACCCTCCATTACCCTTGTGATGGTAACCATGGAGCCATAGTAATAGTTGATGACCGCTCCTTGGTTTCTATATATGATCCTTATGATATTCCTATAGAATAAGGTAATTCACATAAAGATGGGAGAATATATGATGAATATGGGAGCACATTAAATGGAATAAAATAATGTAAAGGGGAGAAAATTAAAATATTGAGAATACCTGATGTAGGTGAGGGCGTATCAGATGGACCATCCAACATCATAGGACCTATGGATGGTCAGTTTGTATATTTAAATCATTTTCCCTTAAAATTACTACATCCAACAAGAATATAAAATATCTTAGAACATAATATAAAATATAAAACAAGAAAATTATTTGATAATGTTGTACATAGATTAATTAAATTCAAATATTCTAAATAAAAAAATAATTGATAAGTTAAAGGACATAACATACAATCAATTAATTCATAATTAACCATATTATTGTCATCATATATCAATAACATGATTTCATCATCTTCACCCTCCCTTGTAAGACCAACTATTTCAATATCATCATAGACATATAGTTCATTCTCTTGTTCTTGATGAGGTTCAATGTCACAAAACAATTCTCCGAATTCATCACAAATATCATGAAAGTATCTTGGTTTAACATGGGTTGAAACGCTCTATCCTTAATTAAATCCATAATACACATAATATATCATCTAAGCTTGTCAGAACAAAATATGTGGATCATTTTCTTTACACTCACCAATATCAATCAACCGAGATAAGTTAACATAAGTAAATTGTAAAAAAATATTTCCTAATTCTCTAATAAATACCAACCCACTTGTATTTCAATAACAAAAATGTAAATTATCTATGATAATTTAATTCATTAATGTCAATCAATGTCCCATAGTATCCCAAGTCTTCAAATTTTGTGAATATTCCACTATTCTATGTTTTCAGACCTTCTTCATGAAAAATTATATGAAATTTAAATACATTAATATTATAAGAATCGAATCTCCTACAATTATTCAAAGGTCCCCAAGAAAAATATTTCAAATCATCATGCAATCCAGCTCAATTATCAAAATTTTTGATCTACATGTAAAAATATAAAATATTATTTGTTAAATAAATATAATTATATCAATATTTTAGGAATATGAATTTTTCTATGATCTTACATGATGTGAAAATCAATCAATAATGTCTATGCATACAAATATTGTTATATATTCCATATTTCATACTTGAATTCAAAGTCATATATTTTCTTTCAATATAAATTCTTCAATGAAAGGATATGAAATATCGCAATTTAGTAGATAATATCTATGTGATTTTATAAACACTATTTGTGTTGATATGATTGATGATATTTTCCCAAATTTTTAACTCAACATTGGAAAGTTTTTCGAATTACTATATTATTGTTTTTTATTTTTTTATCATAAACTCATTCAACGCGATTGAATCAAGTGCCAATATCATTTAAATACCTTGAACAAAAGGTGATACATTCTTCTTCCATATAACCTTTTGTAATAGAGATTTTTGGTTGTTATCATTTTTTCACAAAATAATTTAAATGAAATAGATACCTAATGAAGTAACATAACATAGAATTAACCACATATGTAACATTTTTCAAAATTTTAATGTAGTGGTAGAAAAAGTAAAATGGAAATACCTTTTTAGGGGATATATCGATCGATATTTTTTCTTCCCTATTACTTTAACTTCCCTGATCAAATGAATTGTTAGATTAATCATCATAGTGAAAAACAATGGTGGAAATATCATCTCCAAATGATAAAGGGTCGAAAAAATTATTTCCCAAATTTTTTCAAAATCAATGTGGTTTGAAGTTTTCTCAAAAAGTTTTCAGAAAAGTATGCTCAACTCAATTACAAATATTGTTATTTTAATTGGTAATAATTTATAAAATGCTAAAGATAAATATTTAACCATAAAAATATGTGAGTTGTTGATTTTAAGTTTATATAACTTATGATGTTTTAAGTAAAAACATAATGAAATATTACTTCAATAGCCATTAGGTAGTTTCATATATTTCAGTATTCAGAGGAAAATATCTTTTTCTTTATTTTATAATGAAAGAATCACTATTGGATAATTCAAATTATCATGTACTCATAGATCATGATTCATATTCAGTTTTCTATGTCCTTAAGAGAATTAATATGGTCTTTTTATTTTAAATTATTTTTCAATATTATAAAAACCAAATTACCACATATATTTTATCAATATGAATATCATAAAGAATATGATATAAGATTTTATGTTTCTAATAAGGTAGTTAGAAAAGAAAACACTATGTTTATTCTATTGTTGATTACCAACTATATTAGATGAGTGTTTCAGATTCTTTCATAGGGGAACACCACCTCATGTGCCATTGTGTGATGGCAGGTATTGTTACCCCGCATTCATTCTTTCCAAAGGAAAATGGAATTCATCACTTTCATCAACAATGTATACTCCATGATCTAAATGGGATCATGGGATGTTAGTTTCTCCTTCCATGGATTAATCATTAGAACTCCTCAGCTAGTCCAATTCTACCTTATATATTAAGACATGTTCATGAAACTCATTTGCATTTCAATCTCTTTGTTGATACTGGTTAATTATGTTGCTTCTATCTGGAAATTACATGGGATCTTGATAGGGCAACGACATTCAGTCAGAAGAGTAGTCACGTTGGGAATCATTGGAATGTCTGGAGGCTAGGAACATTGGTCACTTGTATTATTCTTCATATAGGGAATCTATGGGTATGGAACCCAAGGCATCTAGTGTCAATCATGAGGTATCTTATGCTGAAGGTATATCTTCCAAGGATTTCAACTTGGGCATCCCATGTTTACCATGAGGTAGATGATGTCGTAGGTGCATATCTTCCATGGATTTCACCTCTTGCATACAATTTTCACTGTGAGTTGTAAGTATGTGTTGGGAAATTATTTTAACATATTTTCAGAGATGGATCAAACTGGTATATCCTTAGCAGGGAAAACCTGAAAGGTTTTCCGATGGATGGATCAGAATACCCAATAAAAGAGGATATAAGATGTGTTTCCCATAAAGGGAAGATATCATATTGTGAAGGTTGATAAGAACACCCTTGTAGGTGGATTCGGTAAGTACACCTCATAGGAATGGGGCACCAAGGTTTACTGTTGGATGGGATTGAACCTCAAATAGGTTCCCTATGTACCATGTTTAGGAGATAGGGATAAAAACCCAGGTAGTTTGATGGATAGTATGGGGATTAAACATGGAAGTTTACCTTTGTAAGAAGACTTCTATTGGTTGTATTGTATGGGTATTAGGCATGTGACATTCCCAGGTGCTTCTAGAAGCATTGATTTAGTGGATGGGGCTTACACATAGGTGATTCCTAGGTGGGTAGCATGATCTCAACGGAATGTGGCAGCCTGGGTAAAATCAGGATGGATGTGAATTGAGGGGATAGAGTGGATGGAGTTTTGGGTTTGGACCTCAAGTATTCTTCCTATGTATCCCATTTAATTGGGAATCAAAGCCCACATAGTTTAAAATAGGGTCATTGGGGCTTACACCTGAGTTGGAGGCTTGTGGAAGTGAAGAAAATGGATGGTCCTTACAAATGGGAGCTTCCATGAGGGGACATGATGTGATTGGGGATTATGAATGGGTTACACCTAGGGAACATGATTATGATTGGGGTTTACACCTTAAGGATGATGCCCATTGTATTCTACATATTTGGTCTTATGCATAGAATCATCCCCTAGAAATTGAGGTCGGGTCACATAGTCATTGCTAAACTCAAACCCACATGATTCATGATTGTTATTAGAAATAATAATAAGTAGCCGACCTAACAGTCATGTCATGAAAGATGAACCAATGACTGATGGTTTGGGGATTATGAATGGAATCTTCTTGAGGAGGATTTCATTCCATGTGAGGAGGATCTAATTCTGTGTGGGGAAGATCTCATTCCTTATCCATCATACACAGATCATCCTATCAAGGGAGTATGGAGAATATGAAAGGAATGTGACTAAAGTGAAATGGTAATCCCATGGTGATATCCTATGATATCCACACATGTGTAATCCTATGTGAATTTCATGGGATTAGACTACATTTTAACATCATGTGCAAAGAATGTTGGAGCTAGGTAGTTTTACATCATGTAATGCAGACATGGGGGACTCACTTTTTACCCTTTAGGATTAAATAATTGTCGCACAAGCACCCCTAGGTGGGACCTAGCTTTGGTAATTCTAGGGTGTAATGGTGTAGAGGTTTGGTCAGTCACAAGGTCCATGTTATCATCCCTATGCTGATAAGAAAAGGTAATTATCATACCTATTCTAAGAAGAGAAATATAGGGTAACACATGCACAAGGGGCATAGAAGATGACTTTTGAGGGACCATGAAGTCTCTATGTGCAAGCATATAGGTTTGCGTACAAGATGAATGTACAAGTTAAGTTTTCGTGAAATAGGGGCTTTGACATGGTTTTTTCACAAAAAGGCAATACATGGAGCATTAAATAGGTGGTGAGTGAAATACAGGGTACTATAGTGTAATTCCAGGCTTGTGCACAACTTTAGAGTGTTGTGCGCAAGGTCAAGGTTGTACAAAGGATGTCCGTATGCGGGCACATGACTTAGGATGAAAGAGGTTGGGAGATGATTACACAATTATGGGACCATTCAATAAAGTACATGTAGGGAAACTTTCATGAAATATATTTACCTTAATGATTCCATGATTTTTGTTATGTCATAGAAGATGGGTCTTACTCATAGTAGAGTGGTGGTTCAACTTCCAGAGGATCACCCTGAATAAGGGGGTGTCCTTAAAAAAATAGATGAGGCCATCAGTGATGGAACACAAGGATTTTATCATGGAAAAGTATTTCTACACAACTACACTAATTCAATGTGGAAAACAAGCATGCAACATTTGGTTTGGCATCGTATTAGGAGCACAAGAGTTTTCTACATGTCTTCGGGTCTTCGGTGAAACAAAAAAAATCTTGTGTACACCTGCATTATCCTTTTGTGTGGCCTACAAATAAGGGGACTGATAAAAATCACATTGGACACATAAGGATCTTTTTTTCAGATTTCAATCTTGCACACTCACCTAGAAACTTTTGTGTATCTTCCTCGGATTTCTCGTAAAGTTCAATGAAGTCAGATGGAACCTTCAATTTACCCTAATATGGTCATTTGCAGCTTCATGTGGAATTTGGAACCAACCCCCCCCCCCCCTTGGAATATGAGTTGAATGGGGACCAAAAGTTTGGGTTATGTGGTAAATTCCAATGAAAATGGTAGATCAAATGGGAGAGCACAAAACTCTATTGGGGACGCGTAAGGCCCTTACACATGTGTGAAAGACCCAGTCCACACCCATAAATAAGTTGGGGGATTTGTATGGTAACTTTAATTTCCACATGATATGCCTCTATTTCCCTTGTTCACATATTTTCAATACTTATGGATAGAAAACCATGCTTCAACTACTTCTTTCGCATAGTTCACATTTATTTTTCACATTTTCCTTTGCCAAAAAATAGCATTTTGGGAGTTTGTGGCCTGATTTTCCATGAAAACTCACATCTTTCACACTTTAATCCCAGTCTTGAATTCTATATCCATAGTGTTTTAAAACTCATATGAAATTGTTAATCCATAGTACATTTCTTATATTGAGTTCTTTGCTTCCATTCAAATAGCTAAGATGACCAGAAATCCTTAGACTCTTCAGGCCATGATGGTTGTATCAGAAAACCAGATACTTAAGGGCATCATGAAACAATTGCAGAAGGACTACCCTATAAGTAAATATCTCCCATTTTGTAACTTTGGAATTCTATAAGATGTTATCATTCCATATTTTGGAATTAACTCACCACAATCATGGTTCACACGTAAAGATGAGCTCCTACACTACAATGTCAATGTGAATGGCCACATTTTTAGGGAACACAGGTACATCACTGTTAATGTACTGAATGGGAAGTCTAAGATGATCATTGTGGATGATCCAAAGGTGGAAGGATTCCATTTCCACTATGCCAATACTTTCCAAAGAACCATGAGAGATAATAGAAATTTCTAACAGAAAGACCGAGACCTAAGTTCCAGTGGGAACTTTACCAATGATTTGGTGTGGGTGTACTGGGTGCACTTAACATGCTAGGAGTATGGTGTGGAACTGTGAAACAACATGTTGTATGAAGCGGTGGGGGAATCGTAGTTCCATTTCTTCCATCAACATAAGTTAGTTCTAGAGATCCTTAGTATATGGTGCCTTGAAATAAACACATTTCATCTCCATGATAGTGAGGTTGGAATCAACTTATGGGATATCCATTACATTTGAGGCATCACGTTGGATGGATTTCAGTATAATGACTTCCTACCACCATAGAATTAATGGGGGTAAAGTTAGAGGAATCCTGTCCTGATGCAACATATCCAGGAAACAGTGAAGGAGAAGATGAAAATCGCACCTAATTCCTTAAAGGATATTCTGTTCTAAGAAAGGTTCGACCTGTATCACAAAAAGGACCCAAAGGTAAGGATGTAGAGATTAGGTAAATAGTTTCTGATCGCATTGCATAAGGGGAAGGTAGGATCCTACTAATATATCCTAGAATAATTATATTACCAGAAGTTGGGGTACAACATGGTGGGGGGATGGGACATGCTCGTTCAATATATTGATTTCCCAGACACCTTTCTAAGTAGGTGGTTGCTACTAATAAGGGACACAATGATGGGAATCCACCCTGGAACACTGGTGATGGCGGTGATTCCAACAGTTATAAATAGGGTTAACCAGGGAGTACCCATACTAGCAAGACTCTACAGCATATTGGGTCGTGTTGCAAGGGGAAACACACCTATGAGGATTTGTGGACCGTTTCAATTTCTGTAAGGTTGTATTTCAGTTCACCTTGGGGGTTATGAGTTCTTGAATTTCATTTTTCCTCCGAATTCTAATATATGTCCATCATTCTTGAATATAACCAAGGTCTCTCCAAAGACACTCAATGATGTTGGTGTCATTGTTCAAATTGGAAACCACAAAAACTTCAACTTACACCCATTTTGACTCTGGTTGGCCCAATGGTGGAAAAAATGAAAGGTTCATAGGGGTAAAAGGATTTACTTTAATGATTTAGGGGTGGAGTGATGGTGGTTCAGATCAATGATAAAGTCTTCTGTGATCTATACATGTCATCTATATTCGTTAGGTAGTTAGGATTCCTTCAATAGGTGGAAAATATAGTTTAAATGGGGGACCATAAATAATGAAACCCATGTATACTTCAACAAATATGGTGCATGTTGGAAATTGTGAGCTCCTGCGAAACCATCGTGTTGCTACCGAACAAGTTGATGTTGGTTTGTTGATGAAATATACCAACTATTGGGTAGTAACATATCCAGTAGAAATACTATGGAAGCAAATTTAGGTGATAGAAATAATGAGTGTGGATCCAAAGCAGCATGGAGGAATATGGGATACTCCCTAAGAGGAAATCCAGGCATCTTGAGTGAATATAGTGGGAACTGTAGTGGTAGGGAGGTCACAGTGTGCAGTTGCACCCCCCCCACCTCCTAGAGGGGTGTGGTTTAAAAAGCGACCCTAGGAGCCAAAAAATGAGGATCCTGGGAAGAAGTTGTGGTACCTTCTTCAAACATCTCCCAATTATTTCTTCCATTCCATTTGGTCTTCTGTGAGGACACTACTATAATCAATGTTACTAGAGGACTTATGGTGGAAGATTAAGTGGGATGGGATCAAGTTTCCATAATTCAGGTGAAATTCTGTTGTAGAGAAGGTGGAATTACATCAGAGACATTCATACCTAATAGACATGGATGTTTATGAATTCCAACGGTGATAGTATGAATCACCCCCCATTTTGGTAAAGGTGATTCTTGATCAAGAGTTGCATCAAGAGGGAATGAAACCCAAGGAAGAAACCAATGAAGAATAGGAATAAGAGGAGATTGGTGATGGGGAATCCTAGGGGGGTTACTACTCTACAACGGAGTCCTTGTGAATGCAGTGAGATCTCAGGCTCTGAATAAGACCTGATAGAGTACCACAATGTAAACCCAAATTCACTAACATCTGTTTTTGATCTTTCCCTTTCACTATTATGGTTCACTAATAGAATAGTTTCTTGAGTAAGAGAACCTCGATACTATGCAAGGGGCTCCCACTTCCATGGGTTAAGATGTACCAACAGATGCGGAGTGAATTCTGTGGCATGTGCCTAAGGCTGAAGCAAAAAGTGGTGGGTTGGATGAGGAGGTTGGGGAAGCAACCTCAGAACCTGGGGTCTTTATTATCATCTATGGGGGTCATGACCTAGAATCCCCATGGTGGATCCCACTATTAGCAATGAGGCATGAATGAGATAGATTGTCATCAATATTAATCCTCCCTAAGGTAAGAGTATATTTCAATTCATTTAGCAATAATCATATTTTCATATAACTTTAGCATCAACTCATTTTCCAATTCCATGCAGATTATACTAAAATGACATAAGGAGAACTAGTGTAGATCATTGAAATATCCAGTGTGGAAGGGTCTCCTATGGTGGAAGTTGCCTCTGTGACTCAGGAACTTGACATGGCAGCTCTTAGCTCCTATAATTCCCTACTTTCAAAAAGTCATACCGATCATTTGTGGATCAGATTGAATAAGGTGATTTCAGTCCATGAAGTTCTTGGAAGATTGCAAGACACGCAATTGGATGTGCCTGGGGAATCTGTGGGATCCCTTTTGATGGTCGCTCCTATTCATGAGGAGCTGATTATCCAATCTGATCATGACTTATCCCCAAATAAGTAGGCATGTGTTTCTATGATTGATTCTAAAGGTGGGGGAAAACTCGATCCTGGAGGGGGTGAGGCTATCGAAGAAGAATCAAATTCAGGTGTTTGTCCCTATGACCTTGATACCAGTCCATCTGAGAGGATGTCGGAGGAGAACCATGATACTGTACTCATTACTTATTTTTCAAAGTATAAGCCTAATTATCTTGAACAGTTAGATGACTCTGATCCTGATGCGGCTAAAGATAATCACATTATCCATTGAAAATCTTGTAAATACATTCAATGATTCATTGATCAGACTCTGGAATCATAGTTGGTGGGTCAGAAGGGGTCTCTTCATAATTGGTTTTGCAATCTATTCACTAGGGGGATAGATTATCAAGGTCTTCACATGCTAATATGTGATTATATCACCAAAAATATATAAGAAGGGATCCAGAATCTAGATGTCTCCTGGCTCTAGGATATGTAAAACAAAATGATCAATCATCAAGAATTCAGCATGGAGTCACATCATTTGTAGGAGCAAGCAGTAAATTATTCCACCTTCCTTAATACTCAATCAGATACCATCGTCAAATTGAGGTCTCAACTAGAGGAGGGCGAGAGCCAAATGAAGTAGGTAACTACTCAAATTTCCAATCTGTAGGTTGACTGGGGCTGGTCATAGACAACATTGGAAGAACTTATCCGTCAATTAGTGATGGGGAAGCTGATATTGGGAGGAGGTAGCAAGTCGTGGAGGCCACTCACCAGAGGTTGGAAGAGTTAAAGTGGTCGATCATCAAAGTATAGCCAGAGGGGCTATTTTTATATGACTTAAGATAGGCTCTAATATTTAGTTGAACCTTGTTATGCCTTGACTCATTTGTTTGATTTTGAAACTTATGTGTTCATCGATACATTTCTTTTCTTGAATTAAATATCTCACTTCAATCATATTTGTTAGAAAACTAATGGTTGATATCTAAGCTCATGTGGGTCATGTCGGGTGTGAGAAACAAGGGATGACCACATAATTGTTCCTTGTCTACGAGATTGTTAGATAACCATTGACCGCTCGAGGTTTGTTATTGTTGATTGACCTCCAAGAGTGTTCGATCAGAGAGAGACAGTGGCAAGAGGATAAGGTTGCATGAACCACCAACTTTATTCCCAAATGTGCACTGGTGCACGAACAGGATAATGCTAGGGGTATTGGATTCAACTTGAACAAAGGGGAATGGGGAGTGTGAATCACAATACCCAATATATAGAACATAAAGAGAGTGGAATGATGATATATTCCAACTAACCATGTTCAAAACACATCATCCATACCATTATCCTGAAATGGGGAAAAATAAATGAGGGTCTTCAACTAACCATGTTTGAAACATGGAAGTTGTCTCGAAATTTCATCCAAAATCTTCAAGAACGTTGGCATGGGGTTGTAGGTGATCCAAAAATGGCACGGGGACATGATGTTAGGGGGTCCTTTAAAACATGGGAGATGATGAGGATCCAAATAAGGGGAACACAAAGTATGAAATTTGAGTGATGGAATGTTTGAATGGATTACAACACTCTTTGAATTATTCCACTAGGGATTAGAAAACATTTTTGTAAGCATGTTGGTCTGAAAAATATCAATCCCATCTTACAGGGGTGTGTCATCTCAGAAGTTGAGCAACAATCGAAGAAGTGAACCACATGGAAGGTGACCATTATTGGGGAATGACCCCTCAGGCGAGGTCCTGACACATTTTGTGGTTTTAAATCATGAAACTGAGGATGATAAACATGAAACTTAACATCATATAGTGAGGATGACCCATGGTATAGTTTAACATTGTCTAATAAAGATTCATATCTTTTCCTAATGTCTTATGATTGGTACACAGCACATAGTTTAGGGTCATACTTCTTGGACTCAGACAAAAATTTTAAATTCATGTTTCATGGACTATAGAAATGTCTATTCCTGGTATATTTGTGTGGCATGAAGAAAATAAACCGAATGCGAATGATTCAAAAGAGGCATGTGTACCACACAAGTATTTGTAAAAAACTTTATGTTAATGATAATGAGGACCAAGATCCCCATGCCACACCACACATCCCTAAAGGGGGACATATTCTGTTTAAATTCATTCATATACATAGAATTCTACTTTAAGTTTCTAGAGTTTTGGACCAAAGGAAATTAGGCTTCCCAAAATGGGAATATGTGGGACAGTGGAGTGACAACCCCAATGTGAATGAGGCCTTAAGAGGCCTATTTTCACACCACATTCTCCAATGAAGCTTTTAGTTTAAGGTCATGTAGTTTAGACCAAGAATCCCTTGTGTGGAATGACAACATCGGTACCCACCCTTCCATAACTCCTAATCCCACATGATCCATGATTGATGAGGGAAACAAGGAATGGTATAGTGGGTATACCTGACATGTGGAAGTACAAATAAGGGGTGATACCAAGGGTGGAATTCCACCATGACATAGGAGGGTGGAAGCGAGGTAAGTTGAGAATATAAAGGTATTACTAATGGGGCAACTAGTGAGTAGGGTTCGACTGTTGACCATGTTTTAAACACAAGAACCACAACCCTATCATCCAAGAATGTAAAGATAAATGCAGGATAAACCATTGACCAATTTCAAAAAAAAAGAGTTGTTGTTTTCTTCCAAATATCCATTAGAGAGTTTTCCTAGAAAAAAATGTGATAAAAATGAAATGAGACCATCCCCATTTGGTGGGACATATGGGTTTGAAAGGTTATGGGAATCCAAATTGAGAAAGACTCTAAGTGTGGAATGATTGTATCATAGTGTGAGATTCAAACTTAGGTGTTTCAAATAGTTTAAAGTCATATTTCACAGAAAATGGAAAACATTTTAGATTCATATTGCTTGGACTATAAGATCTCAGTTTATGGTCATGGAGTTTGGACCAAAGGGGAAGTCAGTTTAATGTCGTGACACATGGAATGCATGAAAACATTCACTCTAAGGTTATATATATGACACGAAAGAGTTAAAAGTCGATATAAAAGGAGTAAAGGAGGCTCAAGTGCCACATATGAACCTTAATACATAACTTTATAGAGTTTAAGATCATGATGATCAGACTATAACCAAGGCCAAGAGGCCAAAAGGTATATAGACTTATGACTATACCCATAAGAAAAATGTTCAAGCATCGAAATATATCCCATAAGGATTTTAATCATGCCACATAGAGTTTTGTAACATAGTGTGATGAAATACCATCAATAGTGGGAGAAATCCTCTCTCGTGAGGAAACTTGGGCATCCCACGATTATCATGAGGCATCCTTAAATTTTCAGGGTAGAATCGTAGTTTAAAGTCATTTTGAGGATGTTTTATCTTATTTTAATGTCTTACATTTAGGACCTAGATGGGGGAACATTTCAAATGGGAATGTGTGGTGTGTTGTCATGAAAAAAACTGTGTGATGAAGACTAAGGAGGTGCAACACTACACGACACACCTTGTAGAAAATCCTGCATACATTTTAATGTCTTGATGCTAAGACTTGGTGTGGAAAATTTAGGGTCATGTTCCATGGACCATCAACTCTTAGTTTAAGGTCGTAGAGTGTGAATCATGGGATGGGCACTAAAAATGGGATTTTTTTTAATGTTATGTCGTAAAAACATCAACATGAATGAGGACTAAGGAATATAACACCAAATATGAATCCCTGAGGAGGCTTTTGTATTGTTTAGAGTCATGAATCTTGGACTAAGATGATGATTAGGGGTCAAATGTTTATCAAATTTTTGTTTTGGACTAGTGATGAGAAGTCCAATCATCGCTATATATCCCATAAGGATGTTAATAAAGCTAAATATAGTTCTGGAACACATCTCCCTGCATAGGTCTGATTCATACACATATAGGGGGATTTTTTTCATTGTTGGTTATTTTTTTGGGTAGATGGACTGAGATGTAAAAACCCAGGTGTCACTAAATATCTCTTAAGGATGGGAATCAAGTCATATGTAGTTCTTGAACATAGCATGGTGGATTAAAATTCCAAGGGTTATGTACTCTTAGGCATGAATTTGATGGTGTTGTTCAGTTTATTGTCATATGGCTAGGATGATGGTTGTTATGCAGTTTAATGTCATGCAACTTGGACATAGTTGCTATATACTTCACCATTGTATGACTAAGATAATAACATATCATTTTAATTTCATGTTTTATGGATTATGGATATAAATCATTCCAAGGGGGGTGTGCATGGTGTGGAAGTTATAACCTAACAGGAATAAGGTCGAAGGAATACCAGTTCCACACCACACGCTCCCAAGGAAGTCTTGCACACATTTTAAATTCATGATGGCCAGAATTAAACTTTTAGTTTAAGGTACTAGAGTTTATACTAGGTTCCCAATTTAATTTCATGTGCCTGGAACACTAGAATTTTGTAGTTTAAATTTGTACAACATGGGATTTGGGTGTTGAAAATATTTTAAGGTCATAATTCTAGGACCTTTTGTAGACAGTTTATGGTCATGTCTCCTAGAACGCAAGCTCCTTATATAACATCATAGAGTTTGAAACATGGAAAAAGGGGATTCAGGCGGATGTTTGTAGTGTGGTGTTATGGAAAACTTGACATGAATGAGGGACAAGAAGACCCATACCACACAACATAGTCTATAAATAATCCCACATATTGTTTTATGTCGTAATGCTTAGACTAGGGCTATGCAGTTTAAATTTGTAAAACTCAGACTATAGAATCACAATTTAATGTATTGTTGTGGGGATATAGAGTAGCTCCTTATGTGAAGTATTTCTTGAGGATCTTGGCATTAGTCATATGAGTGATTCTCTATCAATCCATAGTGATCGAAGAGTATAAACCCTTGGGATAGACCTTATGAATGTTGTAAGGTCCTTCCCATTTAGGCTCCAACTTTGGTGTCTTTCTAACAGGTATCATTAGCATCTAGGGAGCCATCACTGTATCAACCTAGAGGAAGTATAGGTGATAAAAAATTTCTTGTTGAATTCTTTTTTTATCCTGTTCGGGTGCCTCTGTAGATTTTTCAAGGCCTAGAGACTATTCTCTTCGAGAGATTCAAACTCAGCTAACATAATTATATCATTCTTTTGGGAATATTCTAGTCATAGATAGCTATTTAGAGTGATGGAAACCAATTACCGTTGGGAAATACAACCATTGTTTCATACACTAGGGAATATTGAGTCACCTTGGTGGAATTTTGGGCCGTTGTCTGATCAGCCCAAATAGTGTTGGGGATCCTATCCAGCCAAATTTTCTGGTTCATACCCACCATCTTCTATAGAATTTTATAGAGGGATTCTTTTTTGAACACCTCTATCTTTCCATTTTACTATTCATGGAAGTGAGAAGTATAGTTGGACTGGATGTTATACATAGTGTACAACATCTTCAAATCAGTTGCTCAGAATTTGGTGTCATTGTCGATGAGAATAGTGTGAGGGACTCAAAAATGATGTATGATATTGGAGCTCAAAAATTCAACAATTTATTGGTCCTTTAGTTCTTTAAGAGGAATAACTTCTACCCACATAGAGAAGAAATTCACCACAGTCAGAATAAAATTGCATTGGTGAGCTATCGTTGGTAGATATGGTCCCACAACATCAAGTCATCAGAATGTAAAGGGCCGAGAATACTTGGTTGTATAAAGGGATTATAATAATAAGTGCACAAATTTAGCATAAATCTAACATGAATGGAACCTCTTGGAGAACTCAATATAGTCATGGAACATGGTGGGTCAGAAGTATCCTAGCTTGCGAATCTTGTGGGAGAGACTCAACCTTTCATGAGGAGCACCATAGGACCTGACCTGAACTTCTTGTATAACCTAAGGAATCTCATCTTATTGAATGAAACAGAGAATAATTACATAAAAACCAAATCTGTATAGGGTTTGTTCAAGGTTTGATCCACTTTTAAGGGTGAACTATGTTGTATGCTAATGGATTCTCATTTTTCACCTCTGTCAGAAGGGAGAGCTCCATAATTAAGAAACTCAACAAAAGGGGTTTTCCAATAAGAGATATCTTCAGCTGAATAGGGATCTAGAAGTCCTTATGTGGAAGCATCAATGGTAAAGTGGTTTACCTAATGGTTATCATCTCCATTAGAGGTGATATGAGATATGACTTGCTGATGTTCCACATGGATGAATAGGTCATCCTAGGCAGGCTCTACAAGAGAGGTGGTGAGAATATAAAAGGCATTAGCTTGACCATTCTGTGACTTGTGAACCTGAGTCACTCCCATTTATAATGGAACTGGGCCATCAGTTGGAGAGTGCACACTAAAAGGGTCAAAATTTTGGGCTTCCTGATGTTATGATCACCATTTATTTGTTTCATGACAAACTTGTAGTCTCCCTTCACATGCATGAGGGGAAAATTAATCATGAGGTCTATCTCAAGACCAGTAATAAGTGCCTAATACTCTACCTCATTATTGATGCAACCTTCTTGCATGAGGAATAGGTAGGGTAGGACATCTTGTGTCGGGGTGATGAAATCAATCCCTAAGTCTACCCTATTGAGCTTGTGTTCATTGATCCTCCATCTTGTTAGGATATGGGAGGAAAAATGGAAAGTAATATTCTAGAAAATCATGGATTGGTCCCCTAAAATGATGGCATCATCTAGGAAATCAACATCTAGAGTCACTTATTTAGGGGATGGATGGGTGGCTAGAAATTCTCCCAATGCTTGACCTTTAATGTGTTTATATGAAATGAACATGATGTAAAACTATTGAAGGATCACTTCCTAGTGTGCTAGTCGGCCTATCAATATTTCTTGATTCAGGATATACATTAGCATATCCACATGAGACACCAGTTGTATCACATGATTTTGTAGATAATGGCGCAACCTATGCACTATAAATCTTTTATGAGGTAGCTCTTCTCAATAAGAGAATACCTAGACTCAGTGTCGAGGAACATGCAATTGAGTTACTATAAACTATTCTATATCCCTTTTTTGCTGAGAAATTAATGAAATTGGGGATCATTACAGGTAAGACACATAGAGGACCAGAGACTTTGGTGAGATGGGTGGCATCAGAACCATAGGTTGTAGTAGGTTCTGCTTTATTTCCTCAAATGTGATCTGGCACTCTTCATCCCATTAGTAAATGATGCCTTTCTTCATGATCCTAGAAATGGTCTTACACTTTCTAGCCAAATTTGTGATGAATATTCATATGTACGCAAAGTGGCTTTGATGAAATTAGTGCTCTTGAAGTTTTATCGAAGGTTTTATCTTGATGATGGATTTAATCTTATATTGATTGATTTTGATGCATCTATATATAAGGATGAAAATGAAAAATTCCCCAAAGGTAACATGGAAGGTACACTTCAATGGGTTCATCTTCAGATGTTAGGAGAGGAGGAAGCCAAACATGTTCATGATCTCTTTGAGAAAGTCCTAACATAGGTATTATTTGACCACCAAGTTATCCATGTAACATTACACTAGCATCACAAGAATTTTTATGAAGATGTGGTGCATGGGTCACTGATAATTACCCTACATTCCTCATACTGAATGGAATTACATGATAACAGAAAATACCTTATGATTCTCTAATGGTGGTATAATCCTCATATTTCTAGGCTATCTATATCTAGTTGTATCTAGAGTATCCATCTATGATGGAGAGTTCATGGAACCTAGTTTTGGAAATGATCAACATATCCATCATAGGAAGGGGGAAATCATTCTCTAGATAGTGATGGTTGATATTTAGAAAGTCAATACATACTCTAATTTTGATGTTCTTCTTCCTTAATGGAATGATGTTGGATGGACACTTGGGGTACTGAACTTCCTTGAAGAATCTTGATTTGATAATCTTGTCATTTTCAGCCTCGACCATTGAAACACGTGAAGGGTTCATTTTTCTATGCGGATACTTGAACCCACAATGACTCACCGAAAGACCAAGATAGTGGAAAGTGACCTGAGGGTCCAAACCAAGAATCTCATCATAGATCCAAGAAAACACATCATGGTTATTCTTTAGGAAACCCATGTACTACTACTATTCTACTAAGGGCATGGTTGTGCTAATCAACGTCAGCCTAAGATCTATCTCAATACCAAGATTTAGTTGAACCAATACATCAACAGTGATGGAAACACCCTCTTCAAATGAAGGAGGGGTGTCTTCCAAATCCTCTTCACTATCTAAATTAGGGGGAATATGGGAAGGAGATGGTTCTTCTAGACCAACTAATTCTACTGTAACATTGGTGCCTGCTTGGGAAGATGTGGAATCTCTGCTAGGGGATTCTTGCTCTGCTAAATCCATGGAGATAATGGCATTCATGCCAATTCCATCAGGCCTTTGACTACAGGGTCCAAGATTGATATCAAAGAAATGGTGCTGAGTCTGCTTGTGTCGATTCAACTCAGCTCGATAGAACAAGTGATTATGACGCACATTTGTAGCCATTGGGTGAACATCTCAATACCTAATAGTAGTGGGGGTTTTAGTATCACCTGATCATATCCCACGTAAGAGTATGATGTAATATTCTAGGGTACTTTGTACTTAGGGACACAACACCATTTTCTCCTAGAAATGATGAATTAATTCCCAAAGTCCGGTGTCATGGACTCTAATAAGTGAATCAGGGGGACAAATGTGTCATCCAAATCCATCCACGAGCTAGACACAATAGTGGTGTTCTTGACATCATTGGTCTGAAAATAATTTTCCTTTCTCTAGTAATATAATAAATCCATATAGACGGATTTACAAGAGTATAAGGGGGGAACATCACCTTGAAGCATGCCTACTCGACTGTTGACGGAGTACATGAGTCATTTATGATATGAGGAGGGAACTATTGCATGCAAATAGATCTAGGGCCTAACCATAAAAGTGTTGTAAGTGGTGTCCTATAAGACAAAAAATAATTCGGTATTTTCTACTAAACTACCAAATAGGGTCTCCAAACAAATCATTCCACATGGTCTCTCTCAGTCCTTTCATAAACCTGAATCTTCTAGTCAGAGGGACTTAAATATTTTTCAGTCTTTCTTATCCTGTGGAGTGTCCCGATCAGAATGATATTGATCCCAGAACCTTTGTCTACTATAAAATAATGGAACTCTATGTCATTGAATTGGATGGTGATATAAAATAGGTAGATGTTCCCTTGCATGAGGGTGCCCTCATCTTCTCTAGAGAATGAGATGATGTCTTGGATTTTTTTTTATTCAAATTCCTCTGTATATAAGGTCTCTACAGATGCTACCTCTATTTCAAACTAGAGGGGGATCCTTAGGGATTCTATGAGGGATTCACAAATTTCTTCCGATAGGAAGACGGGCTCAAGGATAGAGAGATTTTTAGGAATTTTAGCAAGGTGCTTCAGCACAACAAACTTCCATTTTTGGCGCACATTTCTTCCCCCATGGGTTGATCTTTGGAAGGAGGCATGACAAGCACCGCTGGCTAAACCATTGGATTTGGACTATTGCTATAAATATCCTACTACCCACAAGGTAACTCCCCGAGAACCACTACAAGATTATTTTTGGCTATCTCGAGCCTGTATTTTTCTAGACATGACTGGTCAGGGTATAGTCTCATCTGTTATACCTAGTCGATTATCATGGTCAGCAGTGGTAGTGAGTCTGACCGAACGAGATTGAAGGACTTTTCCTATTGAGCTCTATGAAACTCCTATTGTATGGTCTCAGTTTCATACACAACCTAGCATGAAGAACTAGACTAATAATTCTAGTGATGTGTATTCCCTCATATTATTAATTTATGACATCGTTTGGGAGAATTATAAGATCTTTCCAAATGTTCCTCATCATCGAATAACATTTAGGGTTCCACAAGTTCAACATTTTTCAAAGAGATGTACTCAGAGCTATCCTCAGATGAGTCTTCCAATGCTAGGAAGACCCTACGTGTAATTCCCATCTCTGGAGGAATGAAATCACTATCTGCATGGGGAGGATTTGGCACCGATGGGTTACTTTTGTTTCCCTTGTTTCATTAGCTCCTACTCCTCTGAGATGTGGATTTATATGATGAAGATGTGGAGGTGTAGGCCAAAGAGGGTTCGATAACTTTATGAGATTCAGGTCAGCCTAAGTTGGAATAGATGATTCCATGGGTGTGAGAAACTGTCCTTCGATCCAAGCAGTCATTATACTTCTAAGTCCCACAATTGGAAACCTATTTCCATTCACTATAACCCTTGTTGTCACTTTCATGATCGGCGAAGATGTGTGCCACCTATATCGGTATGTGGACCAACTTTACCAAACCGTTATCCACTTGGTCCTAGAGACAATAATTGAACACATATAATTTCTTTATGGTATATCCAAGGATTCTGTGGTAAGGGAAGTGTTCAGGGAGATTGGTAAGCTCAGCCTCATAGGGTTTCTTGAACTTTGGAATCTTTAGAACCCTTGTTAAAAGGAACTGTGGAAGTAACTGAGGAACTATTCTTTTTTAAATGTGTAGGTATGGTTTCTATTGTCTGGGAAGGTAGATCAGAAGATTTACCCTAACTAGGGGCTAGAGCCTGATGAGGGGTCAGAGCCGCATTATCTCGCCTAGGTGGAGGTGCTTAAAGAGGATGTGTCAGCTAATTCAGCACTGAGTGTGGATAATCTTGATGAGTTTACTACACTTAGTGAGGCTATTCATGGTGAGGCTCTATTGTAAACAAATCTAGGGGATATAGGGGCCACACTTTCACCATGACAGTGGTTTCTACCTTGGAATCTCTTCTTGTAGGAGCTAGAGGAGGAATGGACATGACTACTTAGATATCTACATGGATTCCTCTAGGTGCTAATCCTTATTAGAGAGATATTAAAACCGACATAGGAATTTTTAAGTGACGAGGGTGGAAAATATTTTATTCTTGATGTTCCCCGTGCACATCATCAGCATCTTCTCTTGATTCAGTTTCATGTCATGTGAGTAAGTGAGGCCTTTACATCTAGAGGAAAATTATATGACATGCTCATATAGAAATTTATTACACATAACTATGTCATTAATACTTTTCCTGTGTGTGATGGAGATGAACTGGTAGAAAAATTATTTGTGAAGGTCTTCCCTACTGGTGATGGACACAATGGGTAACCGGTTGTGCCAGAAAAAAGTGTGTATTATAAATGATTGAATGAATCATCAGAGCTTGGAGGCCTCCTGATGCTCTGGGGTCCCCAACATGGGTCTACACCATGAGATAGAGTGGATCAGATGTTGTAGTGGATCTCCCATCCCATTGAAGGGGGTGATATTATGATTATCAATGTTTGGGGGTGCTCTCATTTTGTCCAACCAAGATGGATATGGATTTCCGTCATGTGCGATGGCCATTTGTAACGTTTCCAGGGATTCGAGGTGGGAGATGAGATCAGCCATGTCATCTTCGTGGGGGTTCCTATTGTAATGAGGATTCCTGACCACCAATGTGTTGACCATCTCATCAACCCTATAATCAGGATCAGAAGCTAATCTCACGGCATGTGGATAAACTTGATATGGATTATGAGGAAGTTTCTCACACTTCTCAGGAAGATTTGGAAATGTATACTATGTTTGTGTTCCATAAACTCTATCCTATGCTCTATTGGGATACGCAGGATCATAGATCTCAAATAAGGGTAACTGGACGAGAAGGAACTATTGCTTCCCCTATAGCTTCAATGGAGGAGGGATATAATCCTACAAAGAAGTGCCATAATCTGAGTGCTTCTCGACAAGGATCTCATCAATAATAATAATAATCTATGAGATATGTTGTTGTAATGTGATGGTAGTGGATATACCTCTATCTTCTGCATTAAATCTGATAGATCTAAGTGGTTGAGAGTTCCCTTGACCATATTGAGATTCTGACCATCCGTTAATGATGCAAAGGGATCACCAAGGCTAAGTGTCTGTCTTTGAATGAAATTGAGAACGCATGTATGAGGGTCTACCTGATACTATGCTACCCCATTAGGTGGGTTCTCTCCGTCAGATCACATGTTAGTGTACCCATCCTTAGGTAATGAGAGATCATCCATATTCACCATGACAACACCCAAGGGTGTATCCTCAATATCACATGGTTAATAAGTTGTCACAAGATTGGGCTAAAGTGGAGAGTATCATACTACCTGAAACCTAGATCTGAATGTGCGGAGATGCCTCATCAATGATTTTTTAAAGAATTGTAAAGATTTGGAAGCATCTTTCTTAAAGGTTCTAGTGATATCCAAGTGACATAGGATGCAAAAACACTAGGATTTATTCAAACACAACTATTCAAAATTGATGATCGATATCATCAAAGTGCTCTTGATTCCTTGGATAGACCAACTAATGGTCACAAACATGAAAATGAATCAACCAAATAATTTGTTGAGAGAACATGACCTAGTCTTGTGTAAGAGACTCTAGAATGTAAAATTTAGGGACCACATTCTTCTAGAACAGCACAAACATCTAGTCAGTGGCTAAAGTATCCCATGGGCTTCCCTATTCAGAAGTGGGGCCTGGATCTTGATTGGTTCAAGCTTCAATCGATGTTGTAAAAGTAACTGGTGATGGAATGAATTTGGATCATTGTGGTGGTGAACTAGTGGGTGGAGGGACTGCTGCATGAGCTGACTATTCACTATACGCTAGGTTTTCCATCAGGTGTGGTTAAAACTGCATCATTGCATCCCTTCAGGGCTAGGTTCTCGCCATTACCTCATGTTCGGGGGCAGTAGTAGTAATCTGTGATTCTACCATATGTTTTTCATCTATCATACTCTAGAATAACTCTCCATGGTCTTAGTTGTAGGTAGAGAATGACATTAGAGATAAAAAGGATGATTGTACCTTGTGACCCAACAAGAGATCAAAATATTCCTCCACCTATATGTACCTATTAAGGGATTCGGGAATTTTTTGGATCTCACCTTTCAGGAAGGAGAACTTCACCCATCAGGATCCTACCCCATACACTGATGTAGCTGATTGGGGTGAAAGCTCCATCATTGAATCATATACTACTTTGGAGTCAAAAAAAGTGAATGGGATTGACAACAACTTGGTGCTTCCCACAGTTATGACTTCAGAGTTGATGATTCTCCCTTCTTCCCCAGGATGACTCTTCGGGGCATGTAAGTTCTTCAACATGGGGAGGATCTCCAGGCTGATGGGTGATATCATAGAGTAGACCTCTTCTTTGATTGGTTGTGATACATGGAGGTCCTTCATATCAGTTGATGTTGGTGTAGGTAGGATCTCTTATTTGACAACCGATGGAGTGGATATGATCTCCACTCTGGTGGGTTGAAGTGTGAGGAGGTCCATTTCACTTATCAAAATGGACACAGGGAGGACCTCCATGTGGGATGTCGAATGTGCGGGGAGGGCCTCAGTTTTGGATGATGTTGGGAACATGGGGAGGGACCCCTTGTTTATTGTCTAAGTAGTGGTTATGAACTACACTCTAGGAGGATATGGAATGGTAAAGACCTTTTTACTAATAATTGGTGAAGTAGGGAGGACCTCCACCTTGTTCGATGTTGGAGCGGGGAGGGCCTTCGCTTGACTTGGGAACAGTGCAAGGATGACCTTCGTGCTGGTGGTATGTGACACATAGATGACCTCCTCATTGACAACCATGAGTATGGGGATGGTATTCGCACTGGATATTAATGAAGTATAGAGAAGATCCACTTTGACAAATGTTGGGAACATGGGGTGGGCCTCCATGTTGGCCATGGGAGTGTGGAAGGCCTTTGATTTGGTTGGAGATAATACAAGGAGGACCTCCGTACAGGATCTCATTATCATAGACTAGTCTGTAATTACTGCTGACAATTACAAAGGCTGATAGAGTCAACCCAACCTACCTATGGGGTGGTTGGGGCCTCGATCCCAACCAGGCATTGACGGGTCCCTACTATATAGTGGTAGGGACCTATAAAATTTTAATGGGGTGTCAGGAGCCATGGGAGTTGTGGAAGATAATTACCCTTATCAAGAATCTTCTTGAGTATGTGCCTGATGTTGGCATCGATATGTTCAGACTAGGGATGGTAGATCGAGGGTGTAGTCCACCTATTCCTCATCCTAGAGGATTATTCGTTGCTGGTACTGACGATTCCTGGTGGGAGACCTCTTGGGTGACTCTTGGGTGGTAGTCATTTTTAGGATGACTCGGGTGTCCCCTACCTCCTCGGTGTAGGGGAGAGAGCCCTATTATCTCTTTGAAGAGAGTGTTGTAAAGATGTTCCTCATTTTAGTGGGAATCACTGGCTCCCTATGCAAAAAATGGGGGTGGAGGTGTCAGTGAGGATAAAAAGCCTCTAGGTCTTGGTTATCCATATACCTCATGGGAATGATTCCCTCATACTCATACCATCATATGAGGGTGTTAATCACACTCCGTTGAATGGTCTATAAGGGTGATATGGGTCATGGGATCCCGATAGATGATATAATAGCGTCCATCATGGAGGATGTGGGGTTATGATGGATTTATGTATTAACAATTCTCCTACCCCTAGGTTGGAAAGCATTGGGTTGTTGTTATCCTATAGATTGGGTCCTATAAATACATAAGAATTATCCATCTGCATGGATACTAAGAAAGAAATTCCCAATGACCCAGCATTATCCAATCTTCCATAGTTAGAGAGAGAGATCCATTCTAATGATGTCATTGATTCGAATTTTCAACGTTTAACTACCCTAATTTTTGGTGAGTTCCACACCGGGCCCACTGTTTCCTTAATGGGACCTAGCACCAGATATCTTGATTTGGTGACATGATAATTTGTTTGTGCCTCGAATACTACTTTTCCTCGTGTTGAGGAGAAGAGATTCATGTGAGGTTCACCATTTCTATTTCTAACTCTTTCTTAGGGGTGCACCACCTCACATGTCATTGTTTGCTGGTGTGCATTATTACCCCACATTCCCACTTTCCAAAGGTGGGTGGAATTCATCACTTTAATCAGTAATGTATGGTCCTTTATTAAAACATGATGATGGGAAGTCGGTTCCTCCTTAGATTAATTCCTCCTTGGAACTCATCACCTGGTCAATGTCTCCCTCATAGATTAAGACATGTTCATGAAACTCATTCCTAGTTCCCTCTCTTTATGGACACCAGTTAATTACGTTGATCCTATCGAGACATTCCAAGGGGTCTTGATAGGGAATCGACCATCGTTCAAGATAGTAGCCACATTGGGAATCACTGTGATTTCTAGACACTAGGAGCATTGGTCAACTTTATTCTTCCTCATAGGAGGGAATCTATGGGTGCGGAACCCAAGGAATCTTTTGTTGATCACGAGGTTTCTTAAGCCAAAGGTATGTCTTCCAAGGATTTCACATTAGACATACCATGTTTACCATGAGGTAGATGAAGTTGTAGGCACATATCTTCCATAGATTTCACCTTATTCATCACATGTTCATCATGAGGTAGCAGTATTAGTCGGGTCATGAGTTTAATGCCTTGTAGAGACGGATCAAGGCAGTGTGTCCCTAGTATGGAACACCTGAATGGTTTATCGATGGATGGATTAGAACACCCAATAAAGGAATATCTAGAAGGAGTGTCCCATAAAGGGAATATGTCACACCATAAAGTTTGATCCAAACTCCATTTGAGAAGGATCAAGGAAGTACACCCCATAAGAGGGGGCACCAAGTTTTACCATTGTATGGGATTGAACCTTAGAGAGGCATCCTATGTACCCTGTTTAGGATAAAAGGATCAAAACCCACATAGTTCGATGGATGGTGTGGGGCTTGCACATGGAATCTTCTCTTCATAAGAGGATTTATCTTGGTTGTATTGTGTGGAGCTTACATATGTTAGATACTCAGGTGCTACTACAAGAAGCGATAGAGCATATAGGGATTACACATAGGAGATTCCAAGGTGGGTTTCATGATCTAACCAGGATGTGGCCGGCCAGGTAAAATTAAGATGGTTGTGAATTGAGGGGATGAAGTGGAAGGAGTGTTGGGTTGGGACCTTATGTATTCTTTCTATGTTCCCCAGTTAATTGGGAATCAAAGACCACGTAGTTTGGAAAAGTTGAATTTGGGCTTACACATGGGGAGGAGGCTCATAGAAGTGGATCAAATGGTAAAGTCTTACACATGGGAGTTTAATAGAGGGAAAATTAAGTGATTGGGGTTTACACATGGGTTTTTTCATGGGGAACATGAGTATGGTTGGGGCTTACACCTTAAAGAGGAGGCTCATTGGATGGGACATGTTTGGGCTTATGTGTAGAAGAATCCCATAGAAATAGAGGTTGGATTCCATGGTTACTACTAACCTATAAGGTCATATGATTTATGATCAGTGTGATAAAAAAGAGGAATAAATGCACCTAATGGTCATGTCGTGAAAGATACGCCAAAAACTGATGGTGTGGGGATTACGCATAGAATATTTTTGGGTAGGGATTCATTCCATGTGAGGAGGGTCTCATTTCATGTGAGGA
Organism: Viscum album; assembly: GCA_963277665.1. Classification (NCBI taxonomy): domain Eukaryota; kingdom Viridiplantae; phylum Streptophyta; class Magnoliopsida; order Santalales; family Viscaceae; genus Viscum; species Viscum album. The sequence continues at coordinate 576,247,173 of OY728120.1, read as the reverse complement.
AGATCTCATTCCTTATTACTCATACACATATAATCCTATTAAGGGTTTGTGGGGATTACATGTGGAAGATACCCTTGGCGTAATGTTCATCCCATGGTGGTATCCTATAATATCCACACATGGGTCATCCCCTGGGTATTCCATAGGGTGAGACTATAGTTTAACATCATGTGTTGAGGAAGTTAGTGCTAGGGATTTTTACATATTGAAGCATGGATGTGGGGGGATCACTCATCACTCCTTGGGATTACATAACTGTTCCACATGTACCCATAGGTGGGAAATGGATTCATAAATTTTACGGTGTAATTGCATGGAGGGGTTTTTGGTCGTAATGTTCATGTTAGCGTCCATGTGCTGAGAAGAAAGTGGAATTAGTGTACCTATGATGAGTAGAAAAAATTAGGGAAATACATGCACAATGGAAAATGGGGATGACTCGTGAGGGACCATAAAGTTGTTCTTAGAAATACTTCAGTGCTTTATATAAGAGATGCGTGCAAGGTGTTAGTCAGAATGATTATCTTACCCCTCATGATCACTCAAAAATAAAAATTCCAATTTTTGTTCAATTTCACATCCTGAAAAAACATAGGTATTTACAACCTCCTTGTGAAACCCTTGGGAAACCATGCTCTCACTAAACCGCCACAAAATAACCAACTCCTCGAGCTATTCTAGGTGAAAAAAAACTTATGAAACCATTTCTTGCACATGTTGGGTCATCACATAAGTCATCCTTCCTAATAGTTCTCAATAGATCTAGTTTCGAAAACTAGTCATACCCAAGTAGTCATATACTTTAGTTCTACCCTACCATATCATCTGATTTGAACCATCAAGATTTATATCCCATCAATACTAGGCCCATACACCTAAAACACTAACCATGATCACTACATATCAATCACATCTTACTAGAAGCACCTCAATACTTTTTATGACAGGCCTAAGTCATCTCACCGATGTCATGATCAATCACACAATATCCTACCACCCATCTATAATCTCAAAACAAGAAGTGTATTATCATTAACTATATATCCTAGATATGATAATTTACAACCACTATTTGTATCCTCATTAAAAACTATGATGAAAATCAAGAGGGTCAAACATCTAATCGATACTACTCTTAGAAACCAAACCTTGTTTCCAAGAGTACCTTTAGTTATTTTCATCAAAAAAGATCAAGGAATATTCATGCCTTAACAACATATTTTATAGCACTTAACATGCATCAATATAAAATTCATGGCATCTAACCATGATTTCCATCATTAAGGGTTCTCATAAGTCCATGTTAACCCCTCACTCATGTCACCCTCGTATATCACATATCATCTCAATAATAGCATGTATACATCCTACTACTCAATGATAACACTTAAATAACCAATATTTTAAGTCACATATCAAAGAAACTAGTATCTCCCATTGAACCCATAAATCCTATCTCACATAGGCCACCACTTAGTGGGGGTAACATCTCTTCTTCCTCTTCAAATTTCACATGGGAAATCACAAGCCAAAACAACCACTCTGGGGTTCTAATATTCATATATGCATCAAGTAGAATATGAAAAATCATCATCCCAATTTAGGGAATTAATCATCATCAGTTATTTATATACCAGACTATCCCCCCAAGTATCAAGATTTCCTATAGGTTTCTATAACATCAATATCCAATAAATAATTATATTATGTTAACCATAATCATATAGTTTCATTATGTATAATTTCACCAAATATCTATATGGAAAAACCATATAGGCTATTATTGACACATTAAGTAACTGAACCACTATCACCATCACCTAATAGGTGTCCATTAGTAATCAATACATTTCTTATACCAATTGACTAAGGGTCACCATATATACCTAGCATGGAGGGACTGTATAGTCATCATTAGATAACATATCCCTATAATATCCACATGACCTTTCATCAAAAAAATATTTTGGTCCAACTAAGTAGAATTCAACCAAAAAAATTTCCAAGAGAATGCACCATATAAGTTGACACTTTAAATAGTTGAATCCTCTATCATCAATGATATCAATCAAATGCAAGCATGTGAATACCATGTGAGTATTACATTTCAAATATGATGCATGTACACTATAACCATTCTAATTGGACAATATCCAAAATTATAAATATCCTTCTCAAATACACATATACTTTTTGAATAAATATCTTAATCATAAAAATGAAAACCATTAAAGGTAATCCCATATCCTTGTTTACTTGTACATACCTTGAAAAAGGTATTTGTGGTGAACCCATCTGAATTCCAACACAAGCTCCAACACATCCCAATTCCATTTCTACCATATCCCCAAATAGCGAGAGAAAGTAAATGATGATATGATACCAAATTTTAATGTCCATGTCCCAAGACCACTCACCGGAGCCTATAATTGAGGCATTATGTGTCCCTAGGAACACCTCCTAATACACTAGAGGATTCAAACTAGAATAAAGAGCCTAATGTGTTTCCATGGAGAGATTATACCCTCTTATTAAAGTAATAATAGTAGTAAATAACCAACATCGTCCATAAAAAATAATCAAAGTATTCATAATATAGTAATCAAAAAGCATGATATAGAAAATGGAATACAACATACAACCATACATCACAATCAGTCTCCCATTGGGAAAACTATATATACAATATAAAAAAAAGAAATAAGATAAAAGGAGGCTTTACTACCATCCCCAAACCTCATCTCATCCATCTCCTAACTCCATCCAAGCTATCAATCTAGATGATCAAATCATGTGTCTCTTCACTACCTTAACATGACAACAATGAGGTTTGTTTGGGTACCTCAGGCCAGGTCTTCCCAAGTAGGGTGTGTGTAGCACTGACCTAGATTCAACTTAAACAGTTCCCTAGGCTAGTTGACCATTGGGCCTTAGGCATGCATCCCCATATGCTAAAGGCTTTCGACTATCTACAATGGTGTAAAGAGGTGATAATGGGGAGAATATTCACTTAGGTGGTGTTAATAATAATGGCATGTGTATATACAGTAGTTGAAGAATTCCATAACACAGCAGAATGAATAACAAGAAATAGCATAAGCATAAATAGACATCAGCAATAATAAATAATAAATCTAAAACATTCCATATAGATATACTAAAAAAACATGATAGCATTTGTATAAGAATGCATACAATTCAAGTCATATAAAATAGTAATGAGGGTCACCTTTGCTCGACCTTAGTACATAAATATAGGCATGATGATATAGAAGGAAACTCAAAGGAAATCACCAGTTGACGTAAGAATCTCCAATATCCCTTGTCGTCCATCCCATAGGAAGGTCTAACCTGACCACTAAACTCTAGATACTAGGTCTAGTCCCTTACCTAATCATAGATACTTAAATTCTACGCATGTCCTGAGGGGTCCGTGTAAGGTGTGATAATGAATCTGAGTAGGCCACCACCAATGTGCACTTATATTAAAAACATAATTATGTAGGTGTACTAAATTTAAATAAAACTGGTAGAAAATGATCCTTAAATATAATACTTGCTTCCCTTGTTCTCAACATCCACAAGGAAATGATCACCTGCTTCAGTAAATTCTGGTATACCATGTGCCCCCAATTATATATATGGAATACATCATGTGTCTGCATATATATAAATTTATTGGTATGGATACTTATCATAAATACCAAGGCATCCCCTAAGGAATATTATCTTAGGTGAACAATCAGGTTCCACCTATAATTATTTCACCAGGCACCTCATTCCACCAGACATGTAATTGGCATCCAGCCAGCACACCAAATAATGTGCCTAGTCCCTCAGACCTCTACTTAGAAAATAACTCCATCATCTCGAAGCCTGACATCCCAAGGCACTATGATGTGTATCTTTCAAATAATAATCACCATCAGATCAACAATTGATGTCCTAAGACTGGATGAAATCTATCCTCCAAATATCCCATCCCAAAGACCTCTAGCAAAATAGTGAGCCTCATTCCCCAACCGATGGTCTCACTGCCACCAACAAATGGTCTATCAGCATCCATCTATCTTTCTATGGTGAGCACCCCTAAACATAATCGATGGTCAACACCATCACCTAATCCGCATAAACTATGGAGATAGCCACCCATATGATTGGTCAATACCACTTCAATCTGAGTCCTATCTATGTTCACATGACTCCAATGGAACATCGACCAATCAAAGTGAGTGGAAATCACCCAAACAACCTAACCCACATCATCCCATAACCTTATAACCCTATGAAAATGTCGCTAATTTATTATGTTCATCACCATCTCATCCTATGATATCCATGACCTCAACCTGACAATCACATCGCCCCAATCCAAAAACCATGTCGCCTAACCTATGATCAAAATCAACCAAATATATATATATATATATATATATATATATATCATAGACCTTTACCAACCTCAAGAATCACATCTTCCTATCTAGAGTGATCAACATCACCTCAATCATCTAGACAAGACTTACAAATTCCCATGGAAACAAGTAATTCAATACGAACAATTGAATTGAATTAAAACATATGCACGACCTAAAATACCTAAGATGGTCTAATCCCCTCACCTGGCTTGAACATTTTTAGTTAGACTAGAGAATACCAAAAAACATCCCATAGAACTATTTAAAGAATTTAAACATATGCATCAATTTATTTAGGGTCTCTCTTGGACTACCCAATGGTGCATTTAAGAGAACACCCCTCAAAACAACTACAAAAACATGGATAAATCTAGGTACCACATACCTCATATTGGTAGACATTCACTCATATGATATCAGCCTCTAACTCAAGCTAAAGTGGAAGAAATCATAATTTTAAATGAATGCCCTAAAAATAGAGTAAAATTGCTCGCATGGATTTAGCACACCATATAAAGAGATAAAATAATAAAATAATATATCATATTAAAGGTATTTATGAGATTAATTCTTATCTAACAATGAATTGAATATAGGATTATAGATGGATAATTTCCCTCAATACCTAGGGGAGAAGAATGGGAGGAGCTACCTTGTAGTCTCTGTGTACATTAAGAGAAATGATAAAAATAAAATAAATATAAGGAAAGGGGAATTTGTAATTTCTCATCTTTATGTGACCCACATGGTTTGGATAACTCTGTGATAATTGTGTGGCTCCCTCGGATAAATAATAATACACACACAGTCAAGGAACATGGTTTTCAAAACCATGGACAGACCATGTGAATCCCCTCTTTTAAAAATTTCATTGGTCTCGCATGTCCATCCATAACCACCTTCAAGGTTCTCTAAACTATGAATAGTGATACTAAAGGGAAGCATGGTTTCTCTTGGGAGGCTGCACAGTTTTTCTAAATCATAAACCCCAGTCTACGATTTCCCAAAACTAGGTTTTTAGGGATTGATTCTCTTGAAACCCCTTTGAATCCATAAGGAACCTTCCAAGCCTTAAAACCCATCTAATAATGATTTATTGGGTCAAATAATCTCTCAGAATTGAGTTGTGAAGATCATGAAAAGAATTGTCCCACTCAACCAACAAGAAATATTCAATTTGGCTTAGAAAATATCCTATTATAAAAAACTAGGACATTACAATCTCCCCACCATACCATATCTCATCTATGAGCTATAAGGAATTACCTAGAGATGGTCCCAAACATACCCATATCTTATAAAACAACCAGGCTAGCCCATTCATCAAGTCACATGTCAACCTCCATCATGGAACTCCCCACCTTAGTATTTACCTACTTGGTGACTTCCTAACCCAAAACTCCAATAATCTGATTTCACACTATCCATCAAATGACTAAAAAGTCCTCCCATGATGCATCATTATTATTTCACCTCATTTGGTGGTCAAATTGTATCAGTTACATATTTGAAAACCATCATATATTGTATATCATCAGATGAAAATGCCATCCCAATGCCTCACACCACATATAGAACTGCATCACTTCGATTCCTAGATGCTAGTGCAACTAAAATAAAACCTTCATCACATCAATTCCAATCAAAAATCTTGATGTCAAGTCACCTCATACATATATATGTCATGCATCATTACTGATTCCAACCTACTAACCAATGATTGGATATTCCAAAAACAATACATATACACCTCATTCATACAAATCGAAAAAATATCAATAAAAATAAAGGCCCATTAAATCTCATAATCATGAACACCCTCTGACTGTAGTCAGCTCCCCGAAAAGCTCTACACCTGGAAGATTCATTGCATGCAGATGTCCTGAAGCCTGACTACCTAAGGCCTGGACTCCCTACAAAGCTATGTTGGCTACTAGCCACTGACCCCAATACTGGGTCCCACTATCTATACCATGTCATCCACATGCAGCTGACTCCCAACTATCATTTCCTAGTACCATCCATGCTCTAACTTAGATAATTGAGTCTATCCCAGTCCATGGATCCCATATTTACAAGAAGGATTCCTACAGAACCTCTTAGGATGGCCCGATAGTGAACATGTGAGGCACTCCTTTGGATGCCCCACACACTGAGTCCGGACATGTCTTGGTTGCATACACTAGAATCAGAAGGCTATAGACCCACTCCTCAGTGGTTTACCTGAATCCCTGGCCTAACTTTATTACTATACCTCCTCTCATCTTCGCTTCCTTCTACCTGAATCATCACCACTAACATCACCTGACATCATCACCTGAATCATATAAGATTGTTCTATTAGGTTACCCTCATCTATCAATGCCTGGTTTAATTTCTATTTAAAGCAATATATCCAGAGATTTTTTATCATCACCTTGATGGAATGCCACAATCCTTCCTCAAATAACAAAACTTGGGTGATGTCATCTCCCACCATCATAGGTGAAAATCAAGACAGGTTTGTAAAATTACCAGAATATACCATGATATAACTATCCCCCTACTGGAGATTCATGTAATCTTGGGCTTGGTCTTCCCTCAGCATCTTTTAAAATAAGTTCTTGAAGAATCTGGAATCAAAATCCTTCTAGTTCAGTCCCTCATGTCTTCCCAACTATACCTATATGTCCCAATAGCATTTTTTTAGTCCTCGGATCATGTACATATCTAGATTCACCATCCAGTTTTGCGGAGTCTCAAGCTGGTCATATTTGGTATGGAGCAACTCTATCCAGTTCTTAGCCCTCTGTGGTCTACCCTCACCCTAACATAGTGGTGGGTGTTGTTACTAGAACTCCTAAGTTCATAATTACATTTATTTCTTATCTCCCTGAGCTCCAATGTTGATGCCATAAATAACATGAACCATAATATCTCAGAGATGATCATCAATCAATTTCCCAAAATATTCCATATCCCAAGGCTTTCCCTCCTATACTTGTTCCTGTACCTATACCTCATTATCGTCCTGACCCAACAAGGCCTCATCCTGACCCTGAGGGCATCATCCCATGCACGCTCATGAGGAAACACATCCCCACCCTCTTGATGTTCCATTAGAAGTCATCTAGGTGTAATCACACTGAATACCAATATCATAGTTATATATCCATAAAATTATATATATAAATATTGCAGATAGGGAAATCTACAACATGCATCATATCTCACCACCCTCATACTCCTATATTGCACCCTCTCTCACGACATCCATCCTCAAGGCCCCTTACCAACCATATCAGGGTTAGGTATCAAGTATATCCCAGCATCATGACCCCCTTACTACCCCAATCATAGTCGGGAATCACATATATTTTGTGTTAGCTGATTAGAATTCCACCAAAGTGGCTATACTGGAAAATACTATTTAGATTCTTGGTTGAAACTCTTAACAGCTCACCCCCTATCCTCATCCTTTCCTACCCTTATGATGGTTAGGCCCATATAGGTATCACAACACATATAATCACACATATGTTTTATTAGAACCACCTACTTGGGATGGATGAGTATAATTCCACAAAAGAGAGGCTAAGCTAGAAAACACTCTTTAGATTCCATTACTGACACTTTAAACAATCGAACCCCTCATAGAACAATCTAGGTTCCCAATGAAAATCCTATACAGGAACATACATATATGAAAACGCCATGTGTGCCTACCATAAAGAAAAATAAAAACCCACCTTAACACACTATGACAAGGGAAAAAGCTGTATAATAGTTACTTTAATGCCCATGTGCACCACTCAAGGTGGAAATTTAATCAACTATAAAATATCAAAGCATAAAATCAATTTCCCACCCTTGGAAACTTGGAATTCTCCCCATGATTGGTGCTATAGTGAGATCTAAACCCAATTTAGAAAACATCCTAGTCTCCAGTCTACCATAGCCTAAATAGTACTTCCCAATAAAGAAAAGGAAATCATTTAACACCATTAGTATCCATATTAACTCTGTTACTCAATCTTATCGAATAAAAATGCTATGATACAATTTGTAGCTCCCTAACCCAAATGTCACTTAGATAGTTATTTGTGTTGGTTCATCCCTAGGCCTTAGGTGCACCTCCCTATAGTCCAAAGGCTATAGACTAGCAATGTGGGTGTAAAGAGTTTATAGTGGGAGACTATACCCTCAGGTGGTATTAATAATAAGGTACTATTTATATACAATATCAAAATAGGACCATAAAATTGCATAAGAAATAACAATCAATAGTGAAATCATAAACAAATAGCATGACAAATAAATGATAAGTCCAAAAAATACCATTTATAGCTAATAAAAAAACATGATACCTTTTGTATAAGAATAAATACAATTCAAGATATACAAAAATAGTTAGCAAGGAGGGTCACCTATGGATGAACTCAGTATATACATATAAGCATGCTGATATAGAATGAAACACAAAAGAAAACTCTATCTGATGCAAGAACCTTTTGGGACCCTTTCCATCTCTCCCAAGAGAAGGTCCAACCTATCCACTAAGGTTTATATCCTTAGGCTAGTCCCTTACATAATCATAAATACATAAAGTCAACATGTATGACTAGGGGCCCTTATAGGGTGTGAGAATTAATCTCAATAGGCAACCACCAACGTGTTTCTATATTACATTCATAATTATATAGGTGTACTATAAATAAATAAAAAGGGGTGTCACAAGATCATTCAGTACAATACCCACTCCCCTTGTGCTCAACTGCCACAAGGAAACGATCACCTTATTTGGCCAACGTCGGTATACCATGTTCCCCCAATTATACATATGACATGCAGCATGTTTTTGAATATGTATAACTGTAGTGGCAAGGATCCTTAGAAAAAATTACATGGAATTCCCTGAGGAATAAAAACCTAAGTGAACCTTCGGGTTCCACCTATAATAATGTCACTTGGCACCTCATTCCACCATTCATGTAACTGGAATCCAAATAGAAATCCAAATAAGTAACTGGTCCCTTAGACCTCTGCATATAAAATATCTCCATATACTTGAAGCCCATTTTATTGAGGGAAAAATGTATATCCTCCAAGTAACAATCAGCATCATCTCAATAACAAAAATCTCGATACACGATGATATCCATACTATGAATATCCAAACCTAATAGCTTCAAGAATAATGGTGAGATTCATCCCCCAACTGATAGTGTCATCAACACCAACCGATGTTATATCACCATCCACATGTCTTTCTATGGTTAGAACCCCAAAATTTAACTAATGGTCAATTCCATCACTTAAAATGAATAAACTACAGGGTTCTCCACCTACATGAGTGGTCAGTACCACCTCAATCGGAGTCCTATCTGTGTGCACATGACTCTAATGGAACATCGGCCAATCAAAATGAGGGAAAATCACCCCATAGCCTAATACACATCATCCTAACACCTCATGACCCCATGAAAATGTCCCTAATTTATGATGGTCATCGCCATCTCATCCTTAGAGATCCAAGACCTCAACCTATTGATCACATCACCTCAATTCGATGTCCATTTCACCTAACAAATGATCAATATCACTCATATATATATATATATATATACCTTAGACCTCACCCAGCCGGAAAAATCACATCACCTAAGTACAAGTGGTCAGTATCACTTCAATACTCATGCCAAGCCTGACACATTACCATAGAAACAATAAATTAAATATAAACAATTTAATTAAATGAAAACATACACCCAGCCTAAAATACCCAAACTAGTACAGACCCCTAGCTTGGATTGACCATTTTTAGTTGGACAAGGGAATACCCAATGGCATCCCATGGAACCATTTAAACAATTTAAACGTAGTCATTAATTTTTTAGGAGATATATTAGACAACCTAATAGAAAATATATGATTTCACCCCAAAAACAACTATAAAAATACAAATAAACCTAGGAATCACCTACCGCATACTAGTAGATGTTTTCTCATCTATTGTTGGCCTCTAACTTGAGCTAAATCAAAAGAAATCAGTGTTTTATAAGAATGCCCTAAAAATATTGTAAAATGGATCACACTGATTTAACACGTTGTATAGTGAGAAAAAATAAGAAATGAAACCGATGGATTGAAGGTCTTAATGAGATGAATATGTATCCACCAACATATTGATGATATGGGCTTGGATAGAGAAGTTCCCTCAATACCTAGGGGAAGAAAAATGGGAGGATATCCCCTATTTTCTGCATGAAGAGGAGAAGAAATGGGAGAAATAAAAGAAATAGGGGGAATGAAAAGGTAATAATTTCACCTCTTTATGTGAAACTCATGGTTTTGTGGCACTATTTGGCTAACTTTTCACCAACTATATGGCTCACTCTTCCTAAAAACCACACATGGACGATCAAGGAATACAGTTTTCCAAACCATGGGAAGAATGTGTGAACCCCCTCTTATAAGAATCATAGAGGTCTCGCATAGTCATTCACCCCCTCCTGAGTGGTTTTCTAAACTATGCATAGTGCTACTAGAGGTCAGCAAAGTTTCTCTTGGAAGTCCGCTTGGTTTGTCCAAAAGTTTCACCCTAGTCTGCGCTTTCCCAAAATTGTATTTTTGGGTGTCGACAATATTGAAACCCCTAGGAATCCCCAAGGATCTTTATGATCCTTAAACCCCATCTAATAATGATTAATTGAGTCAAATAAACTCCCATAATTGAGTTTCAAACATCAAGAAAACAATAATCCCACTCACCAAACATGAAAATTTCAAATTGGTTCAGAAAAAGGCCCATTCTTAAAATCGAGAATATTACAGTGTGAGTATAAAAAGATAGGTAAAATAATAAAACCTCCCTAATATAACCAGAAAGATATTATTTTAACATGTGATATGTTCATAAAATAAATAAATAATATTGTCGATCTATAGGTTCTAAGGTGAGACTTGGAATTGAACACACCAGATCCGGTCAGTGTTGGATGTATTTGAGTATGTCACATAAAAATTAAGGGATACATGACCTTCCCCAAAATATCTATAATATGAATACATAATTATATACGATCACTTATGGAGGGAAATCAGTATTTCTAAATTATATCATATGTACATATTTTGGGGGAAGAGTGTCTCACCCCAAAATCAAAAATAAATGATCACTCAAAATAAAAGTATCCCACCCTTATCATATCTTGAAAAATAATCATGGGGAAAATAATATCTAATTTAATCTTATATATTATGTCCATTAGGGAAGAGTGGCCCATATGGGAATCTCATATAAAATATACATGGGGAAGAGAGCCCCACTAGGTGATCACATAAATAATGCACCCAAGGAAAGTGAAACCCACCCAGTAATCTCATATAAAATCTAGGGAAAGAAATTGTCCACCCAATTATATCTCATATAACAATTTTGGGTGATGAATATGCCCACCCATAAATATATCATAATAATAATTATGGGGGAAGGGTCCATATCATAAAATCTCATGAAATAGTTGATGGGTTGGCATCCACCCTATAACACCTCATATCATTAATACTATGGGTTATCTATCTACATTAACCAATCACATAAAACTAATTTCTTCTCAATCACATGAAATATCACCTCCACTACATCTATATTTGGATACAACCAAGATATCCTCACTATACTACCCCTTTTATGCTTCAACACAAGACTAAGGAACCTAATATGGTCCCCTAAGTCACATCATAGACTAGAAAACCTAATCAAGTTCCTCTATTTCATTTCCAACTCAAGTTCCCAATCCCAACACTCATAGGTAAGATAATCCCTTATCATTAAAATAATAATATTGTAGTCTCTCATGGCTTATAGGAAAATCCACATGGAAATCACTCTAAAAATGTATAATAATTCCCATCTCATTTCCCAAATCATCCTAGGTTAGTCCTCCCACACCCAGCCTATATATAATCCTACCCAGGGTATACCCAACTTGGTTATCACATACTAGTGAAGAATGAACACTTTACCTCCTCTCTAATCAAATAACCCAAAGGCTATAAGGTATCTCAAGGTTTTGTCATGACTTAGTCAGAACAATCATTCCCAATCTAAACTCTCCCATCTAAGGGGGTTCTATGGGAACCATTATTAAGGAACACTATTTTCACTAGTTAAGTATACACCCTTATAAGGTATATATACTTCATGTAATTTATTTATAACCAAGCACTCACCCTTCAATTACAAGGGTACCAGACCATTTTCAAGGTTCCACCATTACCCAATACACATTAAATCTCCTTGTGAAGTTAAAGGAAAAAAATCATTTTTAAATTAAAAATAAATCACACAAAAGTGGTGAGACCAAATATCACATGATACATAAATAAAATAAAATTACTTAGGGATATTTTCAAGGAAAACCTTACCGCATTCATGGATTTAATTCCTTTAAAGTATAAATAAACACCCTCACTAAAGCTCATCTAAGCCCATCCATCCATCACTCATAAAATCAAATTCATTAATATATCAATCCATCATACACATGAATTAAAAAAAAAATTAATTTACACATTATTTAAATATTAATTAATTAAAAAATTTATATTTAGAGAATAATCAATAAATTACTTATTGCAAATCTCTCGTGGTTTAAATATCTAAGAAAATCGGTATGCACCACCCCTAATATCCATAAATAACTTTAACACATAAAACACCTGATTTATTTATTTATTTAATCTATTAATATAACCTATAATATTATAAATACCTAAATAATTTAGGGTAGTTACATATCATAGTAAATCCCTAAAAAACCTTCTGTGATCATCCTCATGTGATATCTTTTATCTAAACTAAGAATAATCTCTATTATTCTGGATGATTTCACCATGCTCTTAGGGAATCATCACCCTAAGTCCTCACTTAATAGAAGAAAATAACCAATGAAGTAAAGGAAATGAAACCAAGGAAGAACGAACATAGAGAATTTTCATTAGATCTAGATATCATTGGGATCAAATTCAACTTGAATACATTAAGAAATGAGGGAGAAACCATCTTGGAATAGGAGCATATCAAGATCCCTATTTGGTAGGTATCCTCATGTACTGGTCATAAATCACTATATTTTACCCTTTAATAAACGTTTATAACCTTTTTTTATCACATATAAAAAATTACATAAACACTGTTTATTCTAAAACATTTGACAAAGTCTGGACCTTGGTGCATAATATTATATGTATCACCCCTTACGAGCCCATGAGTAAGCTATATAATATCTTACATATGGGTATTTTAAAAAATTCAAGTTTTCCCTTTTCATATGTAAGATATTTTTCCATATATAATGTTTATATTAGATATATAAGTTTTTACACTTCAATAGAATTCATACAAAAGGGTTTTCCCTTTAAAAATCCCTGAACTCAATGTTTTTCCTTCATATATAATATATATTTTCATGTTTAAGGTTCTTAGCCTTAACAGATTCCCATACATGAGGTTTTCATTTCATTCATAAGATATATGTTTCATATGTAATATATTTACCTATATGTAAGGTTTTTCCATTTGGAAAAACTCCATATGTAAGATATTTACCTCATTTATAAGGTTTTTCCCTTAGGAAAAAATCATACGTAACATATTCTTCTAGGAATAATTCCATATGTATGATAATTTTTAATATATAATATATTATCCTATGAGAAAACCAAATATGTAACATATTTCTCTTATATGTAACATATTTAGACAATTCATATGGTTTTTTACTTAACCAAAACCCCATGTGTAAAATATTTCTTCCTGTGTAAATTTTTTCCCCTTAGGAAAAAACTTACGTAATATAATTCTCCCAATATGTGATATATTTTTTATATGAAAAACAATTTTCTTAAGAAAATTTTGTAATATATAATATTTATCTAATTAGGTATGTTATTCATAATATATTTCCATATTTATGATATTTTCTTTAGTGAAATATCTAATGCATAACATATTTTTCAAATGTATGATATTTTCCTTTGGAAAAATATCCAAGCGTAACATATTTTCCATACATGTGATATTTTACATAGGAATTTTATACATATATATGATATTTCAGTCCATGTGTAATATATTACTCATATATAACATATTTTAATTCTAATGAAAAATAACATATAATATATTTCTTTTTATATATAGGAAATTTTCATTAGGAAAATATCCATACAAAATGTAATTTATCCATGTTTAATATATTTTTCATATATATGATAATTTTGTTCAATATGTAAAACATTATTCTTTACATAATATATATAAATTAGGGGAAATTCGAAATCTAATATATTATATTCATATATAATATATCATTACTCGTGTAGGGTTTTTCCCTTAGAAAAAAAATCATACGTAATATAATTTTCATTCATAAGGTTTTTATCATTAGGAAGAAATATACATAATAAATATTTTTGATGCATAAAATAAAATTTACCCTATATATAAGATTATTATCCTTCTCCATATGATGAATAAGGATTATGATTTAGATAAATTTTCTAAAATAGGATAAAAATAAAAAATTTACAAATTCACTCAAAACTATCTAATTTTTCAACATAACCCTGAGAGACTATTTAAAACTAGAAGCTACATAATATATTATCAATAATAGCTCTGATCTTATACAATTTCTTGAGACTCATTTCCTAACCAAGTCTAACACTTCCACACCCCTCTCTGGTCTAAACTATCACTTCTGCATACTTGGTCCATTACACTAACCCTTCTACCACATTCACCTAAGCACAAAGGTGCCTCTTAAGACTCCTTATATATCAAAAATAATTTACCAAAATTTTTCCAACTCTTGAAATTATAATCTTAGTCCCAATTATCAAAACATTTTTCTCCCAATGAACCAAAATTCCAAAATTCAAAATTATTCTAAATTTACTAACTCATAATAGATTAAGTCTTCATAGATTTATTTTATTCATTATATAGAATTTTGGGATCAATGAGTTGGAGAACACATGTCTAATATAATGATAGAGTTCTAGATGCAACATACACCTCTTTTTATAGATAATGGTGGACTATAGGCTTTTCAGTTCTATAGTATGTTATTGTAGATGATTTTTTATCAGGGTGAGATACCCCAAAGAGGAGGTTAAAACTTATAAATTTCATTATATAAGGACCAATGAAACACTGGTGGAATTTATTATTCTAGGAATATTAACACCATGGTCTATCCTAGAAGAAATTTCAGGATTTTTTATTTAATATGTTATTTCCCAAGGCTCTGAGGACAGATAGATCTAGATAGTTCTTGTATCTTGTATATGGGGGACATGTATATAATGTTTTATGATATATGTTTTTCAAATTTTATTTTAATTTCATCTATGTTGGCATGAGATAAGACCATTAGGGTTAAAATATTTGAGGATGGCTTATGGCGTATGATTCATGTCTAAGTGAATATTTTTCACTTACCTTCCTTTATAGAGGTGGTGAACCAGGACCTCATCATTGAGAAAAACCTGGTGGAGAGTGTTATACAAGAGTATTCATGTTCTATGGTTGTACCTAGGATCTGATATTTTTGTTTTAGGAAGCGGTATTTTGAAAATTCTCATTGAGGATATGATAAACAAGCTTGCCAAGGTCATGGTTCATCCCCTCCCCAATGAGCGATGAATCCTCCAAAGCATTACAAATGTGGTGGGGTGGAGAATATCAATCTCATATCCACTGAACACCTATAGAGTGTTAATATTAGTGGAATATAACACATCTATTTTGGTTTTATCATAGTTCCTCCTAGTTCAGTAGTGATTAAATCACTAGTCAAACATAGAGGTTAGTAGTAAGGCCTAGGGAATCACCTTAGAGTAGCGGTTATGGTTCTTCCAGTTGATCGGAATATAGAAAATTATGTGTTTCATTAGGGAAGTAAAATAAACATTACTATGGTGTTACCCCATAGGGTTTCTAGATATCGGTAAGGTAGGGTAGAGGCTCAATATCAAGCCTAATTCACTTGATTTAATAGACCCCATTTGGTCTTGGAGAGGGACCATTGATAGTTAGAGATATAATCATTGTTACTTCTACATTTTGTTAAGTATTTTTTGATATGGTTAAATCTCAGTCATTCATTTCTTATTAGTTTTTTGGTGATTTGTGTTTGTTCAAAGAGTATTTGGTAGGAGTGATAACTTTTAATAATCCCTTGGGGGTTATATCTAAGAGTATTTATAGGTGTGTGAGGTTTTTTATTAAGATTATTATTTATAAGAATCCTTATGATTTCTATTTATTTTATATTATCAATATTTATTTGATCCTTGGGATGTATTAGTTGACACATTACCATGAAAAAAACAGACTACTATCATTGATGAGTATCCTTCACATCTTATGATGGTGACTATTATACCATAATCGACGAGTGATATTTGTAAGCAATTTTTCAGGACTTGGCCATTATTCTATAGAGATAATTACATGCATATTTTTAATAATTTGTCTTAAGGATGAGGAGTAAATGACATTGGTATTCCTTCCTCCAATTTTGGATCTATTTCATGATGTCTTTTGAGAGGAATTATTGAGGTTTTTACTTAAGAGGGAGGTTGAGTTTATTATTGATATGGATCTAGGTACATATCCCATATTTATACCACTATAAAGTATGTATTTAAAAAAATAGTCTAAGTTATAGTTTTAGGACATTGAGATGAATGGATTTGTTCACTTGATCACTTCTCTTCGGGGTTCTATTTTTTCACTAATAGGAGTATTGGAAACTTATTTTTATGTGTGGATTACTGGGGAATGAATCTGCTGATAATTAAGAATAGGTATCCTATTCCTCATATAAATGATATATTCTATCAACTAAGGGGGTCCAAGTTTTTCTCTAAGATTGATTTGTGGTTGGGATATCCTCAGTTGAGGTTGTGGATAATAGATATTCAATGGAATACTTTTAGGAGCATGTATGGCCTATATGATTTTATTATGATGTCACTTGGATTTAACAATGTGCTAATGTTTTCTATATCCCTAATGAATATGATATTCCATCCATATGTGGGTTCCTTTGTGGTCATGTTTATCAATGACATTCTAGTGTACTTCCAGACATTGAAGGATCATTATCAACATCTAGAGAATATTTTATGCATAATGAGAGTGAATTTTCATTATATTAATCTCTTAATGTTTTAATTCTTGATTAGAGAGATATAATTGTTAGGGAATGTTATATCAGGGGAAGTAATATTAGTAAACACTAATAAATCATAGTTTTTAGTTTCTTGGGAGTGATCTAAGAACTTATTTCATATACATAGATTATTAGAATCTTTTTGTTAATACATGAGATTAATTTAGGACATATATATATATTCAGCACCAATGAAATCCTTAGAAAAGAATGTGGATAAGGTTGAGTGGTATAAGACTTAAAATAAATCCTTCTATGAGATGAAGGATATATTCATGACCAAGATAATACTAACCTTACCAAATCTAGTTAAAGGGTGTACATTATACTTTGATGCATTAGTATTTTTTTAATAACCATGACCCAATTTCTGAAACATTACCCAGAGAACACAATCACAATACCTTTGATGTTCCTAAAACACTCTAGAGGGTGGTATTAAAACTAGGGGTTGATTGTTATACATATGGGACATGATGTTCATTACTCAAGTCATGCTCATTATGAAACCTCAAGAACACATCTCAAATTCCAAAGGATGGAAGAAGGGGTTAAGAAGTATAAATATGGGAGATAGTCCCCCCCCCCGAAATAGTAAACTAAATAATACATGGTTTGTACGCATAGTTGACATGAAATTTTTAAACACTAAACATTTTAGGTGAATGATCAATCAAAAAATAGAATTAAGTGTATAAAAAAGAACTAATACCTGAAGAAATTTCCTAAAATACATCACATTTTATGATACTTATAATCATACCAAAATTAAACCATGTATATGATATTATTAAGAAACATTGTATATACACATTGGGTAATCCAAAAAAATTAATAACCAAAAGTGATGCTCAAATGAAAAAAAATCCATTGTGAGTATCTATGGGAAACCCATATGAACAAAAATAATCCCCTTACCCTTACTAGGTTCATAGAAAAAATATCTAAACAAATACCAAAGGGCTCATATAGGATGTGAGTATATCATGACCAGTTGATAGTCACCACCCACCCCATAACCACCTACCATAAACTAGAGTGTGTATTGAAAAAATACATTTATAGAGGAAATAATCAGCACAATAAAAAATATTCTTAATTATTCAGTTAACAAGGATATATGTGACAATAAAAAACACCTTATACTAGGATATTCCATACCAACAGACCTACTTTGAGGTTAGGATTGGAATCTAAAATATATTATCAGGGCTATCCTCAGAAGGAGGAAGTAAGAAAATTTTTATATACCACACACATGTATATATATACACACCCACAAATATATATATATATATATGTGTGTGTGTGTGTGTGTGTTTATATTGATTCAGGGCCCAATGACTCATCCAAGGAAAATGTAATCATATATACATAGTTAGGTTTCCCATACAACCCATACATGGGGAAAAAATATCATGCCAGCATATCACAAGCCTATCCCATGACATCTAAATATTCATTAACATATTAATACCTTATCATGATTAAATATAGTAATATATATCCATACTAACATTCCCAACATGGATATTAGATCATAAAACAGGCTACATAACATGCTTAGAAAACGAAACATAAAGTATAAGATTGAAATTAATTTAAAAATACAATGGATATAAATATACATGATTAACATTCCACTTTAATATCTCATTAAACAAAAATAAGACTATAATCATGCTAATACAATGTATAACAAGACACAAGGAATGTAAAATCATAGGCATGACATTATAACTTGGTAAAGGAGAATATAACCAGCCAAAAAAAATCTTTTTTATTCCCCAAAACCATTTTGGAAGATATCCATTAATTCAAATATTTAATTATCAATGGTTTCACTTAGAACCAAACCATTTTAAGCTAACTATCTATATCATAGAGAAGAATAAGTAGATCACCTACAGAAAATAAATGTAGAGTAGCCCATCAAGTTAATAGAAATAAGTTATTTCACCACACTGTCCAGTAAACTAATCTAAAGTAGTAATGTTTTAGGGTTTTAAACATTTAAATTCAAGAAGAGTAAATTCAACAGATGAAACTATATGCTTACTTTTGATTCCCATAAGCTAAGTCTCTGCAGCAACTTAACTGAAAGGAATTTGAATAAAGTAAAATATCTTTCATGGCCTAAGTTAGGTAATAAGGGGATTATATCCACTATAAAAAATAATAATAATTTATAGGAATATTATATGTGGACAGCACCCATACCTTTCCTATTACAGGATTCAACAACAAATCAAATTCTTATGGATCAAGGGTGGATGATGTATTTAATTGGGAGTATAAGAGGAGATGGATAGATTGAGATGAAGCTCCTCAACTTATAATGGGGCCAAAATCATGATCCAACCCAATTTGAGGGGTTTGATTTTAATTAATAAAATTGAAACATCCCAAATCACAAAAAACAACATGGAGTTCCACCAGTTACCTGGTCCATGTCTACTAGGTAATCGATGGTGTTTTCAGTGGATCCACAAAAATTGAACCTCTACCAAGTATCCAAATCTATCTGACTATGTACCTTGTGTTTTCCCATCACTGAGGTACCTTCTCCTGCTCCTTTCATTCCCCAATCAAATACCTTTTTCCCCTTTAAACATCCAAATAAACCACTAATTACACTTAAATATGAACTTAAAGACTATAATTGAAGTTTGTTACTCATCTATAAAGTTCAAGGTCTTCACAATCTCCCTACCATTTGGATTCTCATCCATGTGATTCTTTAATTTTCTTTCTAAGGGAAAAAGTTTTGATATTGATCCTTAACCTTAGCTTTCCACTCCCAATATTGATCTTTTAGTTTTCGATGATTCCACCTAACTCAAACAAGTGGAATGGCCTTCCCTTGTATAAAATTATCTCTCAAATTGATGATACATATAAAATTCCCTACATTAGACATGTCATATTCAAGTTCAATTTCATTATATCAGATCATGTGTGTGGGGTCAATTATATACTTCCTTAGTTGATAAATGTAAAAGGTGTTACACATGGTGTTAAATTTCTAGGATAATTATAGTTGATAACCTATTTATCTAACTCTTCATTAGATCTATAAAGGCCCAAAAAAATATTAGATTGAAGTATGAAGGAAGACATAATCAACCCTTTTAATTACAAGGGTCACCTTCTATGATCAACATAATACTTTTAAAATATTTGAGTAGTTACAATATTTTTTCTAATAAAATTCACTTGTTTTGTTATCTCTATGATGATACAAGGTCTAATACTAGAGGATTTCCCTATTTTGATCCAATAGATATAAGAACCCACATTGGTTCCCTAGAAAGATTCATATTAGGCTATCTAAATGGAAAAATGGATGTTATTATTAAAATAGAATGACACCAAGGAGTTTTGATTCTCCCATAGTCAACCAAATCCTATAATATAGTACCATAGTATATCCTTTATAATCTAAATAGTTCTCTCGGACTATGCATCAATATATGGGGGAATTTAGTACACAATTTTACCTAATAACCTAACATTTTCTAAAGTCCTTGAAAAATGATACATAAACTAAGGATCCCTATCAAAGATGATACTATATGGTACCCCATTAAAATTAATTATCTCTTTAACATATATATTACCAAGTGAATTAATATAATTGGTCTTATTTATAGATAAAAACTAATTCATCTTTATTAGAAAATTCATAATACCGCACATTACATCATGGACTCTAGGAGTTCTAGGGAGGATGGTTGAAAATTAAATAGTGATCTATTTACATTTCTATACTATTAATAATAGTGTCTAGATAAAAAATTATATACTTTAACACTCTACTTTCACTCATTGATAAGTGTATAATCAAGATATGAATCTAGAAATCTATTTTCATGTTATGACATAAGAACTGATGGAAGACATCATGTTAAATGATTTTGATCTATGGATGTATAGCCCATCCAAAGGAATGATATTCCTTCACCCTATATCAATAAATCAAAATGAAAATTCATCCATGGACATATTAAAATGAACGGGGATCCTTGAACCAACCGTCTAGGGTCTCCCTACTATCAAGTCTCTCTCTAATAATGATATAGCTAAAATTAAATATCTTAGAGTCCCTAATACACTCCACAATAAATATTCCATGTTTATGTGGTATAGATTCACTCCACTGTGATCCTTGATAAAATATATATAATGATATCCCATAAGAAACATCAATCACCATTCATTATTTATCTCCTTCCCTCTCTAAGGATAAATCTTCCAACTAAGAGTATTAACCACCACATTTATTTATTCAGGTGCATACCATATATCTAAATAAAATTAATGAAGGTTCTCTACCCAGTGAAACAACCTTAGATTTAGATATCACTAATAAAATGTGTACTTAAGGATTTTTTGGTCCATAAATACTATATAGAATTCACTAAACAAGTAATTCCTCCAATACTTTAATTCATAAATTAAAATGGTGAATTCTAAATCATGGGTAGGTTAGTTCCCCTTATGTGGGTGCATATTCCTCAAACTATACCCCACTACCTAAAAAACTTGTGTGAGGTAAAAACCAAGTCTAACTGATGATGCATCATAATAAACCATAAATCCTTCACCCAATTGATGTAGTACAAGGACTGGAGCTATGGTTAACCTTTTATTTAACCCTAAAAAATCATTGTCCCACTGATTATACCACATGAACATTTCCCTTTTATTTATCAAATCTATCATTGGAGAAGTTATTCCAAATAAATCTGGAATAAAATAGTGGTAATTTATCATGTGTCTAAGGAAACTCCTTACCTCAATCAGATTCTATATAAACTTCTAGAACATTACTGACTCCATATTTTTAGGACCAAAAAAGGTTTTATCCATTGAGATTACATTCCTAAGGAACTTCACTTACTGGACTCTAAATAAAAAATTAGATATCTTAGCATATCACTAATTCTTCCAAAGAGTTTATATGGAAATGAAAAGATGTATGACACATTGTTCATAGGACTTATAATAGATGAGTATATCATATACAAATACTTCAAATAAGGTTTCTAAGTGTGGATAAAAAAATTGTTCATCAGATCCATGAACACAGATGAATCCTTAGTCAAAACAAAAATACTTTACTAAAAATTAAAAATTCCCACACCATCTCTGAAAAAGTGGCATGGGGACATCCTATATCCTTACTTTGAGATAATGATAATGTAAAGAATAAGTAAATTTATTATAACCAAAAAATACCTTTTTAATTGATCAAAGAGTTCATAAATCCTAAAAAAGGAACATCAATTATTTATTTTCACCTAATTCAGTTTTAAATAGTCCACATAGGCATAGACTCTCATCAGTCTTCTTAGAGAAAAGTTTTGGTGAAAACTAAGGATAAGTGATCGATTAAATGAATCCTCTAACCTCAATCTGTTTTAATTGAATCTTAATCTCCATTAATTCTTTTAGTTCCATTTTATATGGAGTAACAGAGATATATTCAATCATAAACAGTATATTAGTGGTGAAAATCACTTACCATTAAGGAGTAAAGTATAAAAATATTCTAGAAATACATCAATATATAGATCCACCATAGTTGTTAATGTCTATCACCCTTTAGTAAAAATTACACTAAGGAATATACTAGCCATATCCTTAGTGATTGATCTCAATCCCCTCTCATAAAGACCTTCATATCCATCCTTGAACTCCCACTCCCCATATAGATTATATTAAATGAAAAAATGATATGGGAAGGATTCTCTGCATTTATAAGAATCAATATATACATGTAAAGTATTTAACTCACACATCCTGAGAATTAAATCATAGGATTTAATATTAAAAAATATCATATCCTAGTTATGTAAACAAATAACACTACTATGGAATCAGATAGAAATCTCCTTTCTAGATTTATTCTATTCCCGAAATAGGTTTCAAGACATATGAAAACATGTGCTATTTTCACTTAAAGTTGAAGAAGATAAGTTAATTGAATGGTAATAAAATAATATAAAGCACTAATATTAAATAAATTACAAGCTAGGGGGATACCAGAATAGTATATTGAGTTGTAGACATCCCTTCTCCAACTTCGCTAGTAGATATCTTAGTATCATATATCATACATACTTCAAAAGGTGGTAGTAAGTTTAATGGTAGATTAATATTATGGTATCAGAATCAACTAGGCTTTCTTCCCAACGCATCATGATGTCCTTCATTGGAATAATTTCAAAATATGGCCAAAATAACCACAAGAATGGCACCAATTTTCCTCGAAGGTACAATTAAACTTTATATAACCTGAATTCTTAAACCACTGACATCTCACAGGTGATATTCTCAAATAATAGGAAGTTAAAACTCACCTAACCTAATTTTACCACAAAATTTTAGCTTAAAATACATTCATTTGGGATTTCTTATGCCCTTATAAAGATCCGTAGACATCCAACACCCAATCCTTCACCTCCTCCATCATAAAAACCTACCAACATAAATCCTCCCTTTTAATAATAAACATGGATAGTTTTTCTAAGTGGTGATTGGGAAATTCAATTTCTTATAAAGGAAGTTTATCTTTTTAATCCATCATTTGACTTCTTATTGGGTAATACCACCCAATAAGGTCGGTTAGACATTAGTATCAATGGATTCCCATTGAGCTATCCCTTTCCCCCACTACATAAATCATTTTAATGAGAATCCAAAGATCTTGAAAGTTGATGGGGAATCTCACATGAGAACCCTACTCATATATGACTTCCTTCATGATAGATGGTGGTTTTATATGATGTATACTCTAAAATAAGGTAGATAAGGACATTATAATCCCCTTATTATGAATTGAAAAATCAAAATTTGAGGATTGTAATGGAAATTTTAGGTCTAACACTATTCCCCTCCCTTACCTATATTTCCATTTATAAGTAAAATTTTAATTTTAAAACACTTTTTATAACCTTTTAAAATATATTTACATGCCCAATATATAATTTAGAAACAATTAAAGGAATTCTTTATGAAAAACATGAAAGAAACTGACTATTAATAATATGTAAAATTGTTATTGACTAAAGTAATCAATTATTGATCCATATTAGCCTAATAATCAACAATAAATATAGAGGAAAATATTATTATTTTTTCTGGTTAATATAAATCATCATTTGGTCCTAATAATAAAATAATCAGTGGAAAGAACACAATATGTCATGTGATCCAACATGTTCCTACTTATAGATACTTATTATGTTTCATAATACCAAATAATATTGGACTAGATCAATAAATGAAATAAAAATGTATCTTTGAATACCCTTAGTAACTTAATATTTAACTATTATTATATTATCCAAGAAAATTTATGGGTTTCTTCCTAGGTACTAACAATCATATCTCCTTGATACTCTCTAGTCCCTTTCCCCTTGAGCTCAGATGTGACTCTGATTTCATTCTGTAATGACCATGACCTAAGTACCTAAATAATAACTCAACCACACTATCAAAAGACCCTGATCATACCTACATAATGTCAAAGTCTAGTATAAATACCAGTGATTGAGAGGTATACATGTTAGGGATATTTTTCAGTACTCATGTAATGATCATCACAAAACCCCCAAACACACCTCTTGAAAACTAGATTCCGGCATAAATGCTATGGGTTGAGAGGTACACATATGGGATATAATTCTACCCACCCAAAAAACAAAAAAAATTAAAAAAATAACACAAACAATTTGAATTAAATTTTTAAACTCTAAAAATATTAGGTGAATGACCAATCAAACAATGGAAATACGCATATAAAAAATTACTAATACATGAATAAATACCATAAAACACATCACATGAAAAAAATATTAAAAAATCATAAATTAAAATAATTATGTTATACTATTCAAAAACATTATATATACAAGGTGTATAATCCATACATGGCTCTAATAACCAAAATCCTGGGTCACATAGAAATAACTCCCCCCTTGAGTATTCATGGGAAACCCATAGGATCCAACATTTCTATTCCAATAAAAGGGTCCAAAAGTCACCACTCATTCTCTTGACTCTAATTGTAATTTTCACCCATGATCTAGTATCTACCCTTACCTAGGTTATGAATAAAAACATTTTAACATTTCCCAAAGTTACATATATAGGGTGTGAGTATATCATACCCAATAGGTGGTCACCACCTGCCAATTAAACACATATCATAAGCTAGAGTGCACATGGAAATAATACAATTATATAGTAAATAAGTGTCAAACAAAATAATATACTTAATTATTAATTTAAAAATAATATCTATAAGAATAAAAAACATCAGGTATCAGGAGGTTCTATACATGGTGTACCTTCTTCAAGCCTCAGCTCAGAATCAAATACGTAATACTAGGGATGTCCTAAAAAAGTAATAAGAAAACCTTTATAAATTGTATAAATGTATATAGATTCACTTACACACAAATATATATATATATACATATACATATATATAAAGTCAAATCCCTATGACCCATAATAAGAAAAGTAAATTGTGTATATATAGTCAATTTACTCACACATCCATTCCCTAGAAAAAATAAAGTACATGTCAAAATATTATAATCCCATCCCACAACATCTACATGTTTATCAACATGTAGATACTGACTCAAGCATAAGTATAGAAAAAAACCATAATGGAAGGAATATAACAATACAAGCTATGTAACATGCTTAGAAACAAAACCATAATGTAAAAGGTAAAAATATAACTAAAATTATAATGTATAACAACATACATAATGAACATTCCCCTTTAATATCTCATTAATCCAAAACAAAAGAATAATCATGTTAGTAAAATGTTAAACAACACACAAGACATGCAAAATAATAGATATGGTATGCTAATTTGGAAAAGGAGAATATAATTCAACTAAAATATATTTTTAAATTTCACAAAAAAAATGGGAAAATATTCCTTAGTTGAAAATTTTGATTATCAATCGGTTCACTTAGTCTCAAACAATTTCCAGGATAACTCATTACATGCATAAATGTAAAAGGGGGTTCACCTACCAAAAATAAATGAAGTTCAGTATCTAAATTAAATAGAATGAAGGAATATCACCACTTGAACCAATAAAACAATATAAAATAATAAAGGTTAAGGGTTACATTCCTACACTTCAAGAATAGTGAATTTAAGAATTGAAACTATAAGCTTACCTTTAATTCACATAATCCAATGTCATACAATATCTTGACTAAAAGGAAACTAAATAAATTAAATATCTCACCTGAACAATGTTAGGGAAGAAGGATATTGCGTCTTCTGTAGGGAGGAAAATTAATTAAAAGGAATATTAGAGGAGGGATAATCCATTACCTTTACTATTCTAATATTCCATGACCAATCACATGTTCTTGGATCAATAGCATAGGGTATAATGAATTGAGAGGGATTTAGGATGGGGGATATTTAGATAAAGATTATTAGATAGTAATGAGACCAAAATCCAACTCGAAACACATTTTAGGGGTATAATTTTAAGTTATAATGATGAAAATATCCCAATAACTAAAAAACAATTTATAGTGACATTAGGTACCTAGTCTAGGTCCACCGAGTACCTGGTGGTTCTATTTGTGGATCTTTAGCCATTGTGTTTTCATCGAGTACTTGGTTCCATCTGTTCAGGTCCATAATATTGTCCCAACACTTGGTTAACTTATCCCCCTATATTACTTACCCTACTAAACTCCTCCATTTCAATTTAAGCTTCAAAATATTCCCATAAATAAACTTTAAGATGAATTCAAGGACCAAAATCGAAGGATACTACCCACAAAAAAGGATAATGTCATTTTAAGTTCGTCTTAGAGATGTTATGGTGTAAGATGAGTGAGGAGTTTCTTATGGGTTCAAGAAGCTAATGTCACATGAGATAAATTACCTAACCCTTGACCTAGAGTTATAAATAGTTGTTCAGGAAATGTTATATTGATTTCACTGCACATTTGGGTGAGATATCCAAGGTCTATATTGATCAAAAGAGTCTAAAATACATATTCTCATAGCATGAACTAAACCTTCAGTGGATAAGGTGGGTTGAGTACCTTAAATCTTTTTAATTTGAGATAATACACACCCCTAGTAAGGGAAATGTTATAGATATAACATTTATTAGAAACACTTGGGATCAGGTAGTATGAGAAGTTTGTAGCTAGTGGAAATGAGTTAGACTCTTTCATGATATGAACCTTGATATTCATCAATATCAAGGAAGATATATGCTCAATTATCTTAAGATTTCCCCATGGCTTATCTATAGGGTAAAGGAAAGTCAACTGGCATACTCATGATACTAGTTCATGAGGGATAATATATAGTGGGAAGACACCACTATACTGGAAAAAAAGATATTTATGAGATACTATATATATAATGTTTATTTTTGGTTCCCATTAGTATGTGTGAAGATCCGATGTGGGATTCACTCACTTTGGGATGGGTTGTTTACCTAGTATTGACTAGTATTTATCAGAACATTTTATTGTAGTATTGGTGACATGTGTGAAAATAGTACATAGGGGTTAGTGTCATGGTTTATCAACTATAAGTAGGTGAAGAAAAACCATTATAAACTCATCGGTATTCTTCATCTATAACCCATTATTGAGTATAAATGGGATTAGGTGACTATGGATTTTATGATGGGACTACTGAGTTCAACTTGTGGAAGTGATATGGTATGGGTTATCATTGACTTATTGACCAATGTATCTCCATTCTTACCAATTTAGAAGACATATTCTATGTATAAGTTGGGTATGATATATGTGTAGGAAATGGTATGATTAGATAGAGTACTGGGGAGTATTGTGTGATATCAGGATGTTCGATTCACTTTTTTTTTTGAAATAATTATTGTGGTCTTCAATGCTTTGGAAATATTGAGCATGGTGTAATAACCTTAGACTGATAGATAGTCTGAATATAGTATTTAGATGTTGGGTTATATTCTTCAAGCATGTGTTTTATATTTTTCTGAATCATATCTCAATTGTATATAATTTGAATAGTTATCACGGATCTATTCAAATGGGACTTTTAATGTGATATATGGTAGGTTGTGTCAATCATCACTATGTTTATTAGAGGCATGAAATTCTTCTATTATTGGGATGATTCTAGTGCGGGGGACCTCAAAGAAAATTCAGTTAAATTTGAGGAATTCAGAAAGCACGTAGAGAAGGAATAGATCATATGTTTTCCAATGATACCAAAATTTATAGTTTGAGGTAGGAGACTATTGAATATTTAGGTTGTTTCCTTGGTTAGGACATTGGAGGATTTATAGTTAGTAGAAGTGGGATCAAAAAAATTTGGGTTTGTTTGAGGTTTTTGATAGGATCAGTATAATATCATACCAGTTAGAACATCCATTGAGTGACAGTGCGATACATTATGTATTACATATATATTATCTTCAAATATATTATATGGACCCTTTTCAAATAATAGGAATCAATGATATTGAGCTGGTGGTTGATGTGTCATTTGAGGAATGACCTGTGCTTATATTATATTAGGTTTGAATATTCATTGATGGAAAATTGTACCCCTGGTATGGGTGCAGGGATAGCATAGTTGTATATAGGATGATACATGGGAGTGAGGAAAATATGAGAGTGTAGTGGCTAGAGATTTCCACCAACAATACTACTGACATGACTTGAGAACAATTTGTTATATAGTGAGGAGTTTTTAATGGATCCCATGTGTCAAGGTATTAATTTAGATTATCTTTTATTTTTACTCAGGTATTTTAGTGTTTTTAGGATATTAGAGTGATTGATGGAGGTTGGGGGTTCAAAATTGAGGGAATTTATTAGTGGTGTAAAATATATCTTTTTTAAAGTATTTCATTGGGTACTCAGTGGCTAGGAACTAGGTATCCAATGGATAAAACAATGGAGGGGGAAGGCCCAAGTGGGACACTATCCACCTAGAAGCCTCTAAGTGAGTACTTTGTGAAGTATCAAGTTCCTGATGAGGGAGGGTTGGGTATTAGGCGGCCTTGAGATGGATTTTTTTTAAAAAAATTATTAAATATAATTTCATTAATGAAAATTTTTTAAACCAAGACACCTTAGTTTTTGGTTAGACACACAAGCCTCCCCCTTCGCTCTGCCTTTTATTCTTCTACTAAATATAGTATCTCCCTTATTTTTTGTTCATTTAAAACATAATTTGTCTCAATGGATCATTATGAGAAGTATAATATTTTTCTTACATCTATTCCCGGTGTCTCTCATTTTTTATTCTTTATCCACCTAAAATTCCTAATTTAATGGATTTCATCTTATTTAGGGATTAATGTTGATTAAATATAAATCAGGTGACAATATTTAAAAAGTGGGAATATTCTAATTTTAGTTATATGATATTGGTGGTCCCTATATTTTATCACTAATTCATTTGATCTTCATGTGATATTTGATATACATGTTATAGAGGGAGGGAGAGACAGGTAGATAGAGAGTGAGTGAGTGAGTGTGTGTGTATGTCTATGCCCCATAATGTTACAGAAATGTGTTTCCTTATATATAGTGAGTCTAATAAGAAATTTTAGGGATATGACATATCCTTCAGGTATTATGTATTGGTTAAATGGTTTTCTATGGAAATGTTTTTAAGTGGGATCTATATAGAACCTTTAAATTAGAACTTAAGAGGGTTTCCTTTAATATAATATGACATAGTATACCTTGTTAATTAGCTTTAAGTATCGCATGATGATGGAGAACCCACATATGTGAGATGATGGAATGGGGTTAGCATCATAATGGTATTTCAATATTTTTAATATCTATTTTACTTGTTATACTAATGGGATGGGTAATGGGATGCTCACCCTAGATTGAGAAAGCCCTTGGTATGTGAGACCATGGTTTGGAATGAGAAAACATGGGTTGGGTATGAGATCTAACTAAATATAGTATTGGGTAAAGGATTTGGATGAGATGATAATATATACTTTATTGGGAAATGGAATTAGAAGTTATGAAAATTCATGACTTTGGTATTTGAAAGGGAGTAGGATTTTATGCCTTTATACCTTAGACTTGAAAGTGGGGTGGGACATTATGCTTTTCCATTCCTTTTCATGGTAATAGGGTTGGATACCATTCCAATACACTTTGGAACTGTGAGAAAGGTGGGATTTTATAGATATTTATTCCTTACCATGGTTATGGTATGGTACACTATTCTCATTGACACTTGACTTTAGTGATTGGTTGGAAAAAATGCCCACTAAGTTTATGAGGACCTATGGTTTTCTGAATCTAGATAGTATTCCAATTACGTACATGGACTTGATGGTTATGAAATGTATTAATTTAATTCTAAATAAAATAATTATATTACTTTTTGATGGATATAGGGATGTATGTTAGGAAAACCCTCTATATTATGGGTAAAATGTTTAGACTTAATACAAGCATGGGTCAAATCAGGTATAGTCACTCACAAGTGGCTTGTCCAGCACTCTATAATGTGATGGGTACATCTTAATATTGTTTCATGCTTCTATTTAAGGGTTTTATAGAGATTCATAACATCTAAAAATAAATCAAAATAATAAATCTATAACACCATTAATCGTATAATTTATCTATACATTTGTAATGAAAAAAACAACAAAATGTGTACATTTCACTTTGACAGTCTGGCCTATCCAAGATTCAAAAAGTTATTTGATCAAGAACACATAGGGGAAACTAAATGGTTCCTCCCTCCTATGGTGTCCACATATCACATTAATAACCCAATTCTCATGAAGGATCTCACTCGAACTGTGGTTTTTTAGAAACTATATTCTAAATATAGGAGAAAACGTGAGAAAAATAAAAACAACTTTGAGGGGTTTTATAATACTCATAAACACTGTTGATAACCATAATGCTTGGAAATATTCATAAGATATTTTATAAACACCTCAAAATGTTTTAACTCTTAAATCATATTAATAAATATTATAGCCATTTTTTAATTTTTAAATAGTTATTATACATTTTCATACTTCTAATACTTATCATCTAATTAAAAATGATTGGTTGTGAAAGTAGTTAAATCTTGATAGGATCAATTCCCACATGTTTTCATATGATGTGACAATTCCAAGAATATAACACTAAGAAATTGTGTCCCACACTAAACTATGGTTCACTCTAGGATAGATGAAGACATGATCTAAACCACCACATTTTGGTCATTCCTTTAGTGCAAAAAATAAATCAATATCCCACTTACACTAAATCCCCATTGACTTATATACTTTCGCATTATTACAAATAATATGAAAAAACTTGGTAAATAATATTCATAACTTCTTTTAGATATTTTCCCAAACTCTTTTAGGAATTTTTTTTATCCATTTTCACCTTATTCCATATCATGTGAAACAACTTGTGAATTTTTTTTCTAATAATTATTCTAGGTATCCTCTAAAAAAATTTAGGGTATCTCAAATGATTTCAAAAAATTGATCCTCATTTTCACAAACACAAGGTGTGACCCCCGAGCCTTTATAGCATTGACAATAATTTTGAATTATCAAATATAAAATGTAATAAAAGAGTAGTCACTAGAAATATAGAAATTTTATCTAGGATAGAAAATGATCTAACATGATATTTATCAAATACATGTATCTATATACATTCTTCCACCAGTTATACCATATAAAATTATACATAATCATATAATCCATTTATCTAAGGCATTAAATTGACCGTGGGACTTAGAGTATATTGATCCCATATAGGCTACTCATACACTCTATATTCTCCAAAAATAGACTAACAAGGTCAATGAATAAATCAAATGATATTCATCTAAATTGGTGATAACATCATATTCCCATTATTTATATAAATAATCACATCACATGAACCCTATCTAGGTGTGAAATTATACTTCCTCGATCGATCTCAATCAAGGGGCCAAATTTTATTCCTTTTATAAAAGAGGAAAAATTTCATCTTGGTTAATCCTCAATTGAAGATATGTTGAGAGAAATACTTAACCACCCCTAATTAGATAGTACTTAAGGATTGTATAATAAATATATCAAAGTATAAATTTTACCATGATAAGTATTTTTTTACCTTGGGTATGGGGATTTAATATGAAATGTACACCCATAGTATATAAAATATATAGTATATGAAACTCCATGTGGTATACTCGATGGGTTATCCATCACAAAAAAATGCCTTTTGTGACTCATGAACATATTCTGTATCTCTATAAAAAAATCCTACCCATTTTAACCAAAATATTTTATCACAACCTATAATACTCACACGATAAACATTGGTTATGGATAACCCGAAGACATAATTTTAGAGGTCAACTATCATTTCACTTTGCACAATATATATACATCCATAATGAAAGAATGATATAGTGTAGAATACATTTTTGTATAACATGATATAAATTATATACTTAAAATTCTTCAATAACACCAACAAAATCATGCATAAAACCCCATCTAATCATATCCCTTATGATATAATACCAAAGATCCCTTATGTTTTCTTCTCTTATAGGGTTCTTTTAAACCCACTACCTATCATTTAATTCCTACCAAATCACTATGTGATGATACGATTAAAAACTCCCACTAAACTCCTTTAGTGGGTAACATCTATAAAAAATATATTTCGAATAATAGTGAGGATTATGAGTCATATTTATAGTGTTAAACTCTTTGAATAAATAATTCAACCTCTTTTACTTTATAAAATAAAATTTTATATTGTTAATAACTATTTTTCAACATAAAAATATTTATAATTTCATCATTCATGGTAGTTATCCATTAAAAATTTTACATTGATATTACTTAGTAATCAATATAACTCTTTACATTATTCTTTAAAGAACCATAAAAAAATATTTTAGGATATAAAGTGGCATTAATTTTATTATGGTAATAAAATGTAACTCATTAAAATTATCTTTACAAATATTCCCTAAAATCTTTTAAGATATTAAGTGACATTAAATATGAAATTTTATGGATATAATATTTTATTTTTTACACTTAAATTTTTTATGACCAAAATTTACTCCCACTAACCTATAAAAAACAATAATTTGTAAATAATATCATGTCTAGATAAATAAACTCATTTGTTCTTATGAAATAAAACTTATTTCATTTATTATTAATTTTTAAAAAATAAACTACTGTATCCATATCATTATATTTCATTTTATGTGTTTGGAGTAATATTATGAAAATAAGATTTTATTATTTATAATATTTCACTGAAGGTGGTGGAATATTGATTCTTTATATATTTAATAAATATCATGTATAAACTATTTTATCCTAGTTAAAACTCTTTTTAACCATCTATCCTTTTCAAAAAATGTTATAATATTTAGTGAATCATAAACCATGTGTATCAAAACCATCATCTCATGTTGTTTATAAAAACTATTTGTTTAAAAACAAATTATCTTATCATATATAAGAAATGAGAAGAAAATAAATGTCCTTTATTTATATCCATCAAATATTTAAATATTCAATTGTATCCAGTTCATTATTTACTATCCCGTTGATTCATTACTTGAATGAAAAGAACGCTATTTACCCATTCTTATCAGGATTTTGAAGTTTTTTATATTTACAAAAATTATAAAATATATATTAAGTATCATATATAATTAAAAATCAACGAATTAATTCTTTAATAAAAATATCTAATGTGGACTCTCAATGGAGTTTCTCAACACTTTATTAAAATTGGGTAAATATATATTAAATTAAATAACTCTATTGAAACATTTCGAAAAATTATTACCGAATGAATTCCATATCCAAAACAAGACATAAAGTTAACTTTCAGTCTCTTCAAGACTTTAGTTTCCCAATAATATCAAGTAATTGAGTCATGAATAATGTTCCTTAGTTAATTTTTCATTAATTATTGTTAAAACCTCAAGATAATCCTTATATGATTCTCATAATAATATAGATTCACTTACTGAACTACATCAATAAATGATTTCTTAGGAAGGTATTTCTTTAACCCATAGAATTTTCCTTCTTTCTTTGGAATAAATCTTAAGATTCTATATCAGTCTAGGTAGTGGATTTTTTTAATATTTTTGTAACCAATTATTTATCTAAAATTCATGTTTTATGATGATTATTTCACTATATTATATCTATAATATAATATTAAATAAGTTTAGTATCATGTTTTATATTAATTTAATAAAGACTTTAATTAAATGTTCTCCCCTTAAAATGATGGCCCTTTTAAACCCATCATAACAATTAGTTGATTAAGATCTATATTATAAAAATAAATTACTCATATTTGGTGTGAAAATAATAAATTTATCTATTTAGTTAGTCTATAGTATTGATCTTATCATATATGACTCTTGTAAGGTTTATTGGACAACCCATTGCTTAATCCATTATATGGATAATCACAACACTATTCCTAAAGAATCCTTCCCAAGGGTTTACCAACTAAGTGTAACCTAATTAAAATGTCAAAAATGTAGCACCTATCTCTTAAAATCACCTCATTACTTTATTTCCAAATACAAGATAATCCATGGGCACCAGAATTTTGAATAAACCAACCTAGTTAGATAATTAAGGTCTTGAAAAGTGTTTTCTTTAGAATGATTTTGACACTTATTATTTTAAATGGCATATAAATCTCACTATCCTATCTCTTTTATTTTATTTAAATGTATTAATGATTCTAATGATTTAGTTTGTAATCCTTATTCCTTCCAGAAAATCAATATGTTCAAACCACATTAATGTAAATCACTTTATAAAACTCATATCTTTTATTACTAATCGAAATTAAAAGCCAATTATATTTACACACATCCAAATGCATCTCATGCATAAGGTACATGAATCCCATTTATATAATTAATTATAATTAACTAAAATCAATAATCCCTATAATATTAAGCATGGATAAATATATATCCACCCCCCCCCCTCCACTTTTCTAGAAAAGTAATAAGCCTCCTGGACAATGAGAAATCTGACCCAAAGTCCCTCTACCCATGGATCTTTACTTGAGAGAGACCTTATTTAAATAATAACTCTAAAACTGAATATATTTTTATACTGTAATTAACTTCTTAATTAAAATCATAACCTAATATAAGATAAATTCAAGGTAGAAGAAAAAATAAATATATTTTTATACCTAGCATGTAAGTCCTTAAATTCATGTATGATAATATGAAATGATTTTTAAAATTTAAGCTAAATCACATCACAATTAATAATATAATAGTCATATTAATGAATAGTAAATAAGGGAATAAAATTAAATAAATTAATAAATCATAAGTTTATTAAAGAGATAAAAATTTATGAAAAAATCATAAATAATTCAGTTATAAACACTTTATAATCCAATATAGACAAATATGAACAATTCACTTTTATCAAATTTGATTATTATTTACATGGTTCTAATTTTAACTCGTTTATATTCAAAATATTTTATATTTTATGATCACTTTTATTATCAAATAATAAAATTTCTTTTTTTATGTAAATAATTTACATAATTTAAATTTCTTATATTATTTTATGTAAACCATTGATCATATCATCCAAATCTCCTTTTTTAATGGTTCAAATAAATTTATCAAAATATATTCTTAATATAAAATTTTGTATTTATATTTATATACTATTTATAAATAAATATGAACACTTTAATATTTTACGTTACTTTAGAATTTAAAAACACTTTATAAATTATCCACTACATAAATCCAATTTAAACCTAGATCACATCTACCAGAATGTTTTTTATTCGATTTAAAAACCCTTTTAGATATGACATAGACCCTTAGAAAACTATTTTATGAATTTTAGTGAAAAAAATATTTCCCTTTAAAATTCAATTCAAAACAACTTACACCATGATATAATTGATGATGTTTTAGTCCTCTAAAAATTCCATGATCCATGAATATTTTGATGGTTTCTACGGGTTAACCTAGGTGTTTCATGGTTCAATTCATTTGTCTCAACCTTTATGAAGACCATGATTTATTGGGTAGGACTTCACAAATTGAAAATAGTTTGAATTATATCTTGGATAGTACTCATGGTGGTTCTAAAACACACTTTTATGATTATATATAAATGATAAAGATATTTTCATACAGTGATCCATTTTCCATGATTTTCAGTTGACATGAGTAGCAGTCATTCCACACAAACTTTGACACACTCTTTGTGATATTAAGAATAAAATTCCCATTTTTTTAACTATGCTTAACTTAATAACTCTAATTAATGATTAGAAATCAAAATTGTCCTAGATCCTAGAAAAATAATTTTTTCAATTTTTCCTCATTCATTCATAGATAAAACCAAATCATGATAGATCAACTATTATACCACTGAAGGGTTTTATGGGGATGTTTAACATCAAAAAATGTTGCAGAAGAGAAACTCCAAAAGAACACTAAGCCTATAATATTTCTATAAATTTGGAATGAATAATAAAATAAATAAAAATATATAACTTTCACCTTGATTATCCATTCTATCCATGATTCAAATGTGAATTTGATTTAGATCACTAAGGAGAAACCAACGGGTTCCTCTCTCTTAGGATATTCACAGATCGCATAAATTGTCTGACACTCTGGAACAATATCACTCAAGACATGATTTTCTATAAATTTGAGTTTAATGTAAATAGATAAATAATAGATTTTGATAATTGTGTTTGAGGAGATTTATAATTCTTAAAAAATACACTTTATATGGGATTTATCACGTTTATATAGGACCTTGATAACCACAACACTTGGTCATATTTATGAAAGTTTTCATAAAAATCTTAAGTCATTTCAACTCTTGAAACATGTGAATAAATCCTTATAATCCTCATTTAAATTTTAAATTATGATTATTCATGTTTAAACACCTCGTAATTGTCATTTAATGAAAAGTGACCA
Organism: Viscum album; assembly: GCA_963277665.1. Taxonomy (NCBI): domain Eukaryota; kingdom Viridiplantae; phylum Streptophyta; class Magnoliopsida; order Santalales; family Viscaceae; genus Viscum; species Viscum album. The sequence continues at coordinate 576,209,485 of OY728120.1, read as the reverse complement.
ATCATGATAGTAGTTAGAGATTCATAAGACTGATCACCACATTTTTTCACAATATGTGAAAATTCCATACATGAACCATGATAGAATAGTGTCTCAAACTGTACCATGGTGAGATCTAGGATATACCAGGACATGGTATAAACCACCATATTTTATTCATTCCTTTAGTACACAAATATGTTATCTATATAACATCATACATAAACTAATATATTCTAGATTTATTTAGGGACACATTTAGTGGTGGCCTCCTTATTTTTTTTACTCACACCCTACACATGATCCTTAGTGGATTCACAAAATTTTTTGTCTGAGATAAAGGTATGGGTAAGGTCTTAATGATGTATGGTTGAGTATCTTGGATAACTAAATTGGGAGAAGGTACTGGGAAGAGTCTCAGACCCAATTTTTGTTTTTCATAACTATTGTTTTGTTCTTTTGGATTATATTGTATATTATTGGAATATTGAGACATATTATTTTTTGTGTACTTCTATAACATTATATTTGGTTTATATTTTTTTATAGTATATGATGAATTTTACATATGGATAGATCATAACTAAAATGTTTATATTATATTGGTTATTTTAGATAACATTTTATTACATTTATCATTGTTATTATGGTTATATAATAGAGTGTATACTCTCCCAAAGATATTTATATACCTTCACTATTAGTTTCCATCCTATATTGTACATGGAGGTGCACTTAAGGACATGTGGAGTCATTACTTCATATACAATTAGGGTTATCTAGGCTAGGGCATTATAGTCCACCCTTAGGGACTCTTGACCACAAAATTCATCAGTTGGGAAGTTTTCCACCCTAATGGGATCTCATTATATTAATTATTTTCCACCCTCCAAAACTATCCCCTCCTAAACCTCAATCATCACCACTACTCACCACAAATCCACTATTACGTATCACAATCCATTACCATATAACTAGATGCAACTTCCATATCCCTGTCAAGTATCAAAAGTGGATTCAGACCCACACCATCCATATAATATCCCTCCTAGACCACCACATACATAGATTAATATAGGTTATAATAACACCATGTATGTATACAAAAATATACCCTAAGACTACCTTTAATCGGATCTATGCAGTAATTCATCACATCACTAACATTCCTCATATCCTAGGAATGATCCAGTCTACAACTGCTTCAATAGTCAACATATACCAGAAACTCCTTCCAATTGAGTCTCATTATCCACCAAATGTTTCCTCATTTCATCTCCATAAATAAATAAAATAGTGGTTTATCTAGGGTTTTATAAAATATTCAAGTACCACCAGCACTATCAAATAATCTCATCGACTCCACTATGAACCTCAAGAAAAGTGGAAGAAATCATGAGGCTACATGGCATGTGTGGAATATGGTATAGACCCATGATATGGTGGCATAAACAATACAGAATTTATGCCACCTATGTGTTACTCAACCCCAAAAATTCCCTCTGTTATATTATATGGAATGACCCCATTCTTAAGTGAAAATTCCTCTGTATAGATTATTATCACTTGTTTCACATAAATTACAAAAACATTGATAAATTTCTCCAAATAGTAGCATGGTCTCCATAATGATTTGGAACATCCCATTACAAAAGTAATAAATCCACCCCTCTCATCACTAAAATTATTTTTAACATTATTTAACCATTATGGTATCAAAATTCAATATGGAAGATTAAAAAATATTTCATAATTATTTAAAAAAATATCAAACCCAATTCCCACCATAAAAAACCTAAGGAAGAACTAATTAATAATAAGATTTATCCCACACTAATTTCATTATAATTAAAATATATATTATTCATAATATTTATTTATATTTTATTCAATATTAAAATATAAATTCCACTATTAATCTATCCCTATTTTCAAAAAAATATAATTTTATTATCAAATAATTATATTTTCATATCTAATTCCATAATTAAATTCTACCATTAACTAATAGTTCAATAAAAATATTTCATTTCATAAATCATTTCATATTTATTATTCATATATGTAGGCACCCAAAAATATAAACTATGGACCTTTCTATGATTACCATAATATGAGCATCAAATAGATGACATGAGTTGAGTTGGAGAAGAAGGAGTGTCACACTTGATAAAGAAGTTTCCAATATAATATCTATGTGATTCATTATAGATCATATATTGAGGGGTATAGATCCTCGAAAACTTCTCCCAATATGTTGATGTGGTAGTGAGAACATCCTACTAGGAGTAGGCCATGGATTTCATCTATTGTTGGATGAAATTTTTCTCCATCCTTAAGATCCATCTTTAGGACCATTAATGATATAATTTGTCCTTTTAAGACAAAATTTATAGGATAATATTATATTAAAGATCATATTTAATTTCACAAAGTTAACTTAGAAAAATCATTGATCCCAAATTAAATTACAGATAAAAAATTATGGTTGTTTGAATATATATTCTTTTTTGTCAATTTTTGGACAATTCGCACCTAGAAGAGGTCTCATACACCTTATCCTCACGCACCGTACTTAGATGATAAGCCTTTTATGAAACTCATTGCATGACCTACCCTAGAATTTTTCTCACTACTTAGGCACTCATTCTCACATGAAACTCTTTATGGACCATGTTTCTAATTCCCATACCCTTACATGGGTGCCCGAAGTGGTGTTGGGCGGTTACCACCCATAGTCAGGCACCTAGGTCAGGGTTTTCCCATAAAAGGACACCCCCCATCATAACTTTTTAAGATGGTCTATGAAGTAAATATGTTGTATAATCCATAATTGATAATGGAATCACTTGAGCATACATCAACCTCTATTAGGTGATTTTAAAATCTAAACCTAAGGATGAGGGATAAGAAATTATTAATTAGTTCCTTCTATTTATATTTTTGACCTATGAACAAAACTCCTATACACCAAACCACCTGGGAAATAGACACCTAGGGGATTCACCACCCAATTTTTACCCATCAGGGCCCTACAATACCTAGGAGCCTGATCACCTAAGAGATAATTATCTAACTAGATAACCACTTCAAACAGGTCACTTAACATGGCATTTATTCACCTAGGCCACCTACATAGGCATATACTCACCCAAGTCACATACTTGAAATTCATTCACCCAAATTATCTACCTTTGATCCCATTGGTCCATTATAAAAAGTTGATCAATGATGGTATGCAGTCTAAGGCCTCCACTTTTATCACTGATCCCCATGAAAAATTAAGTGTCATGCCATGAGCTTTTTAGGCCAAGTTCAACATGATTTTGGTCACAATTCCTACAACCCCAACCTTGATATCAAATTATACCATGAGTTGAGCTAATCCTATTTTTTTCTTAAATTTATTAAGTCTATATGCTCATCATGTTTTCCAAATATTCTTTTTTTCATGATAATCCTCTTAATTTCCTTAAATTCCATGAGTCAAGTTACTCTTATGAGTTTCCCAATATTCATTTAGTTGAGGTACTCCTCCTGATTTCCTTAAATGAATTGAGTCAAGATAATCCTATTACTTTTCTTAAATACCTTGTTTTCAAATAATATTATTTATTTACTTAAATACCTTGAGTCAATATACTTCTCTTGGTTTCCTTAAATACCCTGAGTCATGACACTCCTCATATATTCCTTATATTGCTTAATTCAGGATACTCATCTTGGTTTCCTTAAATTCCTTGATTGAAGATACTCCTCTTGGTTCCCCAAAATTATTTGAGTTGAGATAATCCTATAATAGTCTAAAAATGCCATCAACTATCTTATTTTATAGAGTAAACTATAAAAGTTCCCTTAGATGTAAGTCCCACACCAGAAATTTCTATGAACCTTTCATATAGTAGTCCACTATGCAGGATATTAAACTAATTAGAAGTGTTAATTGATGAATGACCTCAAAATGAACCACTATGGTCCTTATCACATGACCTTAAAAGGTATAACATGCCTCTTTAAGTGGCACAGAAAAACTTTGGTTTTAATTCCCCTCACTGGGACACATCAGAAGCCACTTTTATGAGACCTATTCCTGTACCATGACACCTCTCACATACTTTCACAAGATTCCAATTCCTCCCTCGAAAATAATAAATTCTATAGTGCCTAATTATTTGGATTTTTTCTCTAGAGTGACGAAATACATGGGTCAAATGAGAGGTAGTATAATTCCCATATATAGTGTTCTCTTAAATTAATGTAGTTATTCAATCAAGCCTACTAAAGGGAAATAGGTATTATTTCTAGGAAGTATTTTACCATTATGTCGTAAATTTATAAGAGAGTATTCTACTACACAATAAGACGCCTTAATGTATGAGATGACATACCATCCTCTTATCTAACAAAATGTACCACCGTTACTGCCTCAGGTGATCGAGAGGTTGTTCACATTTGAAAAGCAAGAGACTCATGCGATACTTGAAAAAAAACAAAATGGTCATGTGAGAAAATGAACCCATCAGAAAAAAATAGAATAACTGTTCCATCAATCTATTAATCAAGAGACATATTCATTTTTGATACTCATATCAATGTAATTCCTTTATGATCACATTTCTAATTTAACATAAAATCATTATCTTGAATTTATATAAATTATATACCCATCATGAAAATGAAAATTGTAGTATATTCACAAGAATAAATAAATATATGATAATTACGATTCACATGCATTGGCTCCATGATGAATCAAAATATTTAATCCTATGATGATTATCATCGATCATTTATATAATTTTGATCTTTATCATCTCTCTATCAATATATCATGCCACAATGATATCCAAGGGTTTACCCTATTTATAAAAATATAGAGAATATATATAATATCATAGAAATATTCATGGTGAAAAAAATCCCAATGAGTCAATATAATAATTTTTCACCCATCAATTTCATGTCATAACCCCATTTACCTTTTCTCTCTCTTCCAATTCAATTCTCCTATTTAAAACCAAAATTAATTAATTTTATTAGACATTTTATAACTCATTAAAATATTTTGCATTCTTCCTCCAATATTCCACATCATTTCCACTACATATAACATCTCACAATTCCACATTATTTATTCTATAAAAATAATCCAAATTAAAAAATTTGTTAATTAAAAAATAATTGATTAATTTAATTCCAACAACACTCATCTTTTACAAAAAAATTACAAATAACTAATAAATTTACCAAAATACCATAAAAGGGTAAATATATCATCAAAAATCTAACAGCATGCTCAAAATTCCATTATGAGATCTATAAAATTACCATTTTACCCTCCACGGTAAAAAATCATCAAAATTTTACAAATTAAAAAACATAAAATTTTTGGGTCATAGTATTTAGAAACATGTATTTGATAAAGATCACATTTGATTCCTTTATATTTCGAGTAGTGTCAATTTTTTTCTATAGGACACTCTTTTCTTATAATTATAGATTACTATTAATGCTACCAAGTACTGTGGGGTTATACTTTGTGTTTTTTTGGATAGGGATTATGTTTTATTATAAAATGATTGTGAATAACATTGAGTGATACTCCAAAAGTTTTTAGAGTAAATCCAAAAGTAATTTTGGATAGATTTTCAAATTTTATTATATGTGATGTAATATGCATTGAAGATTAATGATGGAATTTCAAGATAGATTTTTTGGGTATATCCAGAATAATATTTGGATATGATTTTATAATTGTTTATATATGATGTGATATAAGGTGAAGGTGAAATAAGTTGATGAGAATTTAGTACAAGTGGAATATTGATATAAATATGAATAAAAATTGAATCCAAAACATTATGGTATTAAACATTTCATGTTTTTTGTTGGAGTAAACAATATTTTGGTGATGGTTACCACATCATGGTTTTGTGAAAGGTATCACATGGATTATACAAAAAAATTATACTGACTATTATTTGTACCTATAAATAGCTATCATGATTAGTTTGGATTGACATATGATGATATTAAAATGATATTTAATGTTAAAATTTATTATTTAAACATTAAACAGTCAATTGTAGATTTAATTGTACATTACAAACTTTTGTAACATGATTAAATGTTTTAATTATGGTCAAATGGATTTGAGATTTTTAAGAGTCTAAGGAGTTTCCATGGGGGGCTATATAAAGATGTTAAACTTTATATAATGGTTATATGACATATGTTTATTAGTGTGTATGAAATAATCAATTGGAGATTTAATTGTACATTGAAAAGTTTTGTATCATATTGAAATGTTTGTTAAATATTTTAATTATGGTAAAATGTATTTGAGACATTTAAGAGTTCAATGATTGTCCTTGGAGGCCTATATAATGAGTTTAAACCTTGTATAATGGTTTTATGATATATTTTAAATAGTGTGTGTGGAATTGAAAAGTCTAATATTTTACTATCTATTCTCTTTAACTCTAATATTTTAGTAGAAAATGAGAAAAAGTTGAATCCTTATCAATCATTAGGAGATTCATTACACCTCATATATCACTCTTAGAGAAGGGATACTTTTTCCAATGAGAGATTTCCATCAATATTGTTTAGAAAATCTTTCAAAAATTTATTTCACACTATAAAAAGGTATATTATTTATTAATAATTATATATTTTAAACAAATGAAAGGTTATTTTAGAAAATAGAGATTTTTTTTGTTTATTTCCAGTAAATTTGGAAAAGCGTTGTCCCCACCAAGACTCAACACAATTTATTATTTATTACATGCATCAAATAATATTGATACCACCTACATCAATCATATCCTACCAACTCAAATCAACAAATTTGAAGAAGATCTATAGAAACTCAGTAGTATGATTCTCAAAAAATCTATAAACCTTCAAATATTCATTAATTTTTTTTAAATATGATAAATAATCAAAATCATATTACCATGTGTATGGATAAGGTTAAATAGAATTAATAAAAAACAAATTAAACTAAAATTTTCATAAAGATCACCCAATGATTTAGTTCAATCAATTGTAGCATGTGGAGGTACACAAAATGAGAGAAATGTAATTTTTTGGGCATAAGTTAACTACCTATTAAAATATGGTGTTATTCCTATTAAAATAAATAAATATTTTCCTAAAACGAAAATATTAATAATAGAAACTTTAAAAAAATATATTATTTAGTTTGTTTTTAAATCACAAGACCACCATTTTATATAAATTGACTACCTCCAAGGAACCAGCGCATGCGCCACAATTTTGGTGTGGTAATTTAAAATTTTTAATCCTTATGTGAAACCAATCTTTAACTATATAAATTTAATTATTAAACGAAAAATAATTTGTAGGACATAATATAATATTTTTTAAAATATATATTACTTATAAATTAAAATATTTTTTTATTTTATTATGACATGCATATAGAATATCTTATAACTTTAATAAAAAATAATATTTACACATTTAATTCATTATTTTAAATGATTACTTATAATAATAAAATTGTTATTTCATTGCATATATTACTATTATAATGGTCATATTCTTAATTACTAAGTTACTATTTTCAAACACTGATATAATAAATATTTTACTCTAATGAATTTTTATAAATTATCTAAATTTTACTCAAAAAATAAAACTTCTCATCCCTTGAATTTTATCCCGGGGTTCTAGATATATTCTATAAATATTTTATCACATTATTAAAAAAATTATATATTTTTATAGTGATTCTCAGAGTTATGATATTCATGATAGATTATAATTCTTGAGATTTTTGACTTATAGTCATGATATTCATTTTCATTTATTATTCACTTTTATTTTTACCATTTACTATGATTTCATAAGATTGCTTTATAACATTTTTTATGAAACATTAAAATGATTATTATTTCATTATGTGATGTATACAATATATTTTTTATTTTTCATGTAATTTTTTTGGTTATCACAAATAGTGAAGAAAATATTAAAATGAGTGAATCTTGAAACTATGAACCTTCCAAAATTACTTTATTTTTGGTGTAATATTGAGTTTAACATAAAGGTATAATTAAATAAATTTTATATTATGATCATGTAATATATCCAAGCATATATCAATCATAAAAAAATGTTTGACAAAACATATTATAATATAGGTTTAATTGATGGTTTAAAATATAATTATAATAATTAAAATATTATTATTATTTTTAATGGAAAAATAAGTCTACAAATAAAATTTTATATTAATAGGTCACCTTGAAAAAGAAAATTATTGTCTTCCCTAGTCTAAATTTCCAAGAAACATAGAGGATAAATCTTTAGACCATTCAATGTGATTTATTTTATACCATAATACCCTTTAGGAATAAATTTATTAATAAACACACTCTTTGAAATAAATTATCCCAAAAAAATTAATAAATAATTAAATAAAGTAAATGAAAATATTAAATAAAAATTTATAACCTATAACAAGTTAAATAAAAATATATTGTCTCTCTAAAAATGGTACCAATTCAATGATGTAATTCCATGCTCATTTTCAAATAAAGTATAGTATCATTAGGTAAATAAAAATAACTAACATAAGTTATTCAATTAAGTAGACATTACTTTTTAATATCTAATTATATAGTTTATAGAAACAAATTAAATAAAACAAATATTATAAAAAATAGGGTGTGTTTGTTTAATGTTTGGAAACATTTTATGGAAAATAAATAAGAATATGATAAAGAACTAGAGAAAATTTCACCACAGAAATTTAAATAATGAAATAATATAATTTAATTTCATATTTATTACTATCCTTAAAATGTTATATTCATTTATTTGATATCGATTAATATGTTAACACTCATGACTTTATAATGTTTACTTGACTACACATAAATTTATTGATTTTTTCTAAAATAGACTCAAATATTTTTAAAATGATCTTCTTAGCTATTATCATATGTTATAACTCATTTTTCATGTTCAATTATGGCATGATACCCATACTATGATGAAAACTCTCTCTTAATATTTTAACAATGAATAATGTGTTTAAATGATTCATACTTTTCCAATATCACATGTTAAGTACCTATCACTCAAAATATTATTTACAAATAATAAAACTCAAATAAATGAATATAAATACATGAAAAAACACGAATATCATAGATTCGGATTAGAAAAAAATAAGGGTAAAATTTTAAATTTACTATAATAGAACTACTCCATGGAAGAAAAATAGGGAGTCTTTGAAAGAATAATTACTACTAAGGCTATCCTTCTAACAATGGTTAGATAAATAGAGAAAACTCACATCTATTCAAATGATACTAATCCAAGAAAATATCCCTTAAAATAATAAAATTACAAATTTATATAGTATATGATATTATAAGGTTAAAAAAATTAAGTTTGAAAACAAATTCTTGGAAAAATACTTTACTCTTTATTATAATAATTTTTTAACTTCTTTTCCTGGTGATTTAGTCAAATATATAGAAGAATGAAATATTTGGTTCTAATTCTTGTACCAATTTTACAAATTCTACCTTAATATAGGTATGTAAGAATTAGATATAATATAACATTTGAGATAATGTTCATAAAGATGTGTCAATAGAAAATTTGAAATAAAGGTTCAATTACTTCACTAAAATGTGTAATTTAACATGAGATATAAAAATTGAATTAACAAAAAATGATTAAATAATATTGTCCCAAAATTTCAACCCAAATTAAAATTTATACAAAAAATATAGTTAAAAAATTAAAGTGACGTTTAAAGGTTCAAAACTAAAATTCAATATAAAATTCAAAAATTTCATTAAGGGACATAATTATTTTTCAAATTTGTAAATAATTTTCATTAATTTTTAATAAAATATTTATAAAAATATGGTTTATTTCAAGAAAATTATTTTTATAAATGTTTAAAATGATTCTAATTTCCAAAATAAAAAATATGATCTTATATCGTAATCAGTGTTTATCTTCTTATTGAATGGTGAAACATCAAGTAGTAATCTATAGTTGATGCTATAATAAAAGATTTATAAATTTCAACATTAGATGAGGTAATATAATTTTTTTGGAAAAATAATTTCATCATTAATTTTGGTTTGTTCATGGAATAATGAATCATATTTATATTTAATTTGATAAAACTAAAATATCACTTAAGATAAGGGACCCCGATCACTACAAATATCCAAAAAATCATTTATAAATACCATCGAATTTGGTAGATTATTTATAAGGGTGATATAAATATTTTTGGGTTGTAATTGATGATAATGTAGTTAACCCTTCCAAAAAATCACTTATGTGGTAAAACCTTAAGGGACATGTAAACTCCTTAAGTATTTAGATACATTGAGGACCAAATATATTTTTTATGGGTTTTTCTTTCTATTTTTCTTTAAATTATTCATAATATTTGAATCTTGATAAGACTCATTATTTCATGATTTATTATTTAATGATTTTTTTAATTATTATTTATAAATATATTTTTTGAAAACGATGTGAAAATTTACTCATATTAGATAATTTTATGATTTTTTTCATAATCAAATATCTTTATAGAAGGTTAGGGGTGTGATGATATATTAATATTAACATTAATAGGGAATCGTATAGAAATTTAGGTATAACTCAAGAGATAAAAGATATACTTGTTGTCTGGATTAATTCCTAAGGATTACATTTCTTATAATGTCATACATATATGTCATTAGTGTAATTGGGGTGTATATTGTATAATAATCCTAAGTATATGTGGTTAATAAGTTTCCCTGCATGTATATCATTATAATTTGATACTCGTATTATGTAATCCATATGAATAAGATAAACATATGATGGTTGAGTATGGTGTTAATGATGAAAATATATTTTATTATAAAATAAAGTATTATCCCTTATATTTGATATGTTTGACATGTGGTTTTTCAATAGTGTGGTAATATGGAAATTCACATTCCTGATTAAATAAGTGACATCTAATTTTCTCATCTACATGGATAAAAACAAGGGTTTATTTCATTATCTTTATCCAGTTTACTTGGAGAACCATGAATGAATAAGTTAACCAATATGAGATTAGAGAGTCTCATATATAGGAATAAAAATTCTACTCATGGATTTCATAAGTTTTACAAGGCTATTTTGGTTATTTCACACCTAAGAAAAAATAATAATTTTAAACTAATAAGAAATGCTGAATAGAAATTTGGAATATTATATTGTGTTTAAGGTAAGGTGTTTACCATGAGATGAAATGTTTATAAGATTTTAAGGACTTTTGATTTCATAGATTTTATTTAATTTATTTAGTTATTTATTTTAATTTTACATCATATTTATTTTAAAGTTTAGTGGAATATAATGATATCCTCTAAATTAGACCTTGAATTGAAAATATTTCCATGTAGTATCACTCAGTATGTGGTGTTTCATTTACTATTTATATAATTTAATGGAGGTATTTTGGCCTATTTTAGCACAATTTTTTATAAAATGTTAATGTCTATATCTATAATCCCTAATAAGAATGTGAATAAATTAGATAAATTCATATGATTTTAGAGTAATCCAAGGAGAAATTATTGTCTCCCCAAGGTAGTAATTCTTGAATACCCTTGTTAATATCACTTATATATTTTCATAATTTTAGTTAAATTTTAATACATAATTTTACATAATAATAATAATAATATATTAAAATTAGTGTTTCTATTATTTGGGACTGGTGTCCATTATTCATTATCCCTCCCTTAATAATAGAGGGAAGTGTGCCCCCCCTTGTTACTCCACATCCAAGGTTCATAATTGTTCATGATGGAATAGACACATGAAACAACTACATCCATGAGGGTGGCACCTAGATGAGTTCAATGATAGGGGAACCCATCTTCTTCTTATTCTCCTTCTAATTCTAGATCCACTAAATGAGATGCAAGATCTCAATGAGTATAGTTTTGATCTAAAATAGGCCTAATATGACAAGTGTAATGGTATCAATTATGGTGAAAGGGGGGTATAAGAGGGAAGAGGGTGGAAATGTGTCAGGAGATGGCACAGGGATGTGTGACAAATGAGGTTTTAAATTAATAAGGGATCTAGACCTATGATTCTTAGGGCATGGTTTGGGTGGGACATGTCAACTCATATGTGCTCGGTGAATCAAGGTAACAACCTAACCATTTTATTGAGGTTATTTTTGTGGAATAAATTTGTGATATTGGGTTGACCAATAACTGGGAAGGTTTTAAGGAATTATTAAAATAGTCAGATATGTTCCCAATAATGTAGTATCTATCAAAACCTATATTTGGTTTGGGTGCATCTAATCCATTTCAAAATTCATTAATTCTTTCCAATTTTCAACTTCTAAGATACTTATAACATTTTTATAGTATTTAGGTTCATCATAATCAACTAATAATGTGTCACATGTCTCAGTAACTAGAAAAAAAAATCTCTCTAGTTATCTAACATCTTCGGTGATCCTATATAGAACTTGGGTCTCAAGAACAATTTCTTCCTTGGATTTTTTTAGAATTTTTCTTTTCCCAACTCTTGTGAATCTTGAACCTCAAATTCATTGAAATCAAACTTTTTACCACAATTTATTTTTGATATGTTCTCTCTCTCAAGGAAGATTTTGTGTCATCCCACTATTACATTTTTTCTAAGAGAAAAATTAGATAATATACCATTTTTTTCCTTGGTATTACCTATAAATATGTACTTAGTTCCTCAAGATTAAATTTTATATACATAGAGAGACTTCAAAAACTATTCGAATTTCAATACCTGTATATTTGAAAAAAAATGTATCTCTTCCCATACATCAACTCATATGGGATTCCATTTTCTGCTTTAGTTGGAACTTGGTTTAGTTTGTGTATTGTAGTATGTAATTAATATCCTCAAATGGATAACATAAGACTTATATGAATCATCATTGATTTCACCACATCTAAAAATGTGTAGTTTGTCCATTCACTGAAACCATTCCATTTTAGTGTATATGGAGGAGTGAGATGAGATAGTATCCCAAACTCCATTGCATAATTGATGAAATCTTCGTTAAGATATTTCACACTATGGTCTGTGTATATTTTCGTTATCTTTTTATCAAGTTAATTATCTACTTAATTATTGTATTTATTTAATTGATAAAAGGAATTGGAATTATGCCATGTTAAGTATGCATGTCCAAATCTAATAAACTTATTAGTAAAAATTATGAAGAGTATCCACCTCTAGATTAAACTATAAAAGTTACGCACATGTTTATATAAACAAATTCCAGAAGCTCTATTCCCCTTTTACATTTTATATTAAATAGAGATTTTTTTCATTTTTCCTTATAAACAATAATGACATATATCAACTGGTTTTACCTCAAAAGAATCTAAATATCCTTATTGATATAGATTTTTCAAATTATTCACATTTATATAACCAATCCTATGATGCTATAACTAGTTGTGATATAAATCTTGTGAAATTTATTCATTGTTGATTTCCAAAACTTAATTTTTAAATTATATTACATAAAGAACATTATTCAAATGTGTCATCCCATAACATATGCTATCTTTTTACAATTAGAGATTCATATTTACAAAATTTAAAATGAATTCATCCATGTCTAAAATTTACATGGATATTATGTTTTTGGGTTATAATAGGAATATAAAAACAAATATTTAAAACTAGAATCAATATCATTAGTAAAGTGAGATGGTATACTCAAACATCCAGTGTAGATATTATAAATCCATTTGTATCTCAAAGATCCACCTCACCTCTGTAAACTTTTAGAAATCCACTTGATTTTTTTATTTAGATACTAAGGTTAGTACCACAAGTGATATCTAAAACCAAATTCAAAGAAATGAATATGTTGCATTTCGATAATGGACACCCATGAATCGAGATCCTTTATTCTGTACTAAAGTGTGGATCTTCTTCTAGTTTCCTTTCTTATCACATGAAAAACACCCTACATACTACTTCTTAGCCAGACCCTTGATGCTTCTACTATTTCTAAGGTGGTGAGAATATACCTCAGGCTCAAAACTAGTCTTAGGGATTTATTCTTTTACTTTTTTTTATTATTAACTATAAGGGTTGAATGTTCTTTAGGATTTATGTTCATATCCTTCAAGAGAATCATAGACAAGAGCTTTGGTAAAAACATACCAATATTTTACATATTCTAAATAAAATTAGATAAGTTATAGGGAAGTGAGGTGATTATGAGGTCCATGCATAATTTTTTGAGTATCTTGAAGTCCAGAATTTCCAAAAACTCAAAGTAGGTAATCATCCTCACTACATGAGGTCAGTCTGGTGCACCTTCTCTAAGATTTCATATAAATAGTTCCTTAGATATCTTATACCTCTCGGGTTTTCCTTTCCCTTGGTAAATATCATGGATATTATATAGAATGTTGTATACATCCATGACATTATGAAATGTCTAAAGCTCACTAGTCGTGGATGATAGCATGAGGAATTAGACATCCTATGCATAATCCATGTATTTATAGAATATTGAATGCTCCTCCATAATTTACTCCCTTAAAGTAAAATCATGAACTAGGGTGTCTTGCATGTAAAACTTCAACTCTTTGAATATTATGATGCACAAGCTTCTGTACCACTTTTGGATGTTAGTGTTGTTCTGGTTATTCTCTTTATTTAATATCAACCATAGGGATAATTTCATGTTCAATAGAATTTCTATTTTCTAAAATAAATAAAATCATACTTTATTAATTTATCTTGACTCCCAAGTGTGAAAAATAATTTTTATTTTATAATATTTCAATAACCCTAACCATTGGATTTGGAATATCCTATCACGTGGATATTCTAGTGTAAAGTATTTATATTCCCCTTCTCATAACCTAGACAAGGGCATAGTCAAATTACATGAATGTGTTTAGGTAGATAGTCTTACCAACTATATTAAATCGTAGTTCTATTATACATTGAGTGGACTCCCCAATCCTAAAATTCTAGAATCAAATTTCCTAAACACCTGCATCTAAATTACACTAATTTTTTATAATGGAAACTAAAATTGAGGTTGTCAACCAAAAACCTTCATTAGAACTCCCTAATAAATAAAATTATTTTGAAAAGGGAAAAACCAATACATAGATATATGGTTTAATTCTATGTCAAGTAATGGAAGGTTTTATATGAATTAATATTTCCTTGAGGGAATTTCTTTATATTTATGCATAAATATTATTTATTTTATCATTTTCATTATTTTTAATATTATATGTATTTTACACAATTAATTAACCATGTATGATAAAGTAATTTACACATATTCTATATTTTAATTCATATCTCATGATTTTCAAATCATTTACTTTATGTGATCATTTTTAAACATCAAATAAACAGTGGATCGCATAGATAAATAAACAACCATGCACTGTAAAAAATAAAATAACATTTGGTATGATTATGAAATTTTAACTACTGGTTGGTTTATCGAGCAGAAGATAAACCAACCCCTAGTGTTATGGGAATAACTCATTGAGTCGATTCGAGGATCGAGTTGGGGCATTCCACCTTTAACCTATGAATCCCCTTAGTTCGGTCTACCATGGAATGGTCTTGAACTATCTCCATTCGTCTGGAGATCAATCCTTTACATATGTTTACTCAGACACATGTGAGAGGATCTAGGGGTTTAGGGTTACATAAATAGAACATTTACATTCTAGCCCATGTATAATAAGGTAGTAAGGGATGATATGAAGATCATAATATTTAATTTAATAATAATTTTGTCATAAAACCCCATGCAATAAATAATTAAATTAAATAGAGATGCAAAACATACATAGGTCGGTCACTCTTATGCTCATCCCTAACATGCAATGACTAAGAATTTAAACTTTATATAATTCATTTGAATTCCTTATTTATTAAGACAATATTATCAAAATCATAAATTAATTATCTTATTAATTAATTAATTATTTTATATTAATTATCCACCAAAACAGTCCTAGAGATTCTCATCCTATATAATTTTCAATAAATAATATAAATTAATTTTAGTTTAAAATTATTTAGTGCATGGCATGTACAGATAGGGAACACAATTTATAACCTTATATGTCTAATTAAACCCATTTATGAAGTTCAATAGTGAAACAGAATGTATTTTCACCCAACACGGCATGTGACTAATGTTTTTTATGGTCTATGTTTGTATTTTTTACCTACACGACATGAAATACTGCACAATGTGTCAAAATATACATGATGTATTGTTCTTTGGGTCAATTCACATAGTTTTTGAATGTTTAAGACCACATGGCATTCCTTGAATATATATAAAGGGTACTATTGGTGATTCTCATTAAGTTTATGGAATTTATGATGACTATACAGGTCATGCATTTGTACAAATACAAAGTAAATAATTATTAAATCATTTAATTACACAGTTCATAACAAAAACCACTTGGTTCCAAATTCAAGTAAAAACTCTACCACACTTTGTGTGTGTGTGTATAACAGTTATACACCATATATTTAAATTTTTATTTAATAAAATCACCATGTGTTGACACACACAACACACCCATTTTAGAGTTACATGGTATGTACAACTATATATACACAATATAATATATTTCTAGCCACATAACAAATGACTAATCATTCATTCCACATAGGGTATTATGAGTTACATGGTGTGAATTCTAGCTACACACCATGTAATCACATATACACCATGTTTCTTGGCTACAAGTAAATACACAGTTTGTGTATTAAATGCACATCGTGTACTTTGACCACATTACTTCTAAGATTTATATGAGGAAAAACTATGTTGGGTTACACAATGTGTACACCAACTACACTCCATGAAGCCTTGTATAGTTATGTGATAGATTATAGTCAATATGTGTTATTTAATTAAACACATCATATACTGACACCCACATGACATGTTGTGATTATCACAGCTCACCCTTATGTGGTTGACAATGGGTACATGGTGTGTACTTTTCATTTACAAACTACGTAACCATGTCCTATTAACAGAATCCATAGCACCCCTAGATGGGATCATCAATCATTCTTCATCTATTCATGGCATGTTCTTGGTTATATGAAACTAAATGACCATTTTATCTTGAATTTCGTATTAAATAATGAAAATTGGAAATGATCATAAAAAAATAAATATTAAAATTGATCAGTAAGTAAAAATTAATTATAAGTTAATAAGTGACCACTTTGATACCACATTATGGTTTTAGGTTGTAGTGGAATCACCCAAGACCATGATGAATAATGCTTTTCATTAGTTTCATTAGGTAAAATCCATATATCTAGACAATGAAAAGTTTGATTCTTTATAGATCGGATCTTTTGATATATAATTTATAATTTATTTATAATAGTAATTTCCACAATGTGATAATTTTTTCATTAATGTTGATCAATTAGTTACCAACTAATTTTTTCTCATCAGTGGTTAAGATTCCAAAGAATAATTCTTAAAGACGTATCCAAAAATGCTTTAAAAATATAAAAACATCTCTATTGGTATTCTGGGTTCTAGCATAGAGGTACGAAATTCCTTATTTCACTCACCGCTGATCACAATAAGAATTCTCTCAAGGTTACATAATTCTTTGAATTTTTATCTTATTCTTGAGATGGAGGGGTAGGATTGTCTCCCATTCTTGAGAGTGTTATTGAGAAATTATCTCTAAGGCCTTGAGATTATTCTGTAGAAGAATCCATTGTGCACGCAATTATTTATATCCTCAGAAATGACATAATTTGGGATTTATACTTAGGGTTAATAATTTAGTAATTCCACATAGGCTCTTAAATAATAAATTTTCCAAATTAAACCCCATTACAAATATTATTATTATTATTATTGTTGTTGTTGTTGTTATTATTATTATACTCCATGTCATTCTCTAACTCACATATAATTAAATATCATTTATTAAATAAATAAATCAATATTTATTTAAATGATATTAAAAAATCTATATCATTTCCATTGGGAGATTAACTCGGACCATCAATCCTCCATGACATTTTTTGAAATGTGAATAATAAATATTTTTTTAAATAAATAAATATCTCTATATTATTAGTTTTATAAATAAATGTTGTATTCCCAAACTAGTAAATAAATATTTACTTAATATTACAATAACAAATATTTTAACTTGAATAACTTTGATTGAGTTTATGTGATTAAACCCACTAGAATAATTATTAATTCATAAGTTGTGAATAATATTTATACTGGATATTAAATTCAAATAAAATTTAATTAAGATTGTGGATACACTTAGTGTGTAACCCACTAGGCCTTTGTAAAACCCTAAGATTTTTATGAAATATATTTTTAAATAAATTAATTTATTTTATGCCTTTCATTGTACACTACACTAAGTTATTTTTTTGTTATATGAAACACAGTTTTACCTTGCATTACACACAATACTAAGTTTCTACAAAACATCATTTTATTATTATAATTATTTAAAAAAACAATTATAACCTAGCCATTAGAAAAGTGGGTATGAATAGGGTTAACTAAATTATGAAAATATGGTTTACACATTTATATATAATTACTTATTTTTTGAACAATTAATTATAAATAATAATAAAACCCTATTGAAAATTAAAAGAAATATTTTTCTAAAAAACTATTTAAACGAGAAAACGTGTGTTTCATACCAATAAAATAAATAAATAAATATTATAGGCTTATAATAATGAAATATATATTTATAATATATTAAATCTAATTTTTGACATTCATTCTATTTGTTTTCTAGATATTATATAAAAATAAATCCATTTTTACACTTAAGACTCTTTTTTTCATTCTAAAAAATAGTTTTTTCACCTTTTGATGGCACACTTATTTTAAAACTAAATTTTAAAACTTTTATAAATGTTATTTGAAAATTTTTTTTTTTGAAATTTTAATATAAAAATTTATTTTGGTTTAATTTTTTTATTTTTTTAATAAGTTTCATTTTTGATGAATAGTGAAAAATACTACGTTTTAATTGAAAACTGACTTTTCATCTAAATAATTTATAATATTAAATTATATTTTAAATTTGTTTTAAAGTAAAAAAAGATCAATTATACATCTATTAATCCAGTTTAGGTCATTTTAATATTTTTCATATTAAATTTGGATATAAAAATATTTCAAACTTTTGAACATTTTCACTTTGAAAACACGCTTTCTCACCTCATCTACTTGATTAATTTTAAATTAATTTTAGCTACTTATTTGTTTTGAATTTTTATAAATGGATTAAATATTTATAATTATAAGTTCTGAAATTTTTAGATATTCCCATTTTATTTTGGGAAAATATGAAAAGTAAGCTTAGTAATTTTATTATCATCGTTAAGGGTAAATCGAGTAATTGAGGGTAAATATAATATAATTAATACTAGAAAATTACCCTAACACCTATTTTAATTTTATTATATGAGTTATTTTTGACAAAAATTATCTTTTTCACTAATTTATGACCTCTTGGATTCATTTTTATGACTTTAATCCCCTTATAATATTTTATTTTAAGAAAAGTCAAGCTTGTCACACTAATATTTTTAGTAAGTATAAAACTTTTAATATGTGGTCATACATAAGATATATTCAACCATAAATATTATTTTTAAGTATAAAAAATTTATATTCATCATTTAAATTTATTTTAAATTTTTAGTGAAGAAATAATTTCATTAAACAATTACACAACAATGAAACAGTAATTATTCAATTAACAGAAAAATCAAATAAATGGTAATAAAAATATTAATATAAATATAATTTTAATTAATTAAGGTTCTTCAAAAAAGTTCTAGACTATTATGGCATGTTAGGGGTGTATTAAATAATTTTTTTTGATTTTATATTATTTTATTTATTTTCTTAAAGTCAAAGTAATGAATGATGTCAAAATTGAAACTAATCATATTTTATGAAAATAATATTTTATTAAATTATTTGAAAAACCTAAAAATATTAAATAAAGAAAATGGGATGATATATGGTCTAAAATATCATAAATTATAACCTTATAGACTAATTGATAATTTATATGTAAAAATTGTAACCTTTTAATATTGATAATGTTATTACCAAAATTAAAATTAAAATAGGTTAACTAAGGGTCAATCAAAATGATAAGGTTTAAAATAACACCAAAACATGTATAAAATATATTTATTTATGATATTACAACCTTATATTATCATATATTCTAATACATTTACTTTTGGAGGTATTTGGATTGATATTGAATTTACTATTATTTAATCTTTTGATAAATTCCAAAAGTGCCCCTCATCTCAATTATAAAAGGACAACACCTCCCTTGTTTCTTTACACCACATTTAGCCTTATATCTTGACTATAACTCACTAATTTCTATTCCTCACTTCTCTATACACATTATATAGGTTTTTGTATTCTCAAAATACCAACCCTAAATCCCTTTAGAGGAGATCCAAAGGAGACGTTTTGAAGAAGAGGTAATTGCTCTAACTGATCACTTTGTTTTTCTACTCTTCCTTACCTCATCTAAATCTGTCATGTTTGTCATAATATAATAAATTAAATATCATAAATAATATTAAATTTTATTATGATTATTAAAACACCATTTTTTACCCTATTTCCCATCAAACAAGAAGTGAAAGTATCGCTCGTGCATATGTATGGCTTACCGTCTCCACGTAGCGATACAATTCATTTTTCATCACCATATTATATGGACATATATTATAATGTAATTACTGATAATATATGATATTTATAATATAATTATATATATTTAATAAAAATATTATTTATACCTTATCATCATATAATATTTTGAGAAATGATATCATTGCTCCTACATACGTATGGACTGTCTTCTCCACGACGCGATGTGATTTTTTTCACTTATATTTCACATTGATGGTAATAAGGATAGTTTTTATAAAAATATATGATATATATAACATAATAATGATTCTTTAAAGTTTTATTATTATTTACCTTTATTTAATTCCATTACATGAAAAATGGAAACAATGTTCATGTGTGTGTACGGCCTACCATCTCCATGAACGGTGTAATTCGTTTTTCTAACTATAATTTTTATGAATGATTATAAATATTTATATAATGAATATATATTATTTTTAAACCCTGATTAACATTCTGAAAATTATGTTACCATGATCAAAGTATAAGGATTGGTACAACCAAACCAATATATGCTTCGAAAGCAAAGCATTCATTACCCAGAACACTGATTTTAATAAAAATTTATTAATAAGAGGGTGATAATATGTTATAAAAAAAATCATACATGATATTGTGGATGTATTTTTATGGAATAAATTAATAATAAATTCATATTTTTTATTCATGAGGTCTCAATGTGAGCAAATAAATTCAAGACTTGAGGTAAGGGATTATTATCTCACATTTATTTCTGTGGGACACATGCCTTAAACACTACTTGTTTCTTTTATGTAGTGTATAAACTATTCATGAATGTATTTTATGAGTCTTATATTGTATATTATAGTGTTTAAATATCCATATAATTTTTTTTCATTCACGTTTCATATGATTCGACTGATTACAAAGTGGTAAGGGTTTATTTCAAAATCTAATCGTTATTTAGGATTGTTTATGTTTAAGACTATAGTGGGGAATATTTATCTTCCATGTCCATATTTCCTAAAAAATGTTTTTTAAAAATGATTTTACTGTTATCCTATAATTATTTAAAGTAATTTTCACCAATATTTTACTTTTTGAAAAATATATTCGATAGAATATTTTTTTCAGTTTTATAAATAAGGTTGTTGGTGACTTTTCTGAAAAACAAATATGAATGTAATGTTTTTTTAACCAATATAGAATGAGTGGATTTTCCCTATTTAAGGATTCCTTAATATCTTGAAGAATCATTTAAAAGTTTTGAAGGTTATTTTTAGACAAATATTTTTCCATTATAATTGCATAGCTTTTTAAAATAAATAATGATCTCCAAAATGGAAAATATATTTTCCTCAAGAATTAATTCAAGTTAACTTTAAAAACCATTTTCTATATAAGATAATATTATTTGATGTTAATTATGATTTAATAGGGTTATTATTGAAGGAAACTATCATTATTGTTTCTATGGTTGATTTATTTTCATTATGACATGATGTTAATGAATCCCATTACTTTTCAATGAGATATGATATGATAAAATGTTTACAGAAACCATTTATTTTAATGATTTCTGAAATGATGACTAATTTATGTTCTTTTGGAACATGTATATATGATATTTTCTATGTGATTGGTGGAACCTATATCTCCCTCCAATTCATTGGGTAAATATGGAAAACTCATGAGCTAAATATTTTTTGCATGAACTTGATTTCATGTTCACAATTCTATGTATCGACATGGATTTCATTCAAATAGGTTTTATAAAAGGGCTAGGTTTCATGTCCTTAAATTATTTAGTGAACATATTTATATTTATACATTTTCACAATATTATAATTTTATTTGTATGATATAATTTCATGTTTCATGTAAATAATATGTTCTTGTGGATTATGTACTTTGATTATTTTATGATTCTCATCTTATGAACTTCTATGATTTATTCCACGACTCTAGATTATAATGTTTTAGATGAAGGGTATAATTTTCAAATGGTATTAACTTATTCTTATGTTATGATTGATATCTCCCTTATTTCCCATTACCAATCATTTGAGCTCACCTTTTTTTATGATTATTTTCCTTGGGATATGAATAAAGGTATTAAGTATGATATGTAAAAAAGGGTTTTAGTTATAAATGAATAAGCGGGAGAAGATTTAGATGTTTTATGAACCATATGTTTGTTTTGTTTCCACGTTTTCAAATACATTAAACCCATATGATTCTAGAATGGTTTATTTGTTATGTAAAAAATATTCCTCTATTTAGATGTAATATATATGTATGAAAAGCTTAGGTAGTTATAGTTGGTATCAAAGTAATGGTTTAGTTAACCTTTGGAGACTAGTATGGGAAAACTTTAGTGATAACCCTAAGGGTATGTCTAGGTTACAATCCTAGTGTTTTGGTAATGATCATGAATAACCTAAGTTAAAAATAAGGTGTCAAATACTGAAATATTATCAGTAAGTTACCTTGATTATGATGTTTTCATAGTATAATTATTGTTTCTCACACCACTATTTTGGTTTTAGTCAATAGATTGAACATGAAATAATCATTTTAATGATTAATTTAATGGGAAATACAATGATTGTTCTCATGAGAAACTGAATTTTATGGGAGATGGAATGAAAAAATTTATCACTATACTCACACAATCTATGAATCATGATGGACTTTCAAACAAGAAAAGGATGGAACATCATTCTATTGAGTCCTTCATGAGGCAACATATAACTTATTTCAATAGGTCTTTTGATAAACAAGTGGTTGAGAAATGGATCAATACCATTGAAAAAATATTTTATGTTCTTCAATGCTCGGGATGTGAAAAAGTTGTCATGTCTGTTTATCATTGGGATGGTGAAGTAGATCAATATTGTAATCTTATCAAGAATATGAGTCAAGAGGAATAAATTGACTCTATGGATTGGAAAGAGTTCAAGAATTTATTTTTCAATAAGTACTTTTCTCATTTTATTTGTATAAAAATGGAGAAGGAATTCATTGAGTTAAAGAAAAAGATGATGAATCTGTTAGAACCTATGAAAGAAATTTTACTAGACTTGTGATGTACACTTCCAGAATTATCATTCGGCCTGAAAGTAAAATTGATCAATTATTTAGTGGATTAAAATCAAGTATTTTAAAATCATTATCCAAAAGGGACATTGGAAGTTATGAAGAAATATTTCAATGTTCACAATAAGTGAAAATGTAATTTCGTAACCCTCAAGGTTCTTGTGATAAGAATATAAAGATAGATCTTAATGGAAACTCCAGTGGTTTTCCACATGGATGGAAGAAAAATTTTAAAACACACACTTTCAAAAAATGTGGGAAGGAGAACTTAGAAGAGTGTTTAAAATAAATAAGAAGATTCTTCAAGTGTGGGAAGCCTGGAAATCGAGAAAAAGAGTGTTAGAGTGGTTTAAAAAGGACAGTCAATGAAACAAATGGAAAGAGAGCTCAATAAAATGAACCACCACTACTACAAAAACGGGCTTTATCAGCACTCAAGATGGGATTTATCAGTGCTAAAAAATCGCTGTAAAGCTCAGCACTGATAAAGGGAGGTCCCCTTTATCAGCGATTTTTTATCACTGATAAATGTACATTTTATCAGAACTTTTTTAGCGCTGATAAAGGCTTCCTTTATCAGCGCTATTTTAGTGATGATAAAATGATCCTTTATCAGTGCTTTTTTAGTGCTGATAAAGGCCTCTTTTATCAGCGCTAAAAAAGTGCTGATAAATGCCCTGTTTGCTGCAAAAACAAATCTGCAGCAGCACACCCAAACAGCACCTGCAAATAATTCAGCATCTCAATAAGTATACCCATACAAAATTAACACATAAATCAAAATCTAATTACACCATGTATACCCATACACCATTAAGACATCATTCATAAGTTAATTAAGTATATAAATAATTCTATTCAGAATTAAAGGGGTTGGGGGGTTGTTCAGGGGTTTCAGGTGGCTATCCAAGGGGGGTAGGGGTGTCCGGGTGGCTGTCCAAGGGGGGGTAGGGGTGTCTAGGGGGATGGGGGTTTCCAGGTGGGGTGGGGATTCCAGGAGGTTGGGGGTTGTCCAAGGAGGGTGGTGGTGTCTAGGGGGGTGGGGGTGTCTAGGTGGTGGGGTGGTGTAGAGTAGGGTGTGTCCAGGTGAGGGGGGATGTCCATGGGGGTGTCCTGGGGGTGGGCTGGTGTCTAGGGTGTTGGGGGGGGGGCTTTACAGGGGGTGGGTGGGGTGTCCGGGGGTGGGGGCGGTCTGGGGGGTTGGTGGGGCTGTCCAAGGGGGGTGGGTGGTGTCCAGGAGGGTGGGATGGGGGAGTCCTTGGGGATAGGTGTGTCTAGGGGGTGGGGGTGTCTAGGGGGTGGGGGCAGTCCGGGGTGTTGGTAGGGCTATCCAAGGGGGTGGGGTGGTGTCCAATGAGGGGGGTGTCCAGGTGGGGGTGTCCAGGTGGGGGTGGGGGCTGTCTATGGGGTGGCCATGGGTATGGGCTAGTGTCCAAGGTGTCAGGGGGGGGGGGCTTTCTAGGGGGTGGGGGTGTCCATGGGGTCTGTGGGGGTTGGTGGGGCTGTCCAAGGGTGGTGGGATGGTATCTAGGAGGGTGGGGGTGGCCGTCTATGGGTGGGGGTGTCTAGGGGGGTTGGGGGTATGCCGATGGTGGGGTGGTATCAAGGAGGGGTGGGGTACCTTCTAGGGGGGTGGTGGTTGTCAAGGGGGGTGGGGGTGTCCGAGGGGGCTTTCTGAGGTGGGGGGATGTCCATGGGCGTGTCCAGGGGGTGGGGGTGTCCAGGGGGTTGAGGGGGCTTTCCAGGGGGTGGGGGTGTTCAGAGGGGTGGGGGTGTCCCGGGGGTGGGTTGGTGTTCATGGTGGTGGGGGAAATCCAGGGGGTTAGTGGGGTTGACTCTTACATGTCACAAAAGACCCATGGATCGTTCTCAAAAAGGATCAAGACAATCCGAATGTGTTTGGTCGGATTTCCGTAGGTCAGTTGTTGTTTTCACTTAAAATTGTGTCCATTTAAAAAAAAGACCCTTTGAGTGATACCGGCTACACTATGCCTCGGTTTGAGGTAGGGATGACTCGTACATGTCAAAAAGGACCTGTGGATCATTCTCCTAAAGGATAAATACAATCATAATGTGTTTGGTCAGATTTTCGTAGGTCAGTTGTTGTTTTAACTTAAAATTGTGTCCATTTAAAAAAAAGAGACCCTTTGAGTGATATCGGTCACACCGTGCCTCGGATTGAGGTAGGGATGAATCTTACACATCACAAAGGACCCATGGATCATTCTCCTAAAGTATCAATACAATCCGAATGCATTTTGTTGGATTTCTGTAGGTCAGTTGTTGTTTTCACTTAAAATTGTGTCCATTTTAAACAAAAGAGAGACCCTTTGAGTGATACTAGCCACACCGTGCCTCGAATTGAGGAAAGGATGACTCATACGGGTCACAAAGGACCTTTCTATAATTATCCTAAAGATCAATACAATCTGAATGCATTTGGTCAGATTTCTGTAGGTCAGTTGTTGTTTTCACTTAAAAATGTGTCCATTTTTAACAAAAGAGAGACCCTTTGAGTGATACCAGCCACACCGTGCCTCAGATTGAGGCAGGGATGACTCATGAACATCACAAAGGACTCTTGGATTGTTATCCTAAAGGATAAATATAGTCATAATGTGATTGGTCATATTTTTGTAGGTCAGTTGTTGTTTTCACTTAAAATTGTGTCCATTTTAAACAAAAGAGAGACCCTTTGAGTGATACCGGCCACACAGTACCACAGATTAAGGCGGGGATGACTTTTACACGTCACAAAGGACCCGTGGATTGTTCTCCTAAGTGATCAATACAATCCTAATGCATTTGTTAAGATTTCCGTAGGTCAGTTGTTGTTTTCACTTAAAATTGTGTCCATTTTAAACAAAAGAAAGATCCTTTGAGTGATACCGGTCACACCGTGCCTCAGATTGATGCGGGGATGACTCTTACACTTCAGAAAGGAACCTTTGATCGTTATCCTAAGGTATCAATACAATATGAATGCGTTTGGTCAGATTTTCGTAGGTCAGTTGTTGTTTTCACTTAAAATTGTGTCCATTTTAAACAAAAGAGAGACCCTTTGAGTGGTACCAGCCACACCGTGTCTTGGATTGAGGCAGTTTTGACTCGTAAACGTCCCCAATGCACCCTTTGATTGTTCTATTAAAGGATAAACACAATAAAAATAATTTTTATCTGATTTATGTAGGCCAGTTGTTGTTTTCACTTAAAAATTTGTCCATTTTAATCAAAAGAGAGACTATTTGAGTGGTACCGGCCATACCGTGCCTTGGATTGAGGAGGGAATGAATCTTACACATCAGAAAGTACCCTTGTATCGTTATCCTAAAGAATCAATACAATACGAACGCGTTTGGTCAGATTTCCATAGGTTAGTGGTTGTTTTCACTTAAAATTGTGTCCATTTTAAACAAAGGAGAGATCCTTTGAGTGGTACCAACCACATCGTGCCTCAGATTGAGAAGGGGATGACTCTTATAGGTCAAAAAGGAACCTTGGATCATTATCCTAAAGGATCAATACAATCCTAATTCATTTGGCTGGATTTCCATTGGTCAGTTGTTTTTTTCACTTAAAATTGTGTCCATTTTAAACAAAAGAGAGACACTTTGAGTGGTACCGGTCACACCGTGTCTCATATTGAGGCGCGGTTTACTTTTACACGTCCCCAACGCACCCGTGGATTTTTCTCTTAAACTATCAACACAATCCGAATGCGTTTGGTCAGATTTCCGTAGGTCAGTTGTTGTTTTCACTTAAAAATTTGTCCATTTTAAATAAAAGAGAGACCCTTTGAGTGGTACTAGACACATCATGCCTCGGATTGAGGCGAGGATGACTCTTACACATCATAGAGGACCCTTGGATTGTTCTTCTAAATTATCAATACAATCCTAATGCGTTTGGTCAGATTCTCGTAGGTTATTTGTCGTTTTCATTTAAAATTGTGTCCAATTTAAACAAAAGAGAGACCCTTTGAGTGGTACCAGCCACACCGTGTCTCTGATTGAGGCGGTTTTGACTTTTACACGTCCCCAAAACACCCTTGGATCATTATCTTAAAGTATAAACACAATCCAAATTTATTTGGTCGGATTTCTGTAGGTCAGTTGTTGTTTTCACTTACAAATTTTCCCATTTTAAATAAAAGAGAGACCCTTTGAGTGGTATTTGCCACACCGTGCCTCAGATTGAGGCGGGTATTACTATTTCACGTCAAAAAGGACTTGTGTATCGTTATCCTAAATTATCAAGACAATCAGAATGCGTTTGTTCATATTTCTGTAGGTCATTTGTTGTTTTCACTTAAAATTATGTCCATTTTAAACAAAAAAGAGACCCTTTGAGTGGTATCGGTCACACTGTGTCTTGGATTGAGGAGGGGTTGACTCATACATATCCCCAACGTACCCTTGGATAGTTATCGTAAATGATAAACACAATATGAATGTGTTTGGTCTGATTTCCGTAGGTCAGTTTTTATTTTCACTTAAAAATTTGTCCATTTTAAACAAAAGAGAGACCCTTTGAGTGGTATCGGCTATATCGTGCCTCATATTGAGGCGAGTATGACTCTTACATGTCAAAAAGGACCCATGGATCATTCTCCTAAATAAAAAATACAATCCAAATACGTTTGGTCAGATTTCCATAGGTCAGTTGTTGTTTTCATTTAAAATTGTGTCCATTTTAAACAAAAGAGAGGCCCTTTGAGTGGTACCGGCCACACCGTGTCTCAGATTGAGGTGGGGTTGAATCTTACACATCCCCAACACACGCTTGGATAATTCTCTTAAAGGATAAAAACAATCCGAATGCATTTGGTCGTATTTTCGTAGGTTAGTTGTTGTTTTCACTTAAAAATTTGTCCATTTTAAACAAAAGAGAGACCCTTTGAGTGGTAACGGCCACACCGTGCCTTGGTTTGAGGTGGGGATGACTCATTAACATTAAAAAGGACCCATAGATAATTCTCCTAAAGGATAAAGACAATAGTAATGCATTTGGTCAGATTTCTGTAGGTTAGTTGTTGTTTTCACTTAAAATTGTGTCCATTTTAAACAAAAGAGAGACCCTTTGAGTGGTACCGGCCACACCGTGCCTCAGATTTAGGTAGGGTTGACTCGTACACATCTCCAACACACCTTTGGATCATTCTATTTAAGTATCAACACAATCTTAATGCTTTTGGTCGGATTTTCGTAGGTCAGCTGTTGTTTTCTCTTAAAAGTTTCTCCGTTTTAAACAAAAGAGAGACCCTTTGAGTGGTACCGGACACACCGTGCCTTGGATTGAGGCAAGGATGACTCATACACATCACTAAGGACCCTTGGATCATTCTCCTAAAGGATCAATACAATCCTAATTCTTTCGGTTGGATTTTCCTAGGTCAGTAGTTGTTTTCATTTAAAATTGTGTCCATTTTAAACAAAAGAGAGACCCTTTGAGTGGTACCGGCCACACCGTGTCTCGGATTGAGGTGGGGTTGACTCGTACACATCCCCAACGCACCCATGGATCGTTTTCTTAAAGGATAAACACAATCTGAATGCGTTTGGTTATATTTTTGTAGGTTATTTGTTGTTTTCACTTAAAAATTTGTCCATTTTAAACAAAAGAGAGACCCTTTGAGTGGTACCAGCCACACTGTGCCTTGGATTGAGGAGGGGATGACTCGTACATGTCAAAAATGACCCGTGGATCATTCTCCTAAAGTATCAAGACAATACGAATGCGTTTGGTTGGATTTCCATAGGTCATTAGTTGTTTTCACTTAAAATTGTGTCCATTTTAAACAAAAGAGAGACCTTTTGAGTGGTACCGGCCACACCGTGGCTCGGATTGAGGTGGGGGTGACTCTTACATGTCCTCAATGCACCCATCAATCGTTATCTTAAAGGATCAACACAATCTGAAATCGTTTGGTTGGATTTACGTAGGTCAGTTATTGTTTTCACTTAAAAAAAATTCCATTTTAAATAAAAGAGAGACCCTTTGAGTGGTACCAGCCACAGCGTGCCTTGGATTGAGGCGAGGTTGAATCGTACACATCCCCAATGCACCTATGGATCATTATCTTAAAGTATCAACACAATCTGAATGTGTTTTGTCAGATTTCCATAGGTCAGTTGTTGTTTTCATTTAAAATTATGTCCATTTTAAACAAAAGAGAGACCTTTTGAGTGGTTCATCATTCTTGCATGTTGTTGGTGAATATCATCTATTAAAATGGGAAATTGAATCATTAGAGAAAGGATGTTTTATTTAATAACAATTAAAATATTCCTAAAAACATTTACATACAACAATGTGTCATCTTTTGATCCCCTTAACCCCTCTCAAAAATGACCGCGAATTGTACACGTCCCCAAGTCAGGTCTTCATGTTATTTGTGTACAATATGCCATTAGGTATGCGGCCCACTCATTTCTGAAAATATCTATATTGTCTTTTGAGAATGAGTATTTTTGGAAGTCAGAGTAGTACTGCAAAATATAAAAATAAATAATTAATAAATAAACTAAATGAATTAGTAGTTGTTTTGGAAAATACCTCTTTATGGATTCTTATTTGTTGATGAAAAATGATCTCTTTCATAAATTTACAAACATAATAACCGCAATCATTATTGTTTGTTTGTTTTGGACACTACAAAAAAATTGATCATTAGAAGAATAAGTAACTTTTGTTGAGATGTGTTTGGATAGTGAAATTTTATTTTATATACCATGATATTTGTCCAGACGTAGTACTTGCTCGCCTCTTTATGCTTATCCCCTATCCTCATTCCTTTTTTTAAATGATAATGATACAGCGCCCTATCATAATAGAATCCTCAGTAAAAGCTAATATAACTTATATTACTTTATTTTTAGACCTAAAATGTAGGATGTAGTGTCTTACAGATTCACAAACTCCATCATGTGTGGTCGGTTTGATGGATACCCTTGCTTTGAATAAAGAAAATAAATCTTTTGAGTATCCAAGTTCATTGCAACTAGCATCCAATGTTTCCTAAAAACACAAAAAGGAATAAGTAATAAAATAAGTCAAAATATAATTGATATTATTTAATCGTAGATTTTTAGCCCTGCATGGTTGGTATTAAGAAGATTCTCTCATTTGTAATCTTGCTTTCAAATGTTTTCAGCAAGCCATTCACTATTTCATTCTTTTTTGATGGCTCTATTTTTGTTAGATGTGATGATGTGGTATGAGGGAAAACGAGTCCAAATTTTGCCTCATGGGAAAATTCCTTCAAATTTTTTTCATATATACGTATGTCAACAATATAAAGTGTATTTAGTCATAATTTTTACCTTAGATCAGCTTTTAGAAAATCAATTCACGGAAATGTACCTCATATATATATTTACAACTGTGACACCTAGCCAAACGTTTTCAAGGATATTATTTACATTATTAGTAGAAAAGAAATCTTGAATTTCCTCTCCATATATATTCTCTTAGAAAAACACAATATTACTACTACCACCTCTTAGCTTCTTATCCACATGAGTCTTCAATGCTAGTAAATGTGGATAGAGAACATGTGGTGTTATTGTCCTTTCAGTAGCTCCTTGGGATTGGTTGGTCGATCCTTTAGATCGTTTTGAGATGACGTTTGTCAGCCCCTTCCCTTTCTCCATCTATAATAGCATTCATTAGTTCGGACCCTTTTTTCATTAATTGTTAAAGGTTTAGCTTGAAAAAAAAGGAAATAAATACCTCTTTGGCCGCATGTACTCTTACAAGTTGTAAAAACCATGCAATGAATGTCCCAATAGCCTTTTCAACCGTATTAATATCATCTTCATCAAGTGGAATAGGTATCTCTTCATTTGGATCATGAGCTATATTAATCGTCACTTTCAGATGATCTTTCGGAAGTGGTCTATTATGCAGTGTGTCATCTGGGATGTTAAACACTGTAGTGCTCGCTACAAGGTGATAGGTAGGTGTTGACAGATATAAATCCCAATCATTATCACCCTATAGAATATCAGTACAGAAAAAGTATCTGTATTTTTCTGATTCACATTTCATGGGAACAATTATTAGAATACTGATTACCACAGCTAAGAAAGATCTTTGAGGGGAATGGCTCGCTCAAAGCTGGTGGGGGTGGGGCGGGATCTTCATGCACTGGTTGTTCCTGAGTTGTGTCTTCTCCTTTCTTCCCACCCATAAAAGTTTCTATCAACTCTCCCTGAAATTGCAATTTTTCTTCAAGGGTTTCTAGTTTTTCACTCATTTGATTCAATGTTTCATCTCTATCATCCGTTTTTTTTATTCTCAAAATATACTCGAGGTGTCACCCCAAACCCCGCACCTCTGATATGACCGTATTTTTTTATCTGCTTCAAAGCTGTCGATAATAGGTCTACATCCTCTACAGGATTAGTTGATTCTTGTGACTGTCAGATATAGGAAAATAACTAATTATTTTTATGTAATAGAAATTTAAACCAAATCTTTTTATCATCGTGTCATACATACACAAATTTCCCACACTTTTTGTGTGTTCTCATCTACTAGATTCCCTTCCTTATTCACACGTGCCTCCTTCCAAAGCACATGGTGTGGGATGGAAGTTTATTTGGTTTTAGACTCATCAATCTACATATATACATAGAAAGATAATTATGATGTTGTTTGTTGGCACCTAACAATATTACTGTAAATTTAAAATACGTACAATTTTCTTTTCTAGTGAAGCATACCCCATCCTTTCTTTACGATAGGGGTATGTTGGTTTTGATGCATGTTCCTTATTTTCATTACAGAGTTGTTGTTTAATAAATGAAATATTGACAACCAAAGTGGTGAATACACATATCCTCAAATGATGTATTATCACCCACAATGTAACTAGAACATCTCATCCCCACGGCGGCCAATAAATGCATCCCATGCTTCTTGGGATATCAAGTGCGTGTAGACAATGGGTGGGTGTGGGTTTATTTTAACTTTTGAATCTTTTAGGTGACATCTTGTTAAAATAGTGTGAAAACCTCGATGAATCCTTCCTGAAAGCCTTAGTACATAATCCTTGTGTGAATCGTTGACTATAAATGTAATCTTCAAGATATCGAGAAGAGTAAGACACTGTTTCATTGTTTTATTTTCTTGTAATTAAATAAATAAATTCATAATGTTACCATAATTTCTTCCCAGATCACAGCCTTCAGCCCAAACACAACATGGTGCCATGAATCTATGTCAATTGGCATGCATTGCCGAGTGAAAACTCCAACGTAACTACTAAACATAACCTTGTTGGGATTCACATGTTGGCCTCGTACATTCCATCTGACATCAAATTTGATGCCTTTGCTTTTCGCCTTAAGAACTTTTGCTAACACCTTCAAACTATGACACACCTGTGTTTTATGAGACGTTGATCCTTCATTCTCGACCATTTCATCGATATCAACATCATCTATATGTTCATCTGAAATGGTAGAAACGACATGTGCTGATGGTTGTTGGACCTCGACACTAGGACCAGTAGGAGCCGCAGTAGCAGGAGCAGTAGGAGCAGAAACAGGAGCAGCAGGAGCAGTAGGAGCAGTAGGAGCAGTAGCAGCCGCAACAAGAGCAGCAGCAAGAGCAGTAGGAGCAGCAGTAGCCGCAGCAGTAGCAGCTTGAGAGACTTGTTCAGCCTCATGGTTAGTAGCACTAGAATGTTTAGAAGTCATTATCTGCAAAAGTGGTTTAACAGTTAATTTAGATTACATAAATTCAGTAATGATAAGATAATAACATGAGATAAAAAGATCTATATTACAAACAAAATATAACATGTTTATTGAACTTGCTTTCTTTTTTTCAAAGGCTAAAGGGATTTGACACCTCTATCGATTATCCAAATACCATTATTGTGGTCTCCTCTAACATACAAAACATCATCTACATTGGGACCGCTCCGAAATAATTGTGATGTACCACTGAAAGGATCGTCCTCAACTGAATTTTCATCAGAACCTTCAGTAGTTTTGGACGATAACAGAACAATCGACCACTTTGAGTTTGTAGGATATGGAACATAAAAAACTTGTACCGCTTGTGATGAAATTATAAATTGTTCGTCTTTGTACCCTTTACTAAAATCAACTTTCAAAAATACCCATTCATCTATTTTAACACCATTGTTGTTATCAACCCATTTTCATTGAAAAATAAGCAATTAGAATATCTTATAATCCTACTCCCATATTAGTTTGATAATGCCAAAGTATGACATATTTGCATAAATTGGATTTCTTTCCTTACTACCAGAAACATGCATCGCTTCAGCCACTAGTGTAACTCTACTATTTTGCATGGTACTATCTTCATCATGTTCATTTGTATAGAATGTATAACCATTAATTACATAACCACTGTAAGATAATACATACACACTTAGTCCAGTGGCTAGCCATCGAAGTCATTCTGAAATTGAATTTGGATTTTCATCCAACTGCTTAAAAATATCGTCTTGAACCCATCTTATAAACTGGTGATTATGTGTATTTTATAGCCATTTTTTATCCTTTGATGGATTCAACTGCCTAAGAATTTCTTTGTGAGTTTCAATATATGGAGCATCCTCCCAACTGTTATGCAAAACATAAATGTGGGCCGGCTCCCGATCTATAATGCCGATTGTCATAACATCTCTTCAAAAATTCCCTCACCCTCAATGGGTCTAGTGTGACAGGATTTCTGGAGACCAATGCTTTCCACATCAGATAGGTATTTGGTACAAAATTCAATTTCTTCCTCAACAATATATCACTCCACTATACAACCCTATGGCCGACTTCGATTTTTGACATACCCTTTCAAAATCTTCATATACCGTTCAATAGGATACATCCATCTATAGTGCATAGGACCAAAAATTCGAATCTCTCTCACCAAGTGAATCATCAAATGAACCATCATATCAAATAATGTTGGCGGGAAGAACATTTCTAATTCACATAATATGATGAAAATTTCTTTTTCCATAGCTGGTAATTTCGCCAGGTCTAAAACTTTGCTACATATAGCTTTGATAAAGAAACAAAGTTTGGTTAACGTATGACGAATATTCTTGGGAAAAATGCAATGTAAAGCTATAGGAATTAGATCTTGCATCAAAACATGAAAGTCATGTGATTTCAAACCTTTTAACTTCAAATCATTCATTGACACAATGTTCTTTATATTTGATGAATACCCCTCTGGAACCTTTACATCATTGAAGAAGTTGAAGAACTGGTATCTCTCCTCCCTAGAAAGAGTATAAGCAGCTGGAGGAAGAAACATTCAATTTTCACCCTTCACGGGAGCCAACTCTTCTCATATTCCCATGTCAACCAAATCCAACCTTGCCTTAATTCCATCCTTTGTTTTTCAAGGGGCATTTAGGAATGCTTCGATAGCACTGTCACATAAATTTTTTTCCACATGCATCACTTCAAGAAAATGTCTGACGTAAAAACAATTCTAGTATGGTAATTCACAAAAAAACTGATTTCTTTTTCCAACAGATATTTGTAAGGTTTTTCAAAAATGGTTTACCAAAAATAGAGTTCATATCTTTTACTTTCTCAAATAGCTGATCACCTGTTAGTGGAGACGGTGTTTCGTGTTGTTCTGAACTTCCATTGAATGATGTCGTCTAATATCGGTACTTATGTCGCCGAGGTAGAAATATACAATGTCCTAGAAACATAGATTTCGATGAATGTTTCAACCTAATTGATTTTGTATCTTCTTCGCACATGGGACACCCTTGAGTTCCTTTAATGTTATAGCATGAAAAATTTCCATAATCAGGGAAATCATTTATTGTCCCACACAACGTCACTCTCAATGTGAAGTATTCACTTTTATAAGCATCATACAACATAATACCAGAATCCCACAATAACTTCAAATCCTCGATCAAAGGATCCAAATAAACATCAATATCATTACCTGGTTGTTTTGGTCCTGATATAAGCATAGATAACATGTTGAATTTCAACTTCATGCATAACTATGGTGGCAAGTTATAATTTACCAACATAACAGGTCATGTACTATGAGTGCTGGTTTGAAAACCAAAAGGATTTACTCTATCTGTATATAATGCAAGACGAAGTTTTCTCGGATCTTTTCCAAATTCAGGATACTCATGATCAATTTTATTCTATTGAGGAGAGTCAGTCGGATGACGTAATCTCCCATCTTTATTTCTTTTATCTGCATGCCATGACAATTGTCTTGCGGTTTCTTCACTTCCATATATACACCTAAACCTTGGAATAATTGGAAATTACCATAAAACTTTTGTATGATTGGATTCATCATTCTTGTTTCGAGAAGCACCCCACTTAGGGAATTCTGTAAGTGATTTTTTCTTCTTGTGAAAAAATATACATTCTTTCAGGCAGGCATGTATTCTTTCAGAAATCATACCCATCTAGAGTAGCATTTGTTTAGCTTCATATGTATGGCTTGGGAGCTAATTATCTTCAGGGAGCATGTCATTCAAGAGAGCAAGTAGTTCCGTAAAACTGACATCACTCCATCTGTTGTCTCCTTTCAATTTATACAACTTCAGTACAGCTGACAATGTTGTATACTTCGTGCAACTAGCATACAGTGGCATATTTGCACAACTCTTTAACTTCTCAAACAATTTTGAGCAATCACAGAGTTCATCTTCAATTACCTTTGTCATTTCCTCAATATGATCTTCATCATCATTGACATCTGTAATCACATCCTCCATATGTCCTTCTTCATTGTCCATATTTTTATTCATATCTGATGATCCATAAAATGCATTTTTATCCCAGCCAGTAACTACATTATCTTTTTCTCCATCTTTATTCCACCATTTATAACTTCGATCTATTCCGTGACATATCAAATGTTCTTCCAACTCCTCTGGAGTAACTAGTCTAGAATAACAAAAACCTAAACATGGAAAAAGGATTTGAGAAGGATCCTTTGTGTGATCCTTTGCAAACTTGATGACCTCTTCCACTCCGTTCTTGTACTCTATTGTCAAACGATTAGCATCCATCCAATCTTTAATCATCTTCATCCTATTTGAATCTAAAATATTAGTATTTATGGTTCAAGTACACTAAACAAGACTTCCAAATATAGTAGAAGAGAACCAATTCCTTATAAAAATAGAGATTAATAGAGTGTAACCATTTCCAATAATTATTTGGAAATCAACAAAACCAGGATAGACCCCCCATCAAAATCGACACAGTTTCCAAACACAAAGGGGTTCGTAGGGATAATCACTTGTGTCGTAGATGGTAAAACTCACAAGGCATCATCCTATATGGCTCATCCTCCTCTATTGGGTCAACCCTTATATGGTCAACTAGTCCATCCTTTTATACCTCACCAACCTAAAATACATATGGATGAAAACCAGTAGCCAACTCTATAAGTAAATAAAGTATTCTCATAATCTCTAAAATATGGAATTCATTAAATATAATTACTTTAGATTCATTATAGTTACCTCAAATCACCCCAGTCCAAACACAAGAATAATCAAGAATGATACATCTACCACTCCTATGTCTCTTCCCTACATTCAATATCATCATTCCTAATTACCCATATATCCACACATACACATGTCACAAACACATAAAAAATCATATCCGCATAAAAAACAAAGTACCCATATGGATTTCAATCAGGTTACTCGACTAAAGTGGTGGCGTGTAAGAAAAAATAAGAAAATATAATAAGTATATATTCACACATAAATCTCAAACTGGTGTTAATGATCTAATATAACCAAGGTATCATTCCATATATTAGAATACTCTGAAGGATACCATATGCGGCATTAGTCCCAGGTGGTGAAGGTTCCTGAGGAGGAAAGGACGAACACGCACCTATCGGGGTTTGAGGTCAGGTCACTGAGGTTGAAGGTGGCCCAATACTCCTACAAGGGTTCATTCAATATTTCACAAACCATGTCCTGGTACCCTAGGATGTTAACCCACTGCTGTTGGAAGTGAAACCGTTCATGATGATCATGCCAAGAAGAAATGAAAACCAAGAGGAGGGATTGGTTCAAAATACCTCAAGCAATATGGAAAAACATTGTATTTGAGAATAGGTTAGTGGATTTCATGTGGGCGAAACACTTATCCAATAGAATCCACAAGCGTTGATGGCCCCTGTAGTTGTTGCACTAGGTGAAACTGTCACTTGAGAAGCTGGGATCAATGAGGCCCTTCTCATCCATGAAATGAACAAACTCCATGATGGCCTTCCTCTAGAGTGGGCTTCTACCTTTCCTTTCCTTTGGGTTGGAAATTACATTAAAGTCACCCCCAATAAACTATGGATGGTGGTCGGGATAGAACGTATTTTGTTCACTCCATATAGATTCCTTTTGAAGA
The DNA here is from genome assembly GCA_963277665.1 of Viscum album. Taxonomy (NCBI): domain Eukaryota; kingdom Viridiplantae; phylum Streptophyta; class Magnoliopsida; order Santalales; family Viscaceae; genus Viscum; species Viscum album. The sequence goes on along the minus strand of OY728120.1, from coordinate 576,171,208 downwards.
GGGTCATAGCTTCTAAAAACAAAAGTCATAAGGAAGGAGGTGTCACCATTGGAAACCTTGGTAGTGATGAATTGATTGCAATCTTGAACAGTCTCAACAACATATTTATTGTGCCAAAATACCCATTTGTGTCTGTTATAGGGGTCAGAGTGTAGAAATCCATGCAACTTAATCTTCCAGGAGAATTCTATGATTATTATAGGGTTTTTTGTGTTATTTGACAGAAAAACAATGACATTATGCTTTTTGATTTCTATGGTGAGGAAGTAAAATTTAACATGGGCACTAAGAATATGATAATTACATATAAAGATAATAATTATGGGTAGGATAGGGATCTTGCATTGGATCTAGAGCTAGTGGCCTTGTTGAAGTGGGAGGATGATCTCTCATTGAGGTCCCTTTATTTTGAACATGTTCATAATACATTCTGGTTAGTAAGCTTCATATGAGTGGGATATGAGGATCCTAAGGGGAAGGGGAAGGATGGGTAATGATACTTGGGGGCTGGTTAGGGAGTTCTCTCTAGATCCATAAGTATTTGGAGCTGGATGACAGGCTTAGAGCCAAGGGAGACAGAACAAACACTGCTAGGAAGGGGCCAAGACAATTTAGAGAAGCAGTCAGTAACCTCAGTGAGGGAGAAGGATAGAGATGGAGGTAGGGGAGGCAAGGCTAGAAAGCTTGGTGCTCTAGGCATCATTCCATACAAGTGCACTTCCAAACAAAGTCACTTAGATAGCATGAAGGAAAGAAGGGGGGGGGGGAAATAGCGCAAAACCATAAGGAAGGAAAATAATTTGGAATGGAGAGGAAAAGGGCTTGGTAGATTTACATGGAATCAATGAGAGAGGAGGGGTAATACATATCAAAGTATTGGGTGGGGTCTGAGGGGGAAATCATCACTGTAACACCTACTGACTTCGGGGAATCCATATGAGAGACATCCGAGATGGGGAGACAACCTATCCCTATTGATCAAGATCTTAGGGGGGTGGTGTCGGTCCCCTTGGTGTCACCTTCTAAAAACCAGAAGATAATTCCCTTAGAGAAGATAGTGGGAGAAAAACCTAGGGAAAATATGGTAGATGATCTCCTGAGTCCATCAGAAGACATCCCACACCCGGAGCATGATCTTGCAAGGCAGGATAAGAGAGGTGTCCAGCTCCAAAAATATTCAAAAATACAACACTAATAACAATAAAATAGTCAAGAAAAGATGAATAAATATCAAAATTTACTCTCATTAATAGATATTTCATTTTTGAATATAGAAATGTGAAATTACACATATTCCCATTTCTAATAGTTCAAAGAATCATGAGGGACCCCAAACATAAAGGGTAAGTCAATGATGTGGAAATATTGATTCTCGTATATAACGACCTCAACAATAAATGAACACCTTGACAAAAAGGTCTAAAACAAAATAACATGTAGATAGATTCTAAAAAACTATCACTACATTTTGAACCTATGTGTTTGTAGGGGGAAAATCATAAAATAGGTTCCAAACTAAAAGATACTACTCCGAATAAAAATGATGAAACACACAAAATAATAAATTACTAACGCAAAAAAAAACAAACAATAGTGGTTACCCAATATATTATAATTCCACTAAAAAAGTTACAGTCTAATGAAAAATCTTAATCCAATATGTGAGCATGATTAACATCATAAAAATGAAGAGCACAACTCAAAAAAAATATGTGAAAAAATTTCATTTATAGGGAAATATTATTATGAAAGCACATTTCCAAAAATCCATACGTAACATAATAAGTCACTATCACTAAGACCAAAGATAACCCACTGTCTCAAAAAATAAAATCCATAATGAACCAATGAGGAAGAAAACAAAATTATAATTTTATCATATGATACTTTAATAAACATGGATAAGAGATGATATCATTTTAATAGAGGTAGAATATGAGGTAGCATGGGGTTCCATTACAAAAACACTAAACTAATAGTTAACCCATAAAAATATAAGAATTTATAGCATGGGAATAACCTATGAAACTAAAAAATAATATCAAAATAATCTAATAATTTAAAATCATTGAATCACTTACCACACACTTGGAATCTTCCAGAGGTGGAGGTGAATGGGAGGAGGTTCATGGGAGGAGCCACCAATCGAAGAGAAATGGAGGAGTAGTGTTCACGGGGAGTAGGGTCGAGCAAAGAGGAGGATAAGTAGGGTTTATTGGGAGTAGGATCCGCCGAAGGGGTTCAAGGGGGAGGATTAGGAGAAGGGATAGTGGCGGAGGTCCGACAACGCGAAGATCGGGGGGGCAGAGGTCCGGCAACGCGAAGCTCGGGGGCAGCGGAGGGGAGTCACAAGGTTTCAATACCACGAGTGCTTTAGGTTGCGATAAAACGAGGACATTGTGTGACCAATTTTATAAAATACAGGACTAATGTTTTATCAGCGCTGATAAATCCTACCTTTATCAGGGCTAAAATTTTAGTGCTGATAAAGGTCCTCTTTATCAGCGCTAAAAAAGCGTTGATAAATCCTTCCTGTATGAGTGCTAACATTTTAGCGCTGATACAGGACTTCTTTATCAGTGCTTTTCTAGCCCTAATAAATGGTCTCTTTATCATCCCTTTTCTAGAACTGATAAATGGTCTCTTTATCATCACTTTTTTAGCACTGATAATGGTTACCTGGTATTAGCGCAAAAATTTTAGCACTGATACAGGGTTTCTTTATCAGCGCTTTTTTAGCACAGATAAATGGATTCTTTATCTGCGCTAGAAAACCGCTGATAAAGAATTCTTGTATCAGCCCTAAAATTTTAGCACTGAGATAGGGTAAAAGCGCTGATAAATAATACCTTTATCATCGCTAAAATTTTAGCACTAATATAGGGTTTCCTTATCAGCACTTTTTTCTTAGTGCTGATATAAGGTGGTGCTTCCCTTGCCCATTTTTGTAGAAGTGCACTCACACTTCAATGATATAAATGGAAATATTTTGGGAACTGTGTGAATAAATGCCCCAATCCAAGGGCTAATATAGATAATAAGCCACAAAACCCTCTTAAAGAAATGGAAAAAAGGAAATCTTATGTAATCACAATGGACGAAGTAAATCATGTTAATTTGGAAACATTTATCCTCCCCTCCTAAGTTGGGAATTTCATGTCAAATTTTGTATGAGGGATACCTATGAAACTATTATTGTCCATCTTTTAGTGAAATTTCATATGATTATATCCCTATACATTAATTCTGGAATACTAAAAAATCTATGTATTGTTCCACTATAGTTTTTCCTTAAGTATTTTAACGTATATTTTTAAAGGTACTTGTAACCATGAATATTGATCGAGGTAGTAAGTTGATATTTTTGGAGAGCACATTGTTAAGGGAAATACAACCCCTAATATGTGCATTGTGTTTGGATTATAATGATATAAAGATATTTTTTATTGTGATAAAATAAATAGGATAGTATTGATGACCTTGGAACTAATTAGTAATATGATGATAATGTGGTTTATGGATTGAGTTCATAGAATATTTGGGTTTATTGTATGAGGAAATAGTTCTTTTTTTTAAATCATGCATGTTTTCACTAAGGTTTTATGATAATTCATGTTATTTCCATGTTTCAAGAGAATACAAGATAATGGTCTTCATATGTTTTATATGTGACAATTAAAAGCTACATCAAGTTGTTTGTGGGATTAATGATAATTTTATTTTTTTAAATTTAGTAACCTTATTTTGAAAGTTTTTTGATTTTAATCTTTTTGAAGGTTTATAAGGGTAACCATTTATGAAATTGTTTAAGTGGACCTTTGGATGAGGTTTTATAGATTGATGTATTAATTCACTATATGAAGATTTATGTGCACTTGATATCTTGTACAAACCAAATTTCTATGATGATAACTAGAGATAGAAGGAAGAAGTTTTTATCCCATTATGGATAATATGATCCACTAGTTCTTTAAGCATTACAATTTCATCTTCATTTCTTGGAGTAATAGATGAATCAAAAATTGATAAAGGTACAACCAAATAATGAAATTTTACTTATAAAATGAAATAAAGTAAGTATTTCTTCTCAAAAGTTTTTGAAATAAAATGTTATCTGATTATCATCATTTTTTATAATATTAATGACCTTCTTCAGACCTATTTGGTCTATGGTTTTGTGTTTATTAACAATATCTTGACCATGTTCTATGTCACTCTCTATTAGTTCTTGTGTATTAGTTTTCCCTTCCAAAACCATCTTTTAATTTTTTTTACTATGAGGAAACCTTGTTATGTGTTTCTTTAAGTAACCTTTATGTTTCCAAATTTACCTTTTAAATTTATTTTTTATTATTATTTTTTATAATGTATGTTTCTATGAATGTATTATAAAATATTAAGCCTTTGATAACCGAGATGAATTTTTAGGGAGAAATTCATTTTAAGTGGGGTAAAATGTAACACCTTAAGATTTTATGAAATATATTTTTAAATAATTTGATTTATTTTATTTCTTATGTTTCATGCTATGAAAATTTAATCTCTCACTACATGAGACATCAGATTAGTTTGTGTTACACACAACACTGAGATTCTATGAAGCATTATTTTATTGTTATATTTATTTAAACAAGACAATGATAACCTAGGAATTAGAGTGGAGGGTATGAACATGATTAAATTAATTATGAAAATATGGTTTAATCATGTATAAATAATGACTTATTTTCTGGCCAATTAATTATAAATGAAAATAAAGCCATTTTTAAAATTAATAGAAATCTTTTTATGAAAAAAAACTATTTAAATGCACATAAGTTTGTTTTATACCAATAAAATAAAAAATCACTACTGTTGGATTATATTAATGATATATATATATATAATATTAAATCTAATATTTAACATTCATCCTATATTTTATCTAGATATGATATAAAAACAAATCCAGTTTTACGCTTAAAAACTATTTTTTTCTAAAATAAGTTTTATTGACTTTTAATGGTGCACTTGTTTTAAAACTAAATTATGAAACTTTTGTAAATTTTATTTTACAAAATAAAATTCATTTTTAAAATTTTAATATCAAAATTTATTTTTAATTTATTTTTTTTATTTTTTGGATAAGTTTCATTTTTTGATAATTAGTGAAAAGTACTTCATTTTAATTTAAAACTGACTTTTCATCTAAATAATTTATAATGTTAAATTATATTTTAAATTGGTTTTAAAGTAAAATTAGTTAAATTATACATATATTATTCCAATTTATGTTATTTTAATACATTTTAGATTAAATTTTGATATAAAAATATGTCAAACTGTTGAACATTTTCACTTTAAAAACATGCTTTCTCGCCCAACCTACGAGGTTAATTTTAAATTAATTTTATCTAATTACTTGTTTTTAATTTTTAAAAATGGATTCCATATTTGTAATAATAATTTATAAATTTATTAAATAGGTCCCTTTTATTTTTTTACAATATGAATAATATACATTGTAATTTTATTACCATAGTTAAGGGTAAATCGGGTAATTAACGGTAAAAATAATATTATAAATATTAGAAAATTACCCTAAATCTTGTACTAATTTTTTTATGAGTAATTGTATACAAAAATAATCCTTGGGAATAATTTATGACCTCTTGGATCCACTTTTATTACTTTCATCCCCTTATAGTATTTTATTTTACGAAAAGTCAAACTTGTCACACTAATGTTTTTAATAAGTATAACATTTTTAATTTGTGGTCATCCCAAATATGTCTTTGACAATAATTATTAATTTTAAAAAAAATATTTATATTAATCATGGAAATTTATTTTTAATTTTATGTTATTAAATAAATACCTTTAAAAATTACACAATAGTGATGCAGTAATTATTCATTTAATAGAAAAATAAAATAAATGATATTAAAAATATTAAAATAAATATAATTTCAATTAACTAAGTTTATAAATTAATTTTATATATTATTATTACATTTTATGGGTGTGTTAAATGATTTGGTTTTAATATATCTTGTTTTATTTATTTTCTTAAATTCAGAGTAATGAATAGAGTCAAATTGATACAAATGATATTTTATGAAAATAATGTTTTATTAAATTATATAAATTATAAGAATATTAAATAAGTATAATAGGATTATATATGGTCTAATATATTATAAATTTTCCTTTTATGGCCCAATTTTCACTTTATATGTTAAAATTACAACCTTTTAATATTGATAAAATTTGTATCATAATTTAAATTAAAATAGGTTAACTAAGGGTCAATCTAAATGATAAGGTTTAAAATAACACCAAAAATTGTCTAAAATATATTGGTTAATTATATGAAAACCATATCTTATCTTATATTATAATACATATAATTTTGGATGTATTTGGATTGATATTGAATTTATTATAATTTAATCTTTTGATAAATTTCAGAAGTTACTCTCACTTCAATTAAAAAATGACACCTCCTAACTCACTTATTTACACCCCATTAAGACTTATAGATCGACCATAATCTACAAATTTATCTTATCCAATTATATTTACACATTATAGTTGTTCTGGTATTCTCAAAATACCAACCCTAGATCCCTTTATAGGATATCCAAAGAAGGTGTTTCGAAGAATAGGTAATCGCTCTAATGGATCATTTTATTTTTATACTCTTCTTTACCTCTTATAAATATTTGATGTTTATAATAAAATAATAAATTAAGTATATTAAATATTATGAAATTTTATTATGGTTATTAAAAAACAATTATACAAACTCTCTCCCATCAAAAAATAAGTGAAATTATCGCTTGTGTATGCGTACAGCTTACCATCCCCACAGAGAGATACAATTAATTTTTTATAACCATATTATATGGATGAGTATTATGATATTATTGGTGATAATATATTATATTTTTAATATAATTATACCTTTTTAATGATAATATTTTTTCTACCTTATCATCATCAAATTTTTTGAGAAATGATAATGTAGCTCTTGCGTACGTACGGACTATCATCTCCACGATGTGATGTGACTCGTTTTCACTTATATTTCACATGAATGGTAATAATGATGATTTTTATGAACATATAAGATATATATATATATATAATAATAATTATTCTGTAAAGTTGTATTATTATTTACCTTTATTTCATTCCATTAGATAAAAATGGAAAGAGTTTTCATACGTATGTATAGCATACCGTCTCAACAAATGATGAAATTAATTTTTATATCTCTAAATTTTATGAATGATTATAAATATTTAAATAATTAATATATATGATGCTTAAAAATTATTGAAATCGTGGAAATTAGGGTACCATGATCAAAGTATAAGGACCATGACTACTAAACTGAATCATGCTTACAAAACGAAACAGTTATCATCCAGAATAGTGATTTTAATAAAACAATATTAATAAATGGGTGATTAGATGTTATAAAAAAAATAAATGATGTTATGGATATATAGATATGTAATACATGTATATTAAATTCATATTTATTATAAATAAGGTTTCAATATGAAAAAATAAATTCAAGACTTCAAGTAAGGGATATTTCTCTCACTTTTATTTCTATGGGACACATGCCTTATACACTACTTGTTTCTTTTATGGGGTTTATATACACCCCATGAATTTATTTTATGATTCTTTTCTGGAATATTATGGTATTTAAATATCCATATAATTTTATTTCTTTCATGGGTCATACAATACGACTGATTACAAAGTGGTAAGGGTTTATTTCACAATCTCATCATTAATCAGGATTGTTTATGTTTAAGACTCTGCTAGGGAAAATTTATATTCCTTTTAATTATTTAATAAAAAATGTTTTTTAATTTTTTTAATATTCTCATTCAATTATTTTAATTCATTTTTTTCAATTTTTTACTTTTTACAAAGTGGTTTGAAAATAATATTTTTGTCGTTTTCTAAATAAGGATTTGTGATTTTTTTAAAAAAATATAAAAAGAATGTTTTTTAACCTATACGGAATGAGTGGATTTTTCGAATTTCATGATGAATTAATGTCTTGATGAATCATTTACAATTTTACAAGGTTACTTTAAAATAAAATGTTTTCCTTCATAATTTAACGGTCTTAAAAATAAATAATGACTTCAAAAATAGAAAGACTATTTTCCTCAATAATTATTTCAGGTGAACTTTCAAAACCATTTTTCATCTAAGATAAAATAAATTGATGTTAATTATGTTTTATTAGGGTTATTATTCAAGGATAATATCCTTATTATTTATATGGTTGGTTTTTTTTATTATGGAATGATGTTTATGAATCCTCTTACTTTTCAATGACATATTCTTTGATGAAATGTTTACAGAACCCATTTATTTTCAGGATTTCTAATGTGATGAATGATTAATGTTATTGTGGAAAAAATATGTATGATTTTATTTACATGAAATATGGTACCTATGTATACCTATAATGTATTTTCTAAATCTTGATAACTCTTGAGGTAAATGTGTTATGCATGAACTTGAATTCATGTCCTCAATTCTATGCATAGACCTGGCTTTCATGTCCCCAAGTTTTACTCAAAGGCCTAGTTTCATGCCCTTAACTTAATGAGGGAACCTATTTATATTTATACATGCTAAAAATGTTATAATTTTATGTTTATTCCATAATTTCATGTTTCGTTTCAATATTATGATCTTATGGATTATTTTCTTTGATTCTTTTATGATTCATGTCTTATGAATTTCTATTATTTATTCCATGACTCTAGATTATGACCATTCATATACATGGTATAATTTTCAAATGTTATTCCCTTATGCATGTTTTATGATTGATATCTATAATTTTTACCCCTACCAATCATCTTAGATCACCCTTTTCTTTTTTCTATTTTCCTCATGATATGAACAAGGGTATTAGTTATGATATGTCAAAAAAGGTTTTAGTTGTGAAATAATAAATGGGAGAATATGTATATGTTTTAGGAACCAGTTGTTTGTTTTGTTTCCATGTTTCCAAAGACACAACCCCCATATGATTATTTTGTGATTTTTTTGTAATATGTAAATAATATTCATCTATTTAGATGTAATATCTATGTCTTAAAAGATTGGATTGTTATAGCCTTTTTCTTGGTTCTATTTGTAATGCTTTCCAAAATTGAAATATTTTCAAATAAAACACATCAAGGAACATATAGAGAGTGATGTTAATGTCATAATGAAAAAAAACCATATATGAACACTTACTGTGTAATGTAATATCTTTGTCTCAATATCTCATCAAGTAGGTTGTATACATTTTATCGTTAACCTATACAGTTTATTTATCTTTCTTTGGCTTCTGGAGATGAATTCATCGATAAAACTCCATGTACATGTACTTAATTTGAAAGTTCTATTTTAATCAAAGGGATAATGATATCATATTTCATGAACTTGAAATTGAAAAATTCTATTCTTCTATTAGTAAATTAATTGGATATCGCTTATGAAGAACCCATTGTATCATACCTCACTACAAGTATATGTTTTCATGATTTTCTTCAATACATCAAAGTACATGATACATGAAATGCGTTAATAATAAACATAATTATAAGGACTAATACACACATTAACATGTGGTAATATCTAATGACACAAATAAAATATGTAATTTTTATTAGTAAGACTATCCTTATAAGCTCTGCACTTAGAGATTGCAAAGTGTGAAACTTCATGAAAAGAATACTCATCTTTTTAAGAGAAGTCAACACATAATAGTCAAAAAATCATTTATATCCAATAAAATAATGTCATCTAGACCATATGAAATATGGTTAAAAATATTTCCATGGAATTTCTAGGTTCATATTATGTTGGGGAACTTTTATAACCTTACAAAGTAGAAAATATTATAAGTATATTATCAAAGTAATATTACGCAAAAGAAAACTCATCATGTGAGGAAATTTTTATTAATATTATAGAAATTAAAATTACAAAATAAGCTGGTTCTATGGAACTAAATCCAACACATAAGTTAGTGGGTCTTTGATAGATATGTCAGGTGGGATCTAACCCAGATGGGTGACATGAGGGCATGTACTTGGAGTGCACATACCTTGTTCCCTATTCTACACCCCTCTCTGCTATATTATTAAAATTATTATTATTATCCTGATAATTAAAAAAAGTTTATTCTTTCCCTATTAACCATTTTGGAAAAGGAAATAATTCGTTTTACTCTTTCTTCCTATAAATCATGGTGGTATATTTTCTGAGGCAATTAGAGGAAATTTTAAAGGAGTTTAAGTATTTAAAATAATTGGACTATGAAATTAATGATGAATTGACCTAAGAAATATATAAGGGGAAATTTTTTTATCTCAAGTAGAGTGAAATAGTTTCATCATTTAGAAGATTTGAATCTCCTAATACTATGTATTTACTAAAATAATATGTTGGGTATGAATGTGTATGTGATAAAACCACGATGGTTGTGATGAATATGACATAAATTAAGCTCTTAGTGGGATGAATAATAATGGATTTTATTATTATAATCCATTTGGATATAAGTTTTAAATTGAAATGAATTTTTTATGGAATTATTAAAAATGTATATATACCGTGACATTTATTTTATGGGATTTATGAGCTATGGACTCCTAAAAGAGTTTCATTGATCTACAAATTTATTATTATGAGCATTTCAGATTAACAAGGTAGATTGACTAAAAATATAAAATGGGTTCACTGAGATGTGAACTTTTAGAGAGTATTATGAGTTGATATTTGATAATGTCGAATTTATGAGTTTAGTTGTCTAATGTGATTTGATATAATATATTATGATACTCATATATTTCTCTCATTCTATAGTATAGTATGTTAGTATCTGTGAAATGTGGTTTTATAATAAATAGTAGATTGTCCCATGATTTTATATATAACCATTATAGTATAATAAAATGGTGAACATTATTAGATGTAAATGTCATTGAATAACTTATTTAACTATCGAGGATAGACAAAGAGAGTCTTATTTTCATGGGAATTTTTTTTCAATGGTGATGTTAGATGTTTTTAACAATTATGAGGATTTATCATGATGATGAATTAAACATCCTGATATGGTGGTATATACTTTTCATTACGATTACGTGAGAGTTTTATAGTGATAATGATGCATATATTGATAAGGTCCCTCACAAACAGTGAGAATTCACAAAGAGGGGTTGAATAGATGAATTCAATTTATTTTATGTTTCTCCTTCAAAACAATCTTTGAATCCTACTAAAGTTCATGAAAATATCACTATACACAAACCTAAAACATATTAAGCCATTAAAAAAGTAGGAATGGTATATTATTACAAGGTTTACTACTTAAAATGAGAAGATACATCCTTAGAATTATCTGGTAAAACCCATGATTACACATTCTACTAGAATAACCATGTGTGATATAAATGATCAGGTATTATCCTTAAACTAATGATATATAATGTGTCTCAAAATTTTTGAAATTTTCCCCTACACAAACAAAGATATAGAATCTGAATTTTAATAATAATAGAATATTCACAAATCATAGAACTCCATCAAGTTATTATTGTGATTCTTCCTATTTTTCTCATTCTTAATTTAATTCGTATTCTTACAAAACTATTTTCTTATTTCATAATAAAATATTCTATTATTTTCCTTATCTAAACTTTAACACATACAAGTTTATATTAATATTAGTCAAAGACACTCTAACATACCAGAGCCTTTTCACTCCATAATAACTGAACCCAGTTGCCCACATGGCCTTAAGCACACCTCCCCATACTCTAGAGACTGCTGACTAGAAGTGACAGTTCATGGTGTAATAGTGGTGATTTTATACCATCATTATCAGAGTGTATAACAGTGGTATAATAATAAAAACAATATAGTAAGCATATGTAATAACTTAAAATTTTAAGAATAAACATCCATTATATAAATAAGCAAGTAATCTCATCCAACAGTTTCATATAAAAATGATGATCATGTAATGCTATATAAAAACAGGTAATACATGGAAGAAGGCATCCAGTACAATACATGCATAAAAGTAGAAAAGAAAAGAACAAAAAGAAATTATCCCTAGATAGCATCATGATCCATAGCCCTGTCATGTTCTCCCTTAACCCTATGAAATAATCAAGCAGGCATCACTGAGTGGGTGCTTGCCCTTTTCCCTACCTAAATCCATGGAGTCTATATGGGTACCCAACGATGGACCAAATAGGGTGTGATATAACACTCAGTATGCCACCAAAATTGGTGTCTATAACAAGTATTCTTTTGTGAATATAATATGAATTATTGGGAAGATATAGTAGGATTACAAGTAATAGCAATCACATCAGTATTGTCTGTCCTAGCAGGACTCACTGTGATCAAGGAACTAAATCATAAGGACTAACTGTAAAGCATGTCAAGTAAAATCAATTTCCTACATCGTGTAATCATTTATCAAGCCTACATGGTTCTAGGTCCAAGGATTATAAATTCAAAAGGAAACCAAGTAAACTAAGTAAAATAAGTAAACAATATCACTGGAGTATAAATGTCTAAGGCGTCCTAATGGGTCAAATCCAAGGAGTACAAATGTCCAATGAATCCTAGTAAGTTGATTAAACTGGATCTAAGGAGTAGAAATGTCTAAGGCATCCTAATGGATCAGATCCATGGAGTATAACTTTCCAATTCATCTTAATAAGTCTTGATATCAATGGAGTAAAAATGTACAAGGCGTCCTAGAAAATTAAATTAAATCAAGTAATCAAATACAAGGAGTATAAATGTTCCTGATATCCAAGTAAGATAATTAAATATGATCCTAGGAGTATAAATGTACAAGGATTCCTAATAATTCATCGGATCCAAGGAGTAGAAATTTCCAAGAAATCCCAATATGCTAAGTAAATTAGATTCATAGAGTAGAAATTTCCTTGGAATCTAAGTGGGTCATCACTACCATACTTTGAACCCAACATTATCATCATAACCAAAACATTCACCATTTCATTAACAATTGATTTAATCATTTCAATGATCCCTTCATAATCATACACAATACAATTAATTCACCATTTTATACCTTTAATATAAAAATTACAAGGTGTTATAAGGTGCTGACAACCTTTAACAATCCATATCATTTTCACATTTAATTTCCTAGAAGAAAAGTTAACTCAACTCACCCCAAGGGTGACATAATCATGGAAAAATGGAAGAACCCACCCCGTGGGAGGTTCAAGCTAAGTTCATAAACCTCAAACCTTATATAAAGGTTTCATGGTCTATCTAAAACATGAATTTATCAACTAAGTCAAGGGTTATTAACTTTGTAAGCATCACCTGGAAATTCCGGCATGTGGAAAAATAGAAACAAGCTATAAACAACTAGAATTTTAGGTAAAAGGTATAAATCACTTTCCTTATTCCTATAGAAGAACACTTGTCTATTGTTAGCCTATTATTTCTTCAAGATCAATAGAAAATATAATAATGTATGAACATCCTAAAAATAGGAAAAAGTATCAACAACTAAAATAACTTCATCGACAAGAAGAGAAGAAGTGAATAGTGCCTAAGGAGTGAAAAAACAATCAGTGGCTATCCAATGAAATTAAAAATATTCAAATGAGACATCAAAAAGAGGGATTATCTCAAATCCTAGGTTAATCTTCTATTGGATATTTAATGATAGTGAGAGTGATGGTCTCTGGTGGAAAAATAGAAATAAATATGTTGGTTAACACATTAAAGAACCATGGTCAAAATGTTCATTTCCCATTTAAAAATGGTGTTGCACAGTTTGACCACACAGTTGGACAAACCATGTGCCAACCATGTTACCATATCTACCTCAAGACCCCCCTCACATAGTTATGGTGCATAGTTAGACAAATCATGTATCGACCATGCGTTTCTACTTTGTTAAAAAGTATGCAACACACGCATGGGAATATAGCTTGGATCCTATTATCATGGAAAACTGTATTCCCTGTACTGTGTTCTAAAACACCCTAAATGGTTTACTCTAACTATATGGATAGGGCTTCACAATTTCTACTAATCTTGTAGCACATTTTTTTTCTCCAAAAAGTGGGGATTTGGGATCTGAACAAGCCCCTGACACCCCAGTTTTTTATATCCTTACTAGGCATTCATATTTGGTAAAAACCAAGGAATTAAATTGTAAATAAAAAGGTTTTGTACCTCATAGAAAACCTAGGATCTTAAAATATTCCCCCTTAAAAATATTCATCTCCAGATTACCCTTCCAAAGGTGGTAAAACATCTTCTGAGAATAACGCCATCCACTGGGCACATACGTTGGCCTCCCACTCCCAAGTATCATCTTGTACACTTTCATGTGACCATAGCACCCATATAAGAGGAACTAACTAGCCTCGGGAACATTCTTTCATCAATCAATAGCATAGATTGGATTCTTCTCAAAAGGAAACATCCACCTCCAACTCAACCTCACCAGTATTAAGAATATGTGATGGATTAGAATGATATCAACAAAGCTAAGATATGTAGAATATTTCATGCATGGACCAATACCTTTGAGGCAACTAAAACTGATAATCCACTATTATGTCTCTATTTAGAATCTATAAGGTCACAATGAAACTAGGAAAAAGCTTCTCTTGTTTATGAATCCATCTATGCCCGATTATAGGAGGAAATCAAAATAAAACCCAACTCCCCACCTTTAACTATAGTTGTTGATAGTGATGATTGGCGTATCACTTCTATCTAGACTGATCTATTGGAATTCACTTTATAATAAGATAAACCTACACTAAAGTCTCTTCAATGATATGAGGACCCATTAGCACTACTTATCCTGCCTATAACCATCATAGGGGTGAATGAAATGGCCTATTGTTTAGGGCCTCATAAGGATGCGTATATATGGTCACCTTGAAACTATTATTATTAGTGAAATCAACAAGAGGTGACTATTTGTCAAAAGAACCTCTGAAATCAAGGATGTATTATTGGAGTATTTCCTACAAAACCTATATCATATACTCAGACTGACTGTCAGTCTGTGGGTGATAGGATATACTCAGCAGTACCTATGAACATAGTTCCCTCTGCAATCCCTGCTAGAATAGTGATGTGAATTGAGTTCCTCCAATTGATATGATAGAATGTAGATCCCCATTGAGGCATATTATCTCACGAATATAGATCCTCGTGAGTTCATCCACATAAAGAGTCTCCCAAATAGTTAGAAAATAGTGAGATTTTTCAACCAATCTATGATCACCCATACAGTGTCACTACCCCAATGAGATCTTTGAAGTCTTTCCATGAAATCCATGGTGACGTTGTCCAATTTCCACTCAGGAATAGAAAAAATTGTAAAATTGTAAATGGTCACTGGTGTTCTTCCTTTAACTACTGAAAGGTGGAACACTAAGTGACAAACCTAACAATCTCTCTTTTCATCCCTCAACACCAGTATTACAGAGTAAGTCATGATACATCTTGGTTAGATCCAGATGCATAGCCCATACATAGGAATGGGAATCTCACATCAACTCCTCTCAGATATATAAATAAACCCAAACATGTATATGGATGCACATGATCTCATCCCCATTAATGATCCAATCAGAAGGTAGGTCATCACCTGCAACACTCTTCCATCGGACTAATCCCTCATAATCTGATAGCTACCTCATCTTCACTCTCTCAAGTAGTGAAGTAGTAACTGAAAATGATGAAATTAAATACTATCCATGATGGCCCTAATCCTCTACATGCATCACTAAAAATAGGTCCATAAGCAACCACTCACTACTAGCCTCTGGAACTGCTTGTGTCTGAGTGATCTTACTCAGAGCATCAGCAACTGCATTTCCCTTTTGGGTGTATAGGAAAACTCATAGACAAAAGACTTTTGGTATTCAACCCACTGTCACTACCTAAAATTAAATTCACATTTCATAAATATTTGATTAGGATTTTTTAGTCTTTATACACCAAAAAATTCTCTAATAGTAAATAGTGCCTCCAATAGCACAAGGAATGAACAACAATGGCGAACTCGAGATCATTCGTCGGGTAGTTCCTCTCATGTGTCCTCAACAAAGGAGACTTGTATGACACAACTCACTCCTCCTGCATTAGAACTACACCTAGTAAAAGACCTAATGCATCAAAATAGAATATATAGTTTCTTTATGGATCTAGAATAATTAGTATTGGAACTAATGTTATTTTCCCTTTCATCTCTTGAAAGGTCATCTCGTAGGCTTCAAACCACACGAACTTCACTCCCTTCTTAGTCAAGACCATAAGAGGGTCTTTTAGGAATGATTATTCCAGAATGAACTTCTTGTAATAACCATATATACTTAAGAAATTCCACATATCAAAGATGATCTTGGGATTCTCCTAGGAAACTATAGCTCTTACCTTCTCTGGGTCAACTGTTAATCCTTTCTTTGTGATAATATGACCTCAGAAGTGAATTTTATCCATCCAAAAGTGTCACATTAGGAGCATACCATATAACTAATTCTATCTTAGTGTGATAAATGTGATATTAATACTTTTTTAGGGTTGTGATGTGTATGATAATACACCAATAAATAATCCATGAACACCACAACAAATGAATCTAGATATGGATGGAAAACCTGGTTCATCAGTTCCATGAAAACTGTTAGCTTGTTTGTGAGACCGAATGGCACAACCAGATAATTATATAGACCATAAATACTATCAAAAGTTATACGAGGTATTTCTGACGGTCTAACACACACTTGATGATAACCTGATCTCATATCAATATTTTAGAATACTTGAGCTCCTTGGAACTAGTTAAAGGGATCGTTTATTTGAGGCAAAGGATATCGATTCTTAATCATCAACTTGTTGAATTTCTGGTAATACACACATAAAAAACGTTTATATCTTCCTTCATTAGAAAAAGGAATGGATAACCCCAAGGAGAAGTAATATTTCATATAAACCCATTTGCTTCTAATTCCTATAACTACCTATTGATCTCCTACATCTCAGTATTATCCATCCTATAAGGAGGAATGAATACTAGTGAATCTCTTGGAACTAGCTCGATGGAAAACTACATATCTTTAAAGTGGTGGTCCTAAAAAGTAATCTAGAAAAATTTCACTGAAAGGATCAACCACTGGTGGAAGTTCTCCTGACATGTTCCTTGATCATCCAGATATAAGCTAGAAATATGGGTTATCATCTCAACTAGCCTATAAAGCTCAGGTCGATCTCAGCCCACCTGAACATCTCACTCACCCTTGTGAATAAAAAACCTTCTCTTTGGGGATGTAAAAGTCACCCTTTTCCATATAAGTCAACATAAGCATGATAGGGAACCAACTAGTCAATCTTGAGAATGATTTCAAACCCTTACATCTCAAGGGAAAAGAGTTTCCATACAAAGAAACACCCACCTACCTCAAGGGGAAATCAATGCACTGACATACACTCACTGATCATATATTCAACCGAGCATAAAGTGTCATCATTCCATAGTAGAACTAAAAATAGATCCCAAGGCTCCCAATAATTGGTAAAATGTTGAAATAATGAGATGAATTCAATTTAAAAATATCAGACACTAAAGTAGAGGCTCCCATAATAGTATCTTGCACTGTAGACAACCTAGTGCTCTACTCTTCAAGTATTGGTTTCACAAAACACATCTATCCTGATCCACAAACTTAAGAAACAACCTGACTACACTGAGCTAGCCCACATTTTTTCCACTTTAAATCTAGTGTTCGGCTACCTCACCAATGATCACCACCTCATATTTATCAAACGATCTCACTCCAGATCCCTTCCTAATGAGAATCTGCTTCCCTCGCTCCTGAATGTGGAGTCGGTTCAGATCCTCTCTCACAAGATGCTAGAGGAAAAGTCCTTCAAAATCATTTTAGATGGCTCATACTACCATAATCTTAGTACTCAACTGGGTTTCTATCATACTAGCTCCTCATTTTTTCCTACCTCCCACACTAGTGATAGAACATAGAAAAACCAACATTCATGCTATGGTTGGTATTTCCCTCATGAGAGACCTCAAAATGCCTCTTCCTTCCACCTGACACTACACCATTAGTTTGAGAAACTGAACTACCCTTTTATACGTCCTCATCTTTACTCAAGTTATATTTAGTAATTAGCACCTGGTTTACTATTTATAATATAGTATAAAGTCAACTGACATTTACCTGTGATTGGATGTCATACCTATTACCATCCTCAAATCACCTATCATTAGATAACTCATCACCTAATTGAATAGGTGAAAAACACTAGAGCTCTGTGAACTGGGAAGAATAGTCCATGACTAATAATGTTCCCAGATCCAAATGAAAAAAATCTTAGGATCTATCAATACTCAATGTCTTGAGATAGAAATAATCATAGAATGCCATCTGAAATCCCTCCAAGTCATATCTTGATGATGATTCATCTAATTAATCACATCCAACCATCTCTTGGAGTAATCCCATAGAATATACATATAGATATTCACTCTCCTCTAGGGATGTGTCTTGATATGCTAGAAAATTGATAGAATGTCCTCTATCTATGACTTTTCAACCTTTGGTTTTTTATCCCCTGAAAACATGGGTGAATTCTACTATTGGAACATTGGAATAAACTCTTCCATAGTCAAGGTAATTCATGGGGATCTTTGAATAGTTTTAATAAAGAATATGAAACCCTCTTATGACTAGGTTTCATCACCCAAGTTATCTATAATAGGAGGTGACACAAGTGGCACTACTAGAGGTTCTACTGGTGGATCAAGGCCCACCATCTCTAGAGCATGGTTTTTGCAACCCTCCTGGTGCACAACTAGAGGTTTCATTGTATCATGACCCAATAATTTCCAATCACATGCCTCAGAATATATTTGGTAACAACAAGATCACATATATATAAATTGGAAAAGTACAAGTCATTCTGTTTACAAGTCATTCCCCTCTACCTATTTCTAAATCCAAGTATGGGAGATGTACATATCATAATAAAAGCTAGAGACATTTCCTACATCCCACTACTATGGTCAGGTTAGGGTTAAGTTCTATTCTATAATTCAAAGGTCCTGGTATACAGACTGTCAATTTCAATTTATAGAGGAAAAAATCCATTAAATTAAAATTGGAATCCCACTTAATGGTGACCAGTCATTCCATATTTTAGTTTCATTTAAATTCATTATCATTTATATAGAAATTATCTTAAATTTTTTAACTATATGGATCACTAATTCCTATTTATAAGGGCTCATACACCTTATAAATTGAATTGTGGTGTCCATTTAATCCCAAACCGTCATTTATCAAGTCCTTATATAAAGTTTTATCACAATTTCATGGACATAAGATAAAGGCACCAAAACATGCTACAGAAAATACACTTAGTAAGTAAACATGGCATATCATGATTCATGATATATAAATCCTTAAGTTCCTATGATGATGCATGATGCAACACTTCCTTTCCATACTAGTCCAAGGGTAAGTATCTATAATCATAATTAACATCAAACATCAAGAAAATCTCTCCACAGTGAAATCAAGGAAACTATAATAAGCACAATCGAGAACCACATACCCCATCCTAGGTAAGTTTTCCTTTCCATGTACATGGTTTAGTTACTCTCTAGTACATCTCATTAAAAAAATTCAACACATTCTTAATGTTCCATAAAATATTCTCAAACGGTAAAACAAAATAGATTAAATTTGTTTTGATACCACTTTGTGATGTCTGAGACCTAGTTCAGTCTACAATAACTGAACCCAGCCAAACACATAGCCTCAAGCATGTATTCCCATATGCCATAGGATTTTGGCTAGCAGTGAGGGTCTATGGTTTAATAGTGGGGAGACTATACCCTCATGATTAGAGTGTAGTAAGGTGGTATAATCATAAAAAAAATAAAGGAAGTATATGTAATAACTGAATAAGAATAAACATCCATCATGTAAATAACCAAGTAATATCATCCAAAATTTTCATATACAAGTGGTGATCACGGCATGGTATATGAAAGACAAGTAAAACATGGAAATAACTATCCATTACAATACATGTACAAAAATACCTAAAAGAAACTATCCCTAGATAGAATCATGATCCATAACGGGGTCTTATAATCCCCTACTGCTATGTAATAATCAATCAATCATAACCAAGAGGGCACTTTACCCTATCCCTACCTATATCCATGAAGTTTGTCCAATTACCCAATAGTGTCCTAAATTGGGTTTGAGATAACACTCAGTAGGCCACCACTAACAGTGACTATAAAAATTCTAGTATGTGCATATAAGTTGTAGTAGTGTGAAGATATAGTAGGAGTACAGTTAATAAAAATAGAAGTAATATTTTCCAGTCTATCAAGAATCATTGTTATCGAGAAACTAAATCAATAGGGATAACTATAAATAATTTCAAACAACATCAATGTCCTACGTCGTGTAATCATGTATCGGACCTACATGGTCCAGGGTCCAAGGAGTACAAATATATGAGTCAAATAAGTAAACTATGTAAAATAAGTAAACAAGATCCTAGGAGTAGAAGTGTCCAAGGTATCTTAATGGGTCAGAACCAAGGAGTAGACATATCTAAGGAATCCTATAAAGTTGATTAAACTAGATCCATGGAGTAAAACTTTCCAAGGAAAAATAATAAATCAGATTTAAGGAGTTGAAATTTTCAATTAATCCTAATAAGTTTGCTGATCTAAGGAGTATAAATTTCCAAGTCATCCTAGAAAATCATGTAAATCGATAAATTGGATCCAAGGAGTAAAAATGTCTTTATCATCCAATTAAACTGGTTATATAGGATCCAAGGAGTATAAATTTCCAAGGAATCCAAATAATTCATAGGGTACAAGGAATAGAAGTTTCCAAGGAATCCTAATATGCTAAGTAAACTAGATCCCTGGAGTATAAATTTCTATGGCATCTAAGTTGGTCGTCAGTTCCATACTGCAAACCCAACATTATCATAATAACCAAAACATTCACTATTTCATTAACCATTCATTTAATTGTTTCATTAAACACCTTATAATCATACACAAGCCAATTTATTTACCATTTCATGCCTTTAATCTACAAATGACATGGTTTTATAATGTCATTACAACCATTAACAATCCATTTCATTTTACCATTTAATTCCCCAAAAGAAAAGCTAACTCAAATCACCTCAGGGGTTACATAATAATAGATAAAGGGAAGAACCCACCCCATGGGCAGTTCAAGTTGAGTTAAACAACCTAAACCCTTAAATAAAGGTGGCATGGCATGTATTAAACATGAATTTATCAATTAACTCAAGGTTTTATTAATTTAGGAAGCATTGCTCCAAAAAAATGTCTTGAGGCACAATGTCAACAAACTATAAACAATTATACTTTTAGGTAAAAGGTATAGACTACCTACCTTATTCCCATAGAATAACACTCATCCAGTATTAGCCTAAGATTCGGTCCAGATCATGAAAAAATGGAAGAATGGATGAATGACCAGAAAATAGAGCATAAGAGCCAGCACCAAAATTAGTCTTTTGATGAGAATAGAAATGGATAAATGAGCCTAAGGTGTTAAGAACTATCCAATAGCTTTCCAATTATACAAACATAATTTGAATCAGACATTATATGGATGAATTATGTCAAATCCTAGGTTAGGATTCCATGGGAGCTTCAATGAGGGGGAGTGTTATGGACATTGGAGGAAAATTACAAATAAATATGTGGGATAAACATTTAGAGAACCAATGTAAAATGTTCATTTCCCCTTTAATAACTATGATGCATGGTTTGGCCGCACAGTTTTCCAAACCATGGGAAAACTATGCACCTTGCTCTGCCTTAAGACCCCCTCGCACAATCATGGAACATGGTTAGACAAAACATGCACCAACCTTGAGTTTATACTCTATTAAAAATTCTACATCACTTGCATGGGTGTGTATTCTTGGTCTCACTGTTAGGGGAAATTGTATGCCCTCTATTCTGCTCTGAAACACCCCCACACGGTTTACTCAAACTGTGTGGACTGGGCAACATAGTTTCTGCTAATCGTGTGGTACATCTATTTTCTCCAAAAATCTGGTCTTTAGACTCCAAATAGTCCCCATACACCCTCATTTCATCTATATACTCACTAAGCATTAATATTAGGTAAAAACCAAGAAATTAAAACAGAAATAAAAATATTTTGTACCTCATAAAAAACTTAGGATCTGACATACTCATTTAATGATTCAATTTTGTATCTATATGTAAGGAGAAAATATATAACTTGGGATTATAATCTAGAGGAAGTATTTCTACAGTAGAATATTTTTAGTGGTCGTTATGATCTAGAAGCCACTATTCCGGAACCAGTTATCAAATGTTCATGTCTATATGATTGGAGTATAGAATATTTGGATCATGCAGGAATCACTCTGATGGACTTACATCATGAATTCCTAGGGGTTTTCAAAGGATGTATAAGATTCTTTAATAATTATATGTAAGGTTTTCTTAGATGGTACACATTTTCACTAGAAGATAGTGGTTGAGGTGGTGCATTCTATGGGAAACCATATGTGGACATGATCAATGGTGGGTTCCCCATGAAGATCATAAGGAGGTGGAACTAGTTTTCCCAGCTGGATCACACTATAAATAATGGTGGGATCACTTGTGAATTGTTTTTTAATTAAAATATTCTTGTTCTCTTATTATAAATAAATAATCAGTGTTTTCCCATGGAGTAGGGATTTTTAGGTTTCTAAGGGTTTGATTAACTCTTAATCACAATAGTGGAAGCTATTAGAAACCATAAAACCACGATCATCATGATTTTAATAAAATTATATCATAAATCATAAATAAAAATGTAATATGTGTACCTTAAACTGATGAGACTAAGTTCCATTCTACATCACTATCATATAGGTTTGTTAAAGATCACAAGAGTGTATCCAAAATACATTCTCTCTCCATGACATATCCATGGGCCAAGATAAATCATTTCTACACTCTAAATGAGATCTATTATTTCTCCATGATGTACTAGCACATTGTTATGAAAAGAAGATAAAATAAAAGGACATTTGGATTATATGGAGACTAGGAAGAATTAAAGAAAGAATCACATACTCTACTATCCCATGGAAGTAGAATTTATACCACCATAAGGAAAATTCTCGGTGATTCGAGCATTAACTCATGTGTTATAATGAATTAGTTAATTCTACATCAAATTCATGCATCACATGCATGAATGTGACTCCTCATTCATGTTATATATCAAATAATAATTCCTTTAATGATATATTAGATTGGAGGATCATTTGAAAATTAACCCTTTAACATTATTCTATATGAATGAAGGCAGTAGTAGATTCTCATGCATACTATAAGCCCATCATACAAGGATCCAACGTATTATCAAGATATAAATCCGTGAATATTATAATACATTAGTGACAATTAACTCTTAAGAATTTTTTTAAGAATATATTGGAAACAATGTGTTCTCAATCTTATACTTAATGATATATTGGTGGAAACATTTCATCAAGCTTAGTCTTTAGATAATATAATCTCCCACAATCTCACACTTGCACTAAATACTAAATGAATTTGTTTCATTTCACCTTATATCATATCATATAGGATTACTTGTGAAACCATATACAAAAATATCTTGTAAATATTCCAAAACAGTTTTTTAAATCTATTATTAACTTCACCACATATCACATTATACGTAATACCATGTGAACACCCATCCAAAACTCTTTTGGATTTAACTCTAAAAAACTTTTAGAGAATATCTTTGAGTCATAATCAATCCCTATTCATTAAAAAACCAATTGTAACCCCACATGACTTTACAATATTGAAAAATATATAAATAATTGGATCCATAAATTTAAGAAAATAGAAACTTATAAGAAAAGAATCCATGTTACAGAAGAAATAAAGGGATTTGGTATGATCTCTATAAAACACATTTATCTCTATACCTATGTCCACCAGTCACATCCCATGCTAGAATACAGTCTCATATATTCTCTTTTTATAATACATTGAGTGTCCATAGGACATGGATTATGTCAATCCCATATAGACAACTCATACATTATTAATCCTCTAAGTATAGAATGACCTAGTCAATAAATAGATCACATATCATTCACCTTTATGGATGATCACATCTCATGTCCCTTATATAAATAGATAGTAGCATCATATGTACTATCTATTTGTGGTAATAAACTCCTCATTCTATCTCAATCAAGGAAATATGTCATACTCATCATATGTGGGAACAAATTTCATCTTGTTTGATCTCCAACTGATGAAATTATCAACAAATTCCTAAAAACCCCCTAATTAGAAAAGCCTCAATGGATTATATAATAATGGTATCAAATTATAAAGGTTATTATTCTAGGTATCTCACTGACCTAAGGAAATGGGGACTGAATATGATCTATGAAACCCTAGTAAACTCCATGTAGTAATATTTATGGGTAATCCAGGGCACACAAAGAAACTATTTCTATATTTTTCTTACTCATGAGAATATTATATATATATATATATACACACAAGAATATTACACATGTTAACCTTAATAAAATTTCATAACCTATAATAATTTTGAAAAAAATAGTTAGGGATAACTCAAAGTAGTACATTGAGAGGTAAATTATCATTACACTTTATAAAATATATATATCAATATATATATATATATGTAGCCAACATGAAAGAATCATAAAGTGGGGATTGTATTTATATGATAAATTGTATATTCATAAAACCGTTTTAAGAATACTTAACCAAGACAACTTAAGTTCTTATATATCATATCATATATGATAAACTGATAGATCATCCATATGTTTTCTACACTTTATAAGGTTTTGTTAACTCATTACATCATATCTAATTATTTCAATATCTTTATGCGACCATCTGATAAAACCCTTCCACTAAACTCCTTAGTGACTAGCATCTATAGAGAAATAAAATTTTAATCATGTTGAGATTTTGGAATTATATTCCAAATGTTCAACTCCTTGAACATATTCAAATTTATTATCTTCATAACATCAAATGTTAAAATGTTAACTTAAATTGTCTAATTATAAATTTTATAAGTATAACATTATCATACAAGGACCACTTTTTCCATCAAACTTTTTTATTTAAAACATAATCTAAATAATGTAATTATTTACACTATTAATTATCAACACATCTCAAACTTCATTAGGAATAAGTGAAATTCACTTTGTATTTTAATTAGAATAATATATTAAGAAACAATGATATTCATTTTTCATGGTAACTAAATGTAACCTTTATATTTTTCTTTTATCACCACATATCCTAAACTATTTAGGATATTAGGTGAAAAACAGTTCTAAATTTTGAAATGGTATAATCTCTCATTTTGTAAATTTTAACTTTTATAATTTTAAAGATACTCCCATTAGCCGATTTGACACTATATTCACTTTTTAATATCATTCAAATAAACACAAACTCTTTTTTGTATTGGAAATAACTCTTATTTCCTATAAGTATAAATATTTAACAAATAAACATTATTTTATTATCATATATGGTAATTTATGTATTTAAATCATTTTTCTCTCTAAAAATAAAAATATATTTATCTTTAATAAAAAATTTGTATCCTTATCTCATTTTCGAAACATTTTATAGAATCTGATGAATCATAAATCATTTATATATAAGTAATCATCTCATTCTATTTGCAACTATGCTTTTTTAAAGAAAATTTTATCTTATCACATAATAAAAATTAGATGAAGATAAGAAACTTCTACTTAGATCCATATAAGATTGATAAACTATTTTACAATCAAGTCTTTAATGTAGAAACTCTTTAATTCGTCACTTGAATGAAATATACAATAACTATCAATTCTTTCCAAAAAATTTAACAACTGTGAATTACAAACACTCATAAAATAAAAAGTTAGTATCACATACCCTTTAAAACAAAATAATCAAATTCTATAACACTGATACATGTCATGGACATTCCATGGAGTTTCCAAATTTATTTAGGTATCATGATCAATTTCCACCTATAGAATAATTATACCTCCTTCCTAATAACACCAAGTTTTAATTACCTTAATTGGATAATCTAAGAAATATTGTTAGACTATCTAACTAATTTTTATTATTTTAGTTTAAAAATTTACTCACTTGAAATGTTTATAAAACATCGGGACTTAGACATCACTTTCCTTGTCCATTTATTCTCAACAGATGAGAAATATTATGTAAACGTTTCTTGAAATAATTTAACTTTTCATAATATATCTACATATGATTATAAAATAAATTCAATAAGCACAATAAGCCTTAAGATAATATCTTTTCTCACAAATTCATTAACATAATCAATCATAATAAGTATCATTAACAAGCCCAATCATTTTTAGTAAATGAGACTAAAATTCATTCAGTCATTTTGAATCTAATTCCCTTAAAACTTTAATTCAGTCATTATTTTATTCTGATAATAATTTATATTCTCATGTTGAATAAATTCAACACTCGATTACTTAGGAAAATTTTTATTTAACATATATAATTTTTATTTTCTTAAGAACTCTCTTTAAGTTGAAAACATTAGATGTTTCCCACATTAAGTTTATCCTTCCTAAGGATTAATCTCAAAGTCAACTTTGATGATGATGATGCCATTTATCTCCTATAAATTCTTTTATAAAATGAGTAACATATTTTTTTACCATTTAATAAGGATATTTATTAAATGGGGTCCAACTAAAATGATAAACCCTTTTAAATTCATTATAGATATTTGTGGGACAAGATCCATATTTCATTATAACTTACACCAGTTTTTTCTTGTAAATATTTCTTAACTATATCTAGTAGACAACACTTTTCAATTATATTATATATAAATAAAATATAGTTAGGTGCAAAACTCCTTTTACAATATATTAAGTGCATAAACCCAACTCCATCCCTCTGGTATCTTAACTATTAGGGTTTCCTATCTAGTGTAACCAAGAGAAAATTCCAAGAATAAGGAACATAGCTATTAGGGTTCCCTTATTATATGATTTCCTTATATAATATAATTTAAGGGGACCAAACTATTAGTTTCTCTAATACCGAATGATTGAGGACCTAACAAGTTACACTTTGGAAGGAATCTAACACTTTGTATTTCAAGGTGTTTTAAAGTCACCATCATATCTCATGTTATTCCCATTATGTATACATGTTTTTACTGATTTAGTTTTGGAATCATATTCCTTCCACCAAATCAGTACGTTCAACCCATATTGATGTATACCTCTTTACACAACCCATAGTTTATGTTACTCACTCAAAAATAATTAATAAAAATATTTAAGTATATCCAAATTCATCTCATGTATAAGGTAAATGAACTTCTCAAATAAATATTTATAATTATATGATATTGAAAATATTTACATGAGTAATCCCATAGACAAAGATCGCTAACCCCCACCTTTCTAGAACAAGTCATAAGCCTCTACGCCAGTGGGAATTCTGGCCCAAATTCTCTATACTCAAGGATGTTTTACTCAAGTGAGAATATAACTCATCATAATTATATCACCTAATATGTATAAACTATATTAAATAAATAAATTTAAGTTAATAAATTTATTTCTAAACTGAAGTCAAGGTAGATGTAAACAAAAACATGTTATTATACCTATAATAAAACTACTAATATTCTTTTATGATAATATCTTAGAATAGTTTATCATTTAAACTAAATAATACATAGTTCAAAAAAATAAACAATTTATAAATAATAATAAAGTAATTAATACCCTTAAAATAAATCAACATTTCATATATATAAACACGAGATAAATATTTATGAGTAATTAATCAACAAAATATAGCTATAAAAACTTTATAAATTAGTAAAACATTATGGAAATTATATAATTTTTAAAATAAACATATAATATTCATTCCATAATATGAACTTTTCATATTATTCATTATATGAAATTTCAATTTAGATATATGATATTATATGAATTAAAAAAAATTTCTAATTCAATTTGATTATGTAAAAAAATTACATAATCTGAGTACTACATAATTAACATTATTTAAAACATTGATCAAATTAATAATAAAAACCTTTGAATGTGAGATAAATAATATTCAAATTAGGGCCTTTAATCTAAACACATCAAATTAAGTATAATGAACGATTCAAATTTTAAAAATATAAAAAATTTATATTTTGGCCTTATTTTGTAATTTATAGACCCCTTATAAATCATACTTATAACTTCGATATAAAAAAATTATATCTAAATTATAATTATTCTAAATAATATCAAAAAAGGTATTTAATATTAACTCTTAATATTAGGGATCATTTATTAATAAATATTTTTAAAACATTTAATTAGTTAATTATAGATAATTTATAATTAATTAACTTGTAACCCTTATATAATTAATAAACTCCCAAAATAAGTTTTAATTATAATTTACATACAATCACTTATCATTTATAAAAAATTTATAAATTTTAATAAAAATAAAAAAAATTAATTTTAATTAATTTTGGTTTTAATTCGACACTTGATAATATGCTAACTCTTAAAGTATTTCTAATATTGATCCCCACACTATGTTTTCACACTTCATAGTTTCAAGGTGAGTTCCAAACTCTATATTATGTTTTCTCACAATGTAATGTCATGAATAGTTCCTTATACTACGTTGTCAAAAAGGTATACTTTTGTATGGAAGTAGATGCATAATGTGTTATCATATGAGGTATGTTGTTTCTTGAAATATATATTACATTATAATGTAATGTAATATTTAATACACAATGCATGTTACACTATCTCATAAGTGTAATAAGAGGTATTTTCTTGAGAATACATTATTGAATAACATAATATCAAGCCCTCTCAGTGAAATTTACTTTATCAAATAATCATAACATTGAAGTCTCCCTTGAGATTACATTAATGCTTAATGTATTCTCAAGTAGTAGTGCCTCACATTATGGTGTCTCAACATAATTTTAGGCTGACTGTACTTCAGTTCAAAACATGATTTAAAATAATGAAAACACAAGGTGACTCTAATACCAATACTAAGTGTCTAAGGTGTTTATTAAGACTTAATTATATAATTATAAGTTATTAGAAACCATAAACCCGAGGTTTTCTTGCTTTTTATGAAATAAAATTGTAAATTTAAAAGAATAATTCTATATTTTCACCTTACACATATGATCTTCTTCACCATTATTCATCATTATTGTATGGGTTTGATAAATATCACCAAATGGTAGGCAAAATATATTCCCTATTTGTGATGTATAGATAGGCCAATCTGAATTTTTTCAATGTTCGAAATAAGATCATTTTCCCCACATCATGATATCATCTCATAGTGTATAGGTAGAAGAAAAATAACTTCAGATTCTAGGGAGACAAGGCCAACATTGAGTGACCATCACAACCCATACCATTCCATTTTAGTGTAATTTATACATCCACAAGGACACTCCTAAATTATTCAAGAATTAGGTTATCTTTTATAATGCATGAGTCAATTTTACATGTATTTCATACATCACATTCATGAATTAGACACCTCCTCCACATTGCATCTCATGTAATGCTTCCCTTAAAGATATATTATATGGGAGGATCATTAAAATGTTAAACCTTAATGTTCATATATATTATTGAAGGTAGTAGAATATTATTATTGTTGGAGTTGGTGTCCTTGTACAAACTATTTTTACTTTGATTAAATGTATACTAAATTATTTAAATATGAATAAAATAAATTTTTATATATCATTCATTATTCTATATGAATTTATTGTAATAATTTCATAGAGTACATGTCACCTTGATAAGGTCATATAAGTACCCTGCAATGATGAGAACCTTGAAATTCTATGATGATATTCTAAAATATTATTTTATGATTAGATAATGTTCTATGATGGGCCACATATAATGTTACTTTAATGTATGAATACTTGTAAGTGGGTGAGGCTTCTTACCATGAAGTTCACACTTGGTAATCTCTAATATGGGAGATTATGATAATGGATCCGCTAGTATGAATTCCACATGTTTTGGTGTCATATAATATTCCTATATGTGAGTGTGTGTGTGTGCGCGCGCGTGTGTGTGTGTGTGTGATGGTCATCATACTTTACAATTATCATTAATGAATATCATGACTCATGCACTTAGATTTACTGACCAAAACCATGGCACCATATGTTCATGGTAAGTAAGGAGCATTGGGTGTGTCACGAATAACATGTTATTAATTGATATTTTGAGGAAGTATTAGTCCCTTCCATATTTATGGATGTTGATATCTCATATCATTTATTGGAATATAATTGTCACATTAAATTCAAAATACATCATGTAATGATGTGTTTATTTCATAGATTCAAAGAAAGATGCATCGAATAAATGATTTTATTACATGGATGTGCAACTTTCTTGATGATATGTTATGACAAATGATTTATTTTACATAGAGAGTTTTCATATGTAGTTGTTGTTGTTGTGACATAAAGTTATTTCTATTAGGTTCCTTAACCCATTGGTAGACAATAATATTGGACTTTATGAAATTCCAACTAATAATAACAAGAAATAATCCTATAGGGTCACACACTAAGTGTTTCCATTGATATCAATTAAATTCTATATGAATTTAATTTAGGGAAAATTTATTATTCTAAAAACTGAGGAATAATTTTATTCATATTTTATCGATAGATAATATTTATTGAAGAAATTTTTATTCATCAGGTTGTGAATAAAATATTTATTTATTAATAAAATATTCAATTGAATATTTATTTTGATATTCAATAAATGTCGAGGAGTTCAAGCAGACCAAGATTTTTTCTAGTGATAAATATTTATCTGCAAGTGGAGAAAAGAAATATTTATCATCATTCCAGCAAGCACATTCCATTTAAATAATAATAATATTATTATTATTATCATATAGAATGGGGTTTTATGAGGTTTATAATATTATTTAAGGAACATTGTAAAATTAAATAATACTCTAACCAAAACCACAACCCCGTAAGTAGATGGTTATGTCTATTGTGTAGTATTAATTGATAATTAAGAATTATTTCACATAACAAATTTCTCTCTCAACTCCTATGCCTATCATATTATTAAGAATGAGATCAAATACTTCAAGCCTAAAGTATGAGTGATCAAGATGTACAAAAAAATATGATTAATATATCATTCTAGCACCCAAAGTTCCATCGATGATTGTTCAAAGATCAAAGGAGCATGTGTGGATCACCATTAGAGAGATTCTACACCTGGATCCTATAACCATAACAACCAGAATCATCATCATCATTGAAGAAATATCTAAGACCAGTTATTAATATCTATATATCTAAAAAAATTAACTATAAATTTAATGTGAAAAGATCTTCTCCGGGTTCTGGGTTTTAGAAATGTCAATATCTGGGGGGAAATTTTCATGGGTCATGGAATTTTACATAATGTAAAATATTGCAAATGATCCATCGGATCAAAAAAATATTTGTTTTACACCCATCTAGGTGCTTCTATTGTGCCCAGAACCAACAAGTGGTATAATAATGGTCACATTTCAAATTTATAAATATTTATTTGATTGTTGATCATTTCATATTACAAACTTAAGATTCATTTAATATTTTAATACATTCTTGATCTATCATCTAAATCACTTAGTAAACTTATTCATTTATCACAAATTTTAACAAGATTAGCTAATGATTAATGAATTTTACATACTAAGATCTCATATGGATGTTTCAAGGATCCTGGTTGGATAACACAAGACTACATGGCATGTACTCCTTTGTTATACGTTGTGTATCCTTGTTCGTTACACAAAAATACATGCATGTATTATAGGTCATTGTGTAATAATTGATCACCGTGTGAAATAAATACACCATGTGTAGAATAGAAAAGGTGGCACACTTATTTTCTGGTGTATGCACCATTTATTTTGACTACATGTCATGTAGTCCATGGGTTTTCAAGATAGATAACATGGGGTCAAACTACATCATGTAATTAATCCACCACATGTATTTAATACATGAAACATACATATTGTAAATCATGAAACTATATTTACATGTCGTGTATCCACTAAAAATGTTGTGTACTTCATAAATGTTCATGATAAGTATACAATTAGTCCCTAGGCATATACTATGGATATTCAGTGAAGATACGTATGTGTTGTGCAACTGTATTGTACACACAACGCACTTTACCTGTTTACATGGAAATATTAATATTAATTAATTACTCTCTAAACCTTATCGACTCGAGTTTCTTAGGTCATTAAGTTGAAATTACACATCATTCGTTAGGTTTTATATTATGTTAAATGTTTAATTAATTATGCATAATATTCAAGACAATGAATCATTTATAGTTATTGTATATTAAAGATTCAACACATTAAATTTTATGGGATACATAATTTTCATGTGTTTTGTGTGGAATTAAATTGGTCATAAACATCATTAAATTATGACACGTACCCTATGTACAATATTTCGTATGAGTTAATTTTTAATAATTAAACCATATCTAATAGTTTGTACAGGTTATCAGTGAGTTTCTTCCAAGTAAAAAGTTGTGTAATATTTTATTTAGTTTTAAATAAAAAAATTATTTATTTTATTTAAAATCATAGTAGATGGAAATTTTTATGATGATTGTATAAAATAAGATAAAATTAATTAATTGGTTAATAAGACAATTAATCAGATTAATTCATGAACATTTTATCTTATTAAAGAACTAATTGAAATGAATGTTAGATTATTATTTAAAATTTATAACCATTGCATGTGTATGACTGATCATGAGCTTAACCAAGACCTATGTATGTGTTGTTATTATTTAATTTAATTTATTACAAGGTTTTTCAATTGTTATTTATTAAATTAAATATAATGGCATGTGATTCATCCCTCTCTTCTTTATTATGATAGACCAACATGTACATGGTAATTTATATAATTCCCCTTAAAAAATCTATTGGTTCCCCTCACCTATAAGTGAGTTATAAATACTTCTAATAAATGAAGTATCCAAAAGAACTTGTAGTTATTACAAGATGGAAACTAGATGATTCCAACCCATGTGATACACAGGTGGAAAGGTGGAATGTTTAACTCGTTCTAAGATCAGCATAAAGAGTTATTTCCCTAAGGTCAAAAGTTGATTTATTTTCCAAAAAATAATTCGACCATTAGATAATCTCATGATATGGTCATTTATTTATTTATTTATTTATTTATTCTTATGTATTATTTATTTTATGGATACAAGGCCCTGATCACATAAATAAATGAATTAATTTGCAAATATGGAATATAAATAAATGGATTGTGCATAAATTTTTTATCCAACTTGGATAATTAATTAAGTAAAATTCACTTAATTTTAATAAGACATGAAAAGAATAAAACAAGCTAAAATTTATACATAATAAATTAAAATCCCTTAAAATTTTATTAATTCATAATTGGCCTTTCATTACTTGATTAAGAATTAAATCCTTATAACTACATATTTGAACAACCCTCATTGGGACACATAATTTTAATGTAAAATTATTATTAAGGTTATGTGTTAACTTAACAATCCTATATCAATGGAATTAGCCCTCAGTAGACTTGATGTAACTTATAGGCAAGTGTTAAGGAAATCCATGTTAGTATTTTAGGATTGGGGAATCTCCTAAATGGATCAAGGTGTTATAAGCCCACAATTGGAAAAGTCATGCTGACCTAAATACCTTCAAGTAGCTTGAACAACCCTCATTGAGGTTATGCGAAGGGGAATATAAATCATTTCCACTGGAATGTCTAAGAAACTAGGAATTTCAAGTTCAAGGGTGAGGGTTGTTTGGAATTTGATAAAATAGTGGTAGATTTAATAAAATAAATTATTATTATTTGTCACGTAACATGTAATCAATAAAAATACTAATAATATTATATTTTAATTTTTAGAATAATGGAAAATTCATCATCCACACTATCCCTATGAACAATATTGAAGATATATCATCCCCTCACTAGAAGTAATTTCTAGGAATAGTTCAGACACCTATGGGTTGTGTTGCACTATAAACTGAAATCTTACATGCTAGAATCCTCAATACCTAATCCACTTGCTAATGAATCGAGTGACGAAGAGTTCACTATCTAATAAAAATACATGAAAAATGCAGTCGAAGTTTAATGTTTTATGTGATCATCTATTTCTATTGAACTCATGAAGTCTCATGAAAACATGTATTCTTATACCATTCTTGAGCATCATTATGGTCTTTATAAGGATAGATCTAGATATAAATGGTTGGTTATCTCCAAGAATATTTTTCATAGAAATATTTGAGAAGGTGCTCCAACTGGGCCTCACAAAGTCAAGCTCATTGACTACATTGATCATCTATAAGTTACAGGTTTTAAACTACTTGATGAATCATTCAATGATCTCATTATTACATCACTCCCTTAGATATTCTCCAGTTTTTTTGTAAATGTTAATATAAAAAATATTGACAAGTCTCTCTCAGATCTGCTTACTCTTTTTTTCCAAGTATATAAGGAGATGAAGCGTGAAAATATTTTGGTCATTTCAGTGAAAAAAATGTAAAGTCTAAGAGAATAAATCTACACCCAAATATTCTTCTTAATTCCCTTAAAATAATATAAAAATCATGGGTCTAGTAAGGGAATAGGATTTTTCTTATTTCGCATGTGGTAAAAAGGGACATTGGAAGAAAAATTGCACCCAACCAAAGAAGCAAGGGGAAGATTTAGGTTCATTTTTGATCAAGTGAAATTTATCTATTTCTACAAATTAGGTATTAGATATAGATTTCGGTTCACATATATTTATTCAAATATAGGAACCAAGTAGATTCAGAAATATTGAATGAGGGGAGGTAGACCTACAAGTATCCAATGAAGAAAAACTAGTTGTTATAGCTATCAGGGACTACCACCTCATGTTGCCAACAGAAATGATATTGGTTCTGAAAGATTTTTATTTTGTTGCATATATTACTAAAAACATTATTTCTATATCCAAACATGATATATATGGATTTATTTTCCAATTAGATAATAAATGTTTCTTATTTTATAAAGAAATAATTTTTTATAGCAAGGTGAATTTAAATAATGCTCTTTATGTGTTGGATTACAAAAAAACTAAGTAATGATAATCAATAAAGAAACTACTTCATATGATTCATAACACACCCAACTATGGGATCACCGGCTAGGTCATGAAAATGAAAATTGTTTAACTAAATTACAAAAAGGTGTATATTTAGATTCTATTGGACTAAAATCACTTGGTGTATGTAATTAATGATTACAAGGAAAAATAACAAAATCTACATTTAGAGGAAAAGGTGAAAGGGCTAAACAGATTCTTGAATTATCTCATACCAATTTGTGTGGACCATTTCCAGTTAAAGAAAGGGGTGGGTAATCCTAATTCATAACATTTAGTGATTATTTTAATAGATATGGATATATTTATTTTATGAGATAAAAGTTGGATTCCTTTGATATATTCAAGGAATAAAATAATGAATTTTATAACCATATTGGTAATAAGATTAAGAAATTCTATTCAGATCATGGTAAATAATATCTTAATCAATACCTCATTTATTATTTACTAGAGTTTAAGATACTATCACAACTTGCTTCTCTTTATACACCTCAGTGGAATGGTGTAAGAGAAAAGAGGAACTGAACCTTGTTAGACATGCTGAGATCAATGATGAGTCATGTGAATCTTCTATTATGCTT
Source organism: Viscum album (assembly GCA_963277665.1). Lineage (NCBI taxonomy): Eukaryota > Viridiplantae > Streptophyta > Magnoliopsida > Santalales > Viscaceae > Viscum > Viscum album. The sequence goes on along the minus strand of OY728120.1, from coordinate 576,135,155 downwards.
TTTGGGATATTTTTACAAACAATAGAAAAAATACTAAACCATGTTCCAACTAAAGTGGAAGATATTATACCATACCAATTGGGGAATGAGAAGAGACGTGTATTTTCATACTTAAATGTGTGTGGATGCGAAGCATTTCATAAGTCCTCATCAGGTAATAGACTTGAACCTCATGTTACATAGTGTAACTTTATAGGATACCGTAAGGAAACAAGGGGATATTACCTATACAACCCCTCAAGAAAAAAAGGTAATTGTGGAAATACACACCATATTCCATGAGAGGGAGAAAATAACTAAATTAGATAGTGGGAGAAAGATAAAAATTGATTAAGTCAAGGATCAAGGTACATAATAGTTTTCATAGAAAAAAATTCCACAAATCACTATAAAAGAAGATGTTCTAGAGACACAAGTATTGGGTAGGAGTACTAGATATTTAATAGAAGCAAAATGGTTTGGTTTTCTTGTAATCTAGGATGTTGAAACATTAATAGTTGATAATAATGATCCTATAACCTATAAGGAATTAGTAAGGGTCCTAGATATTTCCAATTGGAAAGAATCCATGAATATTGAAATGGATTCCACGTACTGAAACTAGTTATGGATTTTTAAAGATCCTCCAATGGAAGTAAATCCCATTTCTTGTAAATGGTTATTCAAGAAGAAACTAGATATGGATAGGAAATTTGGAACCTATTGTAGGACCCCGAGACACCCTGAGAGGGGAGGGGTGAATCATGATGATAACATTTTCTTTTAAAGAGATGGATCTTGTTCCCACGTTGGTAGAAACATTTTAAACCTATATGAAGAATATGATTAGAAAGTAAACATTCACATGTAGAAAGATGACACAACACTTTTTACTTGGTTCACCACTAAGGTATACGTCCAAGGAGCATACGCCGACAGGTTGTCGGTCATAACAAATTCCACTATTCTTCACGAGTTGTAAATTACAATGGTTCGGGCACAATCACTCTGTCCCAGGCTCACTTCCTTTACAAAGGTTCAGGGATAGCTCATTACGTCCCTCGGGTCACTCTTGTTGACTCCCCCTGGCTCACTGCCTTTGGTGAAGTCCCACTCAGTTTATAGACATGAAGGTATCTACATCATTGCAAAATAATGCATGCTCTGTTTTATGTAGATGCTCTGTTGAAGTCCAAATCTCACCAGTAGACTAATCTCACTTTGCACCGAAGGTATCAGGAAATCTTACAGCTTTCGTGCAGCTTCAAAAGGACGGGCTAACTTCAACAACACATGGCGTGCTTCTCCAGGACGGCATGCATGTTTCAAAGACAGTGCGCAAGTCTACCTCAACCAGTTTCATGACACTCACTTCTACAACTTCAAACTTGCATGACTCACATTCCTTTTCACCCAAACCAATTTTGGTGCGCAGCAAACAACTTTCGCGCATCTTATACTTGCGCGACCCACAACCACTTGCGCGACCACTACACCTGCGTGATAGGAGAACTGAATTTCTATAACTCTCTAAATTCATCATAAATGAGGAGAGGTGGTCCTCTATTTATAGGCAAAATGGACACCCTGCGTGGTGGTGTGCAAACCGCCTCTCGGCGCGCAAGTTCTGGTGCGCAGCTCCAACCTCCCTAGCCTCTATCGTACTACTCACTTGCACAACCAAACCAATACTTGAGCAACCCTCTTTCCTTTTCCATATTTTGAAGTTCTGATCTTCGAAAAACATATGGTGCACAACTTTCCAATCCTCCTAGGCACCGGCATGCAAGTCACTTGCGCGACACATATCCGGCGTGCAAGTCCCTTTTCCAAAAACATTGTTTTCCCCCTTTTGACAATTTTGAGGTCCAGAAATTTGGAAAACACTGGAAAATAGTGCCACCTTTAATACTGTTATCTTCTTGACCTGTGTGAGAACTTTGTTGGCACACAGTCTGAACTTCCTCTGAGGATTGAGAACAAACACAAACCATTCTCCAATTCATGAATTGATGACCATGGTTCCAACAATCTCTCATTTTGGTTTTGTTGACAATCATTAAATAAATTTAATAGATCACCATCCACATACAGACCAAAAATGCAAGAATCAACTTAGCCAACACTCTATGTTTATGTGAGCAGTGCTCGGTGTAGAAAATAAGAGAGGAAGCTTGAATTGGGTTCCCGTGTTTTGTAATTCTCAATGATGCCCAAGAAATTCTCTTACAGTGTCACAGAAGCATTACAGGCCTGAATTTATTCCTTTCTCCCCCATTGAAAAAAAACCCAAATACTGGCAATTTATTCATTGTTCAGCTCAAACCACACTCCCCCTGGATAGTAGCTCCCCCACAAACATGCATCGAATCCATAAACAGATTTAAAACAATTAACAAAACTGGGGAGAGGGGATTTCGGTGACCTCCTTATGCATTGGGAGGTGGCTGAATGTCAAGGATCAACCGATGCTTCACAAATACAGCCAATGACAGTGGCTTGGTCAGGATATCAGCCACTTGCTCATCAGTTCCCACATGATCCATTCTAATCACGCCTTGTTCAAATTTCTCTTTGATAAAGTGATACCGAATTTCAATATGTTTTATACAAGAATGTTGAACCGGATTCTTTGTAAGATCAATTGCACTCAGGTTATCACATTAAATCACCATTGGTTGCTTCACCTCATCACCAATATCTGTTAATTATTTCTTCATCCATAGTAGTTGAGTGCATGCCTTTATGGTGGAGATATACTCAGCTTCATCAGTAATAACAGAAGTACTTTCTTGTTTCTTGCTCAACCATCCAAACACATTTATTCCCAATGTAGAATGCTACACCACTGGTGGACTTTCTATCCAAAACATCGCCAGCCCAGTCAGCATCAGAAAATGCTGATAATTTACTATTCCTTCATGTAGAAAAGTATAATCCACAATTGTGAGTACCTTGAATATACCTCATGATTCTTTTTACTACTTCTATATGTTCCTCCTTTGGATTACTCTGAAAGTGGGCTGCAAGACATGTGGCAAAGAAAATATTTGGTCGTGTCGCTATCAGGTACAATAGGCTCCCAATGAAACTCATGTACATGGTGGGATCTATAGAGGTCCCATCATAATGCTTTCCAAGTTTAGTTCCAACAGCAATCAGAGTTGACATCGGTTTGGAGTCTTGCATATTAAACTTCTTCAGCAGCTCTCTTGCATACTTTTCCTAAGAATTGAAAGTGTAATCCTTCTTTTGAATCACCTGCATCCCCAAGAAATATGTGAGCTCCCCAATCATAGAAATCTAAAATTCTGATTTCATCTGATTGGAAAATTCATCCACTGATTTCTACCTGCTTCTACCAAATATGATTTCATCAACGTAGACTAGAACCATGAATTGATATTTTGGAGAATTCCTCACATAAATATTGTAATCTACTCCTCCTATTTTGAATTCCAGATTCTTGAGATACGAGTCCAGCCAGGAATACCATGCTCGTGGTGCCTGCTTCAAACCATATAGAGCTTTCTTCATTTTTCAGACCTTTGTTTCATCAGTACCAAGAACAAAACCCACTGGTTGTTCAATGTAGACTTCTTCTTCGAGTACACCATTCAAGAATTTTGTCTTGACATCCATTTGATATACTTTATATCCTATTTGGAGTTCCATGGCAAGGAAAATCCTGATTGACTCCAGTCTAGCCACTGGAGCAAAGTTTTCTTCAACATCAAAGCCTTCAATCTGGGAGTATCCTTTACATATCAGTCGTGCCTTTTTTCTGATAACACTTCCATGCTCATCAAAATTGTTCTTGAAGATCCATTTATTACCAATCACATTGTGACCATCGGGTCTCTGGACAAGATCCCATGTCTGATTCTTGTCAATCTAATCTAACTCTTCATTCATGGATTTCACCCATGACTCATCCTTTGCAGCTTCTTCAAATGAGGATGGCTCCACAACTGACAGAAAAGAAGATTGCGTGTTATTCCTCATCCTCCTTGTTTGTGTGGGTGCAATCTTGTCTCCAATTATGTTAGATGGATCAATCTCAGCTCTATGATTTCTCCTGTGCTATTCAGGTGCATTCTCTTGAGCCACAGTTTCTTCTTCAGATTCTTCGTCTGAGTTAACATCATGATGTGACTGCTGAGTGTTTTGTACAGCTTCCTCTATTTCTGTATTTTTGTTTTCTCCACGTTCACTTTCTTCCTCACTTTATATCACATCATCATATGACATCCTTGAAGCATTTGTGGTTTTCTATTCAATTATATTAACATCACTGCTTTCTAAAATTCTTCCTAATCTCTTGTTGAAACACTTGTAGGATTTGTTGTTCATTGGATACCCAAGAAAAATTCCTTCATCAGCATTGTCAGAAAACTTCCCTTGATTTCATTCTTTATTTCGTATGAAACATTTGCTTCCGAAAACACGAAAGTATTTCAATGAAGGCTTCCTTCCATGCCAAAATTCATATGGTGTCTTCGTTTCTCCCATGTAAAGCCCTGTTCGATTCTGAATGTGCACTACAGCTTCAACAGCTTCCTTCCAGTAATGGTGAGAGATACCACTCTCAATCAGCATAGTCTTGGCCATATTGTTGACCTGTCAATTCCAGCGCTCAACAACTCCATTTTTTTGTGGGGTTCTCACAGAAACTAACTCATGTTGTATTCCATGTTTTTCTAGGTAATTCTCAAACTCAATGGACATGTATTGCCCTCCATTTTCATATCACAATACTTTGATTGTTCGTCCAGTATCATTCTCGGTGATTTTCCGATATGTTTTAATGCATTCAAGCACTTGTTGTTTCATGTGAATGACCATAACACATGTCATTCTACTGTAATCATCAACAAAATGGACAAAGTACCTTTCTCCATGAGTTCCGGAAACATTTATCGGCCCGCATACATCTGTATGAATTAGATCAAGAACATGAGATGCTCTTTTCTTCTTTGGCCGATATGAACTGCAGACCAGCTTCCCACGAATGCAAGCATCACAATACTTTTCGCGCTCACGCTTCAGAATGGGGATATCCATGACTATCTTCAGCTTAGATATCTTTTACATGTCTTGTTGGTTAATGTTCCCCAGCCTTCGATGCCACAAATTATTTTCTTCTTCAACTGACAAATAGCAGGAGTTCACTTTGCTGTTAACCTGATATAAGTTTCCATCTATTCTATAGACTTTCATAAGAGAATTCCCTATTTTTTCCATTATAGTGCATCCTATTTGATTGAAAGTTACTATGAGCCCTGAATCATAGAGTTGACTCACACTGAGGAGATTGTGACGTAGACCGTCCACATAAAGAACTTCAGTCTTCTTTAGCTCTCCATTGGCGAGAGTAGTATTCCCACTACCTTTAATCTTCAAAGAACAATCATTACCAAACCTTACTATTCCATCAACCTTATTTTTAATGTTCTTAAAAAGGTCAGAATTTCCTATCATATGAGAAGAGAATCCACTATCAAGAATCCAGGTGCTGCTGCTCTTTGTTTCTTTGAGGGTTACTTCTGCAAGATTGGATTTCTCGATCTTCTTCTTTTCCTTCCAAGAGATATTGCATTGAGAATATGATATTGATGGCCTTATAATACTTTCCTCCACATAATCTGATTCTTCATACCCATAATCTTCTTCCAGAGGATAAAAACTGTTTGTGAGAACAACACCATCAGGTGGGTGAGAACTGGCCCATTTCTGAGAGTTGTATGATTTTCTCCTATCATACCTCTGTCTGTAATACATATCTTTATGTCCAAAGTTAGAACAATGAAAATAGTAACCATAGAAGCTATTTATTCTATAAGATGGAGGATATGAAATCAGTCTCCTTTTTTGACTTCCCAGATCTTCCCCATTCAAGTAGCTCCTTGCTTCTTCACAATATGACATGGTATAGCCCAAATAGCCACAGAACTGACACTTTGTGAGAGGAAACATCTTCTCACTTGAATTTATCCTCATAAATTATTTTGTTGGATAATAGTATGAGGGCTCCTTTCTCCATGAGGTTCGAGGATAATCTTATTTTCTTCTTTCAGAATGAATTGGGGGTTTATGTTTCTTCACTTCAGAAGACTTTCCCACATCACCCACTTTCAGCTTGCCTTTATTTTGGTCACCTTTATTTGCAGCACTTGACGATTCTTACTCACAACCAATTCCACTATTTCCTATGTAGGCAGGTATTTGATCATTTAAAATATTTTCAACTCCATTAGAGCCACGTTTTTCTCTCTCCAACAGCTCAGCATCTGAGAACCTTCCAAACTTTATTTTATTCCTTGATTCTTTTGAAATTGAATCATTTTCAAGTTTACTCCTAATAGTAACAACTTCCTCCTCAAGATGTTCAGCAGTCTTGGACTTTTCTTTTAGTCTAGAGGTGAGGTCATTAATGACCTTTTCCTACTCTTCAATTATCAGCTTTAGATCCACTACATCATCATTGCTTTCAAGTATTTTAGACTTTACTTTCACCAATTCTTACAGTCGTTCAATTTCAGCTTCAAGTTGATCAACATATTCAGTTGATTATTCTACAATTGATTTCCACTTATTGTAACTCTTAAATTTAATCTTGAGCTTAATAACAGCATCCTTAAGTTGCAACTCAAGATCTGCACTAGTTTTCAACTAATTTTCTCCACTATTATATTCTGATTTTTCAACAGTGACCATCATGGAAGCATGGTTCCTAGTTTAAAATTCTGGTTCTTCTTCATCACAGAATTCAATATCATCATCTGCCTCTTCATAGACAAAACTCTTCCTTTGTATCTTCTTCCCAGATTTGAAGTCTCCCTTTTTGAAAAACACTTTCTTGGGCTTCTTAATGTCTTCTGATTTTCTTTCATCATCATCAAACTTTCTTTGGCACTGAGAGGCAATGTGCCCTACTCTTCCACAACAAAAACATGCCAGAGGTAGCTTACCTTTGAATTTACATTTTCCCTTCTTCAGCTTCTTGGCGATGAGAGAAAGAATTTACTTTTCCTATTCATCTTCACCACCACTATCTTCGGAAATTTTCAGTTTGTCCATGGATTTGAATGCCATTTATTTTCTTACATGAGTCTTGGAATCTTCGGGTTTGACTCTCATCTCATATTCCACTAGACTGCTTAAAAGATCGTCCAGAGACAGTTTTAATAGATCTATTTCTTCAAGGGATGACACCTTTTCATTTTACATAAGAGGAAGTCTTCTTAAGATTTTCTTTATGATATCAATGTCTTTTATTTCTTCTCCAAGACCTCTAATTGATCCCACAACTTCAGTAATTCAATTGAAGAATGAATCTGCATTCTCATTAGGATGCATCTTTAGATCGTCAAACCTGTTGTGTAGGACTTGTAGTTTTACTTCTTTCACTTTGTTATATCCTTCAAAAATATTTTCAAGTTTATCCCACATGGACTTTGTTGAGGTGCAACTCATTACCTTTAGATAGATCTGCTCAGAAAGGGCTGTGGTGAGAGCATTCTACGCTTTAGCATCAGCATCAAGAATTTTCCTATCGGCATCCGTCATAGCCAGACCTATTGGATCAGTAACATGTATACCTTGGATAGTGGAAAAAAGGACTTCCATTATAAGTTATATTATATGAGATCTCATCCTATTCTTCCAGATCTGGAAATTACTTCCATCGAAGAGAGGAACTCCCCTGACATTGACTGCATTCTCCATGATGACAAAGGACAGATTTAACACCAGCAACCTTTATCCTCTGATATCACTTGTAGGACCCCGGGACACCCTGAGAGGGGAGGGGTGAATCAGAGTAACAACCTTTTCTTTTAAAGAGATGGATCTTGTTCCCAGGTTGGTAGGAATTTGTTAAACCTGTATGAATAATATGATCAGAAAGTAAACATTCACATGCAAAGAGATGACACAACACTTTTTACTTGGTTCACCACTAAGGGATACGTCCAAGGAGCATATGCCGACAGGTTTTCAATCATACCAAATTCCACTATTCTTCACTAGTTGTGTATTAAAATGGTTCAGGCATAGTCACTTTGTCCCGGGCTCACTGCCTTTATAAAGGTTCAGGGATAGCTCACTCTGTCCCTCGGGTCACTCCTGTTGACTCCCCCTGGCTCACTGCCTTTAGTGAAGTCTCACTCAGTTTATAGACGTGAAGGTCTCTTTATCATTGCAAAAGAATGCATCCTCTATTGTATGTAGATGCTCTGTTGAAGTCCACCTCTCACCAGTAGACTAATCGCACTTTACACCGAAGGTATCGGGCAATCTTCCATATTTCGTGCAGCTTCAAAAGAATGGGCTTACTTCAACAACACCTGGCGTGCTTCTCCAGGCCGGCACACAAGTTTCAAAGATGGCATGCATGTTATAACTGGCACGCAAGTCTACCTCAACCACTTGCGCGACACTCACTTCTACAACTTCAAACTTGCGCGACTCACATTCCTTTTCACCGAAACCGGTTCTGATGTACAGCAAACAATTTTCATGCAACTTATACTTGTGTGACCCACAACCACTTGCGCGACTCACAACCACTTGTGCGACCACTACACCTGCGCGATGGGAGCACTGAATTTCTCTAACTCTCGAACTTCATCATAAATGGGGAGAGGTGGTCCTCTATTTATAGACAAAATGGACACCCTAAACGGTGGCGCGCAAACCTCATCTCGGCATGCAAGTTTCGGCGCGCAGCTCCAACCGCCCTAGCCTCTGTCGCGCTACTCACTTTCGCGACCAAACCAATACTTACGCGACCCTCTTTCCTTTGCCATGTTTTGAAGTTCTGATCTTCGAAAAACATATTGCGCAAAACTTTCTAATCCTCATAGGCATCAGCGCACAAGTCCTTTCTCGGCGTGCAAGTCACTTGCATGTCACATTTTTGGCGTGCAAGTCCCTTTTCCAAAAACACTGTTTTCCCCCTTTTGACAATTTTGAGGTCCAGATATTTGGCAAACACTGGAAAATAGTGCCACCTTTAATACTGTTATCTGCTTGACCTATATGAGAACTTTGTTGGAACACGGTCTGAACTTCCTCTGAGGATTGACAACAAACACAAACCATTCTCCAATCTATGCATAGATGGCCATGGTTCCAACACCTATAAGGAATGACTATTTTCAAAAGGTTCAAACAGCATCAAGGCATAGACTATGAGAAATCCTTTTATTAATTGCAATGATGAAGTCCATTAGTATTCTACCTTCCATTACATATTAACATAACTATTAAATATGGAAAATGGATGTAAAAATAGATTACCTTAATAATAACCTTTAGGAAGATTCCTATATGAAACGACCTGAAGGTTTTTTAACTCCAAATAATTACAACAATATTTTCAAATTTAAAAAATCCACTTATGGATTTAAGAAAGAATATAGCTCATGGAACATTTGATTGAGGAATCCATAAGGGAATTTGGTATCTGGAATAATAAATTCTATACTTCGATCTATAAATGGTTTAGTGGGAGTATATTCATTTTCTTCATAGTATATTTTAATGACATATTACATATTAGAAATGAAATTTCAATCTTACAATCTATTGAGGCTTGGTTAAATAAATTATTTGACATGAAGGAATTATGAAATGTAGCATATATTATTGGGAATAAGATCCATCATGATAGATCCAAGAGGCTACTCGGCCTTAGTCAAAGTATATGTATTGAAAAGTTGATTAATATATTCAATATGGAAAAATATAAGAGGGTATTGTTTCTAATTTCACATGGAATTAATATTTCTATGAAAATGGGTCCTTAGAAACATGAGGAAAGAAAAATAATTGTAAGAATTACATATGAATTAATGATTCGGTTAGTCATCTATTTTATGTTTTGTACTAGGATATATATTTCCTATGCCTTGAGTATGATAGGAAAATATCAACCTGATATAGGTCACCGCCATTGGATGGATGTCCGGACTATCCTTAATTATCTAAGGCATACTAAGGATACATTTTTATTCAATGGAGGAATGAGGAACTAATCATTAGAGTATATTTATATTCTAGTTTCCAAAAATATTAGGATGATATGAAATCCTAAATAAGATACATATTCACTTTGAATAGAGGTTTTGTGAGATGTATGAGATCAAATAAGGTTGTGGTTATAGATTATACATCATATTTTGAGTTTTTTTTCAGATTCTGGGGTATCCAAAGAAACGGTTTGGAAATTAAAATTCATCCATGTTCTTGATGTGGCACCAAGCAGTAAATATCATATCACACTCTATTGTTATAACACTATAGTGGTGGCCCTTGTGAAGGAGTCGAGGTCATGTAAACTAATGAAGCACAAGATTCAAAATTATCATCAATTGAAGGATTTTTATTAGAGAGGTGAGGTTGTAGTGAGTAGTATTTCTATAAAATACAATGTGGAAGAACCCTTGACTGAATCCTTGAATGATAAAAAACCTGATTTTCATGTGAGTTCTAGCGAACTGAAATTCAAGGTAGTTGTATCTATTCCAAGAGGGAGTTTTTTTGAGTTAGTGTCCTAAGACAAAATATTTTTAATTTATTACATATATATTCAATGATATAGATATTAATAAAATAACTTATAATATATTTTTATTATTATTCATGAATTTACTATAATAATGTCAAGAATTATCTGTCGCATTGATAAGGTCGTAGCAGTTCCCCGCTATGCTGAAAACCTTGAAATGCTATGATGATATTGTTAACTATAGTTCTATAGTTGGATAATGTTCTATGATGTAACATATAGAAAATCACTATTAGGTTTGATTACTCATAATTAGATGAGGATTCTTCTCCTGAAGTTCACACATAGTAATCTTCAAGATGAGAGATTATGAGAACAGACCCACCAGTGTGAATTCTGTATGTTTTCATGCCATCAAATATTCCTATCTATGATAATTCGTAATGGTTATTAGAATTTAAGATTATCATTAATTCATTTCAGGACTCAAACGCTTATATTTACTGACCAAAACCATGATTCCGTGGGTTTGGGGAAAGTAGGGTGTGTTCGATGTGTCATAACTGACATGTTATTAATGGATAAGTCAATGAAGGATTTATCACTTAAATGTTTATGGAATTTGATATCTTGGAACATTTATTAGAATAGAATTTTTGCATTAAATTCTATGCGCAGGGTGTAATGACATGTTTATTTTAGAGAGTCAATGAAATATATATCAAGTAAATGAGTTGATAACAAAGATGTGCATCTTACTTGATGAGATATTTTGATAAAGAAATTATTTCACACAACGAGTGATCTTATGTGGTTATCAATGTTGTGACATTAAGTTCATTATCTTTTGTTCCTTTACCCGTTTCTAGATAGTAATCTTTAACATTAGGCAAACCATCCTAATTATAGTGAAAAATAATACTAGATGTTAACACACTAATTATTTCAATTGATCTCGATTAAATTCTATATGAATTTAATTAATGGAATAAATATTATTATCAACATTAAGGAATAATTTTATTCAATTTTCATTGATTTTAGATATTTATTAAAGAAATATTTATTCACTAGATTATGAATAAAATAATTATTTAAGAATAAAATATTTATTTAAATATTTATTTTGATATTTAAAAAATGTTTAGGAGTTTGAGTGGATCAATATCATATCCGGTGATGAATATTAATTTTCAAGCTGGTAAAATAAATATTTATCGTTGTGATAGAAAGAGTACACCATTTAAATAATAATAATATTATTATTATATGTGATAGGGTTTAATGAGGATTATAATATTATTTAAGGGTTGTAGTGTAATTAAATAATACTTTAACTTAAACTCCAAATTTATAAATAGATGGTTTTTTCTATTGTCTACAGTTAATCTATAATTGAGAATCATTGTGAATAATTGATTTCCCTCTCGACTCCTCTTCCTCTCATCTTCTCAAGAACAAAAAATAAATCATTTAATCCTGAAAGATGAGTAATCAAGATGAACAACACAAGATGATTTATCCACAACTCTTGCACCTGGAATTCCATCAATGATTGTTTGGAGATCAAAGGAGAACATGTGGATCCTCAAAAGAGGGATTCTACACTTGAATACAATAATCATAACAAAGATAATCCAAAAAGGGTGTTTCAGATGACAACATCATCATCATAATCAAATAAATATCCTAATACCAACTGCTCATTTATTTATATCTAAATAAATTAATTATAGATTTAACATGAAAAGATCCTCTTCAAGTTCTAAGTTTTACATATATTAATATACAATGAAAAAAAATTGGTCATGGAGTTTTACTTCATGTACAATATTGTGAATGATCCATCTAATAGAAAAAAAATTATTTGTTTTATGCCCATATAGGCACTTCCATTGGGCCTATAACCAACACTCTTGCATATTGTAATTACACCATATCTTAAGTTGTTCTATTCTCAAGATATTAATCTCATGCATATTATAATAAATTGGTGAAAACATACTCTTAAGCTTTTTCTTAAGAATATATCAACTGGATCATTCTTAAAATAAGTATTCATTAGTGAAAATTTATCCACAATCCTAGACTTTAGGTCATATCATCTCCATAAGGGCTAAGTTTGAACTATGTAATATAATATGTTCTTCCTTTATTTATTTTATTTCTTATTTCTTATTTTGTTCTAGGAGTTGTGAGTGATTTAGTGTGAGGTGTTCCAATGTGGTAGATTGGGTGCATTTTCTTCTATGTTTAGGAACATTATTTCATAGTTTCATTTAGTTCTGAAAGTTTCAGAACTTCTTTTGTGTTTGAAGTTTTTTTGGTTTCATTCAAGTCAGTGGTTTCTGACCCAACAAGTGGTATCAATTATTATGGTTTAGAAATTATCAGAGTAATAAAAAATAGAATATTTAGTATGACTCTTGTATTTATACTTTTTTATTTTATAGGGAGTCATCTATTTTGAAAAGAATAGAATTAAAAAAAGGAAAGGTTCATATTGAAAAGTTCCATAAGATGGAATTTGGATTCAAGATGATGTAGATGGAGGATAATATATTCCATAAGGATCTCGATATTTCATTAAAAAGATTGAAATAATAATTAATGGATAAATATTAATGATAAAATATTTATAATAAGGAACATGGGGTGATACAGATGTCCTGAGAGAGGAATGTATCCCAAAACATTTGAGAGGTGAAGACTTCTATGGAATTGATGAAGGTTTTAGATGATATATGTGAGAATATAACAACAATTAATAAAGTGTTCATGATACAAAGGTTTTTCAGCATGAGAACGTTTCAAGGTAGGCCAGTGGATGATCATTTCAATTACTTTAACATGGTTTAGAGTTAGTTGGAATCATTAGGAGTTAATTATTCATATCCATTATGGGATTTGTTTTTATTTTCATCACTCCTAGAATCTTAGGATGTGATGTTTATTGCTGATATAAATTCTTTTAGTAAGACCAGTATAGTGTTTAAAGATGTTTGTGATCTCATTTTGAATGAGGATATCGGGTGGAGGGAATTATAATAACCAGTTGGAATTGCATTCAATGTAGAAACTATAGGATGTTCTGTTCAACAGAAAGATTTGAAAAATAGGAATAAATGAGGGGGATAAGTTAAAGTAAATTGACCACACCTAGAACAGTATGTTGGAATTTCATAAAGACTGGGTTCATAGAGAAGGGTTTTAAGGATCACAAAGTTAATTTTGGAAGTGTTTCATACAAAATTTATAAAAATACAACAACTCTAGAAGAAGGTGGTTTACTAATAAGTGTTAGTACTCCATCAGAATCATGGATTACTGATTTTGGATCATCATTTAATTTTACATACAAGCGAGGTATCAGGAATAATTATATTTACAGAATATTTAGAAAGGTTATTCTTGGGGGTTATGAGGATCTTGAGATTTTAGGGAAATGAGTTGTAAAATTCTACATATCAAATGGAAGTATGTTGGGGTTGGGTGGAGTTTGGCATAAACTCAATTTATAGAAGAACTGAATCTCAATAGGTATGTTGGATGAAGAAAGTTTTTATACATTGTATTTGGATGGAGTATGGAAGGTCACTTAGGGATCCATGGTGGGGGAAAAGGTATTAAAGGCAAAATGTTATATCTGACGGTCAGATTAGATGGAATAATTATTTGACAAACAAAAGGTTCTAGAAGTCCAGAGTTATGGCCTTTCTATATTGGTCACATGAGTGAGAAAAGCCTATGATTATTAATAGACAAAGGGATACATTGACTTTTTCACATGTATTAGGGAACATATGATAGTTTTATCCTATTAAAGAATAAATAGGTTTCATTTTTCATAAATTTAAGGACTCATAAGTCTTAGAAGTTTGAGCTTATACATATAGAAATTTGGGGGATTTCTTTAGTTTGTTCTCATGGTATTTCATTGTATTATGTTACCTTAATAGAATATGAAACATGGAAGGTATATTTATACTTCCTTAAGAATAAATATAAGGTATTTGGAGTGTTTTTTTATGGGTATATATGATGGAGAAAGAGATCAAAAATAAGATTATGTATTTAAGATCATACAATATAGGTGAGTATGGTTGTAAGAAATTATAGAGGTTTTAGTGGAGAAAGGGAATCATGTTTGAGAATATTATACCTAAGATACCAAAATAAAATGATGTGGTAGAGTAAATAAACCAAATGATAAATCAGAAAGATCAGAGATTGATTTTTCATAGAGGGTTCATAAAAAAATTACTTTAAATCCAACAGTTATTCCAGTTGCCTCATACATGAAAGTCCATATGTACCTATGAGGAATAAGATTATAAAACAACTTTTTACTAGAATAACTATTGATTTTTCTCACCTAAAGGTTTTTTTAATTCTCACTTACATCCATTTCAATGACAAGAAAAGGTACTAGCTTAAAGAAATGTCCTTAGTATGTTTATTTATAGGCTATATAAATGAAAATTTTGGATTTAACCTCAAGGATGATGAAAAATGAAATGTAATTAGAATAAAGATATGTCTATTTAATGAGAAGATCTTTTGAAAATATAGGAACTTTGTGGAATATAGATTTAATACCAAAGAATCAACTAAACATATCCAAGTTGACCTGAAAGGAATATTGAAAGTTCCAGAATATTCATAAAACATGGAAATTGCAGAATATTAATCAAGGATAGAGGTACTAGAATGATCTAGAAGTATAGAAGCTCGAGAAATAGATCTAAAATATTAATTTATTGAATAATTTTTACCAAAATGGAAGAGTTGTGTTTTTATTTTTAGAGGCCTACTAGGATCTAAAAACCAATCTGGATGTTTGGAAGTGATCTTCATTTCTTTCTTCTAACATATTTAGGAGGACCTAAGAAACTAAAATAAATGTAAAGTATCAGTGATTCTATAAATTTTGAGTTATTTATGAAATATGTAATGGATTTATTTCATGTAAATGTAACTTTGGAGTTGAAATAATTATAATAAGGAATGAAAGTGTTGTAGAACAAAAGAGTATGATGGTTGAAAGAGGAAGTGGACAGATGAAATATGGAATAAGTATAGGTTAGTTTTTTATGGGTTTCAACATATATAAGGGATATAATTAAAGGAAATATTTTATCATGTTATCAAGAATACAAATATCTAGAATTTGATATGTTTATTATCTTTGAAAGGGTTATATCTTAAATAGTTATATGTACAAAAATATTTCCTTCATGGTGATTTAGAGGAGGAAATATTTATGAAGTATCCAAAATGCTTCATTTATAAATGGAATTAAAGCCTTATAGGTAAGCTAAAAGGGATATATTATGGTTTAAAGTAAGCACCAAGGACGTGGAACTAGATTTTTTTATGCCTTTATAGATAATATGGGTGATTCCTAAAGCAATGCTAGCCATTATTGTTATCAAAATGTACTCAATGATGGAATTTATGTCATTATTATCTTTTAAATGGGTTATATACTCCTTAAAATTATAAATATGTATCAGATTAGGGAGTTTAAATCTTTTTTTCTGGAATATTTAATATTAAGGATCTCAATAAAGCTAATCAGATTTTGGGGATTTAGATAAATATATATAAAAAGAATAAGACATTGGTTATATCTCAAAATTAATATATCTATAAGTTCATTAAAAGATTAAAAATAACCAATTTTAAAGTAGTAACCACCCCCATTGTATTAACACTTTAAGTTATACAAAAATAAAGAACCTAAAACATAAAATGAGGCTAAGTACATGGAAAAAAATTGTATACCTTAGTGGTCAGAAGTTTTTTTTTTATTATATGGTTTGTACGAGGCTAGAAATTGATTATGAATTTGTAGTTTTAAATAAATATATACCAAATCTAGTAAGGGTAATGGGGAATCTAGGAAGTGGATTATATGATATTTCAATGTAATAGAAGAAATATCTCTTTGTTTTGGAATAGATGATCTATTATAGGGATATTTTAATAAAAACTTTGGAGAAGATATAAATGTATGGAAGAGTACCATGGGTTTTGCGTTCACTTTATAAGGAAAAACTATAATTTGGATATTAATATTAAAGCTAGTTGTTGTACTTTTAACAATGGATGAAAAATATGTGGTTTGGATGATGTTCTTATTATAAGAACTCATTAGGTGTTGGGAAAGTGGTTTTTTGGCCTTTGATAGTCAAAGCATGATTCATCTGGTGAATAATTTAGTGTTTCATTCATAGAAAAAGAATATTTATCTCAAGTATCATTTATTTAAAAAGATTCTGGAGGATGGAGTGTTAATCCTATGGAATATTGGAAAAAATCAGAATCCACCTAACATGTTTACCAAGGTCTTAGTCCAGTAAAGTATGAGGTAACATTATTACTCTGTGGGAATTGGGTGATTAGAAAAAGTAATAGAGACACTAATTATTATTGTAGAGGTTGAAGTGTTAAAAATTTCTCTAAGTGTTAGTGGTTTCCTTGAATCCTTGAATGTGGTCTTAAAGTGGGATATTATTAAGATTATTTGAATATTCCTTGGATGATTTTGTTTCTCTATATTCAAAAGGAGAAAATTTTGAACTTAAGATTATGATTTAGGTGGAGGATTATAGTTTTAGAAGATCGGTGGAGATAGTAATGGTCTAGAATTCAATAGTCTATAACTAATTGAAAAATCATCATTTCCAAATAATATCGGTGTGGAATATTTGGATCATGTAATAATCACTCTAATATACTTATATAAAAAATGATTGGAAATTTTTGAAGGTTTTGTAATATTTTCAAGAGGGATACATAAGGTTTTCTCATATGGATTTCAATTTTCACCTGAAGGAAGTGGTTGAAGTAGGAATTCTACAGGTAACTTGAGGAGGAAATGATCAAGAATGGGTTCCCTGTTAAGATCAAAATGTATTGGCACTAGTTTAAATGGTTATTTCTCATTATAAATAAGTTGGGTGGGGTTAATTGTGATGTTTGTGTGAATTTTAATATTTATAAAATTAGGTGTTGTAGACCCAACTTGAGTAGTAATTTTTAATTAACATATCATGTATTCAAATATTTATGAATGATGTAATCTTATCAAAATAGTGTTAATACTTCTGTGTACACTATTTATATAGTAATGTAATTTTGTTGTTTTTTTATCAAAAGGTTATAGTATTTATCAACTATAATGAGAACCTTGAGATACGATAATATTAATCTTAAACAAATGTCTTATGGTCTAGATACATCATACTAATGGGACACTAATGATTTTTGACTATCAAGTGTTGGGGGATCAAAAGAATTTACACTTCACCTCATAAAGTTTTCACTTAGTGATCTAAAGTAGAGGAGATCATTAGGAATGAACTACCAATAGAAACGTCATATGTTTTAGGTTACATTAGATGTTCCTATCTATAAACATAAATATTAGACTATTGAATTGAGATTATTATCGGCGTATATTATTTGTTTTCTTTATTTTATAAAAGATGAAAACCATGACATTTACATTGTGGTGACGTGTCTTGCATTGGGTACATCTTGGTGGTATGGAATTGATTGAATGATCAATATGGGATTTTTCACTTCTAAAAGGAAGAGATATCTTGGGAACAATTGGCCAGAATGGTGGTACCTTTATTAAATTTATGTCCATGGTAGAAGAAGTTAATTCAATATGAATGTTCAATAAAAAATAAAAAAATTATGTAAGGATGGTGACACAAGTTTTGGGTCCTATTTTATGAGATATCATGAGATAAAGAGATTATATTACACATAGTGTGCTCATAGACGGTTTTCATTATTGTGACATAACCTTATATCCTCGAGGGTTATGATTTTTTTCTAGATATCACTCTTGTTCTATGGGTAGGACTCAAAGTTATTGAGATAAGTGCCTATAGGTTCACACACAAGGCATATTCAGAAGCTTTCCCAAATGTAACAAATTAAAATTTAGGATATAGTGGGGCCCATGGTGAAGGATGGGTTATTTCTAAGTTTGAACAATAATAATAAAGAATTAAATTCAATATTATAAGAATTTGTAAAAATAAGTGTTGAATTTATTGATACTAATAATTCATAAGTTATTAAGTGAATTCAAGGAAAATATTTTATGAATAAATATTTAATATTTAAGGCTTGGTTAATATTTATGGGAGAAACATGTTGAGTTTATAACTCGTATTTTATCATGTAACATTACTTTAATGTTACAAGTATATGATAGAATACTTATGACCTTAGTGACATGGTTACAAGGTTATATGTATTATTTAGGGATTATTTAGAAAGTTATATATTATTGGGGACCAAATTATAATTTTTGATTGTATTAACCTACCTATATAATCCCAAAGAGACCAAAATTCATTAGTATTGTTCCTCACTCGAATTTGGGAGCATATCCCTCCCCTATCCCATGTTATAAAGTGATAATGTGTTGATCTAAGAACCTTAATCCAAGTTGTTCTTCCCAAATCAAAGTAATAGTGTTATGATGATCAATAATACATCAAAGTATTAATTGATTCACTAAACTAGCACCATGAAATTTATTATTTATGGATAAAAAGGATTTTGGAGCATGTGTGGATAATCTAGAGGGTTCCGAATTCGATTCCTTCAAATACTGATCACTGAATATGAGTGGAACATGTGTTTGATCAAAATCAAAAAAAATGTAAGGTTTTGATTTTATTTTTCATGCTTAATTAAATCTCAAGAGATCCTTGAGTTGATTATAGGGTAGAACTTCTCCAGTGATGACACTATAATTTTCAATCCAGTGATATAATTTTTAATTTCCAACCTTTTCTACTGCCATTGTGCACCAGGTACTAATAATATAATTCTTCAATTAGTATAAAAAAATTAGTAGTGTTCTCCTATGGAGTGGGACAAAATTTGAACCACATAATCTCTTATTATCTTCCTTTAGTTTTTTTTTGATTACATGTTATTTCAAGACTTGTGAGTGATTGGGTGTTAGGAATTTCGATTTATTAGTTGTGTTGTATTGACTTGTCATTTATAGTACATTTCTCCATGGGTTAATTTGGTTTTGAAAGTTCAAAACTTTATTCATTATTTTATTTTTTGGTGGGTACATTCAAATTGGTAGTTATGGATGTTGCAATTCTTTCTATATATATTATTTATTCTAAATTCTTACATAATTTAAGGTAAGAAATTCCATTTTAACCATTCCCACTTATTTTAATTCTATAAAATAACCCTATGGTTTTTATCCACCCTTCAATATGATTAAGGGTCTTAAAAAGTTGAGTTTGATTAACTTTTGAATCACTTAGTGGGCCACACCATCATTACTCAAATCCAATATTTTTAAATATTCATGACATGACACCTACCATAACAGTGTGAAAAACTAGTTTTTCTCTAACCATTCAAAAATTTATTCTTTCATTTTGGCATGATATTCTCTACTGCTACATGAACACCTACAACTTTAATTTTAGAGATGAACCAAATTCTCATGACCTAAACACTGTTCTGTGATTCTATAAAAGTTAATTTTTCATAACTTGAGTTTCACTCCTAGTAAATTCAATAATGGTGTGATCTATTTCTTCAAAATTAAATCAACATTCATTACTTTAGTTTATTCTTATGTATATTGAATCTACTCTCACATAAGACTAGTAATAGCTGATTTTGGCATGTTCACTTCTGTCGTAGTGCGATATAATTCAAATCATTCCTATTAAACTCATCATCCATGTACATTTCACCATGGCATTGATGAATCACATTGCAACCACTTATTCATCTCAAAATATTTAAAACATGAAGAATCATGGATTATTTTTTGGGGTAAATTATATTCTATAAATGATTAGACCAGAACATGTAATGAAAAGGCCTAGGATTCCACCTAAACCAACACCCAAACCAGACCTCTAATGGGCCAAAGGGTATTTCCAATCCTTGTTGCCTAGAAACTAGTACTGGGAAATCTAAGAAACACACTTGGGAATGATTTTTCTCATAAAAATAATTAAAAAAGCATGTGAAATTCACAAAAATGCTGACGTGACCCATCTATAAATTGGACATCCATGCCAAATCAAATAAGTAGAAATTGCTATGAAAAATAAACATTTTTAACAATTTAACAAAAATAAATCCCTCAACTCACCTCCATCTCTCACCATAAAAAAGTCCTATGAGATCCATCACTCAGTATCAACATATATAATACCCCACCGATTGAAGTAAAATAAGGGTGGATGATTTGGAATGCACAGTAATAACACCAAAACTAAGAGAATAAAATATTAACCCATGTGTGACCCCTCAAGTGACACTGACTAATCTCAATTTTATGCATTCCTCATGGGAAATAAAGAGTATAAATGTGACCAAAAACTAAAATATAATAAATTTGTGAACATAAAAAATATCATTAGGCCACCATCCACCATGCCACATGACAAACCATTAATCAGAAACCCAATTTAAGTTAGTTTAAATTACATTAATAAAATATAGTTTTTCACATGTGTTATAAAAAAAATCCAATAACTTTCCACATAAACATTTTAAAACAAAAATCCATTTTTAATAAACAAATGGCGAATAATCATTTCATGTAAGTATTGAAAATCATTGAAAGAGGTCATTTAAACCCATAGAAAATAATATAAATCACCATTAATCCCTTTTTGTATACATTTCCTAAAACTCTATTTTCCTAAACAAACTCATTGAAATATATTTCCTTAAAACTCATTTAATATGTAACCAAACCATTTACATTTTAAAATATACCCTCCAAAAAAATTTAAAATCCAATTTTAAAGTAAACTAAAACACACTTAAGATGATACACAATCATAAACAAGCATCAATGAAGGATAATAAAATGGGGTATAACCAAAAAATGGTTCCATGTATCAAATGAACTAGGGGAAACATAAACAATAAGAGAAATGGAATGCCCAAAATTATCCTAATAAGGGCCTAAGGGTCATGGGTAATATCCAAAGACTCGTGTATCTGGATCCTGAATTGGTGATGAGAAACCTAGGCCAACATTATTTAACCTGTCATGTCTCGATAATCCTATATAACAAACCAGGCTCTATCCCAATTAGGGATATCAAAAGCAATACATGCTCCCTTCCAATACAACATGGGGTCATAGGAATATCATGTTAGCCCACTCAGTATGACTGAATCCATACCCTTGGTAGCACGCACTGAATCATGTATTTCTTTTAATCATATCTATAACACCCTGATATTTTATGATATATTTATCTTCAAATAAATTTTATTTATTTAATATCTTACTTTACATACAACAAAACGTTTAGACAAACCACCATATACTTTTGAAATATTATTAATTAATATGAGAGTTATGGCCTAGACATTGATTGGAAGGTATGAATAGGACTAACTAAATTATGAAAAAAATATTTTTTATACATGTATAAAATAAATACATTGATTATCAAATGGTTAAAAATTAGAATAAAAGTTTTTGAATGTAAATAGAAATGTTTTTATAAAAACCAATTTTTATGCACACAATGAATTTTTTTAAATTGATTAATCTTTATTGATGAATTAATTTAATGAAATAAATATATAATATATTCCATAAAATGTTTTAATATCCATCTAAATATTTTTACTATGCATGTAATAATAATAAATCTAGTTTTATATTCAAATATGCATTTTTATAAAAAAGATTTTGTTGAGTTTTTTTGCACTTATTATAAAATGAATTTATGTCAGTTATAGAAATTGAATGTTGAAAAATGGATTGTATATTTGGAAATAGGAGGTTAAAATTAGGTAAATGGTTCCCTTTTATTTTTTTCATTTTGAATAGTAACCTTGGTAAATTTTTGTCACATCAGTAAGGGTAAAAGGGTAAAACATGATTAAAAGTCTGGAATAAGGCTTTAAAATTTTTCTAACACATTCACATATCCTATTAGATGAATGAATGTTGACCATTATCATTATAGTCTTGAAAATATGACTACTTGGTGTAATTTTTCTTTTGTTATGACCTTTAAATTATTTTAAGAAAATGAAAAATACCAAATTTCACTCTATTGACTTTAATAACTCTAAATTATTATTATAAGGATAAAAATATGATAAGTTTAATTATAAATATTTAATTAAATTATTAATTAATTGTTTTTATATTGGTAATTTATTTCTATTTTTTAGTGATTGAATAATTTCCTTAAATTCTTACACAATGTTGACACAGTATTTATTCAAATAATAGAAAAATTAAATAAATTATTTTAAATATATTAAAAATAAAGAATTTTTGGTGAATTTTTATGTTAAAATAATTATTTAGATACAAATAACATACTAGGTATATGTGAAAGTTTTATATTCAAATTCCATAACTATATTGATGACTTTAAAGTCAAATTAAATGAATAGCTTCAAAAATAGAGTTAATGATATTTTATGAAAAATTATATTTTATTAAATTATTTAAAAAATCATAAAAATATTAAAAGGGGACATTAATAATTATAAGTGGTCAAAAATTTCATCCCCTATCCATTTATGTGCCAATTTTTATCTTATAATTAAATTTATAAACCTTTAATATTAAAATAGTTTTTATGGTAGTTCAGGTTAAAATAGGTTAATGAAGGGGTTAAACCAAAAGATAACATTTAAAATTAAACCAAAATGTAACATCTCACCAATCCTTATTGGATTTAAAACTATCAGGGGAGATACTAGGCCTTGGATGACATCCCCAAGACACAAAAGGGTAGTAAAAATGTCAAGGGGCTTAAGAAATTTTGGGGGATGATTTTCTCTTCGAAATATAAAACATCTAAACCAAAGAAAAAATAACCAAAAACCCCTCTATATGATGCATGAGTATGAAATACTAAAAAAAATAACTAAACAACAAACCACATCATATTACAAGTGGAAACAAAAATACATACTCAAGAGGAACAAAAAGGCCACAAAACATAAAACTCCAATGTGACATCAACCATAAACACCCCCACCTACTCCAAGATCCAACTCCACATTCCAAGACTATAGTATCAAGAAGAATCACTAAATAATTTAGATTCATTTCCTTTAACTATGTCTTTATAGATGAAATATGAAAATTCACAACAATTCCCAAGAAGGGGTGAGTCTGAACTTAATAGGTTTTCTCCAAATGACTTCTTAACTCACACCACAAGGAAAAAACTCATTAGAACATTTTATAAAAAAGATTAAGAATTAAAAATTGTTCATATCAAATCCATAAACTAGTTTTCAAAGGAAATCATCAAAATATCCTTTAATCGGTTCTCATTTGATTTGGAATATTCAATTCCATGTCCACACACTAAACCACACACACACACACACACAAGCTTGGTGTTACTAATGCTGGTGTAACTTCATGTCCATAATTCATAGCAATGATGGTGGTACTTCTCAACCATTATCCATCCCATTCAACCCAAGCCCAACCATATATGCTAAAACCATGACAAGTAATTTCAATTAAACCATTTCTTTCTTTAAATCATTTCAAAAAATAATTTACAATGTCAAACAAAACAATAATTTTAAAAGAGTTTTTAAAATTTTAGACAAGGGGTTCTCCAAAAACCAATCAACTTTCCACAATTTCCAAGTTGATACCAAAAAAATATTTCCATAAAGAGTCACACAATAATTTCACAACCATTTAAATAAATTTAATTTCATTAAAAATATTAATTCAAGTCTAAATCAAGTGGATTCAAGAGAGAAACCACCTACTTCACAAACATTGGTGAAAATGAAGAACACCACAACAAAATGTCAAGATCTCATCACAATTCACATTTTCTTCGCTCGATATAATAAGATATCATCATAAAATCATTCATAACAAATATATATATTCATAATGAACAGGATATATGGTTCTTATAAAGATAGATAAGAACCTTGGATATAATAATAACAAATAATAAAGTGCACTTTTGATGAATATGGGCCTCCAACGCACTTTGATTCACCTATGGATCTCTCCCGAATCGAAGGTGGTCATCTATCATGACATGAGAGCAAAAGGAATTTGATTTATGGTAGGATTATGGGAAAATGGGGTCTTAAGTGGATAATTATTATTAGATACACTTTTTATGGAGTGAAAACTATACGCCGCATGGTTGCGCTGCATGGTTTGGAAACCTATATACCAACTGCATGGTGCTACTGTCTTAAGGCCATACCTCACACGTTTTTCTCACATGGTTAGAAAGACCATGCACCAAGAATGAATTTATACCTATTTCAAGATTCATGGTTTCTCCTATGTATTTGCACATTTTGGCCAAATGGTATGCCAATTGTGCACCTGCCCAGTGCCTACTGTCTTCCCTTGCACGGTTTCTTAGAGATGCTGCATGGTTTCTAATAATTTTTCACCTCAAAAAAATACTAAAAAATGTTCCAAAACCCCTTATAACATCAAAAAACTTTACCTAAATATTATATAGACACCAAATAGATGAATAAATTGTCATGTACCTGAAAATATGGGTGCTACATTCTCCCATCCATTTTCCTTTTCGTCCTCAAAAGATAGAAAACCCTTGCATTCCTAAAAGAATTTGAGTCATTGCTCTGCCATTTCCTTCTCATTCTCTCATGTTTTCTCCTGAATGCTTCCACGATTCCATAAATTAATTCTAGAATTATGTTTTTCACATGCATGATATTCTCTTTCCAATTCACAGTAGATACCAACACATGAATCAATATAGAATCCAACTCTTGGCCAATGTGATCTCATCGAATCACATGGTCAGGATAAGGTTGGTACTTCTTTAACTGAGACACATGAAATACATTTTGAAATAAACTAAACCTTGGTAGAAAATACAACTAATATTCCACCTCACCAACTCTTCAATTATCTAAAAAGGGAATATGTATTGAGTAGATAACTTTTCCTGCTTAACAAAATGACGATGCCCAAGTCTTGGATAGGTTTTCAAGAATGCATGATCACTCACATATAATGAAAACGTTCATTGATAATGATCCAAATATAATTTTTAATGAATATATGTGATCTATATTCTTTTTATGATCAACTAAATATTCTTAGTTTTATCTTTAATAATCCTTGGTCCAATTAATATAGTCTCACCTATTTCCAACAAATAAAGTAGAGAACAATAAGGGCACCTGTATAATGATTCAAAATGAGCTATATATATTAAGGCCTAATAATTGTTATTGTAATAGAACTCCTATAATGGTAAACGCTCATCCCATGATCCACCAAAATCCATTACAAAATCCCTAAGCATGTTCTGAAATTTTTCAATTGTCTATTCAGACTGTTCATCTATTTGAGGATGATATGTCATACTCATAGTCAACTGTGTTCCATGGTCTTGCTGTAAGTATTTCCAAAAACAAGATGTAAACCAAGGATATATATCTGATTTAATCGAGATAGGAACTCCATTCATATTTAAAATTTCTTGAATGTAGATTTTAGAAAATTCTTATACTAAATTAGTTTCATGGATCATGATTAAGTGAGATAACTTTGTAAGTCGATCTACAATCACCCATATAGAATCATGATTCCTAACCATCATTGGTAAACTCATTACAAAATAAATGGATATCTATTCTCATTTACACATGAGAATCAGTAAAGACTATAACATACATATTGTTTGTTGATGCTCCGTTGATAGGTGAAGCATCTTGAGACATACTCCACTATAGCTATTTTCATGCCAACCCACCAGAACTATGGTTTCAATTCATTATACATTTTCTGAATTCTAGGGAGAACAATCCATCTCAACTTATGGTAGGCACTAATAATTTCTTACCAATAATCCAAAGGTATGACCATCCGATATCTAAACTGGAACAATAAACTTTCATTTATCTTCCATCCCTCAATGTTTTCCCAATCATTGAGTTTTGACTTCATAGAAACACATTCTGAATCGGATGCCTGATCAACTATAACCTGCTCAACCAAATCATGAAAAAATTAAATTGGAAAGAAAATTGTAATAATACCTTAGTCTCAGTAATGTATATGCAGATCTCCTATAAATTAAATTAGTTTCCATTCGTCTGAAGCCTCTTTATCCAATTGAGCATATGAATTCTATCTCAATGAATCTACCACAAATTTCCATTTACTTAGAGTACACATCAAGTCAAATTCAAACTTTTATAGATACTCCATCCATCTACATTGCCTAAAATTTAAATCTATTTGTGATAAAATGTGTTTCAAACTCTTATGATCTATAAACACATTGAATTTCCCACCAAATAGTTAATGGCACAAAGTCTTAAAGAATGGACCATAGAATTAAATTATAAATCATGTGTTGGATATTTATTCTTAGGAAACCATAGTTATAATCAACAATAAGAAACAACAATATCTCCATGAATTAGAACACATCCCAACCCAGTTCCCGATGTATCACAATATACTACATAGCCCTTTCCAAACTCTGGAAATTTAAGGATAGGTTCTGATAATTCTAAGCTTAAGTTCTTGAAAGGACTTCTGAAATTATTTATTCTATTAGAAAGAAATTTTCTTCCTTGTAAAAATTTTCATCATTGAATATAAACAGGAAAAATCATGTAAAAAATGGCTATAGAATCCCACTAAGCCAAGGTAACTACATATATAAAAGGAATTCTTTGGTGGTTTCCAAGCGATAACTGCTTTTATATTTTCAGGATCTATAGAAACTCTTTTTTTATAAATGGAATGGATAATTAAATTTACCAATTGTATCTAGAAATCACACATTGATAACTTATCATACAAACTATGTTCCCTAAATATACCTAAAAATATCTCTATGTGTTTCTCATGATTCACCTTATTTCTTAGAATACACCAGTATATCATTAACAAATACCACCAAAAATTAGTCAAGATATATCTAAAATATTTGATTCACTAATTCCATAAATATAGTTGGTGATTTCATCATACCAAAAGGCATAAAAATATATTCATAATGGATATGTCTTCTTCTGAAAGTTGTCTTCAGAATATCATCCTTACGAACTCACAATTAGTGATATCTCAAATGTAATTAAAATTTTGAGAAACACTAATCTCCCCTCAATTAATCAAACTGATCATTAATGCATGGAAGAGGATATTGATTCTTTATAATAACTTGAATAAGCATACGATAGTCCACACAAATTATAATAGTTCCATTCACCTTCTTCACAAATAGAACTGATGCTTCCCATAGAGACGTACTCAGTTGAATGAACCCTTTACTTTCTGAATATTCCAACTGAACATTAAATTCCATAATTTATATTGGATTGGTCCCTAGTAAGATATTAATCATAAAATCCACTTATCTTTTGGGTGGAAACTCTGAGAAATTTTTGAGGAAAACATTAAGAAACTGATCAAAAATAGTCAAAAAATATTCATTCCCAATATCATCCATTGGAGCTCAGGTAATTATGGAAAACTAAAAATAGATGGTTCCAACCACTAATTCTAATATTCATTATTTATTATACTTTACACCCTAATATCCTCTAAATAGATTCTTGACACCATCTAGAGATGTGAAACTAACCTTTTGAGAATAATAATTGATATGGTCCTTGAATTATATAAACCAATAAAAACCCATAATGAAGTCAAAAATTTACAACTCAAGCATATAGAAATAAAAAATCAACCTAACACCATCGATAGTTATGGAACGATCTTTACACATAAAGGCTCAACACTCTATTTATCCAAGAGAAATTTTCATTTTTAAAATATAAGGAATCATTCAATATGAAATCCAATATTATCAATAATGAAAGAAGTAATAAATTAATGGGATGCACCCATATCAAAAAAGTATTTCATAAGGGTAGAATTCAAAATAATTTTACCTCTCACTATTGAAGAAACAAATTGATAATCCACGATAATTTTCTATGCTCCATATAATTTCTTACTTGTTTAACTTATCTATTTATTATCCTATTGATATTTCATTAGTTGAGGAGTCATAGTGTTACTAGAATCACCTTTGCTTGATCAGTTGTGATGATGGATGTTATGCTGCTTCACTCATTATGTTGAAGAATACAATGCCTAAGAAGCATGAGATGTGTCTATAGCACCTAACCTTGGAGCACTACAGCAATATCATTAAATATGTCCCATCTTGTAATAGTTGTGACTTTCTCTAGGTAGTTCCATAAAATCTCATTTGATGTGATCTAGTAAACCACACTGAAAACACCTTGGATTACTTTTGGATTGAGGAAAAAGATTTATTGAGCCCATGGTCTAATTTTAACTTGTCCTGCCACTCTGGAAGTAGGTTTCCCTATTCCACTTATTTCCATCATTAGAGTTCCCACCTATTCACATGGGGATAAACATGCTCCCACTAACTTTATTTCCCTAAATATCCATTTATATTATAGTCTCTCTGTTGAACATATTTGTATAATCCATTATAAAAATCATGGTGATTCTTGAGATAATATCTCATCCTAATCCCAACTAAAAAATGTTTTCCTTCAAGGATTCACATGTAGAAAATTATGAGGAAAAACTGACTAATTTCATAAATCTACCTACATAATCTATCACCAAGAAATTCAATTACTTCAAACAGAATAAGTCCATTGTTCTATCAATCTAAAATGTGTAAAGGTATAATTTCTTGTTTAAAAAATATTTAAAATACTCTTAAATCATTCCTAGTTCCAATTTAGCCTAAACTGCTAATTCCCACCATTAGCATGAAAAATCCTCTAGAATATAAATTGAAAAAAATCACTTTTATCTATTTTGGTGCCCTAAATAAATTAAAGATTTCATTCATCCTATTCAACCAGACTTCTTCTTTTTTCGGAAATTAATCTCCCTAAAATATGGGTGGATTCTACTTTTGTAAATAAACTAAATAGTCCACTTACCTTGGTTCATTATTCCTATTAACCTTATCTATAACCTATAAATCCTAGAAAATGCTTTCAGCCAACATTTGGTTCACATGTGGCTCATTTGCAACCATATTTTCCGCATCCCCTTCCAATTGGTTTCTATGATGCCTATCCAGTTCCATCCACTATAACCAGAATAAAACTCTATTTAATCTCAATAATTAGAAACTAGAGGATTATTAATTTCAATTTACCACATCAAAACCTATTAAAACATATATTTCCATAATTTAACCATCTTCAATATTTCAACCATTTTTAGAAAATATTACAACCATGTTTTTAAAAAATAATAATTTTCTCATTTTGAAAAATCATACTTTTTTCCCATTTCATAAATTTTTTTAATCAAAATAAAAAATGTTGTCTTATTGATAAGTCTTAATGAAAATTTATTTCATGTAAATATCGTCAAATAAAACCATGATGATGAGGTGATACTCACCTATAAGTGTTTAAAAACACTCATGTACCCAAAATCCATGGTAACTTGAAGTTTAGAATAAAGAGGTTAGCTACACCTTTTTGTGATCTACATTTAACATTCTAACAATCATACTCATTACTACCATCCCAGGAGATAGACTAATATTATTTACATGTCTAGGATCAAAAAAAACTAACACTATTTATTATTTAAATGACCGAAAAATGGTGATATCATTTCTCCCAAAAATATATTTGGACCGACCAAGACTGATTCCATTTGTCTCAAAAATATATTTGGAATAACCAAGACTGATATCATTTGTTATGTCGAGTATCAAACAAATTGATATCATTTGTTATAACCAGGGTCAAACAAACTAATGTCATTTGTAACATCCTACCTCTCCTAATTATATTAAATAGTGACAGGGGAGCTACTAGACCTTAGGTGACATCCCCAAGACAAAAATGGTTAGAAATAAATTCCAAGGGCCTCAAGAACATTTGGCGGATGATTTTCATTTTGAAATATAAAACATCCAAAACACAAAAACAATCACCAAACAAACATTTATATTATGCATGAGTATAAAATACAACTGAAAATATAACTAAACCAATAAACCATATCAGATTAAAAGAATAAATGAAAAGACATACTCAAGAGGACTAAAAAGGCCACCAAACTCAAAACTCCAAAGTGACATCAACCAGTAACACCCCAACCGCTCCGAGCTCCACCTCCACAAGTTATGACCATGGTATCAAGAGGTATCACTGAATATTTTAGATAAATTTCCTTTACCAATTTATCAATAGATGACATCTTCAAATTCACAATACCGTCCAAATAGGGGGTGATTCCAAACTCAGTAAGTTTTCCTCAAATGACTTATCAAATCACTTACCTAAGAAAACAAATCATTAGAAAATTTTATAAAATGGTTTCAAGAAATAAAAATAATTAATATCAAATACAAAAACCAGTTTTCCAAGGAAAAATCAACAAATCCATTAAAACATTTCTCATTTTATTTGGTATATTCATTTCCATTTCCACACACACACACTCAAGTTTGGTTTTACCATTGATGTTGAAAATTCACCTCCATACTCCATTCCATTGATGGTGGTACTTCATGACCATTATCCATCCCATTAAGCCCAAAATAAATCATTTATTCCAATATCATTTCAATCAAACCATTTCTTTCTTTAAATAATTTCAACAAATACTTTAAATGTGTCAAACCAAGCCATAATTTTAAAACTTCATTTAAAATTCTAAAAAAGGGGTTTTCCAAGAACTAATTGTCTTTCCAAAATTTCCAAGACAATACCAAAACAAGATTTCCATCCAGATTCACATAAGCCTTTCAAAACCATTTCAAGAAATTAATTTAACTAAAACTAATCCTTTTATTCTAAATCAAATGGAATTGAGAGAGAAACCACCTGCCCCACAAATTTTGGAAAAAATGAAGAACGGCACAACAAAACTTCAAGATCTGATCACAAATCACATTACCTCCACTATATCCAACAATATATCCTCATAAAATCATTCATAACACATATATATATCCATAATATACTATATATATGGTTTTTAGAGAGATAATAACCTTACATATAATAAGAACGAAGAAGAATAGACACTTACTAATGAATCGAGGCCTCCAACACACTTTGATTCACCTAAGGATCGCTCTTGGAATAAAGGGATCATCTATCACACCTTGGGGAAAAAGTAATTTACATTATGGTGGGATTAGGGGAAAAAGGGATTAAAGGGGGAATTTGGATTAAAACCACTTTTTAAGGAGGGACAACTGTATGCTGCATGGTTAGGCAATACAGTTTTCTAAAACTGTATAGTGACACTATCTTAAGGCCATACCTCACATGGTTTTCTTGAACAGTTATAAAAACCATGAACTAACCATTAATTTCCATTTATTTCAAGTTTCATGGTTCCTCCTAGGAATCCATACAAATTTTCCAAATTGTGTGCCAACCGTGCACCTAACCAGTGCTCATTGTCTTCCATTACACAGTTTCCTGGAGATTCTTCATGAATTCTACTAATTGTGCACAAACTATTCACCTCTAAAAAATCCTCCAAAATGTGGTAGAACCCCTCAGAATATCACAAAACCTAACCCGAACATTATATAGATTCAAAATCGATGAATAAATGGGAATGTACCAAAAACTAGGGGTGATACACAAAACCTATTTATATTTCATTATCTAGTGATATTTAGACCATATTCTATTTATCTTTTAATTAATGGATATTTTGAAAATTGATAATTTATGAATACATTAATTACATTTAAATCTTTTAAGAAATTACAAGTGTTTCATTTCCCTCCCTTATAAAAGGACACCCCTTCTATCTTTTCTTTACACCTCCATGATCCATATAGCTCAACCAAACCCTACCCATTTATCATATCAAATCCGCTATCCCTGAATTATATTTTTTAGTATTCTTAAAATATTATTCAAAGGGTACTTAATAATGTATCTAAAGGAGGCTTACTGAAGAAAAGATAATCATCTTACCCAACCTATTTCAAATTATTTATTCTTTTACCTCCAGATCTTTAGAATTCATCATAAAATAATAACTTTGTAATAATATATATACTAAAATTTATAATGATTAAGGAACCACCATTATCTATCCTCTATTCCATCAAATGGTAAGTGAAAGTATTTTTCGTGTGTACGTATGGACTAACACCTCCACATAGCGATACAACTTATTTTCTATCACCATCTTTCATGGATGATTACTATGATGGGTTTAATGTTTTTATATGATATTTATGATATAATTATGCTAATATATTATCTAAATTAATAAAATATATTTTTTCACATTCTTTATATAAAAAAATTGAACAACATTACACTTACACATTTTTATAAAAAAACTTTTTAAAACATTAATGGTAAATAAAACTTTCAAGTAAGTATTTAAAATCACGGAAAGAGGGCCTTTAAAACCCTAGAAATTAATCCAAATCACCATCCATTCCTCTTTAGAAACATTTCCTAAAAACAAAATTTTCATAAACAAACTCATTGAAATCCATTTCTTTAAAACCCATTTAATATGTAACCAAACAATTTCCTTTTTAAAATACACTCCCAAAATTATTTCAAAATCTAGTTTGAGAGTAAACTAAAACACACTCAAGATGATACACAATCATAAATAGGCCCCAATGCATCAACAAATCATAATAAAATGGGGTTTAGCCCAACAATGGCACCATGTATCTAATGAAATAGGAAAAACACAAACAAGATGACAAATAGAATAACATAAATTGTATTGATAAGAACTTAAGAATCATGGGAAAAAACCAAAAACTCACATATCAAGATCCTGAACTGGTACAATGAACCAAAGCTAGAACAATTGAACCTATCAAGTCCTTTTATTCCTAGAAAACTAATCAGGCTATATCAGGATTAGGGATCCCAAAAGATACCCATGGGCCCTTCCAATATATCATGGGTCTATAGGAAAATCCTATTAGCTCACTCAATCTAACCAGATCATTCCCCTAGGCATCACACTCTACACTAGGGATTTCACTTATCTAGATCCCTACTAGTCTCCTTGGACACCCATGAAATGTCAAAAAATTAATGTGAGTGTTGGGAAAAATCCCTCAAGGTATCATTGAAGCATTTTTTAGGTGATTGTGTTTGTTGACAAAGTGGGCCTCCGTGTTGTGTTTGTTGACAAAGAAGAAAACGATGTTCAAATTTGTTGACAATGGGGGTTTACATGGTGAGTTTTCCAGTTCAAGAGAAGTTGTTGACAATCCTTTATTGCGATAAGAAACTCGACAAATGAATGAATGATTTGGAGGCAGTACAAAAAGAGAAAATACAAGGTGGAACTATTTTCCAATGTTTTCCAAATTTTTGGTCCTCACAATCGACAAATAGAGAAAAGTGATTTTAGTGAAGGGACTTGTGCTATGGTTTCTTAGAGGCTTATAAATTTTTGCACCATATGTTTTTCAACATCATAACAAAAAAATATGGCAAAGTAAAGAGTTCCTCACAAGTTTTGGTTTGGGCGCGCAAGATGAATAGGGCGACATAGGCTTAGGCGACTGGACTTGCGTGTTGGGAGGAGACTTGCATACCGGTTCTCAGGGTACCCAAAATTCCTATAAATAGAGGGATAACTCTCCTCATTTAGATTTAATATCAACACTTAGTGAAAATTCATGCTCCAGTCATGTAGGTGGTTTGGTCGCGCAAGTGGTGGTTTAGTCGTGCAAGTATAAAGATATTCAAAAGTTGCACACTAGTTGATAGTTGTGTGCCAATATTGGTTTGGTCATGAAAGGGTGTGAGTCACCCAGGTTCTGAGTTGGCGAAGGGAGTGTCGCGCAAGTTGTTTGCTGAAACTTGTGTGCTAGGCTTGGAGAAGCATGCCAGTTGATATTTGTGTGCCACATTGGTTTGGGCATAAAAGGGTGTGAGTCGCCCAAGTTTTTCATTGAATAAGGGAGTGTCGCACAAGTGGTTTGGTGAAACCTATGTTCCAGGCATTGATAAGTGAACCATTCATTCTATGGTTACATGAAGGTTGGAAGATGGCCTAGTACACCCTTGGTAAATTTGTATTCATCAGTGGATGAAAGTCGAACTTTAACAGAGCATCTACATACAGAGGAAGATGCATTAATTTTTTAAAATGAATGTACCTATAAGTCATTAAACTGTGAGTGGGTCTTCTAAAGAAGTAGTGAGCACACTTAAGTTGAGAGATCAGTGAGCTTTCATATTGTGAGTGGTGGTAAACTAGGAGGTACAATGAGTCTGCTCTGAACATTGTAAACAACAGTGCACTTTTAGTGGATTTGGTACATCGACACATCGTTGGTGTATGCTCCTTGGATGTAGCCCAGTGAGGGTGAACCAAGTAAAAATTTATGTGTCTTGTGCATGATTTAATTTTTGTTTATACTTTTCTATATGAAAGAGAGAGAATAGAGTTTTTCTTAACAATGAAACAAGATCAATAGGGTCGGTTGTTTTAATCTGTTATACCCTGATTCACCCCCCCCCCCCCCTCTTAGGGTGTCTAACCCAGTGGACCTAACAATTGGTATCAGAGGGAAAGTTTGATATCAGTTTTTCTCTCTCAAATAGAGGTCACTAATAATAAATGTATTATAATGTTCAATGGGAGCAATTTTTAGATATGAAAGAATCAAATGCAACACTGCTTTTGATCTTTGGGAATTGATGTTTTTATAGAAGTAATGCACGGTATAACCGCAGATATTAATAGTTCTGATTTATCAGATGTCGAGTGAAGATAATTGGATGTTGACTCCAAGTGAATCAATGCTTTAGGGGGATCCCTATCCAATTCTATATATATGAAGGTGAGGTCATGAAAAACATCACATGCCAAGTTGGAAAAGCTACTGAATATATATGAAGGAGACACAAAGGTCAGAGAGGAAAAGCTGCAAGTTCTGTGGAATAAATATGAAGATTTGAGAATGAACCCAACTGAGTCTATTAATGCATTATTTTATAGGGTAAATGTTATAGTAAAATACATGTGAGGTCTTGGTGAATCCATTGAAAACATAAATATTGTGAAGTGACTCCTGAGGAAAATTCCACCTGGGTTTAATCCAAAAGTTTTAGTTTTGGAAGATAAAGACTCGAAAGAGCTGACATTGGATAACCTACACAGCACCCTTGTTGCATATAAAATGATAAATGATGATAATGTGGATGTGGAAAAGGGAAAATCTAAAGAGGTGGAATTCAAGACCACGAAGAATCTCACCATTGAATATTCTCAGGAAGAAGAAGAGATAGACATGGTGATGTCATTCCTTTCCTTGAATCTTCAAAGAGAAAAAGGAAAGTTCAAAGGGAAACTTCCACTTGATTACTTTAGATGTGGAAAAGTTGGTAATCTTGTAGCAAGGTTCCCCAAGAAGTTTCAAGAAGATGAAGATGATGAAATCAATATTCCCAAGAAGAAGACTTTAGCCTATGGGGAAGGCAAGAAACAGTTCAGTGAAATTTCTTTAAAAAGAAGAGTCTCATTTTACAAGAATGTGACTGTTTGGATGAGTCTGAGGTTGAGGAGGTTGAAGAGATAGATAACTATAAAAATCGTGGAGAAAATGCTATGGTGGCTGTTGTCGGTAGTACTTAGAAAAAGTAAGTAACAGACATTTATAAAGAAGAATAAGTTGAAGGAAGATTTGATAGTAAAGCTTAGTTAGAGGCTTCTCTTGAAGAGAAATATGTTTGGAGATCCAAAACAAAGAAATTCATCAAAGTAGTCTGTGGCGCCAAACTCTATATGCAGAAGCAAGAAGAAGAGAAGTCTAATTTGATGGAAGAAATGGAAAAACTAAAGTCATCAACACTTGAATACTTATAATCAGTTAGTGAGTTTAAAATCAAGACTGGAGAATAGAAAAGGGAGATCAATGGCTTGAATAACACAATGAAAGATAAAATCAAGCATATTGATGAACTTGAAGGAGAAGTTGTCGGTCTGCAAAAAAAGGTTAAGGACCAACAAAAACTTCTGATTCCCAGCACGTTATAGGGAAATTAGATCATTCAGAAGATGTAAAAGATGAAAGATGAGCTTATTAGTTCAGTAGGAAAGAAGCAGCAATCAAGCTCAGATGTTAAGGCTGATTTGGGGATCGATCAGAAACAGAAAGTAGTTAGGGTTGAAGTTAGACCACAAGCACACATTCCAAGAATGAAAATTTATGTGGGTATAAATTGTAATCAAAAAATTCATGGAACCTAAGGAACTATTGTCCTTACAAAAGTGACTCGTAGGAATGTGCCTTTCATCAGATGTTATTTTTGTGGAATGATGGGACACTCACAAAATGTGTGTTCTATAGACAGAAGATACCAAAGGGCACAAGAAAAGAGCTGGAATCCCAACAGAGAACGGTTCTCTAGAACATATTTATAAGGACACTATTTTTAGTGTGGAGGATTTGGGAACATGGCTAGATATTGTACATCGATCATACAGATGAATGTTCCAAAGAATAATCAAAATTTTTACAAGCATCATATCAATGAACCAACCGGTGATTTGAAGATGAAAAATAGATTTGCAGCTTTTCAAGATGAATCCGGTCAATCATAATCTGAAAAAGATCAGAATTCTCAATTTATACTGAGTGTGAAGACAAAAATATGGACCAAGAAAAAGAGAGCAGAGAAGGTAGTGGTTTCTAAAATTTACCTTAAAGCATCAGATCATTCTGGTGTGTGGATCCTTGGCAGTGGTTGTACGTCTCACATGATAGGAAACAAGGATCTGGTTACAAGCATAAAATATGACAAAGAAGGAGTTTTCAAGTTTGGAAATGATGAAGGTATGAAGATAATTGTATCAAGAAAGGCCATGTTTGGGGGCAAAGAAATAAGACATGTTGATTTTTTGGTTATAGAATGTCTCAGTAACAATTAGCTTAGTGTCAGTCAACTGTGTGACTCAGGGCATTCTATACGGTTTACTAAAAAGACATGTGTCTTCAAGGGAAGAGATGGTATAGTGATCCTACAAGGAAAAAGGAAAAAGGGAAATCTCCACTTGGTAAGTGGAGAAGAAGATATGTGATTTTTACCCAGAGAGGAAGAAAACAAGTTGTGGAATAAACAACTTGGTCATCTATTCCATCCATCCCTGGAATATTTGGTAAATTGTGATGAAGCTAGAGACCTACCTAAGCTATCATGGGATCTTTATCACACATTTGATGCATGCAATAAGGGAATATCATCGTAAATATGCATAAGGAAAAGGAAAATAAGTCAACAAGAGTGCTCGAATTGGTTCATGCTAATGTTTGTGGGCCTATCACACTAAGAGAAATTAATGGAAAAAAGTACTATATTCTTTTCATTGATGAATATAGAAGAATGGCATGGGTATTTGTCATTGACCATAAGTTCGATGTGTTTAGCTACTTAAAATAGTACTAGAGGGAGTTCAAAAGGATGCTTGGACAGAAAATTTTGAAGTTTCGTACTGACAATGGTACAGAATTCACAAACAGTCAGGTGGAAGACTATCTCGAGAAACATGGGAGAAGGCATCAAGTTTCCTCAGTGAGAACTCCCCAACAGAATGGATTGGTTGAAAGGAGAAATCGAATTATCAACAACATTTCTAGAACGATTCTTATAGAAAAAGACCTACCCGAGAGGTTCTGGAAGGAAGAAGTGTTGACAATGGTCTACATTTCTAACAGAGCTCTATTGTGTCAGAAGGAAGGAAAGACTACATATGAGATGCGGTATGGAAATAATCCAACAGTGAAATACTTTCCAATATTTGGGAGTAAGTGATTCATTATCAACAAGGAAAAACACAGAATATTTGAGTCACGTGGAGATGAGGGTATATTCATTAGCTACTCAGGAAAAAGAAAATAATACAAATGCTTTAACAAAAGGCTAGGAAATATAGTTGAGAGCAATGATATCACTATAGTAGAGAATTAAGAGATCACTCAATAGCATAGTGAAAATTTTCTTGATGAAAGTGATGAAGTGGAAAGTGACATAGGAGGGGCAGAAGTGGACGATGCTGATTCAGAAAAACATATTGATGATGAGCATGAGAAAGTAAAATTCATATCTGTAGAATAGC
Source organism: Viscum album (assembly GCA_963277665.1). Classification (NCBI taxonomy): domain Eukaryota; kingdom Viridiplantae; phylum Streptophyta; class Magnoliopsida; order Santalales; family Viscaceae; genus Viscum; species Viscum album. Next base: position 576,096,504 of record OY728120.1, on the reverse strand, counting down.
CAAGAAGTCAAGCTAAAATTGATAGGAAGAATATCATTGGTGATTAGTCAGATCCAGTTCAAACAAGAAAAATGAAATCTCTACAGTAGACTTATTTCTTATATCAGGTAGAGCCTAAATGCTTTTTTGATGCATCTGAAGATGAAAAGTGGATCCAGGATATGAATGAAGATCTAGATCAGATTAAAAAGAATCAGATGTGGGTGATTGTTTCGAGGCCAGCAGATAAGAATATCATCAAGACTAAATGAGTCTATCACAATAATATGAATGAAAATGGCATAGTGATTCGAAACAAAGAATTACTAGTGTGCAAAGGATACTCCCAGATAGAGGGAATAGATGTTGATGAGACATTTGCACCGATTGCAAGGCTGGGGACAATCAGATTATTCCAAGCCTTTGTAGTGCAATAGAATTTCAAAGTATTCTAGATGGATGTTAAATCTACATTCTTTAATTGGGTTCTAGAGGAAGAAGTTTATATAAATAATCTATATGGTTTTCTCATTCATGAGGATAAGATCAAGGTCTGTCAACTAAAGAAGGCGTTTTATGGGCTAAAATAATCACCAAGAGCATGGTACTCAAGTCTTGATCTGTATTTAAAGAAGCTTGGTTTACAACGTGGTGGATTTGATTATAATCTCTATTTCAACAATGATAGTAATAAAAGGATGTTGGTGTTTTTTTGTAAAGGATATAATATTTGGTAGATCATATGAATCTCAGTGCAGACAGTTTTCTGAATTCATGAAAAGTGAGTTCGAAATGTTAATGATTGGAGAGTTGGCATTTTCCCTTAGTTTACAGGTGTCACAAGGAAGTAATTGCAGTTTAATTTATCAATAAAAATATGACAAAGAGGTTCTAAGAAGATTTATAATGGAAAATTCCATGTATATGAAGACTGCGGTTGTAACCTGGATGAAATTATCGAAAGATGATAATGGAAAGGCAGTTAATGTCACAAAATATAGGCAGATTATTGGATGTTTATTGTACCTAACAGTGATGAGACCTGATATTGTTTTTTCCACATGCCAAGCAGGGTGATATCAAATCAATCCCAAGTAATTACACATGCTTCCAGTGAAAAGAATACTTTGTTATATCAAAGGAACTATGGATTTAAGTTTTATGTATAATGACAAATCTTTGAAAGAGCTGTTGGGATATACAAATGCAAATTTGGCCAGTTCAGCGGATGACAGAAAATCGACATCCGGAGGTTCTTTCTATCTTGGTGGGTTGTGTATTTCATGGCTAAGAAAGAATAAATATTTCATTTCATTGAGCACCGCAGAAGTTGAGTATATTATGTCCACTCAAGAATGCACACAGTTACTGTGGATGAAGTAGAAGCTTGACGATATGGGAGTTAAAGTGAAGTCTCTGATCAGAATCCACTTCGATAAATCAAGTGCTATAAATCTTAGAAAAAATCTATTCCATCATTAAAGGAAAATAAAATTGAGATAAAGTATCATTTTATCAAGTAGAAGGTTGAGCGGGGAATCGTGAAGTTGGAGTATGTTCCTACAGAACTATAGGTTATAGACATTCTGACAAAGGCCTTACCCATAGACACAATTGAGAGGCATCAGCTGGCACTGGAAGTCAAGTTTCCTCCCCTCACTTGAAAAAGTGTGGATGTGGGTCCCCCTCTCCCCGAGGTATGGTGTGTTTTCCTTACTGTACTAATTTTTTCTCTCTACTCTGTTTTAGACCACAAAGGAGTGAACTATGGGTTCACTGACAAAGTTGGAGAAAGAGTGACTCCTAAAGGGGGAGAAACTATGGCTAAATAAGGGAGACAATGTCTTTTTAAAAGACACGGGGAGAAGCTGACAGGTGGTGCAGTGAGATAGGGATAGTTTATAAAGATAGGTGAAGAATTAGATAGGGGGAGCATCATGATGGGTGTATGTGGTGTTCGAAGTGATCATCCAGATCTTAGCTTGGACAACATAACAACCCAAGACATATATAATGAGGAGTTTTAAATATGATGATGCTAGAAGTGATTGATCAGAGAATAAATATCACGATTGTTGAGGATTGTGATAAAAGCATAAGAGTGGTGTTGGAATTATGTTCAAAGGTTTCCAGTGCTCAGTAATTGGTATCAAATTGGTATCAACAATTGGTGTCAGAAATGAAGTGATTCATTGGTGAACTTTTCATTTACTCTTGTTTCTCATGCCAAGCATTGCTCATGTGGGCTTAGAGTATGTACTGAGTGAATCCTTGATCGATTTCAGAATCGTAATAGGTGAATGGTGGCTGAAGCATTAAAAAAATATCATTTTATGAGAAGAGTTTTCAACAAACCTAAATGGAGATATTGTTGGGAAAAATACCTCAAAGTATCATTGAATCATTTTTTAGGTGATTGTGTTTGTTGACAAAGTGGGCCTCTGTGTTATGTTTATTGACAAAGAAGACAATGATGTTCAAATTTATTTAGAAAGGGGGTTTACATGGTAAGTTTTTGAGTTCAATAGATGTTTTTAACTATCATTTATTGGAATAAGAACCTCGATAAAGGAATGAATGATCTGGAGGCGGTACAAAAAGAGCAGATACAAGGTGGTGCTATTTTCCGGTGTTTACCAAATTTTTGGGCCTCAAAATTGACAAATGGAGAAAAGAGTTTTTTGAAAAGAGACTTGCGCACTAGTTTTTTGGGGGATTGGAAATTTGTGCTCCATATTTTTATCAACATCAGAACAAAAAAATATAGAAAAGGAAAGAGGGGCACCCAAATTTTGGTTTGGGTGCGCAAAGTGACTAGAGCGACATAGGCTTAAGCAACTGGACTTGCGTGTCAGGAGGAGACTTGCACGCCAGTGCTCAGGGTACCCAAAATTCCTATAAATAGAGGTCTAACCCTCCTCATTTAGAGTGAATCTCAAAAATTTGTGAAAATTCAAGCTCTAGGTGCACAGGTGGTTTGGTCGCACAAGTGGTGGTTTGGTCACGCAAGTATAAAGATATTCAGAAGTTCCGCGCCAGTTGATATTTGAGCACCAATATTGGTTTGGTCATAAAAGGGTATGAGTTGCCCATGTTTTGAGTTGGTGAAGAGAGTGTTGAGCATGTTTTTTGTTGACACTTTCACACCAGGCTTGGAGAAGCGCGCCAGTTGATAGTTGCATGAAAATATTTGTTTGCACGTAAAAGGGTGTGAGTCACCCAAGTTTTTCATTGAATAAGGGAGTGTTGTGCAAGTGGTTTGGTGAAACCTATGCGCTAGGCATTGAGAAGCGTGCTAGTCATTCTAGGGTTGCATGAAGGCTGGAAGACTTCCCAGTACACATGTGGTAAAGTTTTATTCATTAGTGGATGAAAGTAGAACTTTAACAGAGCATCTACATACAGAGGAAGATGCATTCATTTGTTACAATGAATGGACCTACAAGTCTTTAAACTGTTATTGGATCTTATAAAGAAGTAGTGAGAACTCTTTATTTGGGAAATAAGTGATCTTTCATATTGTGTGTGGTTGTAAACCATGAGGAATAGTGAGTCCTCTCTAAACATGGTAAACAACAGTGCACTTTTAGTGGATTTGGTACATCAGTACATTACTAGTGTATGCTCCTTGGATATATCCCAGTGAGGGTGAACCAAGTAAAAATTGTAGTATCCTATGCATGATTTAATTTATATTTATACTTTGCTATAGGAAAGAGAGAGAATATAGTTTTTCTTAACAGCGAAACAATATCAATAGGGTTAGATGTTTTAATCTATCATGCCCTGATATACCCCCCCCCCCCCTCAAGGTATCTAACCTAGTGGACCTAATAGTGAGAAACTAATGAAATAAAATATTATAACATAAATATAATTTCACACATTTTAAATTAAACCCCACCTCACCTCCTACACCCTCATAATAAATAGAATTAATCCCATATCCATCACACCACACAAAGTTTAAGGCATTCCCCTTGGGCTACAATCCACATCAATCACAATTAAACAGGGCTCAAGAAGCTTTCACACACAAGTGTTCTATTTATAAAACCATTCATAGTTACAAATGGTCCTACACTATAATGAACTTAAAAAAGACAAGTATTTTATTATTATTTTAAATTCTATTTTGAATGACTATTTAAAATTAACACATTAAAGTATAATTACCAAAATTCTTTGAAAATGATTTTTCAGACTATTTTTTAAGTCATAAAATAACTAAATCACTTTTTCATTGAAATCCCTCAAAGGTTTAAAACATCATACTTCGATTTATTTCACGGTTCAAATGGGGTCAATCCCTTTGTAAACTTCGCATTTTATTTAGTACAACTCCTTGAAACCTTTAATAACACTTGGAATTTCAATTATCACTTGAAATTTCAAGTTATATTCCTAAGAAATAACTTTAAAATCCCAAAACATCATTATACGTTTGAAATTATATTTTGATAGTAATTCAGGAAATATTACAAGCATCAATTGTGCCTAGTTAAACAAAATAAGATTTCAACCAACCTTTAATATAAGATAAATCTTTTCTTTCTATTGAAACCAAAATAGAAACCAGTTTTTTCTTAAAAATATAATAAACATTTATAATTCCATCCTTATAAAATTAAAACATGAATTTAAAACCCTAATAAGTCATATATTTAAAATTAAAAGTTGGGTCATGGGAAAACCTACCTTGAATCCAAGGTGACCGGTTTTTAATTTCAAATATGTGGTGAAAAAAACTCGAAGAAGACATTTCACACCTTAGAAACAAAGGGGATTCAAAAATCAAGTCAAATTAGCACCCTAGGGTTCAACCAAAAGGTTCATAGTGAAGGGGGAAGAAGAACCCAAGAGGAGAGAGAGAATATATGGAATAAGAATCATTGCCTTGGAGATTTATCCTTGAATCACATAAAAAATACATTGTAAATGTTAAAGGAGAGAGGATATATGAGTAGGGGAGGAATGCCAAGGGGGTTTCATGGTTGGGGGTCACACATAAGGAAAGGATTATGAGAAATAAGAATCAAGGATTTTTAATTTGGGAGGGAAAAAATTTAATTCTAAAAAATAAAATTATGGGTGACCCACATAGTTTATTTCCACGGTTTATTAAACCATACTCTGACCATGTGGAGGATACTATAACCACCAAAGCATGTTTCACAGTTTCCCCTAGGTACTTAATAGTTTTATTAACGATTCTAAATGGCACTATCAAAATTTAGATCCAAACATACGATTTCTACATGGTTACTCCTAACCATGTGCAACCAGTGCGACACTCAAAAAGTACAAAAAAAATTAAATTCCAATTTTAAAATTACTAAAACATAAAATAACCAAAAATTAAATAATTAAATAATTATATCAATAGAACTAAGTATTATATAACATCATCATATTTAAACTTAAATCCATGAATAAACCTTTATGTTGTGACATGATTTATTCTTCCATGAGAATAATTATTATTATGCAACAAGAATTTAATCTCACACATATTAGATTTATTCTCTCACAACATTCATAGTGGTGTGACCCCCTTAATTATGGCATGATTTCTTTTACAGCATGATAACTTCTATAAAACTCCATATTTAAAATTTTTAACACCTTCAATACTCTTCTAATCACTTCTAAATCATGGAATAAATTTCATCAAAAATTAAACATAATATAAAACTCAAGTTTGAACATGATTTATGTGTTGAAAAAAATACAACATAAAAACCATATCCACGTTATATCTTATTTAATTCCTCTTGAACTTCTAAACTCAATATCTCCCATAACCATATCTTTGACATAATAATCTGTCCCTTTTTGAAATTATTTTCAAACATTAAATATAAATCACTTTTAAAACTTATCACACTTAACAATGAATCATCATTCAATAATTCTAAGCCTACGTGATTGAGATTGGTGTATGACAAAATAAAATTTAATAATAATGATCTAATTCCTTTTTTTATTTCATTTTCTGAAAAAAACCCATTTTAACTAGGTTTTGAGAGAACCCTTAAATGACTTGAAATCCCTATAATACATGGCTAAAAGGAAAAAATGCACAAAGGCCTTGCTAAGTGGACCAAAGGCCCCAAAATATAGCAACCACTCCCTCCTTTGTGTCATCTCCCAACATTATTAGTCACCTGAAAGACATGTCTTTATCCTACCATAACTTCCCCATGTAGAAGTGGGTGAAACCATCATCAAGAATGCTATTGAAACTCATTTTATATTTTCAATGATTGGTGACTACTCTAATGACTCCTACATCTAACTTCACAAGTGTATTCCTTCACATTGTCTCACACTTCACTGGTCAGAAGATACTCAAATATAGATCCTTGAAGTCACAACATTTGATTACCCAGGGGCCATATGGTTCTAAGACTTAATATCATGGCCCAATATTTAATTTTAGATAAATAATGTCCCTATTACAGTACCCCACTACAGTACCTATAAAAGTACCCACACTACTATAGTTCTATAATACCATGAAAATCACAACCACCTAGGTTTGATGCCGGATTATAGGTTGACATTACCACTCTATTAATCCCACACCTACTTGAATAATAATTTCATGTACCACTACAGTTACTTACATCTACTTCTTAATATCCTTAAAACCCAACTAAGATCAACTTCATAAAAAAAATATTCTTCCATTTTCAAAAAAAATTGTCCCTAAAAATTTTGTATTATAAGTTCCTACAAACACACTCAATCAACATGTTAGAATAGTTCAAATTCTTTACTAGATCACACACAGACACGTTGAGTACACGAATTTTACCTTTTTCAAAATCTTCATAAATATATTCACCCACTTAGGTAAAAATGAATTCTTTTAATTTATGTTGTTCTACTCCCCCTTTTAAGAAAAAAATCAAAAGACAATAAGAGAGAGGATGAAATCATTATACATTATCCTAAAATGGATTTGGGTTTAAATCACATCATCAACATCATAATCTGAAATGAATACTTCAGACGTGGTTTAGTGAACATATCCTCTATTTTATCCCTTGTTCAAACAAATTATAACTTCAAATTTACATGATCCACCAACTCATTAATGAAGTGATATTTTACATCAATGTGATTTGATTGTGAAAATTGAACTGTATTTATTGAAATATTTATAGAACATTTATTATCTCATCCCATGAGCAATAGAAACTTCACATCCCCCTTTATATCTTCTAATTATATATTCATCCACATAAATTGGGTTGTCACATGAGTTACAAAAACATACTCTACCTCATAAGTACTCAAGGTCGTTGAACATTTTTTCACTATGTTTCATTCTACATACTTCTCTCCAATAAAGAAAATTCAATCAGATGTTGATCTTTTATCATTCACATATCCAACACAATACACATCTGCATATCCAAAGAGATCAACCTTTCCATTAATGTTATATTTCAACCCATAATTCATTGTGTCTTTAATATATCTGATAATTCTATTTGTAGACAAAATATGTGTTTCTTTTGGTGAACTTTGAAATTTATAACAAAGTGTTATATCCTACACAAGGTACAGTCATGAAACTATTAAGTAAAGAAAATTCAGAATATGTTTTTTGAACTCTCTTGAATAAATTTACTTTTTTATTTCTATATTTTTATTGATTTTCTCCCACTAAAATTGGGGTAGAAACCAACTTTAATTCCACCATTCCAAACATTCTCAAAAGTTATTAGGTATAATATTGGTCGCAAGTAAGGTTAATACCTTGAGGGGGTGAATCATGGTATATTAATTTTAAATTATCCTTTTCTAATGATCCTATACTTTTAGTAAGGATTATTTATACTCTCTATCTCTTAGTTGATATAAAGTATTAAGGAAGTAAATAGGACACTGTGGTTTTTCATGGTTTTCCCAAATAGTTTAATCCAATGACCATGCATCAAAATGTTCTTATGCACCTGAAACACTAAGATCGCTACTTTGGTTATAATTTTTAAGTAGTTACACTGACCCTTCTAGTTTAAGATGTTCATTAAAAGAAATATCACTACTTTTAGACACTTGGGGAATGCACTTCTCCTCTAAGTGTTGTTTTCTTTAAATTTCATGAATATATAATAATGTTACACCAATTTTGGTGTATATATTTGATTCACCTTATTTAGATTTAATAATCTCACGAAATATTATAATGATAATTATCATATAACTCCTTCTTCTCTATCTCAAACTTTCCAGTTGAGGTCAGGAAACCTACTTCCTTTTTCACTTCCAAATTTGGACTAGAATTCTTCTTCATATCTTTTTATATTGAAAAATATCTCTCTTCATATCACAATTTCTCCCATTCATTTTTATTTTTCATAATTATTATATTTTCATTAAATATTCACAAGAAATATTATTCTATATTTTTGAATTTGGAAACCTCATTTAATTTTAGTCAGGAGATTATTCATATAAACTTCAATGAGTTTTTTTCTATTATCCATAAAAACTATAGTTTATTTTTCATGTTTGGATGAATTGTTAATCTTAATAGGCTATTAATAATATTATCATGCATATTGATATTTATGGAATGATCTCTTTACTAATAGTGTGATTTTGGTTCTAGAAAATCTATACAGATTCTCAATTTAAATTTCCATTGATCTCACAGTATAATCTCCCTTCAATATCATTTTGATTTTCTCTATATTCAATCAACCAAGTTATTAATCATATTTTCTAATTAATAAAACACTTTTTAACTCAAACTATCTTATTTTTATTTGAAAAGTTCCAAAGTAATGAACCTTATAAGGATTTATTGCACTACCTCTAGACACCAAATTTAATAAAGGGGTGAACCTTTTGAAGTTTAATTTTAACCTGACTAAGTCCCTTGAGTTATCACTTGATTTTAAATTTTCATAAAGTCATGAACCTTTTGGATATAGATATGATGTACAAATTTTGATAATCTGTGACCTTAAAAATCATATCAAACCTTAGGATGAACCTTATTAAGTTTGTTCAACCTTACAATGAACCCTGAAAAGTCCATTCAAACTTATAATGAACCTTACAAAGTATAAATTTTATTAAGGCATGGACCATATGAAGTCCATTAATAAACCATAAAATGATGATGAAATTACCTAATTATGTTTTTAAAACCTAATAATGTTGAGGGAAAAACAACCTTATGAATATTGAAAGTCTTAGTTGATCGTTCAATCACATAGAGAGTTGGATGAATCAGGTGTGACCTCTTTTTACTGAATAAGTTCAACTAAATAATTTTACCCCCTTTAAGTTATTCAAACCTATGTCTCAGTTAGTATGTATTGAACTTAAATATGTTCCCACAACACTTTCTCCCATATATAACATATATGATGTAAAGGAAACAACATGTGGAGATTTTTATAAGGTTTGATCTAAGTGTGGGAAACCTATTACTTATTGCAATAATTTATTATATTGAGTAATAGATTTTAATTATTATCAAAAGTGTTACAATGAGTAAAATTATTATCCATTACCCAAGATCGTAGTTATTATCTTGAACTTTTTTTACCACAATATTACACATTTGGTTATCCTATCTCTTGAAAATTCACTTCTACCACTTGGTAGAATAGGTGTAAATATTTTTTCAAGAACCACTAGTCTTTAAGGGTTCTTCATAAACTACCATATGAACAAGTATTCGACTTATACATTCTTATTATAGTGAACTAACATGCAATTTGGTTTGTCCATTGATTCGTATAGACTAAATCTAGAGTCATCATCCTTATAACTTCAATGTCTTGATCTTATATAAATCGCCAACTGACATTGGTTTGAAATTGTATCTTTAAATATTCAAAATATATAAAACTCACTCAACTCATCAAATCTTTAAGTTCCAGTATTCTCAACTATTCGGCCCAAAATATCTTCTAGAAAGTAATTGGTAGGATGCTTCCTCTCTTTCATGCTTCTCAATAATCTCAATAACTCTCTAAATTCTTCACCACACTCATTTCAAAAATGATCCCCCTTTATATATCCATCCCCCCCCCCAAATGTTTGTAATGTTAGGCCTTAATTTAAAACTCCCACAAACTCATTTTATATTCATATACCTTTAAAATATTTTTAATATATTGGGATTTGACTTAATCAAATATCCCATAAAACTTGACATCAACATTATTCAACTCATCTATAAATCTCAGCTTGACTCATGAACTTCCCTTCATGAATATTAGAAATTTGAACATCTATATTAGTACCTTCATATTGTTTGTGACTGTATAATGTTAATGTGAAGTCACTTGTAATATTTTGGACACCTAAATTCTATAGATTTAATTTTTATATCTTCTAATCCTGCCTATATCTCCTAAATTTTCTCAAATCAATATTTGGAATCTTTTAGTACTTTAAAAGATTCTGACATGAATCTTGTGATTTCAATGGTCTAAATCAACTGCACTTACACTACATTCAAACTTAGGCTTACATATCATCCTTTTGATCAACTCTTCTTCTGATCATATTCATTATATGGTCAATTATACTTCATAAGTCTATGATAACCTCTATCTTTCAATATTCTGAGATTCCGCACATTTAAACTTCCACCCATCTTTTTCTGCTTAAATTCTTCATCACTTAGATCAATCATTCAATATTTTGATACTTTGGACTTATCATCATATGAGGTAATTATAATGTTTGACTACCTTAACTTCTGGTGTCTTCACTTTTTCCTCTTCTTCCACTGATCTAAATTCTTGTGTATTCATAGATAAATTTTCTTTCTTATCAGCTTCTTTTTTATTCTTTAGCATCAACTCCATTGTTCTTCTGATTGAACAAGACTTCAATCAACATGTCTTGAATCACTGATAGTCTTCCAATAAAGTAATTTTTCTTCCATTGATAGCATAACACATGCATCATCTATTTTAACTTTCTAAGTTATTTAGTTATATTTTTCTACAACTCATTTATCATCTTCACTTTCCATATCTATTCCATATTTATAGTTTCCAGTGAATCTTCCAATGATTCTACTTCTATAGGTGTATCTCAAACTACACAACACTTTATGCCTTGGAAATTTTTTTGGTATCATTATCTTCATAAGATTGAACAAATATTATAATTATCAAAAATAAATTTACAAAATCAGGGTGGCTCTTCTAAGAATTTTCAAAATCTTTAGCTACTTATCCATCTAGAAAGGTATCATTTAGAAAAACCCTAGTTTTTTTTCTTATTACATAAGTAACTTTTGATGGTTATACTATCGAGCTAACACCCTTTAGCAGGTCATATTGTAGCTTAAGGAAGTGTGTCTTCTAGTGACCTCAAATTTTGAATGCACTTCAGTTTAATATACAATTTTATGTTTTCTTATAACATCTCATATATAGTGTGTTCATAAGGGAACCCTATCTTATGGTTCTTCACTCTTGTAACTTCTTGTCATTCCAATAACCATCTATCCAACTACTTAATAAAACTCTAGTTTTTAATATACCCTTCATTTATCTATTTAATCTCTACTATCTTAGAAACTTTGTAGAAAATGCTTCTTTGACAATCATCATTTATCATTAAATATCATTGGAGATCAGTTCATCAATCATCAAATGTATGTGGTGGCTTTTGGATATTTGGTGGGCTTTGTGAACTCTACTTCATTCTTCATCAACACTAACCCAAGTTCCCTTCCTTAATTTTGATGATATGAGTCCTCTTTCTTTTGGATAAATCACTCATCTCATCCATAGTTTCATCATCTGGTGGTACTAATTTCAATTATGGTGTTCCTGATTTTGATGATTCTACCTTCCAAAGTATGAACTTCTGGTGAACTGGCTTTCGAAACACCTATAGTCAACTTCACATTATCATCATAAGGATATTATTGACTTTAATTGACAATAATTATTGAAAACAATACAAAACTCCATCATCACCATATGATGGGCTCTTCAATCTCTCCATTTGGAGTTGTTTTCAATACCAATTTCTCATATAAGTAAATGATTTCATATCCCCTTTATTGATAATAAATCTAAAAGCATTACTTTTTGGGGACATCTTGAATCACATTTCATCTTCTCACCTTTTCTGTTGTTAGACTAAAAATAAACCGTTAATTTCTGAAGATAATGATAATATCACTTTACATAAAGAAATAAGACAAGAATCAACCAACTCTAAGTTTAAATTATCCATGATCAGTGTTGAAAATAATATTTGTTAACTCCAACATTCAAGTTATCAATAAATTTTCACCAAGTGATACCATATATATATAATTTTCCTAGGTAGTCCCAAAATATTTTACTAGTAAATCCCTACATCTATCTCAAATGGATCAAAAAAAATCAAAACAAAAATATAGGTTTATTCCCCTTTTCATGATACTTATTCCATCAAATGATAAAATTTCTACCACTTAATTCCAAAATATATTTTTATAAAAGTATAAGAGAGTGTATCAATATAACTCAAAGTTGAAAACAACTATGTGGCCTAATTTTTTTCATCCGAAACATTTTCTTTATCTAGAGGTTTTACCTCTAGGTACTTCAATTCTTCAATCCATTAAATTTTTATCATTAATTGGGTTATTTCCTTGGTTTTATATAATTTTATTCATCACTTCAAGTCACCTTGTCACCAAAATCCCCATCTCTAATTACAACCCTCTAAAGGGGTGAATGTATACTTCAAGACCCCCTTGAATTTCATCACCATTAATTCTCTTTGAAATAAAAGTAAATAAAATGTATTTTGGGATTAAATTCTGTGTTTCCTTATCAATTAATTCAATAAAAAGTATATAGAAATTTTTATCAACTTGAAAACTCCATTAAATTTAGCTTCACTTTTCTTTATGATATCACTAGTGATTTTCTAAGAATTTATCTTTTTTGGTAGCATAGGTTTCCTCCATTTAGCTTACATTTTTACTTTTTGTGTAGATTTATTCTTTACATCCAATAAAAATGAACATTCACTCTTATTTTACTTTTAATTAAACATCCTTACTCCTTCTAACTAATCTGGAAAAAATTTCATACAAACCTTCAGAACATGTTCATCTTTCTTCTTATGTTCAGAAAAGTTTATGGTACATGTACCTTCCAAATTTTTCTTTATTTTATTCACTAAATTTGCCCATCTAGGTAACCATGTCATGAAATTTCTAGGAGTGTTTCCATCTAACTTACAACTTCCAAACTATATCCAATATTCCTTTAAGTTACCTTTCTTTAATAACTTCTGAATAGATTCAAATTCACCATCATTAATGTCTTCCACCAAATCAATCTGCATTTTTCTTTCTAAAACTGATTCCCTCTATTTTTCTATCTTACTTCCATTATCATGAAATTTTGTTTCCTTATAACTATGCATTATGTGGCCCTTCCTTCCCAAATAAATGCATATTTTTTTGGAAATGATATCTTCCATTTATTTTTTCTTAGGTACAAAAATATTTGTAACCTCATTTTATTTACACCCCAAGGAAAAAATTCTATTTATCATCCTTTTATTTTTATTCACCCATTGTATTCTCCTTATAATAGTTATAGTTATGTTGTGCTTGATGGATATATACTATCACTCATCATAACAATGACACTTTTTCCATTACATTCATTGAAGTTTTCAAAATTCTAGAATCTATGAGAAGTAGATAAATTGATATTCTTCTATGAGGGTGGTTGAACTTAGCTATATTTATCTTTTATTTTATCTTTTCCCACTTAAATTAACCCATATCTCTTTTCTGGTATCTGAATAATTGTTCCAACAATCAATATCTTGGTGTACAAAATTTCCACAACACTAGTAATAACCAATAAATTTTGGCTTCTTCTGTTGGATGAAACATTATATGGTGGAAGTATATTAATTTATTCTAGTATTAATAACTTACTTTCAAATGTATTGTGGGTAAAACCAACTTCCTTTATTTCTTTCTTCCACCTTGATGGAAGTGGTGGGTTTCTCAAAACATTTCCCCGCCCTTCCTTTTCTAGAACTTCCATTCAAGCACTACATAATGAATCATAGTTATTTCAAACATGTTTTCCATATTTTGGGGTTACCTTTCTATTTAATCTATTTTAATTTGTTTCTTATTATTTATTCACATATTTCCTACCACTATATTGAGTTGTTTGAGGATTCATACTTTTTTGATACTTTCATCCCAATGGATCTTCAATTAGATTTTGGTAAATATTATTCTTAAGTGACTTCCATGTTTCTCAATTTCATTGTTATCTCAAGACACATTAAATTTAAAGTGTTCTTATAATATTTAAGACACATCAATTTATCTCTATATTTCATTTATAACTACCTCATTTTTTCCTCAAGCAACTTACTTGGATCTTTCAAGGAACGATCATGTTCCTTTACTTGATTTTCCTTGATCTCTAGTTTAGTATTCTTAACATCAATGATTACTTTGGAAATATACTCTAGTGTGTGAAGATTTTCCAAAATAAAATCTAATACTATAAATTTCTCAAAAAATATAATTTACAATTTTTATTCTGTAAGGGAAATTTATTTATTACATAGTGAAATTGATTATTCTTTTTCTTCCATGATTTCTATGAGATTTTTTTATTTTAATAACTTCATAGATAACATATCATATATATCATTAAGTTATTATTTTAGAAAACATTTTTCTTCCTATGGTACCTTAATGAATTCAAGTTTTTGTCTAATAACTTTACTATGAATATTTTTCATATATTCCTTAATTTCATAGAAACAATATTCAATCATTAAAATATATTCATACTCTTCACAACTTGAACTTATTTTTAAAAGGATTAACTCTATCAAATTTACTATAAATTTATCATATTTACTAGAAATTTTATCACCCTATTTATGTTCTAGTAGTTATGGATCCTCTTACTCCTGAATTTGATAAGCTAATTTCCATTTCTTCTAAGCATATTTCTTATTTCAATTTATCAAAGTTCTAGATGAAACCTCTAGGTTTCCAATACCAGGAATGGCATTCATTTTTTCATCCCAGATATACATTTATTTTATTTCATTAGATTCATATCTATATCTTTTAGTAATATTCACTTCCTATAGATCATTGAACAGGTTTCTTACCATAAGTTGTAAGGCCCTACTACTGCTACGGTCTTGGGCGCAACTGTCACTACTGCTAGAAGTGGACATGATGACCCAAACCATATTAAACCTCTAGGGTTGAAAGACCATTAATAGTGACCACAACCTCTATATCCAAATCAAATAATTTTAGAGATCCTAGTAGATGCATGGGAACAATTGGCCCTTAAGAAAAATGATGCTAACTATTGGGGCTATTTCTCTACCTATCAGAACCTCAACCAGCCCATCATCCACAACCCTCCATCTGAAGTTCTGCTCCTTTGAGGTCCCTGATAATTCTCAAATAAGGGTAATTTTTCCCACTCATGCACCCTCTCTATCACCTTCACCATCTTTTGTGCCTCAAAATATATAGGTAATGTAAATGGGGTGAATAACAAATAAAGGTTTGGGTGTAGAACCTCCTCCAATTATTACGATTAGGAATCCTCATCTGGAATTATGCAAGGGTAAAATCATATTTGTAACAGTATATGCCATCTAGGTCTGTTAATTTTCCAGTTTTGGGTTTTGGAGTTGCTTGTAGGAGGCCTAGAGTGGGCCTGGAAGTGTTGGATGTTAAAAATTTAGAAGTATAGGGAATACATGATGTGTAAATTTTACACAATGTGTAAACGTGTTTCAAGGCTTATACAGGTTCATTTCAAGAGGTGTTGATTTTAGGTGTTAAATAATAAAAATTTGACGCATTTTTTTGGGAAACCTAACCTTGAGGATTACATGAAATGAAATGGGATTAAATGCCATGTAATAACCCTGTGCAGTGAATCTTTAAAATCTAAAGGGCACTCATATTTCTCTAAAACCCCTATACTCTCTATCTCATCACAATTATTCAGTGGTTCTCTGTTGAGGCATCTTGGGATTCCTTCAATGGGGATTGATCTATGGCTTCCCATATTTGATCATTGGGTTCCTGTCATCAATCCATGGTGAGTTCTCTCATCATTCTCATCCTTTTCGTTTTGTTCTTTTTTGGAGATCATTATGGTGGTGTGGTTTGGTTTGGGTTATGTTTTTGGAAAACATTTTGACAATCTTTGGGTACAATGTAGGTTGATCTGTGGTTTCTCATGGTGTGGTTGTGGTTTGAGGGAATTTATTCTTCACCATATAGTGTGTATCAATATTAGAAATATTCCTTGAGGTAGGTTATCCTCATTCTCGCCCTTTTATGTACTACATGTGAGAATTGAAATATTTATCTTACCTTTGGGTGGATATTAAGGGTCATTGTAATCATATAATTAATTGGAATGTCTAAAAACTATGGGTATGAGGACTTTTTTGCATGTTTTTTTGTTTTTTATAAGTTGTTGATGTTGTTATTCATGCCTATTTCCAATTCTGAAAATAGAGGCTATTGGAATCCTTGATTTCACTATAGTTGATATGTGTGATGGCCCTTGATGTGTTGTTTTGTGACTGTATCCTGAATAAAAGTTTAAATAATTTATATTTGAATAATAATTGGTTTCCCCTAGATATATGGTTTTTTAGATAATACCCAATCTAACATAAATATGTAATGTGATAAATTCTCTAAATAAATATAGAAGCTGAAATGTGTGTTGTTTGTGTGGTTGTGCTTGTTGTGATGCTTTTTGTGGATTGTGGTTATTATGTCGTGTGTGAAGTAGTGATTTGATGGTTTTTTATCATGGATGTGATGTGGGAAGTAGTGTGATGAGGTTTTGGCATAGTGGTTGTGGTTTATTTTTTGTGGTGTAGTGGTTGTGATGTAGGGATTGTGGCACAATGGTTGTAGTGCATTCATTTTGGTGTAGTGGTTGTGGAATAATGGTTGTTGTGTAGGGGTTGTAGAACAGGGGTTGTGGTGAAGTGGTTGTGGTATGTAGATTTTTTTGTTGTTCAAGGGATGAAATATGTGGTTTTTGTGTTGTGATATGGCTTCGGTGATGTGATGTGATGATGATGGTGGATGTGTGGTGTTGTGGTGATAGTTGTGTGGTGTGGTTGTGTTAGTTTCCTGGGTATTGGTGGAATAAATTATGTTGCTGAATGAAATGAATAAATGAATGAGATGGAAATTGAATATAATGGGGTGGAAATTAACATGTGATTATTGGATTAAATTAAATTGAATGTATTGAATGAGTAGTGTAATGTGAAATGAAAATGCTAATGAATAAAAGTAGTAGAACTTGTAAGTTGAAAGTGGAAAATATTGTATGGCTTGTGGGGAGGTTATGTAGTGTATTTCATTTAGCAATGGCATCAGTTGTGACTTTTAACGTATTGTATATGGTGGTGATGTCGTGTGCGCTAGTGTTGTTGATGTGAACCCTTATGTTGGGTATTGTGTGATATCTCTATATCATGTATGTTTATGTTATATTATATGTGCCTCACCTGATTTGGATAACATTACCAATGCTTAGAGGTTTTGGGTTCTGGTTTTTTTCCCAAACATCTAGGATGGTAGTAATATGGATGGCTGGTTACACCCTATCCCCCACTCTTCCTTCAGTAGTGACATGTTGTCCTAGGTATCTTTGGGTGATATGTGATGTGTTGTCCTAGGTGTCTTTGGGTGAGATGTGATGTGTTTTCCTAGGTGTCTTTGGTTGAGATGTGATGTGTGATTTTAGGTTTCTTTAGGATGAGTTGTGATATGTGGTCCTAGGTGTCTTCTAGATGAGCTATGATGTGCGGTCTTGGGTGTCTTCGGGATGTGATGTGATGTGTGGACCAGGTGTGTTTGGGAAAGATGTGATGTGATGTGTGGCCTAGGTGTGTGTGGGTGGGATGTGATGTGATATGTGTGGAAGATTTGGGAGAATAGTGCTTTCAAAGTTGGTAAATAAGAGAAGAAAATTAGTGGGGAAGAGGAAGTGGCACACCTTTATTTTTTATGATACCAGCATTATATTATTATATTTGATACATGATTTGGTGAGTGATTCATGGTGAGTCTATTTTTGGTTAGATTACCTATTTAGGTTCTCATTGGTTCTATTGTTTTTTCACCGGTGCATTAGCATGCTCTTTTCACATGTGTACTTCAGGCCTTGGTTAGGTCCATATTGAGTATACATATTCTTCTAACCCTATGTATATTAAATGTTTTCAAGTTTCCAGGAGGAATTTGGGGTCTGATATGAACATTAATTGAAGGTTTGGAGTTGTTATTGAGTCTCTTTTATAGACTTTTCTTTTTGGTTTTTACTTTGAAGACTTTTATCTGTATATGTTTTAGTTTCATTTATGAATTATGGGATTGTTTTTTGTTTACCTTTATATAGTATGTTGGATTTTTTCGGTGTTTTTTTATCCTATATACCAGTATTGTTCATTTAGAGAGGGTAATTCCTCCGATATTGTGAGATTTTTATACCGTTGGTGCTAGTCTCCTACTTAGGGCCTACTGGAGTTGGGACTCAGGGGTCATTATCTCTCTCCCTTCATTGTGGTATCCTTGGTGGGAGGTGGTCATGATAGAGTGGTATCAAAGGTTATAGTTGAGGGATGGTATGGAGTTTAGGGTTAGGCATAGGGAGGATTGCATGGGTTGGTATAAAATCAGTTTCAGTTGACCTCGGTGCATGACATAAGCCAGAGAGACTGATTAGGACACGGGATTTTAGGACCCCCATGATACAGTGCACAGACTCTGAGCTTATTGAACGACCATGTGAGATGGATGTGTTTGTAGGGTAGAGACCTAGGAGATGTACATGCATTGTGATAACTTGTTTCCATGATTAAATTAGGTGTTTTGGAAAAATGGATAATATTTAAATAATATTTAATTAAAAAATTACATGCTACCGAGCTTAGGATGTTCTTCTTATTTTTTAGAATGGATCATGTTCATCGTCTGAAAGTTTCTTAGGTAGTTATGGTTTAGTAGGTTGACCTAGTTGATCTTCCAATTTCATATGGTTGATTCGATATAGGAAGATAAGGCATGGTATATGGATTTGTGTGCCTTTCAGCGACAGAGTTTGGCCAAGTATGAAGAGAGAGTCTCTAATATGGAGACAAATCAATGGATAGAGTAGCTCAAGATCGATTTTGGTCTAATCTGAGCGTGATCTGAGTTTTGGATTTTGTTAGAAGTTATCTAGATTTGGGGAGATATACATCAGTGGTGGATGTTTTTTCTTGGTGACCATAAGGATGAAGATGTGTTGTGACCCGACTTTCAGAGGGAGTTTTGGGTAGAGTTTCTATCATCTATGATGAGGGAAACCAAGAGGCGGGAGATTCTCTCCCTTTATCAGGGGATTCTAAGCATGTGGGAACTTGGGATCATGTTCAAGGATCTTCATCACTTTTCTCCAGATATTTTTCAAGATGATGAGTCCAGAGTGTGGCATCTGGAGGAGACTTTGCATCTAGTGATCAGGTATTTGGTCACAATATTTATGATCTTAAAGTATCAATAGGTGTAGAAAAAGGACGAGGTTATCAAGATGATGATTTCCTTGTGATTTTATCCCTAGAAGAGTGACCATTAGTGTCTTTCGAGGAGAATAGATTATGGTAGTGGGTTGTAGGTGTTCAGGCAGTTAGGATTCCTTTTAGCAGGAAACCATCCATGGTAGTTTCTTTCTATACTATCAGTAACATTTTGTTTTTGATCAACTTTCAGGGGTTTTCTCTTTTTATTCCATATCTGTGGAATATATAGGCACCACCAAGCTCAGTGTTCGACCACTCAAGGATTCCAATTTCATTTGGGTGATCAGGCCCCTTTTTAGTAGCAGCAGTTTTCCCCAAGATAGTTCCAGAGCCAAGGACCATGGGTTTTTGTTCAACAATCAATATTATGTGGAGTTGGAATAGGGAAGCTTCATGATGGTTCCCTTCTATAGGGACCCATTCTAGAGCATGATCATGGAGGATGTAATCATAGAGATAGAGGAGTTGGGCATGGTCATATTCACATGTTAGAGGTAGCATCTCCAGCAGGTCTGGGAGTTGTTTAAGGTACGATCATTTTATTTAGTACCCTTGTGTGTGGTTTGTTTGATTTAGGATCCTTGCACTCTTTTTCTGGTCCTTCATTGGTTCGTGTGTTTTTACTTTATGTGGAGAGTCTTCCAGTTCCCTTAGTTTTATCTATTCCATTTGGAGGTCGAGCTTCCTTATTTGATGTGTGCTGAGAATATAGATTGGTGATGGGGGGGCATTAGTCAGTGGGGGTCTTCTTATTATAAAAATATAACCATAAAATATTATCCTTGGTATGGATTGGATGTATTCCATGTGTGCAATCATTGACTATATTTGGATGAGAGTTTCGTTTTTAGATGTGAAGGGTCAGTGAGTTGCATTCATTGGTGAGTGAGGTTATCAGTTGGGTGGTAGGAAAGTGGAGCCTCTTTTATCACAGTTGGAAGAGTTTTCTATAGAAGCTTTGATTGGGATAGTTCCCAGGTTTTTAAATAAGTTCCTGGATTTTTTCCTAGTAAAGGTAATTATGATACCTCCTCAACATGATGTTGATTTTAGAATAGAGTTGCATTCGGGTGTATCTCTGATTTCGATGGCTCCCTATTAGATAGAAACCACATAGTTTCATGAGTATAAGCTATAGGTGGATATCCTAATGTATAGAGGGGTTTTATTTGACCTAGTGTTTCATTGTGGGGTGCTCTAATTTTTTTCTCCAAGAAGGGGGCGGTATTCTAAGGTTGTGTATAGAATACCATAGGTTGAATAAGAATCATTACACTCCTATGAGGATCAATGATATTTTTGACCAGTTGAGAGGATCTAGTTAGTTATCAAAGATAAACCTATGGTCCAGATATCACCATTTGAGGGTGAAATATGAGGATATTCATAAGACTTCCTTTGGATACATGTATAGGAACTTTGAGTTTTTAGTTATGTCATTTTTTGTTACGAACACATCAGTCATGTTCATGGGACTATTAACTCTTTGTTCCATGACTTCCTAGAATGGTTCATCATTGTATTCATTGATGATATGTTAGTCTACTTGAAGTCATGTGAGTAGAATTATGAGAATCTCATAGTTGTTTTGTAGTTCCTTCAACACTACCATCTTTATGGGAAGTTTTCCAAGTGTGAGTTCTGGATATAAGAGGTGTGTTTCCTTGGAAATGTGGTGTCTTGGTAGGGTGTGTCAGTGGACCCATCGGTGGAAAAGGTAGTTTTTTGGGAATCACCCAATAATGTAGTAGAGGTTCATAGTTTCCTTGGTCTCAAAGGATATTATGATAGGTTTTTACTTGATTTCTCTTGAGTTGCATCCCCGCTAACATCATTGACCAGGAAGGGCCAGGATTTTTTGGACAAACTAGTGACAATAAGCATTTGGCTACCTGAAGGAGAAGTTGGTTAGTTCTCTAGTAATTCAGTTACCCAAGGAGGGTGTGTTGTTTGAGGTTTGAGGTGATGCATCCCATATGGGATTAGGATGTGTGTTAATGTAGTAGAGGGTGGTAATCTCTTATGTATCTATGAAGTTAAATCCACACAAGAATAATTATTCTACCTATGATCTAGAGTTTCCAGCAGTTGTTTTCATGCTAAATTTGTGGTGGAATTACCTCATTGGAGAGCACTTTTTGGTTTTTATATACCATAAAATCCTATTATATGGTTTCTCTCAACGTGATTTGAATCTATTCCAACATAGGTGCACTTATTTTCTTCAGAATTATGATTTTGATATCACTTACACCCCAGGTAAGGGTAATTCAGTTACTGATGTGTTGATTCAGAAGTCCCGAGAAGATGTGGCTTAGGTCTCTGTGGATGTTTGTAAAGGAATGCAGGATCTTATAGTAATGCATCTTGATGTTTGAGAGAGAATTGATCAAGGTTTTATTTACCAAAAAACTATGGGTTCATCTTTTATGTGCAAGGTGGATTAGTCTCATTGGGCTGACTCGAAGTTATTGGTGATGCATGATCATGTTGGCCATAGTGACACTCCTAAGGGATGGTCAAAAGACGATTGGAATATGATGTTATTCCAGGGGAGGTGGTTTTTTCCATAGGTGATACATGAGGGAGTTCTCCATGATTTTCGAAGATCACCTTTAGTGATACATCCTAGTGTAAAAAAGATGTATCATGGCTTGAGGAGACATCTTTGGTGGTCAAGGATGAAATAGTCAGCAGTAGAGTCTATGGCAAGATATTTGGTTTCTCAACAGATGAAATCATAACATTGTGTTCTAGGAGGTCTATTGTAGTCCTTGTATGTTCGAAAGTGTAAATGGGATGATATATCTATGGATTTTTTTATAGGGTTACCCTGATCTTGGGGAGGATGTGATGAACTTTGGGTGATAGTGGGACATCTAATGAAATTGTCTCACTTTATGGTGATCTGTGAGTCGGTTATCATAGATGTTTGGGAAAGTCAGTACATGAATGATGTGTTTAGGATTCATGAGGTTCCAATGACCATTATCTCTAATCAGGATCATCTTTCTACCTCCCAATTTGGGAAGGGATTTCAGCATGATTTTTGCTCCCAATTGTGCCTTAGCACTTCTTTCCACCCTTAGATAGATGGGTAGATTGAGCAGACTATCCATATGGTGGAGGATATGTTGTGGTCATGTGTCTTAGAATTTGGTGTATCTTGGGTATGGAAACTACCTTTGGTTGAGTTTTCGTACAAAAATAGCTATCACTCATCCATTGGAATGGATTCATTTGAGTCATTTTATGGGGGGAATGTTATTCTATGTTGTGCTGAATGGAGGTTGGAGAGTCGGTAGTTCTTGGTTTTGATGTGGTGTAGAGCATGACTAAGAATATCCAGTTGGTTTGAGAGAAAATGAGGGCAGCACATAACCATCAGAAGGCCTATGATGATCATAGGTAGGGGCCTCTGGAGTTTGAGGTTAGATTCCATGTGTTCTTGAGATTCTCCCCTCAACATGGGAAGCATATGTTTTGAAGATGGAGTAAGCTTTCTCCTAGGTTTGTTAGGCCCTTTGAGGTGTAGGGGCATGTTGGTGAGGTGTCATATCGGTTGGTGTTTTCATTATGGTTGGACTAGATCTATGATGTCTTCTATGTCTCTTAGCTTCATCAATATCTTCATCATGAATCCCATTTCATTGACTGGGGAGAGTTGGAAATCGAGAATGAAGTTATGTTTATGGAGTGACTAGTAGAGATCCAGGATAATCGAGAGAAGGTGTTGCATGGATGGAATATCCCTTTGGTTCCTGCATTGTGGAGGCATGTCATCTTGGAGGAGAGTAATTAGGAGAAAGAGACATGGATATAGGCCTAATACCTATAGCTATTTTGAGTTTTTCTTTTTTTTTCTTATGATGTAATTTTTGTATCTTTCTATGTTATGAGATTCTTTGTTTCTCATGATGTGAGATTTGTGATAAAGTTCCAACATATAGAAAGGGTATTACCTAAATCCTAATCAATATACATTAATTTTTATGCACTTTAACATGTTTAGGAAAGTTATTGCCACCCAAAGTGGATAGCATCTTGACATGGACAATGAGACTCTTTGATTAGTATTTTGGTGAAGTGTGGATTGTTGGTTTGGGATGTGTAGAGGTTAGATGGTTTTTTAGTGTTCATGTGCAAAATTTGGGGTTGTGGATGGTATCAGATGATATAGTATTGTTCCCGGTGAGAGGTGTCAATTTGTTTGTGCAGTGTTTGTGGAATTTAGTTTGGTTTGTTTTACTTCTAATAGAATTTAAGGTAGGAAGGGATCCTTAAGAGGTATCTTGAGGGGTGTTTTTTCAAACCTCTTCTCTTCTTGGATTGGTTTTGGATACTCAAGGGTTAGAATAATTTTATAGTTATCTAATATAATAGTCCATGCCTTACTAGTTCATTACTTTGACAGTTTTGGGTGTTGAACTTTCTTGGAGGAGGCCTAGAGAGATCTTGGAGGTGTTGGATATTAAAAATCTTGAAGCATAGGGAATACAGACCGTGAAAATTTTGCATGACATGTAAAAGTTTTTTACAACTTGTATAGGGATGGTTCATGACATATAGATTTTAGGGGTTAAATAATAAAATGTAGATGTTTTTTTCAGAAAAACTGAACCCTGAGGACTTCATGACATGAAAGGGGATTACAAATCATGTAATTCCCATGTGTAGTGCATCTATAAAAGATGTAGGGAACTCAGGTTTCCATCAAACCCTACACTCTCTCTTTATCTTACCAGGCATCCGATAGAGATCTCTTTAGGAATATTGGAATTCCTTCGATGAGGATTGATCCATGGCTTCTGATATTCGATCCTTGGATTTATTTCATTAGTATTTGGTGAGTTCTCTCCTCGTTCTCATTTTTTTCTTCTTTTATTCTTTAGAGTTCACTACGGTGGTGCAGTTTGGTTTTGTTTATGTGTTTGGGCTATGTTTTGACAATCTTCGAGTGTGGTGTAAATTTTTCCATGGTTTCTCATGGTGAAATTTTCCTTTTCAATAATTTCTTATTCTCCTTGCAGTGTTAAGTGATATTGTAAATCTTCTTTGTGGTAGGGGATCCTTGTTCTCACCCTTTTTACATGATACGTGTGGGAATTGAATGTCATTTCTTACCATTAGGTGGATATTAAGGGTTTTTGTAATCATATAATTAATTATAATGTCTAAAATTGATGGTTATGGTGAGTTATCACATTATTTTTTGTTTTTTTATACGTTGAGGATTTTTCTATGCATGCATGTTTCCAATTCCAAAAATAGCGGTTGTTGGAAGCCTTTCTTATAATGTAGTTGATATGTGTGATGGAATTCACTATTTTTTGCATTATCAAACCCTAAATAAAATATTAAATAACTTATATTTGGATAATAATTGGTTTCCCTTGGATATCTGGTTTTTGTGATAATACCCATGCTAACATAAAGAAGTAATGTGATAAAGATCCTGAATAAATATGGAATCTGGAATGTGTGTTGTGTGTGTGGTTGTGTTTATTTTTATTATTTGTGTGGATTGCGATTTTTGTGTGGTGTGTGGGGTGGTAATGTGATGGTTTGTTATCATGTATGTGAGGTGGGTAGTTATGTGATGAGTTTGTGGCACAATGGTTGTGGTGAAATGGTAGTAGTGCAATGGTAGTGGCACAGTGATCAAGGTGCAGTGGTTTTTCCACAATGGTTGTAGCACAGTGGTTGTGGCACAATGGCTATGGAAGAGTGGTTGTGGCTTGATGGTTGTGTCATAGTGGTTGTGGCACAGTGGTTGTGGTGCAGTGGTTGTGGCACAGTGGGTGTGGTATGTGATGTTTGTGGTTGTGATATGAATGAGATTTGTGGTTGTTTTGTTGTGATATGGATTAGGTGATGTGATTTGATGATAGTGGTGGATGTGTGGTGTTGTTTCAATATTTATGTGGCATGGTTTTGTTAGTTTCCTAGGTATTAGTGTAACAAATTACGATGAATAATGAAAGAAATAAATGAATGAGTTGGAAATTTAATATAATGGGGTGGAAATTAACATGTGATTAATGGATTAAATTAAATTTAATGAATTGAGTGAGTGGTGTAATATGGAATGATAATTATAATGAATAAAAGTATTGTAACTATAAGTTTGAAGTGGAAAATGTTGTGTATCTTGTGTGGCGGTTGTGTGGTGTGTTGCATATAGTGGTGGCATTAGTTGTGATGGTTGACGTATAGTACATGGTGGTGATGTGGTGTGTGCTAGTGTTGTTGATGTGAACCCTTAGGTTGGTTATTGTGTTTTATATCCATATAAAGTATGTTAATGTTATTTTATATTTTCCCCAACTAAGTAGGATAACCTTACCAGCACTCATAGGTTCTGGGTTCTAGGTGTTTTCCCCAACATCGAGGATGATAGTAATATGGATGGCTAGATACCCCCTCTCTCCCACTATTCCTTCAATAATGACAGTTTGTACCAGTTGTCTTCGGGTGAGATGTGACGTGTTATCCCATATGTCTTTAGGTGAGATGTGACATGTGTTCCCCAGGCATCTTCAGGATGAGCAGTGATGTGTGGTCCCAAGTGTCTTCGGGATGAGTTATGATGTGCGGACCCAGGTGTCTTCGGGATGTGATGTGATGTGATGTGATCTGTGGACCATGTGTGTGCAGTAAAGATGTGATGTGATGTGTGTCCTAGGTGTGTGTGGATGGTATGTTATGTGATATGTGTGGAAGGTATGGGAGCATAGTACATTCAACGATGGGGAATGTGAGCATAAAATTAGTGGGTAAGAGGCAGCGGGGCTCCTTGATTTTTTATGATCTCAATATTATATTATTATATTAGATGCATGATTTGGTGATTGATCCATGGTGAGTTTGGGTTTGGTTAGATGACCAATTTAGTTGCTTGTTGGTTCTATTGTTTGTTCACTGGTGCATTAGCATTCTTTTTCACATGTGCACGTGAGGTGTTGGTTATATACCTATTGATTATACAAGATATTCTCAACCTATGTATATAAATTGTTTTTAGGTTTCCAGGAGGACTTTGGGGACCAATATGGACATTTCTAGCTGGGTTGGAGTTCCTATTGAGTCGTTTTTTAGACATTTATTTTTGGTATTTACTTTGGATACTTTTATATGTATATGTTTTATTTTTATTCATGAATTATGGGATAGTTTTTGGTTTACCTTTATATAGTTCGTTGGAGTTGTTTGGTGTTTGTTCATCCCTTATCCTGATCTTGTTCATTTATAGAGGTTAATGCCTCCCATATTGTGAGATTTTTATGCCCTCAGTGTTTGTCACCAACCTGGGGCCTACTGGTGGGAAGAATCATGGGGTCATTATCTATATCCCTTCATTGTGGCATCTTTGGTGGGAGGGGGTAATGATAGAGTGGTATCAAAGGTTATGGTTGAGGGATAGGATGGAGTTTGGAGTCAGGAAAAGTGAGGATTTCATGGGTTGGTATGGAAGTAGTTCCAGTTGACCTTGGTGCATGACATAGGCCAAACAGACTGGCTAGGACATGGGGTTTTACGCCCCTTATGATCCAGTACAAAAAAATTGAACTTATTGAACAAATGAGTGAGATGGACCTATTTCTACTGTAGAGACCTATGAGAGGTACATGCATCATGATAAACTATGTTCATTTTTTGAATTAATATTTTTGGGAAAATATAATGAATAAAATTTAACCTTTTATAAAAAAAATCCAGGCTACTATGATTAAGATGTTCTCCTTGATTTCAGGAATGGATTCTGTTCATTATTCATGAGTTTCTTAGGAATTTTATGTTCAATAGGTTAACCTGAATGATTATCAGAGGGTTGATATAATAGAGGAGGATGGGTCATGATATCAGTCTTTATGTGACTTTCATAGGTAGATTTTGGACAATTATGAGGGGAGTGTCTCAAATCTAGAAATAGAGCACTGGATAAAGGAGCTCAATATTTATTTCAGTCAGATCCTAGCACTAACTGAGTTTTGGGTGCTACTAGTAGTTAGTCAGATGTAGGGAGTTGTGAACCAATGGTGGATGTTTTTTCGTAGTGATTTCTAGGAGGTAAATGTGTTGTGATCCAAATTTTAGAGGGAGTTTTGTGTAGAGTTTCTATCATTGATGATGGGGGAAGTCCGGAGGAAATAACTTATCTATCTTTAGTTGGAGAGTCTGAGTGTGTGGGGACTTGGGATCAGGTTCAAGGATCTCTTGAACTTTTCTCAAGATGTTTTTCTGGATGAGGAATATTAAGTGAGGTGTATGGAGGAGGATTTTCATCTAGTGATCATGTATTCATTCACAACTTTTATGGTCTCAATGTATGTAGAGGTGTAGAAAAATTAAATAGTTATTCAGCAGATTATTTCCTTGGGAGGTAAGCCTCAGAAAAGTATCTGGTAGTGTGTTTCTAGGATCAAGGGTTCTGTTAGTGGTTTTCGGGTGTTTAGGTAGTCAGTATTACATTCAAAAGGGAACCAACCATGGTAGTTTATTTCCCAAATTTTAGGGATAGGTGTTTTTTTAGCACCTTTCAGGAGTTTTTCATGTGTGTGATAGATATATGATAGATATGGGCACTGCCAGGCTCAGTTTCAAAGCACTAGGGGGTCCAGTTTTAAATGGGTGTTTAGGCCCCTTTTCAACAGTAGTAGTTTCCCCTGAGACTGTTCCAGAGGCAGGGACCAAAATTTATTTTTTATAGGTGATAGAATGAATATTTGGCAGAGGTTATCCTCATGATGGTCCCCATCCACAGGGACCCATGCTAAAGAACCTCCATGGAGTCCGGTTGCAGAGATTTAGAGGAGATGGTCATGGTCATTTTCATAAATTAGAGGTAGAATCACCATAAAAGATGAGAGTTATATGAGGTACAATCAGTTTGTTTGTTACACTTGTGTGTGCTTTGTTTGATTCAGGATCCTCACACTCCTTTATTTATCTTAATTTGGTTCATATATTGTGAATTTATGTGGAGAGGCTTCCAATTCCCCTAGTCATGTTATCTACACCATTTGAAGGATAGGCTTCCTTGGTTGATGTGTGTCAATAACATATAATGATGATGGGGAAGGACCAGTAAGTGGGGGACATCTTATTATTATAGATACATCAATATGATATTATCCTTGGTAAGGATTTTTTTTATTCTAGGCATTGACTCATTGACTGCTTCCAAAGGAGAGTTGTTTTTTTGAATTTGGAGGGCTGGTGAGTGGACTTCATTGGCATGTGAGGTTATCAGTTGGTTGGTAGGAAAGTGGAGACTCTTTTTTCATATTTGGAAGACTTTTCTATATAATATTTTTTTTGGCAGTGTTCCTAGAGTTTTAGAGAAGTTCCTGTATTTCTTTCCTAAAGGAGGTTATGGTGATACCTCCTCGATACAACATCAAGTTTGGAATAGAGTTGCAGTCGGGTTCGTCTCTGATTTTTATGGATCCCTATCAGATGGTTTCCATGGAGTCGCATGAGTTGAGGCTATAGCTAGATGAATTGACGTATAGGGGTTTCATATAACCCAGTGTTTTAGCATGGGGTGATCTAGTATTGTTCACCAAGAAGGTGAACAATAGTTTAAAGTTATGTATAGGCTACCAGAGGATGAATCAGGTAACTATCAATAATTTTTACCCTCTTATAAGGATCTATAATCTTTGAAACCAAATGATAGGATCTATTTGGTTCTTCAAGATCAATCCACAGTTTGGATATAACCATTTGAGGGTGGAAGATGAGGATATTCAGAAAACTTCCTTTAGATGCAGGTATGGGAAATTAGAATTTGTGGTTATGTTTTCCGGTGTTGAAAATGAACCAAATGTGTTAATGGGACTTATAAACTCCATGTTATGTGATTTCATAGATCTATTCATCATTGTATTCACCGATGATATATTAGACTTCTCGAAGTCAAAGGTGGAGCATGCCAAGAATCTCAGAGTTATTTTTTAGGTCCTTCGACACCACCATATTTATATGAATTTTTCCAAGTGTGAGTTATATATGTGAGAGGTTCATTTACTTGGAAATGTTGCGTCCTGGTAGGGTGTGTAAATATATTCATCAATGGTCAAAGAAGTTGTTTCTTGGAAAGTACCCAGGAATACTTCATAGGTTCATAGTTTCCTTGTTCTCACTGGATATTATTAAAGGTTTATGTCTGATTTATCTTGAGTTTTAGGCCTGATAAAATTGTTTTCTAGGAAGTACCATAATTTTTTTTGTAAATACCAGTTCTAGGAAATTTTCATTTACTTGAAAAACAAGTTTATTAGTGCTCTGGTACTTCAATTCCCCAAGGAAGGTGTGTTGTTTGAGGTTTCTTGTGATGTATTCTGTCTGGGATTATGATTCATGTTAATGCCGAAGAGGATGGTAATATCTTATGGGTCTAGGAAGTTACTTCCCCACAAGTGTAACTATTCCACCCATGATCTGTAGTTGGCAGAAATTGTGCTCACGCTAAATTTTTGGTGGGATTACCTTATTAGTGATCACTTTGTGGTTTTCACATACCACAAAAGTCAGTGATATATTTTCTCTCAATGGGATTTGAATCTATGTCAGTGAAATTTGATGGATTTTTTTCAAGATTATTATTTTTATATCTATTAAACCCTAGGGAAGTGTAATGTAGTTTCTAATGAATTTAGTTGTAATTCCTGAGAATATGTGGTTCAGGAGTCTACAGATGTTTGGAAAGGAATGAAGGATATTTCAGCAATGCATCTTGACTTTAGAGAGAGAAGTGGTTGATCTTGTCTTTATTAGATGATCATGGGGTCTCATTCTATGTGGTAGGTGGAGGAGTATTAGTGGGGATACTCAAAGGTGTAGTTTATGTATGATATTTTTGGTCATGGTGATGCTCTTAAGGTATGTTCAGAGGACGATTAGAACCAGATGTTGTTATAGGGGTAGTTATTTGTTCCGTAAGCAATGCATGAGGGATTTATCCACGGGCTTCATAGATCACCATTATTGGTACATCCTGGTGTGATAAAGATGTATCATGTCTTGAGAATAAATCTTTTTTGGTTATGGATGAAATGTTCAGTAGCAGAGTTTATGGAAAGATGTTTGGTTTGTGAGAAAGTAGAAGTGGAAAATCATGTTCTATGAAGTTTGTTTAAGTCCTTAGATGTTCCTAAGTGTAAATGGGGGGATATACGGATGTTTTTCATCACATGGATACCCTAATATTAGGGATGATGTGATTCAGTCTGGGTGATAGTGGACCGACTGACAAAATCATCCCACATTATGGTGATTCGTGAGTCGGGTGTCATGGATGTTTTGGTAAGGTTCTATGTGCATGATGTGTTTAGTCTTCATGAGGTACTAAGGAATGTCATCTATGATTGGGATTCTCATTTTACCTCATAAGTTTTGATGGGATTTCAGTTTTCTTTTGACTCCTATTTTATCCTTATCATTTCTTTTCACCCTCATACAGATGGGTAGATAGAGTGGACCATCTAGGCATTGGAGGATATGTTATAGGCATGTGTATTGGAATTTGGTGGATCTTGGGTACAGAAACTCCCTTTGGATGAGTTTTTATTCAAAAATAGTATCACTCATTCATTGGTATTGATCTATTTGAGGCATTTTATGGTTGGTCATGGCATTCTTCTTTGTGCTGGACAGAGGTTTGAGATTTTATAGTTCTTGGCCCTGATGTGGTGCAAAGCCTGACCGACAAGATCCAATTCGTTCAAAAATGGATGAGGGTAGCATAGGACAATCAGAAGGCCTATGGTGATCATAGTAAGAGGTATCTAGAGTTTGAGGATGGATACCATGTGTTCTTGAGAGTCTCCCCTCAGCATGGGAAGTGTAGGTTTCACTGAGCGAGTAAGATTTATCTAAGATTTGTTGGGCCCTTTAAGGTGTTGGTATATGTTGGTAAGGTGGCATATCGTTTATCATTTCCACAACGGTTGGACTGGATCCACAACTTCTTCCACATATCTCAGCTACATTAGTATCTTCATGATGACTCCCATGTTATTTATTGAGGATAATTGGATATTGAGGATGATGCGATATTCATGGAGCAACCAGCAAAGATAAAGGATCTTCAAGAGAAGGTTTTTCATGGGTGGACCATACCCTTGGTTCATGTGTTTTGGAGGCATGGTTTCATGGAGGAGAGTACTTGGAAGTGAGATAAGTAGATGTGTGCCTAGTACCTAGAGTTGTTTTGAGTTTTTATTGTTCTATTTTTTATATGATGTAATGTTTGGATCCTTCTATGTTATCAGATGGCTATTTCCTTTGATGTGCGATGCATGATAAATTTCCAACATATGGAAAAGGGGGTGGACCTAAATCCTAATTGATACGCATTAACTGTGATGTAATTAAACTCATGCAGGCCAATCAATTCTTCCCATATTTGATAGTATCTTGACAAGGATAATGATACTCCTTGATTCATTTATTAGGGGTAATATAGCTTGTTGGGTTGGGCTATGTGGAGGTTTAATGGTTGTGTAGTATTCTTTTGTAAAATTGGTAGTTTTGGATGGTACATGATGATGTAGTGTTATGCACGTTAAGTGGAAATGGTGCGGATGTGTAGTGTTTGTGGATATTGGTTTGGCATGTTCGAATGGTGGTTGTATTTGAGGATTGACATGATCCTTGAAAGGTATACCATGGGGGGTTGTTATGAACCCTTCTCTAATGGTCTTGGTTTTGGATTCTTGAGGGTCGTAATCATTTTAGATGCATCAAATGTAAAGGTTTGTACCTTCCTGGTCCATTACTTTACTACTTTTGGGTGTTGAAGTTTCTTGGAGGAGGCCTATAGTATGTTTGGAGGTGTTGGCTGTTAAAAAGTTGTAAGTAGAAATAATACCCATCGTGTAAAGTTTACATGACATGTAAAAGTGTTTCAAGGATTTTACAAGGTTGGTTCATGATGTGTGTATTTTAGGGGTTAAATAATAAAAAGGCGACATGTTTTTTCAGTTAAAGTAATCCCTAAGGATTGTAGTACATGAAAGGGTATTACTAATCATGTAATTACCCTATGAAATTCATATTTAAAATTTGTAGGGTGATTAGGTTACCCTCAAATCCTATTCTTTATCTCTCATCCCAGGTGGGTGGTGGTTCTCTCTTGAGGTGTCTTGTGATTCCTTTTATGGGAATTGATTTGTGGCTTCTTTCCTTCAATCCTTATCTTGTCATAATCGATATATGGTGAGTTCTCCCCTTATTATCATTTTTCTCCTTTAATTATTCTTTAGAGATTTCTGTGGTGGTGCGGTATGGTTTGGGTTATGTGTTTAGTCTGCATTCTGACAATCTTTAGGTTCGTTGTAGGTTGATCTGTAGTTTCTCATGGGGCAGTTTTGGTTTTCGGGCATTTTTTCTTCACCCTATGATTCATAGACAGTTTAGAAATATTTATTGAGGTAGGGGATCCTCGTAATTACCCTTTTTACATGATACATGTAGTAATTTCATGCTTTTTTTACCTTTTGGTGGATATTAAGGGTCTTAATAATATTATAATTAATATACACGTCTAAAATTAATGGTTATGGGGAGTTATCACATTTTTGCAGTTTTTATATATGTTTCTGATGTTTTTATGCATGCCTATTTCCAATTCTACAAATATCAGTTGTTGGAAACCTTGATTGTGTTGTAGTTGATATGTTTTATGGATCTTTTTATGTTTTTTTTGTGATCAAACCCTGAATAAATGGTTAAAAAACATATATTTGGGTAATAATTGGTTGCCCCAAGATATTTCATTTGTGTGATAATACCCATGCTAACAAAAATAAGTAATGTGATATAGCCCATGAATAAATATGGAATATTGAATGTGTGTTGTGTGTGTAGTTGTGCTTGTTGTGATTCTTTGTGTGGCTTGAAATTATTGTGTGGTGTGTGGGGTAGTGATGTCATGGTTGGTTAGTGTGGATGCAATGTGGGTAGTTGTGTAATGAGGATTTGGCAAAGTGGTTGTGGCACAATGGTTGTGGTACATTTGTTGTATAATAGTGTTTGTAGCATAGTGGTTGTGGCACAATGGTTGTGGCATAGTGGGTGTGGCGTAGTGGTTATAGAATAGTGGTTGTGGCACATTGGTTATGGTATGTGGTGGTTGTGGTTGTGTGATGCATGAGATATGTGGTTTTTGTTTCGTGAGATGTCTTGGTTGATTTGATGTGACAATGATGGTGGTTGTGTTGTGTTGTGGTGATAGTTATGTGGTGTGTTTGTGTTATTTTCCTGAGTAGTAGTGGAATAAATTACAATGTTGAATGAAATGGATAATTCAATGAGTTGAAAATTGAATATAATGGGTTGGAAATTGACATGTGATTAATGGATTAAATTTAATTAAATTTATTCAATGAGTTGTGTAATGTGAAATTAAAAGGCTAATGAATAAAAGTAGTGGAACTTGTAATATGAAAGTGGGAAATTTTGTATGGATTTTGTGGTGTTTGTGTGGTAATTTTCATATAGTAGTGGAATCAGTTGTGATGGTTGACATATGGTACCTGGTAGTGATGTGGTGTGTTCTAGTGTTGTTGATGTGAATCCTTCAATTGGGTATTGTGTGTTATCTCTCTAACTTGTAGGTTAATGTTATTTTATATATTATCCACCTAATTTGGATGACCTTACCAAAACATAGAGGTTTTGTGTTCTGAGGGTTTTCCCCAACATCTAGGATGGTAGTAATATAGATGGTGGGATATTCCCTCTCCCCCACTATTCCTTCAGTAGTGATGTATTAGCTCATGTGTCTTTCTATGAGATGTGAAGTATTATCCCAGGTGTCTTTGGGAAATAAGTGATGTGTGGTCCTAGGTGTCTTCAGTATGAGTTATGATGTGTTGTCCTAGGCATTTGTGGGATGATCTATGATGTGTGGTCCCAATTTTCTTCTAGATATAATGTGATGTGTGGCCCAGGTGTGTGTAGGTGAGATGTGATGTGATGTGTGTATTAGGTGTGTGTGGGTGGAATGTTATGTGATATGTGTGTAATGGATGGGTGCATAAGAAATTCTACACTGGTTTATGAGAGTGTAAAATCATCAGGGAAGAGGCAGTGGGGAACCTTTCTTTGTTATGATCTTTATATTATATTATTATATTGGATGAGTTATTTTGTTATTGATCCATGGGGAGGATAGTTTTGGTTAGATGGCCTCTTTAGGTGCCCATTGGTTCTATTATTTGTTCACTAGCACATTAGCATGCTCTTTTCACAAGTGTACTTGATCCCTTGGTTATGTCCTTATTTATTATACCTATTATGATTACCTTACATATATAAAATGTTTTCAGGTGTCCAAAAATACTTTGGGGAGTGAGTTGTACATTACTAGCTGGGTTGGAGTTTTTATTTTTTCACTATCGTCGTCTTGTCTTTTTGGTATTTACTTTGGAGACTTTTGTATGTATTAGTGTTATTTTCATTCATGTATTGTGGGATGGTTTTTGGTTTTATTTATATAGTATGCTGGAGTTTTTTTTGTGTTTTTTTATCCTATATATCAATCCTATTCATTTATAGAGGGTAATGCCTCCCATATTGTGATATTTTAATACCCTCGGTGCTAGTCACCAACTCAAGTCCAGCTGGAGGCGGAACTTGGGGGTCATTATCTCTATCTCTTCATTGCAACATCTTTGGTGGGAGGGTCATGATAGTATAAGGTACTTAAACTTAATCCACAACTTCTAAATGATCATGCTCCCCTATTGAAGGGAGTGAAACTCTTTCCTCTTTTTCTCTATCGCCATCATCGATAATAACTCGACCATGAAATCATATTAGAAGTTATACCATGATACAGCAGTCTCCTACTCCATGAGATATAACATCAACCATTGACATGTTACTCCCCCCAATTGGTTAACTACTAGGGGAACCCAATACTTGATTCAGGATCAAATTAAGATGAAAGAGATCTCCAAATCCTCCAGATAGTTCTCTTCCTTTAGATAAGAGATGTTTCCCTCATACTTTTCTAGGGTAGAACATTGAAAGGTGTGCATCTTCCTCCATCATTGCTTATCCTCCTAATTAGGATCGACCCTCCGATGATCAATAGATTTGGCCTGATGAACCTCCCTAAATCAGACCACACATGGGCGGAAGCCAACTGGCATATCTTTAATGAAAGGAGAAACACCTAAGTTTGGTATCAATGATATTATTTAGATTCATTCAATTAATTCATTAATTCATTTCCATAACCACTTCATTAAAAAAGAGAGCTCAAGTAAGTTTGGATAATGCATCTATCATAGGACTCTCCCAAGAGAGAAGCATCACTTTACCTAGTACATTCAGAGTGATTAAGTTTCTTACATAGGATCACAAGGGGACCTATAATCCTTTGTCCTATCTAGTTTACCTTACTATTGTCATGTAGTAATTTTATTTAACATTGTTTCCTTACTAGCCCATATAATCCTCATTAATTCCTAACTCCAAACTCCACCCTATCTCGTAACCAAATCCTTTTATACCACTCTTTTATGACCCCGCCTATATTGTTACCCCTCCTAGGATAGTAGTGAAGAGAAGGAGTGACCCCCGAGTCCTAACTCTAATAGGTCTATAGTTGATGACTAGCATCGAGTGTATAAACCACTCAAATGGAAGGAATTACC
The DNA here is from genome assembly GCA_963277665.1 of Viscum album. Lineage (NCBI taxonomy): Eukaryota > Viridiplantae > Streptophyta > Magnoliopsida > Santalales > Viscaceae > Viscum > Viscum album. The sequence goes on along the minus strand of OY728120.1, from coordinate 576,060,238 downwards.
CAAAATATAATAAAAACATTGAGAGATAATATGAACAGCCACCCATAACTCACTCATATAAAACAAAAGAAACTAAAATCCCATAAAATTTATATCATATATGCATAAATATAAAAAATAAAAATGTATCTAAACACAAAATAATACCAAAATAAAATCATGTTGCAGCAACTCAAGCTTCGAGCTAGTACGGTGTTTGTCAATCACAAAATCCCTCCTAGAAACTAGAATAACAGTTTATATATATGTAGGGTGAGAATAATATGCATACTTAGTAGGATCATTCCCAAGGTACTTCATTAAAAAGTTAAAAGATCATACTAATGCACTGGTGAAAAAATAATGAAACTAACCACCAACTACACAGGTCAACTAGTTTATCCCCCCAACCTCACTAAGGCTATCTCACCAAATAATGTATCCAAGAGAATTAATGTAATATCATAATATTTTAGATAAAAGTGCACTACAACCACTTCCCCACTAATTTACTACTCTATCCCAATAATAATACATCATTTTCTCTCATCTCTTCCATATCCACCAATAATGATACCAACCCTACATCATATCTCACGAAACCAATCGCATATCACTTTTCTGGGAACCAACCATATATCATGTCTCATGGAACCAACTACATATCTTGTATCATGTAACCAAGGTAGTAGGGTATCATTAACACATAGGACAAAAAACTTATGTCCCCCTCCAACCACATATGACCACCACCACACATCACATCATCCACCACCGGTATCACTAGAAGATACTACTAAAGGGATATGGGGAGTGTATATTCAACCATATGTATCCTACCCATCCTAGATATTAAGTAGAACACCCCATGGTCTCTGGGTGTCAAACAGATTATCTGAATCAAGTGGGATGTGTAGAAAATTCATAAAGAATATAAGTATATAGTATTGTCAAATAAGATCACGCATATGGGTTCACACAAGAAACATCACCACAACAACCATTGGGATACTACTAATATCACACCACCAAGAACTGCCTCTAATATACAACAACCAACTCGCAATAATAACATAAGGTCCACAACCCAATTTCCAATTTCTATTTTTAATTTAATTTTCAACAACCAAGATTTATTTATTTAGTTATTAGTTTTTAAATTCTCTCCAATGAATTATTTATCCATAACCACATGTATATATGCCAAAATTATTATTTAACTACTACCGAACTACTATCAATCAATAACCACATCGAACAATCATATCCCAACCAAGGACACCAATCCATAAACAACCAAGGCCACCAAGTCACACACAACCAAGGATAGAAATATGAAAAAAACCAAGGCCACAAATCCACACACAATAATTCAAGAATAAAACAAGAATATTGACTTAGAAAATTTAATTTATCATATTTAAGTATTTAACCATTTAATGGGTATTCAAAAATCAATCCATATTTATAAGTAATAATCCAATAACAAGTATATAACATAAAACAAAATCACTAATATTAATAAAACTGGTAACCACATGTGCATCGTATTATTCCCTTTCAATTTCATTAGTCTATTTTATTATCTTTATTATGAAAATTCATATTATCCACTCATAATAAAGTAAAATCATGATAACCTAAAATATTTACATAAAAGAGTGATAATTTGAATGTCCTTACTCAAAAGAAGATTTCTTATTCATTGTTTATACCAAAGAAATAGAGGATGAACCATGGGGCTAAAAACACACAAAGAATCAAAAATCGATCTAAATTACTAATTTATCATCAAAATCACATCCCAAAAACCCCAAAATCTAAATAACATAGGCATTGTGATATCTATGAAGAAACAAGGAAGCATTTTGAGGGTAAGAGAAGAAGAACTCTCCCAGAATCACTGAAATCAAATCTCTAGAAACCAAGGGTGAACAAAAAATATCAAAAGTTTTTAGGGATCCAAAAATCACTTGATAATTTCCTGAATGTAGAAAGGAATTTTGGGAGAATGATGGAAATAATAGGGAGGAAAAAACTTATAGATATCCAATAAATCTCCCCATTTATGGTGTGAATGGTTGTCCCACATTTTGAACCTCATGTGGTTTACATCCACTAAAAAATAAGGTAATATATCCAAAAAAACCTAAGGGAATTCACATCATGAATAAAAATTTCATTTCATGAATTATTCTAATATTGACCCCCCCCCCAAAGCTTCATCGTGAACATTAAAAAACATGAACATCATTTCACGCCATGAATCACACCCAAGAAGATATTCTAGAAATAAGCTATGAATCTACCATGAAAACATTATTCACATTGGGTACCAGTTATTCATAAAGTGAATCATCGCCTATAGTTGTATATTTAACTCTAACTTCTATTAACCCTTCCTCAAACCCATCTCAAGGATCCTGAAACCTAAAACTCACAATGTAATAGGATAGAAGGTCCTTGTTCAATGCAATTTCTTTATTTCTCATCATCTATCCTTTTTCATTCAACTTTTTATATAAAACCCACTTTATTCCGATAACATTCATATTTTATTTATTGGGTTCCAACTCCCAGTTTTTAATCAAATACAAATCCTCATTAATATCATCGATCCACTCTGAATTCTCTAATTCATCTTTCACATCTTTCAATTAAAATGGAAAAGAAATGTGGTATGTGTTGAAGTCCTCAATTTTATCCTAGTTTGAATCATTTCTACTTGATATTTAATGATATTATAGACCTACACATAATTAATCATCCTTGAACAAGTTGAAAAGTTTTTTATTCATAATTGGAAATAGTTGAGTCGTTATCTTCAACTTGTGATTCTTCTCAATTCCCAAAATTTTCAGAAACTCCATCCTGCTCTCCAAAAAAATTTGATTCATCATTTTTGCCTCTAGAACATTCTTATTTATGTTTAACATTATTAATTGAACGTACCCACACCTAAAAATAAACATTATCCATAATATTATATATCAATTTATTGTGGAATTAATATCCTCTTGTATTTAGAGGATAACCATGAATAATACTTTCAACTTCTCTTTGTTCAAACTTCCCTAAATTTTTACCTTTCACCCTGATAATACAAGGGAAACAAACACCCTCAATTATTTCAACCTAAATGTATTATTATAATATATCTCATATGGAATGATATCTAAATTAGGTTGGCACAATCAATAGTGTTTAATATAAATTGTTGTACTAATTTATTTCCTCATGAAAAACATAGAATTATCATGCCCTACCAATATAGTGATGGCTATTTCAACTAATATCATTTTATTCCTCTGAGAAATATCATTTTTTAGGGTACATGGTGTACTAAATTTATGAAAAATAACATTCTTTATAGGATATGATTCAAATTTTCCACTTGTGTATCCTACACTATTGTATATTTACAACTTCTTTATGAAGAAGCTTCACTCCTTTGTTGCACTTCTTTTAAAATTCTTAAACATATTCAAGGCCTTAAAATTATGTTTTATAAATATTATACATCTAATACAAGTGAATTAATTAATAAAGGAAATAAAATACTTATCTTAATTACTTTATTGCTTCCATATTGTCCTACAAACATCTAAACAAATGAGCTCTAATGGGTGACATGATTGAATCTCCACTTTATTGTGTGAAAATTTGAAAACTTCCCATTTGGGCATGTAGATAACATATAATTTATTTCTATATTTAGTATAGGTACATGATGAAAATTATTTCCTTATGTAATTTTTCTCAAATTACTTTGACTAATGTGGAAAATTCTTCAACGCCATAACTAATTTTCTTATTTCAATCTCAAGTAACATGAATTTTCAACATCACCAATCAAAAACGTATTACCTCATCTTTGTTTTACTCTCATAAATATGAACCCATATTTTAACCTCTCTAATAAACAATCATCTTTTCAAAAAACCACTTCATTACCTTCATCACACATCCAAGACATACTTAATATGTTCTGTTTAAACCCATCAATGAATAGATTATTCTTCAACTTCAGTTTTCTTCTCGATGATTATTGAAGAAACAACCTTTATCTTGAGTGACCCATTAGTAAAAAACGTCACCAATACTTCCTTGAACTTTTAAACATCTTTAAATAGATTCATATCACCTATCATATGTGAAGATCATTCACTGTCCAAGATCCATGGACATTCCTTTTGAGATGCATTGATTGTGAATTCAATAACTAACACCTTATCCTTTAATTTATATTTCTTATTATAATATTTTTTAGTATATAAATTTATACTCAATTTTGTAGGAAGAATAGTGATAAAATATTTAGAAAAGTGACTGAGTTGGTCGCATCTTCTATAAACTTCCAATTATTGAAACTTGTTTTTAATCTTCAGTCTAGAATTTTGAAATTGTTTCTAAAATTTTATTATTTGAGTGGGATGACTCCCCCTCAACCCCCCCCCCCCATATACTATAGGATCATAAAAATATTGATAATTATAATAATATCTCCTTTTCACATTCCTAAATACTCTACAATGTTAGTAGTTTCCAAAGAATGAGTATGTACCTTTGAACACTTATAATATTACATAGGTAGACACTTGTTGTTCTACCACATTTTCACAATAAACCTTTCCTCCTTTCTACAAATAAAAATTATAATAGATTCCCAACACCTTTTTTTAATTCTAATATTCTTTACTAGCCTTTTTTAATCACTATTTTCAATAGTTTTTATTTTAAACTAGTGCTCCCAAAATTTATAGATTTCAAATATTTTCTTGTTTTTCCACAAACTCAAATTTATCCACTTGTTTCTTTCCATAAACCATTTTAATAAATTTCTTCTGTGATATTTATCCAATATCTTGAATGGAATTATTAAAAATTATATTTTAAATTTTTCAATTCCTTCTCTGCTTCAATTAATTTATATTGAACAGTTTCAAGCTTCTTCTACTTTTCTTTAGCCTTCACTTTATAGCTATAATTTTATTTCCTCTCTTCAGTAAGAAACTTTTTTAAGATAATAATTTCATTTATAAAATTTTAATTCTTATCAAAATTTAAGGCATCCTTTTTTCTTTATGATTGACCATATTTCTTCAAATTCATTTTTTTTTCCTTCTCTGGTATTGAAATATTTGAAAGATATTCCTTGAGATATTTTTTTAGCATAAAATCTATTTGAGTTTCCTCTATACTTCCATAATTCCTACTTTCATCACTAGTAATCTCTTATTCATCCAATTTAACAATAAGAAACTTTTCAATAACTTCACTGGAAGTATCAACTTCTTATTCATCCTCAATGTTACCATTATCTTCACACATAGATAAGATATTTCTATTTTAGGATTTAGAGATTTTCTTACCTTTTCCCTTTAAACAAAAAAATTTAATTTTCAAATATTAACTCTTTATTCTTTAAGTAAATACTTGGATTATCATCCTCATATTTACAATCATCATCTTCTCTTAATCTTGGATAATTTTAAAAAAAAATTATAATATCCCCATAATTGAAACACTTCAGTGGTATCTTTCCATGATACTTTCTTATTTCCTATTATCACACTTCTTCAAATGAATGACATGAGTTTTTAAATTTTAATTTTAATATACTATTATTCATTATAATATTATTCTTTTACATTATATTTTTTATACACCTCTCAAATTTCAAGGCTTTAAAGGATATTTCCCTATCATCCTTAATCGTCTTCTTGAAAACAATCCTTTTTCTCTTTTAAGAAGAAATTAATATGCTATGAACATTATCAAATAAAAGTGTTACATGATAAAATTATTTAATCTATGAGACCATTTCATCAATTTTTTCAAATAATATATGTATTATCTTCTCAATAATAGTAAAATCCTTCAACTTTTCATAAAAATATTAGACAGTTCTCACAACTTCATTAACTAAAATGATGAGTTCATCCATTATTTCATCATTATTCATCTTGAGAACTTCATGTTTTAATATCAAAACTTATATCTTAGATTAATTCTCTATTAAATTTCCTTTAAAAAAAAATTTCCAATCTATCCTAAATTCCCTTCGTTGTCATAACCCCTTTAATTTTGAGAAACTCCCTTTCTAAAAGAGATGAAAATATGGAATTTTTAGCATAGCCATAATTATACAAATTCTTTTTATCTAAAACTATAAATGAAACACCTTTAATATGAGTAATAAAACAATGTATAATAGAATATAATACATCTATGCTGATTGAAAAAAGATATATAAACATTCTATCTTTCCAAATGTAATAATTATTCCCATGAAAAGTTGGAATCCTATTATTGTTAACTAAATTAATGTTTTCCATGACCACAACATAAATTCAATTCCTGAAATATAAAACACAAGGGAACTCCTTTTACCCCAAAATCCAAACAGTTGATCATCTTCAAATGAAACCTAAATACTCTGATACCGCTTGAAAAGGTCCCTCAAGAATAATAATAATTCACTAAGAGGGGATTGAATCAGTGAATTCACCTCCTTTTATGTTTCTCTTTCAAAGAAACATTTTACACCTATTAATGTGCATAAAAATATCATTTTATAAAAACCACACACACTTCAAGGACCAAACACAGTAGGCATAATGAATGTTTACAAGGTTCACTATTCAAAACAAGAAGCCACATCCTTAGCATGATCTGATAAAAATCATGATCACATAGTCCACTAGAATCACCATGTGGATTATAAACGATCAAGTATTATCCTTGAAATCATGATACATAATGTGTCTCCAAAATTGTGTAATGTGTTCCCACACAAACAAAGATATAGAATCTGAATTTTTATAATAAGAGAGTCTTCACCATGCATAGAACTATATAAAGTTGGTGTTATGATTATTACACTTATTATTCCTATTCTTCCTCTCCTATTTTATACTTTTGAAATAATAATAACTCTTCTCTTCATCTCCTTCTCTTTACTTGCACACAAAAAAAATTCTTTCTCTTTAAACTATCTCTTTTGAATTCACACATGATTTAAAATGAGAACTTCCACTTCCACCATTATTACTTCTCTTATATTTATTAAATATCACTTGGATTTGTAACCACTCTTGGATATGATTGAGGGGATTAAGGGGTTGAGTTTTAATGGACCTTGAAGCACTATTTGTTATACATCGGCTGTAATGACCCATGAATTTTAGTAAATACTTTTCCTTAATTAAATGTCGTGTGAGTAGCTTGTATTGCACACAAAGATGAACTAAAATGAAAATCATGTTACCTTAATAAAATCAATGAACATTAGATTATATTATAGAAATTAAATTGGTGAGTATTAATAGAATAATCCACTATAAAAACTATATAAAAATGTATAATAAAACGAAGTTCATTTTATGCTTAGAAGATACTTATTTCTTAAAAAAATGTGTTTTTATATTAAAATTGAGTTTTATCACTTTTAGAAATTGAATCATACAAAATTATTTAAATATTTATAATTTTAATTTTCAAATTAGGTATTGGGATCAATTTCATTTTTTTAGTAATAAAATTACAAAGGTTAATATTAGTTACCATAATAAAACAGTTATTTTTCAAAGAATGATAATTTTTAAATATTGTGTTTTTTAATTAAATGGATATATTTTAAATTAAAAAATATAATATTATTTTTTAATCATATATAAAAATTAATTAAAAATCATTTAATTAGTAATAAATGTTAACTAATTTTAAATACACTTAATGGTTAAAATGGATTTTTTTTAAAAGTTTTTTCAACACATTATATGTTTTAATTTAAAAGTTAATTTTCTTATAATTAGAAATTTAATTAGAATAAACGGAGTATAAATTCAGATTTATCAAGTTAAAATTTGGTATGAGTTTTCATCTTATTTTTTTAGTGATAAAATAATAACCATGATTAATATTTAATCGTGATTAATAAGTGTTAAAATGGGTAATCCACTATTGGAAAATGGGGTTATCCCCAGGCATCTATACCCACGGTTTACAAAAATTGGGGGTATATATTGTCTATAATATGTCTATACCAATGGTTTTTATAAACCTTTGGTATAGACAATCCATCCCATCAATTTTTTAAAAAACATTTGAATAGATTCCCTCATATTCACCCAGCCTCCCACCATCCCCACCCCCCTTCACTCAAGCCTGATCTCCCCACCCACCCACCCCCACCCCTTCAGCTGAGTCCTATTCTCCCCTTACCGAAGTCAAAACGGGGGGATCTCCTCCTTCATAATGATCCCCTTATTCATAAATTGTTTGATTTTTATATTCTTCGACATCAGATTAGTGAGTTCTAAATCCTTCCTATCTTCTACTGACTATTGTTTTCATTTTTATCTATGTATGAAAACCTAACCAAGATATAGTTACGTCACTATTCTTCTAGATGGTTTGAAATAAAGGTTATTTATGGGTGATGTTTTATTTTTTGGATTTTGGTTTAAGGATTATAATTTGGATAAGCCTTTGGTATTATGTTGTTGTATATTTGGGATCTAGTTGATGGTTATATTATGGGAAGTGATGAGTCTTGGTTTAGGTTTTCCTCATTGGTTTGGAGTAAATACTATTTTATGTGTGGATTTTTAGTTGTTGTATGTTTTTAGGTATGAGGTCCTGATGGTTGTTAATGAGTAAGGTCTTGGGTACACATCTGGGTAACTAGGGTAGACGACCCTTATGTAGATTCTTCAAAAGACTACTCCTACCCCTATGCATCCTCCAAGCCATTCTTGAAGTACCTCAACATAGGTGTCCAATGGCTCTAAGAAAATATTTATAGCCTTTATCAAACATCCTTCATTAAATTCATGACACATATTGACAAGATAACTCATAACTTCATTATTCTTATAAAATTTACATGTTTAGAGATTTAAAGCCCACCCCCCCCCCCCAATACATGTCAGTATATTCCATTTGACTTTACTTGATAAATATAATTTGAAATAATCTAATTTAGACTCTATTGAAACTTAAACCAGTATAACACTTTCATATGTCATCTGGATTCATATTTTTGTATTTTAAAGAGTAAATTCACTACTTGGAAATTACATGTCCACAAAACCTCTAAGACTACTAAGTTAGATATTAGTGTAGGAAACAAGGGTCAATGTTAAATATTCCTATGATCTTAAATAAATTTTCACAAAAAACTATTAACACATAAACATTAATGAACATGGGTCGGGAATATACCAATTGAAGAGATATTTTACACCATTAGAAATCCATTTATTCAAATTTTTATACAATGAATTATTCTTTCAAATGAGGTTAATTAGATTTTATGAGCCAATATTTATCTCCCATTGTTTTTTGAACCTCTAGACACCACTTTTTAAAACCACTCTATTAGTAGAATTATTTTTCCAAGTAGCTTCTCAGTATCCTAAAAAACACTCGAGTGATACCAATATGTTAGTTTATAATAAATCACTTGAAAGGATTTCTGAATAGCTTAAATTCATTAGTAAAACTGAAACATGTATTTGAAACTTGAATCACTCAAAAATAGGATTGGAATCCACTGTATATTTAATATTTCTTCAGATTCATATATATTCCAGTATGTATGGTCAAATTCACAATGTTATACAATTAATTTAGGATTTGTTAAATTTAATAATAATCTAGAAATTTCATTTCATCATGAACTCTTGTATTTGTAATACTCATTTTAATAAACAAATGTTGAATACCCCATGGATTGTATCTACCCCTTCATCCCACACCACTCAATTTATTATATTTAATAATAAAGTAGAAGGGGATACGGGTAACACTGATATTCTCATATTTATGATTGTAGTTTTTCTTGATGGACTGACTCTTTTATTCTTCTCTTCCCCCAATCCTTGCTAGTGGATATTTTTTTCAAAAACACTTATAATGATTCCATTTCAGAAGTTCTCTATGAGATTCTTTATCCTTCTTAGTTTGGGTTCCGTCACCATTATGAGACTAATCCCACTGATACTTGCCTCTTATTTTGGTACATTTTTCTTTAACCCTTCAACATGTTTCCTCTACCAATGGAGTGATATTCAATCAAATTTGATCTCTTTCCTCATGTAGTGATATGTGATATCATTAAGGAATACTTTTATCTTTTATTCTTCTTTGATATCCATAAGAGTCACTTCAAAATTATTATTACTTAGTGAATACTAGTTTAAGGGAACTTCATTCACAATTTATGCACATTCTATGTGTATGTAGACCAAATTTATGTTGATTTTCACATTTGAAAGTTAAATTATGAGTTAGTGGATGATCATTGTATATTATTCAGGATTATGGAAGGAGACAAGTGATACGTTTCTTCTTTACAATTATAGATGAGTAAATTTTTCTAAATAGATTTTTATTAAATTTCATATATCATACAACTTTAGGATACCATCTCCATTATTACATTTTGTATTTTTTTATTTTATAAATACTTGTTTCTATGATATTTGTATTATATGATTATTTATATCTCTATCAATTATGGTATAATTTCCATGATATTATTATACCATGCTTTTTTTGTTTTGATATTGGGTGACACATTATTTTTATTCTTGAGTAAATGTTTTCCTTCATACAGAAAAGTGTATTTAATTGGATTAATGACATATTAAAAACATCGAAGTTTTAAAAAATAATTGTTTCATAAAGACATATTTATTTAATTGTATTTTGTAATATTTGTTTTCTATTCTATATCTTATACTTTTTCGGGTTTCTTATTTGTAGGAATTTCTTATATCATATATTATTTCTCTTATTCTTTATTTTCCAAGCTACTAATATGATTTGATTAATTTCATATTAAAACTGGTTTTAATGAATTTTGTAATTATGGTTTACATTTTTTATTTTAATATAATTTTTCCTTATAATATAATGGATAGAAGTTGGATTTATCATACTGATCATATTTTAACTAAGTTTCAAAATAATTTGGTTTTTTTTATATTTTTCATTTAACAATGCTTCAGATTGAGTTCATATATAGTGTACATGTTATAATTGTTTTGGAATACCATGGTTAATTAAAAAAGAAGTTAGCTACCACAAAACAAAAGATGGATTTCAAATAAACTTTTATTTTTGGTATCACAATGGAGAGATGAGATAGTATTCTATTTTTCATTAATGGAAAGAAAGAAGCGGTATAGTGAATTTGATATTTGGAGAATTTCCATTTGTGTGTTATCACAAGAGAGATATCATGTCAGTACAAGAAGACAATGATATCAATATGAATGAGGAATATAATGAATGTGGTGATGTTAAGAGAGTGAAAAAAATAATGCATGATTCTATAACTCCTGTATATCATGAATTTACTAAAATGGAAAAGTTGGAATTTTTAATGTGGTTATATCATTGAAAATCCATGTATGGAATTTATAATACTTATATTGATTATATTCTTACCTTTTTGAAGGAATTTTTTCCAGATGGTGCAGATATTCCCTCAAATAATTATAAGGAATGTAGTTAATTAAGTATCTTGGATTTTCTACTAATAAAATTCATTTTTGTCTAAAATATTTTAGTTTTTTTTGGGAGGAAACAACAGACCTTAATGACCATAAATAATGTGATACATCTTGATGAAAGGAAAATATATATGGAACACCATCTATTGAGCCACAAAAAGTCATATGGAACTTTCCATTAATTCATAGGATTTAAAATCTATTATTTTTTAAAGAAATATCAATCAATATGTGATGGAATGATGATAAGAGAATTAAAGATAATGATGGGTTAGTTCATCCTATAGATGGATTATCATGGTGGGAATTTTATGTACAACATAATAATTTTTTTAGCTCAGGTGTGTGATTTCAGGTTGGTTTTATCATGTGATGATTTTAATCTGTTTGGTTGGATGCTTACTGCTCACAGAATGTGGCCAGTTTTTATTCATTTTTATAATATTTCTCCATGGATGTGTATGAAAAAACATTTAACTTTATTTAGTATAATAATATCTATAACTTATAATCCTTGAAATGATATAGACGTCGACTTGTAACCTTTAATAATTGTGTTGAAGAAGCTTTGGGATATGGGTGTATGCACATTCGATGCTTCTTCAAAAAATATCTTTTAGATGTTTGTTTCCCTTCTATTGACTACAAAATATTTCCCAACTTATTAAATGATTTCTGGAAGGAGAAAAAATTGAAAACTATCATCTTCTATTTGTAATAATAATACATGATTGCGAAGACTTAAATATCATTATAGTTTTAGTTTCATGGGGAATTAACAATTCTTTCCAAAGGATCATCAAGATAGGAAGAATCACCAAAGGTTTGATAATACTATTGAAACTAAACAGCCACCTAAATATATATCAATAACTAATGTGCTTAATGAATTGTAAGATTTCATTTTTTTTTATTAGGAAAATATAACATGAAATCTAAAAAGAGGAATAATGCATACACAAAATCCAATTACAATTGAAAAAAAATTGTCTTTTTTTAGATTCCATATTAGTCAACAAGTTTGTTACATCATTTTTTAGATGTAATTCATATTGAGAAAAAGATATGTTAAATTTTTATTTCAATTCTACTAAATTTCAAGGGGATGACCAAATATGACTTAAGATCTCATCAATACTTGTTGGATTGGGATATTCGACCAGAACTACATCCTCTGTGTATCGGTGAAAACAAATGTAAAGTTCCTTGTGCTTTTTATGTGATGAAACCATTAGAGAAAAATCAATTTTTTGAATTATTGGAGAATATCAAGGTTCCTAGTGGCTATTATAGAAACATATCTAAATAATAAAATAGAAGGGAGTTGAACCTGAAATACCTAAAAACTCATGAATATCACATCCTTCTTCATGAATTGATTCCAACAGCAATTCGACATTTACTATAAAATAATGTAATGGTGATGGTGATTCTATTATGCAGTTTTTTAGAGACCTTTGTGCTAAAAGGTTATCTGAGTCTTTCTTGATAAAAATTCAATAAGAGGAACCATTAATTTTGTGTGAGTTAGAAAAAAATCATCTATCATTTTTTAATTGCATGTTGCATTCAAAAATTCATATTCCAACCGAAACACTTCTTGGGGGAACCTTTTATTTTTGGTGGATGAATATTTATGAAATAAATATGTGCATAATAAAATTTTATGTCCAAAATAAGAATCATCCTGAAGGTTCTATTGTTGGAGGTTATCTGTCTTAGGAATGTATGGAATTTTTTTATATGTATTTTTCTAATGTGAGCATAAGACATGACTAACCATTGATAAATTAATATGAGTAGTATGGGGTAATTGATCATTAATTTCTATATCTATACCAAATAGGATTAATTATTGGGTTATATACATTGGAAACATTGAGCCTTGAAGAGCGGGATATGGCACATCATACAATCTTGTTTAATTGTGGTTTGTTTCACATCTATATCGACTAAGTAATTTGAATATTTATATGTTATCACATACTATATCATTTAACATATACATTAAACTTTTATTATCATTTTATGTAGCTAACATAAAAAATATAAGTATAGTTCATCGATCTTTTCCTTTGAGAAGAAGAGAGGCTTTTCTTATCAAAGAGTTTCCTACTTGGTTGAAATCAAATGTATGGACATTACTTTAATTAACTTAAAATATAGATATTTAATTAATTTTATTATTAATATATATATATATATATATATTAGGTATTGAGTTTAACGGTTGAATCCATCTCTCAATAATTAAGATCGTTGACTTTTGGTGCCAATTATTTGGTTCATGAATACAAATATTTGATAATCAATGGGTATAAATTTGTTACAACTCATTGAGCAGTGGAAATTATAACACATCATGATGGTGTTATATTAACTACAATAATGGACATTTATTTCAGTGCATCAGATAGTAGGCCTTGATATGAAAAAATATCTTATTATGGACTTATTGAGGAAATATTGTTATTGGATTACTACTCTCATTGTTGACTCACTATAAAGAAATTTAAATGGTTTGATTCAGTGATGTGACATGAAACATTTATTGATGAATGTGGATTCATAGTTATTGACATGACTCGATTCCAAGATACTGATGAACCATATATTTTGGAATCAAAGGAAAATAGGTGCTTTATGTGAAAGATCATCTGAGACCTAATTACAGTGTCATTATTGAAGTAATACCAAGAAATATTTTTCATGATGGTGGGTAATAAATTGACACCATTGATGCCCCCATTGGTGTTAACCAAAATATTATATTTAATAACTCAATTTTTCACATTGTGAGAATTTATATTGAACCTGAAGTGGTGGTGGTTAATATACATAATCAACCATATATGTTCATAATTCATTCATCTAACCTTGACATGGGTTTCTCAGTATTGTACTACTATAATTACTTTAATTTTGTTTTAGTTTGGAATCATATGGTTGTTTTAGTATTGTTTTTTTCATTTCATTTACTTAGATTTATTTCAATTCATAAAATGAGATTTAAAATGGGTTTTTAAAAATGTATAATTTTGTTTTAAATTATAGTTTCTAAAACATGTTATGACATTTTTTATGAATTCTTTGAATTCTAAGTTGTATGCATAATTTTTAAAAAATATTTCTAAAAAATGTATATTTCATTATTATTCAGATTATGAAATATATTGAATGATTTTGAAGGAAGATAATATTTGAAAATGATTGGAGGATTCTTAAGCTAGGGTTTTCTCTTATGGTTCCTATAGTGAGTATAATAATTGTAATATTTTTCTTCTATATTACATTTAATGTCATGTTACTATTCTTTATCAATTTTTTAGGGACATTCACCCCAATAAGAGTCAACTTATCCTCAGCCTACTAGTATGGGTCCAAGAAAGGGTTCTCCTATAGCATCATAGAGCACCCTTCATACATGTTCACACCCTGACCCACCAGTGAACACCCCATCTACCACACATTTTCAACCCCAATATAATCTTCCAAGGATGTTCCCACCCATGCCTCCATCATCATGTCATCTAGCCACTTCTTCCCATACCATGTTTATGTCGCATCCTAGTATGTTCCCACCTATAACATATCCATATCCTATGATATATCCGTAACCCTTCTATCCTTATACTATTATGTGTACATCACCTCTATTTTCTACTATCCATCTAAGATCTAATGATTTTATTCCTTCATCTTCCACTTTAGTGTATGAAGATCACCTAGTGCATACATTGAAATAGGAACATCCTTTAGAAGATATCGATTTAGGATAGCCCATAGATCCCTCAGAGGCTAATGAGGAGCCTACATCAGGTTTTTTTATTATATTTGTTTCAAATTATATCACATCGATCATTTTTTCATGTTGTAATGTGACTTAATTATTATTCTTATTTCCTTTTATCTTATTTAGTGTGATATTATAAAAGGATACATGGGTTCACCTGTATGTATAAATCCTAGAATCACCAAACCAAAATAATGGTGGGTTAGAATGAAGACAATCAGATGATAGGTAAAAATGCCAGGTAGTGTAGAAGTTTTTTAGGATATTTAGCTAAGTACAAAAATATCATTTCGGTGCAATCAGTCTCATAGAGTAATATTGGTAATGAAATAAAGGATAAATCATGGATGGAGATATGGGTAAGAAATTTTTTAAAATTTATATCTATATCATTGTGGTATTTATATGAATTAACATGTTCATTAAAACATCGGTTTAACTTTCTTGATAGTGAAGCTGCTAACATCACACGGTTGATAGATCTTGGGGAGTTGTGGTGATCATATAATCATTATTTATATTTTTGTTGGAATAGTGTATTTGGTTATGATTTATAGGATGTACCATTATTCCCCAACTTTATAACAACAAAATATCAAGAAATAATTTCATATTGGAAGAGTAATGAGTTTAAGGTATTCATGATCATTAATGGTTTACATTAAAAAATTAATTCTTATTCATTTTATTGAATTTTTGTTTTTAGGATTCATCAAAAAAACAAAAACAACAAAGATACTATAACATATTTTCCTACTTTGGAGAACACTACAACGCCCGAGCATGAGAGGTTCCAGGTACTTTAATATTAATATAAATAATATTTATATTTATGTTGTTACTAAAGTGGTCATTTAAATTTATTTGGCTTTTAAAGAAGTATAAAAACATAAATAGTAATATTTTCATGCTGAAATTTAATAAATAAGGATTTAAATTCCCCATTTAGTTATATTTTCATGATGAAACTTAAGTTTTTTGATACAATTTTTGAAAAAAGACCATTTTCAATGAAAAACAATGATAAATAAACATTTTACCAATAAAATATGAGCTCTATGGTAAAACATGTATAAAAACCTGAGATAAATCAATTCAATGGTTATTAAGGTTAGAGGGATTAGAAAATAATGTAAGAACATGGATTTATAGAAATAAGAAAATATTAATTAAGCAGAAACATGAGTTACCTTAAAAGAAACCACCCAAATCTGGATGGAATCAACAAGAAAATGTATATGATGTAAAAACCATGCCTAGAGAGGGATTTGGGTTACATGAAAGATGATTAATGAGGATAAAGGAGGTTATAATTTGACAATAGAATAAATGTAATTTCACAATATTATGTTTCATGGTAAGGTCGGATTGTTATATTTAAATTGAATAAAATAGATCAAAACCTAGAATAATTTAACTAAATCAAATAAAATATTACATAAACAATTAAAATGAAATTAAATCAAAATAAACTAAAAAATATTGAATATAAACATATAGATATAGTTAAAATTTAATTGAATAGGTCTTATTAGAACTAAAAAAAACCTAATATAGTGGAATGGGGAATAAATAATGTTACCCTAAGTAATTCAATCCTATCAAAAACTAAATAAAACTATGAAAAAAAAGAAAAAAACCTATTCCAACCAAATGAATCCAAAAAAATAAACAATCATGTACCAAACTAAAGGAAACTAACCTAAATCGACCACTTGATATGAACCCCATATAACTTAATTGAATTGAGATAAACCCAATTGAACTAAATGAATTGAAATAAAACAAATTGAATTTTATTTTATTAACTCAACCCCATTTTATAATAATTGATTCAAAAGTAAATAAACGTAATCGAAACAATTGAAATAGTACCTACCCTAACTAAAAATAACAAAATAGAATCTAGATGAGTTGAAACAAATAAAATCCCACTGAATATAACTAAAATGAACCAAGTTGAAGGGCTTAAAACGAAATTGAATCTCATAGAAGTGATTTAAACTAAATTCTACTAATACAAACTAAAACAAATTAGGAAAAACTCAATGGATCTCCTTGGAACCAATATTATTGGTCCTAAACTAGTGCAAAACAAACCTATTTGAATAAAATGAAAACCATAAAACTCAACTAAAGTGAAAAAATATGATCAATACAAACCAAATTGAATCCAAAAAAATGGAAAAGAATCAAAATGAACTAACCTTAATTGAATTGATCTTATATATCCCAAACTAACTTGAGAATACTTGACCAAAATAGAATATAGACAACCTAAACTTAACCCAATTTAATGGAAATAACTAATCTGACTTGAACTAAACCAAATAAATAAAAAATGAATCAAAGTAACCATGGGTATATCTATATACCCATGTATTTCATTAAAATTTGGGTATTATACATACCTCATAGGATATACCCACGTTTTCTATAAAAACCATGGGTATAGACCTATATTTGTGGCTTAAGAACCCACGGTTCTATGAACAATGGGTATAGTTTATACCCATGGTTTTCTAGGCTATACCCATGTTTAAAAATTTTGGGTATAGTGTAACTTTACAATAGTGATCTAATGTGTCTCAAATTTTACTAAATCAATTTAACACCTAGTGTTTCGTCAGAATATACAAATATACACAAGAGGGTGGGGTGAATTGTGTCTTTTCAAAATCTTTCACGATTCTTCCTTTTTATGTCAACTCATGATTTTTCAGATAATTAGTGTTTATCATTTGTATAAAACTATGAGAAGCAGATAAAACATAAAAACATAACATGTATATTTATAATGGTTCAGGGCATAAAGATCCCCTAGTACACTCCACCAATTACTCTCTCTACTAATTTGGTGAATTTCACTAGTTAGGTCCTCATATCATAAGACCAATCCACAACTGAGTGAAGTCAGTTGACACCTTTACAAATTAGTCCAAAAATAGTGCCTTATAGATCTTTAACAGAGAACCAAATAATTAAAGATTAGATCGAGAACCTCATACTCCACCACAACTGAGTACGAACAGTTGAAACTCTCAATAAAAAGATATTTATTAAAAAGGTTCTAGTTGAACTTCACAGTTGTAACCAAAAATGACAGTAGATGGATCTTCTTCTTTAGAAAATAGTTTATTTTAGAAAGAGTAGTTTCAAAGTGATCTGTTTGCAATATATCTTTCAAAAAAACAACAAATAATAGTATCAACAGGCATACAGAAAATACTAGATTCAAAACACTTATATCTCCAATGTAGCCTCTTTTTTAGAAAACAAAGTCTGATTGATTGATGTAGTAGATTTGTAAAATATTTTCACAATAATTCAGTTTCAATAAAGAATATGTGTCACAATATATTGGTCAATATATATCTCAATATATATATTCTTCTTTGAATCATACCCACATATATAGAACAAATACACCAATATAATAAATGAATTAGAGATCCAACTTTTCAATTCCAGATCCAAGAAAATCGCCTGATAAATCATAAGAATTCAAATTCTTGAGAAATCTTAGAGTATTTGTAACTTCCCTTAAGAGTAGGTGATAATTTCTCTATTTAATAAATTTTTTTGAATCAATCATAAAGAGCTTTGAATCATTTGAAAATGAGATTTAAATCGGCATGATATTCTGCAAAGACCGTTGCACGAAACTCTGATAAAATCATAAATTCAAATCTCTAATATTGAAAAGTAAAATGTAAGGTTCCTTCACAAAACTACAAAATACCAAATGTAGGTTTCAACTAAGTAGCGTTCATTCTCTGAACTCAAGGTTGATCACAAAATTAAGGTTAATGATCCATATGTTTTCTTCTCAAATGTAAGATTCCATACTTAAGTAGGGTTCTTTAACTATACTTTTTCTCTTTGTAAATTTTAAGGTTTCATAAAAACATAAGGTTATTTATCCATATGTTGTTGCGAACGTATGGTTGATTAGCCATACACACTGATATTTCAACATAAGGTTTAATAAAAATGTAGGGTTTGTTTTTTATGTTGCATTCTTCAACGTACGGTATGGACAGTGTTTCCAGAACACGCTTAAGAGCATTTCGAACACTTTGAAAAATATTCCACATGAATAATAAGCTTGAATATAATTCCAAAATAAGGATTATAAAGAATATTAATTTACTGAAATACACTAAAAGTAATGTCATTAGTAAAAAATAAGGGTATTTGTGAGCATCAAAATCAATAAGATTTATAGAGTATTGTTGAGATAATACATTCCCAACAATTGCCCCCTTTTTGATGATCACAAAACCCATAAAATTAATAACATAATTTAGAATTTTTCAAAAAACTAAAAGAAAATAATTCCAAATTCAATTTGATAGAATTATTTTTATAAAAAAGAAATTTTGTGTTTATCCAAATTTCTCCCTCTTTTGTGAGATCAAAAATAAAGTATAGAAAAAGAATTAGAGCACATTTAATTTTTCACCGACCAGTAAGTGAATGTTATAATAATCCTTTTAAATAAATAAGATTAGAATTTTGTCTTGAGACATAAACATAAAAGAATATGAAATAAAGTACCCACAAATAAAAATAATAAAATTTTATTGATCAAAAATTCTATAGGTACAATAATCATTATGACTATGAAACAAGTTTAGTCAACTGAAATGGTTAGGTTACAAAATATTGGGTAGGATTTGGCTCAGTTAAGGTTTTAAAATTTTTGAGCAGCTTCAAACATATCTTTTAACAATACCAACAGGAACCTTAACTTCTTCATAATAATATCCCCCAACTGTATAATCAAAACTCTAGAATCTTGACTGATATGAAAATTCTCAACAAGATTGACTTTAAAAAATTCATGCAAGATTTCATCTTGCTATATAACCTAATCCAAATTATATGTAAACTTGTTCAATAGAAATCTGTTACCTGGTTCATTCTGAGTAAGTTGTTCAACTACAAATTTCTGATTATCCAATAAAACTGACAGTGGAGCACTATTGCAGTGAAGATTTTGAAGATGATCAATCATATCTACCATCACAGTGGTGATTTCCTGAAATCTATAAATCAGATCTGGACTGGTAGTAGGAGAAGAGGTAGATGTACTGGTCTGACCAACCCTACTCTTGATTGATTCAAACTAACTCCCTAAATAACACTTAAGATCAGCAAATTTTGACTTAGAAACAACTTTATACTTTATCTTTTCAAATTCATCCAGTATCTCTCTCTTGAAAGCATAAAATTCCTTTTTGGAAAGAGAATTTTATCAAAGATCCTGTAACTTTTACTTGCATCTTCCAACTCTTTATGAAGATTGAAGTTCTCTTACTAATACTTATTAAACATAATTACAAGATCCTCAACCTAATTTATAATGTAATCAGATGTCCGTTCATCGGGATGTTAAGATTGACCAACTTCCACAATTACTAAAGATCTTGAAGAAGAATTTTCTATAGACTTTTCCACTATATTTTCAATTGATTTTTTACTTGAATAAGAAAATCTATCAAGAAATTATATTTTGACTTCAGTTTTAGACTCGGGTCTCTCATCCACATTATAAAAAATATAGAAAATTAGATTCTCAATAATTTCAGTAGCCACATTTTCAGATCTGATCAACTATTTCTCTTCCTGAATAGTTGTCTCTTCTTCCTAGATAAATGGTAAAACAACATTCTATAGATTTATTATATGTATTTCAACCTATTTATCTTCATCAATAAAATTTTCTTCCAAATGTACTGACCTAGTAGCCTCATCTAAACCCAACACAGGTTCTTCAGTAGGTGGATCTACGCTTTTATGTAGTTTTACAGATGATTCTTCTTGCATAACCTCTTCTTCCTCTTCTTCTTCTTCTTCAACAAAACTTAATATTATTTTGGTTGGTTTGGAAATTCCTTCACCTTGGGTTTCACCAATACCTTCATTCCCAATTTCACTTTTCTCCCCCTAAGCAAAAGATCTTGATCTTTGTTGGTCATTTGCACCAACTGTAAAGAGTTTTCCTTTTACTATACTCCAGTAAAAACCTAGCTTCCTCAAAGTTCCTGCATTGAGTATGGTGTTGTGATGAAATTTGATTCGAGAATATATTAAATGAATCATTCCTTTCTTAAAAAATCAAGATATTATCCTTCCATAAGGATAAAAATTCATCGTAGCATCTTTCTGACAGCAGTAGTGAAAAAATCAGAACATATACCTCGGAAAATTCAGATTTATTTTACTTAAAAATAGAAATATGATATAAATTTATAGATATATAATATTCTCCATCTCATCCATCCTTAGAGTAATTCATGTTTGAATAAAATTAACCAAGATTTTCTGGTCTTCCTAGAGATACTTGAAAAACATTTTCCGAATGTTTATTGAACCAAAATGAAAAGACATAATGTCTTTAAACTTATGATCCTTATCTCTAATAGACTATAGATTAAAATGAAAGACCCCTCATGAGGAAATTCCAAAATTTGAGAAATTTCAGTGGAAGAAACAGAAAATTATTTATCTTCTATTCTTGAGAAAAATTTATCTTTAGAATCACCAAAACTAAACTAAACATTGTTATAGAAAAATTTCAGTTCTACCTCATAAAAGAACACTGATTTTGTCTCATTGAACATATATTCCAATCCTTGAAAAGC
This sequence comes from Viscum album, assembly GCA_963277665.1. Taxonomy (NCBI): domain Eukaryota; kingdom Viridiplantae; phylum Streptophyta; class Magnoliopsida; order Santalales; family Viscaceae; genus Viscum; species Viscum album. The sequence goes on along the minus strand of OY728120.1, from coordinate 576,038,291 downwards.
TATCACTTACTTCAAGAGAAAATTTGTCTAATAAAGCCTTTTGAAATTAACTACCTTTCCTTGTAGAATCTTTCTTCCAAAAAATCTCCCATGATTCGGGTTGCTGGATTCACATTATTTGGTTCTCTTAGTTTTCATCATTTCTTAGAAACAAGAGCTTAAAGGATTTCAGGTTCTAGGGTTTTGAAATAAAACAGAGGTAAATGAAGGTGGATGAAATTAAACTAAGGTTTTGGTATTTGAAAAGGGTTTGATAAATTAAATGGTTAGGTATTCAAAATGTTTTGAATAGTTCCTTGTTTCCCGTGTCCTTACGTAAGATAATTATGAAAAAATTTTGAAAACACACAACACGAATAAATTTAAGATAAAATAAATTAACGAAAATATATAGCATAAAAAAATATTAAAATAAATCAAATTTAAAGTAATCAGGAAATAAATTTAACATAAATAAACTGGAATAAATAAATAAATAAAATAAAATATAATATAATAAATTAAAAATTAAAAATTAAAAATATTAACATTTATTTAAAAATTAAATAAACCTAACTCTCCCTTAATAAAATCAAAACTTACAATGGGAAGTGGTTTACTAAAAAATATTAGCTAGTTGATATTTAGTATTTACAAATTCTAAAGATATATCCTTTTTGAGAACATGCTATCTTATAAAATGATTCCTAATATTAGTATTCTTAGTTCTTGAATGACTTATTGTATTTTTTGAAATATTTATAGAACTTGTATTATCACATAAAATAGGTGTACTAATAAAATTTAATCCAAAGTCTATTAGTGTGTTTTTCATCCACAATACTTTTGCACTACAACTACCTGCAGATACATTTTATTCCTCAGCTGTTGATAGGGAAAATGAGTTTTGTTTGTTACTTGACCATGATACTAAGTATTTTCCTAAAAAGTGACAGGTTCCTGAGGTACTTTTTCTATCTAATCTACGACCTCCAAAATCATCATTTTAATATGATATTAAATTAAAATCAGAAGTTTTTGGATGAAGACTATATTGAAAAATATTTCTTTATAAATATTTAAAAAACATTTTGATATTAATAAGATGATATTCTTTAGGATTTGATTGAAATCTATCACATAAAAATACTGAAAACATAATATCAGGTCTTCTAGAAGTAAGATATAAAAAACTACCAATCATACCTCTTTATTAATTTTTTTTCCACCAGTTTTCCATATTCATCCAACTCAAGTTTTATATTGGTACGCATGGGAGTTGTATATGTCCTGTTGTTCTCAAGAAAAAAAAATTTCAATAAATCAGCAATATATTTAATTTGGTTTAAAATATTTCCATAATATTTTTGATAAATTTGAAGTCCTAAAAAGAAGTTCAGTTCTCCCATCATACTCATTTCAAATTATTTTTTCATAAGTTCTAAAAAATCATTACAAATTTTTTCATTGGTTGAACCAAAAATAACATCATCAACATAGATTTGAACTAATAATGTATTAGAACAAATTGTTTTTTTAAAAAGAGTTGGATCTAACAATCCAACAATAAATCCATTTTTCAAAACAAAAGAACTTAATATTTTATACTAAGCTCTAGGTGCTTGTTTTAGGCCATAAAGAGCTTTAGTAAGTTTAAAAATGGAATCTGGTTTTTGAGAATTTTCAAAACCAAGAGGTTGTTCAACATAAAATTCCTCCATTAAAACCCATTTAAAAAAGGACGATTTAACATCCATCTAATATAATTTAAATTTCATATGAGATGAATTAGCTAAAAGAATTATAATTGCTTCTAATCTAGCTATAGGTGAAAAGGTTTCATCATAATCTAAACCATCTTTCTGATTATATCCTTTAACAACTAATCTAGCTTTGTTTCTAGTTAAAATCCCTTGATCATCATGTTTATTTCTAAATACCTACTTAGTTCCTATAACTAGATAATTTGATGGTCTTTCAACTAATTCCCAAAATTCATTCCTTTTGAATTATTTTAGCTCATCTTTCATTGCTAGTATCTAACTCTAATCATCTAAGGCTTCTTCAAAAGATTTAGGTTCTAGTTGAGATATAAAGTCAGAGAATTCAACTAGGTTTCCTTTATTTCTTCTAGTTCTTATTCATATGTCTAGGTCTCTTATAAAAGTTTCTAAAAGATGATTCCTTAGAGTACTAGACTGTCTAGGTAAAACACTTTTAGGTTCATTAGTATCAATTTTCTTCTAAAATGGAATGAATTTTATTTATATTATTTTTAAAATCATTTTTTGGGTTTTCAAGTCTCATGTTGTCAGAAGAGTCAATAATTTCATCGGTTTGATCATTCTCTTTAATAAAAGGGCCAGTTTCATCAAACTTTACATGAACTGATTTTTCAAGAATCCTTGACTTTTTATTAAACACTCTATAGAATTTAGAGGTAGAAGAATATCCTAAAAATATCCCTTCATCAACTTTTGGATCAAACTTACCAAGATTATCCTTAGTGTTTAGGATATACATATTGCATCCAAAAACTATAAAGTACTTTACTTTAGGATTTCTGTTATTCCAAATTTCATAAGGTGTCTTTTTTAAAATAGACCAAATTAAAAGTCTATTCATGATATAGAAGGTTGTGCTTACATATTCTTCCCATAAGTAGGTAGGAAGACTATATTCATTCAACATAGTCCTAGCCATTTCTTGAATAGTTCTGTTTCTTCTTTCAACAATTCTATTTTGTTGATGTGTTCTTGGTGCAAAAAAGGTGTGTTTAATACCTAGATTTGAATAAAAGGAATTGAATTCCTGATTCTCAAATTCTCCACAATGATCAATTCTTAATGAAATTATCTTAAAACATTTTTCATTTTGAGAAATATTACATAAACTTTAAAAAATAGTAAAAGCTTCACTTTTAAGTTCTAGAAAATAGACCCATGTAAATCTAGATTAGTCATCAACTAAAATATATACATATAATTTTCCATCCAAACATACTACTCTTGATGGTCAAAATAGATACATATGGATAATTTCTAGAGGTTTTGATGTAGAAATTTTGTTAATAGATTTGAAAGAAGATTTGTGTTGCTTGCCAATTTGGCATGGATCACAAAATCTATCACTATCAAACTCAAAAATAGGAAAATAAGAAACTAATTCACTATCACAAAACTGGGTTTCTGTAGTGCTACCCTTTAACAGTACTAAAAAAAGCACTGATAAAAGGGGGGCCTTTATCAATACTAAAAAAAGCGCTAATAAAGCGCACTTTTAACAATGATAAAAAAACATTGTTAAAAGTCACCCTTTATCAGAGCTTTTTTTGGCACTGTTAAAGAGGACCCCTATATCATCACTTTTTTTAGTAGCGCTGATAAAGGGGGGGATTTATCAGTTCTTTTTCCTAGCGCTGATAATGTTTATATTTAAAAAAAATAAGGAAAAATAATATATTGTTATATAAGTATATTTATATTGATATAAATATAATATATATTTTTTAAATATGTTTTAGATAAGTATAAATAGAATATTACATTTAATATATAAGAAATTTAGTGAAAATAGATTTAAAATATTTTAAAAAATAATATTAATTAATAATTTTCTAATTTTCATCGATTCATAATCATTTAATAATAATTTTAAGACACAAAAAATCAAAAAAATTAATAAAAGATCTAAAATAAGTTGAAAATGTAACTCAAACTTCAAACGGCCATAAATTTTGATCCGAGTGTTCGTTTGAGCTCTACAACATATCAAATCGAATCTTAAGACAATCTATACACGTTAATAACCACAGGGAACCTTATGTAACATTTTTCAAGGCTCAAAAGGCCCAAAAGGCTTCCAAAACTGAGTTTTTAGTTGGGATACCCTGATTTTTTAACATCTAAATAGGTATAACTTCTGATCCGGATGTCCTCTAGGCCTGTACCACATATCATACTGAGGATTGTTTCATTTTCTTCGATTTTACTAGTTGTGAAACTGAAACGGGCTTATGGATTAGAATTTATGGTCGTTTTAACATTCTATGGCTTTTCAAATACACATATATATGTATTTATTTGTAAATATTTATATGTGTGTGTGTTTGTGTGTGTTTTTTATATGTATGTATTTATTTATTTATTTATTTATAAACACACATAAAAAAAATATTTTATAAATGTATTTAAAACTTATCTTATAAATATATATTAACACACAAATAAATATATGAATAAAAAATTATAACTAAAAATATATATATAAATAAATATAAATATAAATTAATATATGAATAAATATATATATATAATAATATATGAATAAATATATATTTATTAATATAACTAAATGTATTTATATTAATACGAATCTATATTAATATATGAATATTTATAACTATATATATATATATTAATATATGAATATATATATATATATATATATATTAATATATGAATAAATATATATGTATTAATATAACTAAATATATTTATATTAATATGAATCTACTTTAATATACGAATAAATAGAACTATATATATATAAATATATATTAATATACGAATATATATATATATATATTAATGTATGAATATATATATTTGTATTAATATAACTAAATATATTTATATTAATATGAATCTATATTAATATACAAATAAATATAACAATATATATATAAATAAATAGATATATCATTAAATAGAGAAAAAACTAAATAGCTTAATGGTAAAGGTGCAGGCACGCAAGGGGGGAGGTCTCGGGTTCAAGTTCGGGTGGAAGTAGTGAGGGGCGTGCAGGCATGTGGGGGATGTGCGGGCAAGGGCAGCGTGCGGGAGAGTGGGAGGGGGTCCGCCTAGTGCTGATAAATGGGGTTCAAGCACTGTAAAAAGCTCCGACCCCCCCACCCCCCGCATTATATATTCTTTTTAACTTTTTTTTAAAAAAATGACTTTTATCAGCGCTTAAAAAAAGTGCTGATAAAAGGTGTCTTTTATCAACACTGATAAAAGACCTTTTTATCAGTGCTTTTTTAGCACTCATAAAATATAAATTTTATCAGCACTCTTTTTAGCACTAATAAAAGGGGCCTTTATCAGTGCCTTTTTTAGCGCTGATAAAAGGGTCCCCCCTATTTTTGCTTCGATTAACAGTTCTTTTTTAGCATTGTTAATGCCCTTTTATAGCACTGATAAAGGCCATATTTGTATTACAGATTATTTATTAGATAATTTATGTAAATCATAAATATTAAAATGATCAAGCCTCATATGCCTTATCTAAGACTCATTTACCTTTTCAGTTAAAAAATTCACTTTTTTTTTACATAAGGAATTTAAATCCAAAGTATAAACATTATTAGTTCTAGGCACTCTAAACTTAATTAGTTTATCTTTAAATATAGATTTGGAATTGTTAGAAAAAACAACATAATATCCATATTCACAGAGATGAGTGATACTTATCAGGTTATGCTTTAGTCCTTTTACATATAGCACTTTGTTGATTGAGATTGTTTTTTGATCTCCAGCAATTCAAAGTCTAATTATATTTCCTTTGGCATTATCACCAAATGTGACTAGAACTCCATCTATTTGAGTCAGTTTGTTGAAGTTTGATGAGTTTACACTCATATTCTTATAGTATTCATTTTCCATATACCATATATATTTCCTTTATTATGTTACTAGTTTCATGCAATGGAAATTTAAACAAGAGTTTGTTTTGGTACCCATATTCTCTTGGGTCCAGTAGTGTTATCTAACAGTGATCTAGGAATCCAGATCTATTTTGTTTTTTTATAACTCATATAATTTAAATTAGATAAACTTTTTGAAATAAAATATTTTTTAATTACACTTATTTGAGGATTTCTTAAATAATATTTTTTTGTTATATGTCCTTATTTTCAACAAAAATGACAAGTAACCATTTTTTGAGTTGGGAACAAAGTAATTCTTATATATTTTATATTTTTCACACTTACTTATTATACCAAATATTTTCTTTCTAATGACATTTTTACCAATAATTTCATTTAGAATATTTTCTCCTTTTTGAAAGAAGAGAGCATAAATTTTATAAGTTTCTACATCATCATGTAATGCTTTAATCTTATTTTCATGGTCAGCATAGTTTGTGGTATATGAGTTAAATTTTTTAATTAAATCTTGATTTTTTAAAATTAAGGAATATCTTTCTCCTAAAATAACATTGTGAATATTCATTAAAGATTTTTGTTTCTTTAATAGGGAGTCATATTTTCCTTCTAGCATTTTATAGTAGGCAGCCAATTTATTATTTGAATAATTTGAATTAGAATCGGAATTATAATTAGATGAATAATACATTTGTACATTATCTTCTTCTACTATGAAGCACATATTTTCTTTCAGGTTTGATTCTCCCTTTTTTGAATTATATGTTGATGAGATGTTGGAGTCTTCAGAAACACTCCAAGTAGCCTTCATTGTTCTTTTTTCTTTATGTTCATAATTAGAATTTTTTCCTATATGTATTTTATGTCTTTCTCTTTTAACATTTTAGCTAAGGAAAATCAGGTCTTATATGACCTAATTTCTTACATTCATATAATTTTACTTCTCTTGAGTCTTTCACATCCCTCTTGAAGGGTTTCTTGAATCCTTTTTTATTCTTATAAAACTTGATATAATTTCTTGCTAATTGAGCCAGTTCCATTTCAGAATTAGATGTATCTGAATACTTTTCTTCTCTAAATTCTTGCTTTATTCTTTTTATTTTCTTTTGAGATGTTACCTTTAGAGAACTATTATCCTTTTTCACTAATACATTATGATCTTTATCTTCATCTAGAATTTTAGCTTCATACATCATTAGTGTCCCAATTATTTCTCTCATTGTCAGATTTTTGATAGGTGATGATTGTTGAATTATAGCTGTTATACCATTCCATTTGGTAGGTAGTACTCTCAGTACTTTCAAATCTTGATCTGCTTGTTTAATAGGATCACCTAAGGCTGTAATATTATTGATAATATCTATGATCCTTCTATTCATCCGAGTGATACTCTCTCCGTAAAATATTCTGAATGAATCAAATTTCATCTTTTCTATTGCATACCTCATTTGTCTTACATTGTCTGTTCCTTCATAGGCAACTACAATGGTTTTCCATATTTCATAAATAGTGGGAAATTGGGAGAAACAATTGAATTCATCTAGTTCAAGACCATAGATAATAGCATTCATAGTTTTAGAATTTGTGTCATACTCAGCCTCTATAGAAGCAGTCCAAGTTGCAATATTTTTAGGAATTATATAAGGATTAATGATCTTAGAGTAGACATTGAATCCCAGATTCTTCAAATAGATAATCATTCATGATTTCCAGCATCCATAATTTTCACCATTAAAAAAAGGAGCATGAACCATTGAAATTCCTTATCTCTGATCATTCATTTCCATCTTTGTATAGACATTGTACTTTTAGCTTGTAATAGATTTTTCCAAAATATCTCCTCTGATACCAATTTTTGGGTCAGAATATAAAAATATACACAAGAGGGGGGTGAATTGTGTCATTTAAAAATCTTTCACAATTATTCTTTTTGATGTCAACTGATGATTATGTGGATAATCAGTGTTTATCTTCTGTATGGAATTATGAGTAGCGGATAAAACAAAAATACAAAACATGGATACTTATAGTGGTTTAGGGCATAAAGATCCCCATGTCCACTCCAATTTCTCTCTATGTGAGTTTGGTGAATTTCACTAGTCTGTTCCTCATATCATAAGACTAATCCATAACTGAGTGCATGTAGTTAAAACCTTTACAAATACGGCTAAAAATAGATCCTTCTAGTTCTTTAATAGAGAACTAAATAACCACAACTTAGATCTAGAACATGATACTCCACCACAACTAAGTATGATCAGTTGAAACTCTCGATAAAAATATATTGATTAAAAAGGTTCTGGTTGAACCACACAGTTGTAACAACAACTGACAATAGATGGATCTTCTTCTATAGAAAATATTTTCTTTTAGAGAGATAATTTCTGAATCGATCTATTTGTAATAGATCTTTCAATAAAAACAGAAACTAATTGCAGTAGTAGACTTACAGAAAATACTAGATTCATAACACTTATATCCCCACTATAACCTCTTCTATAGAAAATAGAGTCTGATTTATTGTTGTAGTACATCTATAAAATATATTAATAATAATGAAGTTTCAATCATGAATATATGTCTCAATATATGGCTCAATATATATTTCAATATATATATATATATATATTCTTCTTTTAATCATACACACATATATAGAACAAACACATCGATAGAATAAATAAAGCAGAGAGCCAGCTTTTCAATTCCAGATCCAAGGAAATCACCTGTTAAATTATAAGAATTTAAATTCCAAAGATTGATCAGAGTAATTGTAACGTCCCTTAAGAATAGGAGATAATTTCTCTATTTAATACAATTTTTTGAATCAATCTTAATGATCATTTAATCATTCTAAAACAATCTTTAAATTTTCCTAATATTCCGCAATGATCGTTGCACGAAACTCTGATAAAATCATAAATTTAAATATCCGATATTGAACATTAAAATGTAAGGTTCCTTCACAAAATATAAAAATACCACACGTAGGGTTCAACTACATATTGTTCATTCTCTGAACATAAGGTTGATCATAAAATTAAGGTTAACGATCCATACATTTTCTTCTCAAACATAAGGTTCCATACTTACATAGGGTTCTTTAACCATATTTTTTCTCTTTGTAAAACGTAAGGTTTCATATAAATGTAAGGTTATTTATCCATATGATTCTTTTAACAAAGGTTTTATTAAACATATTCTCTAATATTTCGACAAAATGTTTAATACAAACGTAGGGTTTGTTCCTTACGTTGCGTTCTTCAACGTATGGTATGAACAGTGTTTCCAGAACATGCTTAAAAGAATTTTGAACACTTGGAAGAATATTCCACACAAAAATAAGATTGAATATAATTCCAAAATAATGATTATAAAGAATATTAATTTCCTGAAATACACTTAAATTAATATCACTAGTAAAACAAACAAGGGTATTTGTGAGCATCAAAATTAATAAGATTTATAGATTATTGTTGAGATAATACATGACAAGAACCTAAAACTTCTAGAATTCCATTGTTATGTTGGAAAGTCATACCTACATGTCTCACCAAAATTTCCCCAGCTAACACTCATTCAATTCCATTCTTACATCTTACCAAACATTCCTTTCTAAATATTTGTCCCTCTTTTTCACCTATAAAAGGATATCACTTCCACCCTTTTCAATGGAACACACCTAGTTAAAAATTCTAATGAAACTATTACCAATTTAATTCTTTTAGATCCTCTCTATACATTTCATATCCTCTATCCTAAATAAAATTCCTCAAGTCCTTCATTTTCAAAGGATACTTAAGGAGAATATCCAAATTCTCAACATAAGCTTTACCCTCCCTTTAACTTCCTTTCTCTATCTATCTCATCCAACCTACTTCAAAACCATTCTAACCATATGTATATAATTAAATATATATAAATAATATACTTAAATTTTATTATTTTGATGGTATAACCATTATTTATTCCTATCTCGTTCAATTGAAAAAAATCAAAAAAAAATCTCTTGTGTATGTGCGGACTACTGCCTCCATAAATGAAATGTTTCATTTTTTTCATCACCAAATTTTAGGGATGGTTATAGAAATGGTTTTAGTGAATAAATATGTTATTTTTTTTATTATTTATATTCTGGAAATCTAAACTAGTTATTTTATAATTAATATTATCAATAAGTAATCATTATAAAACAAATCACCTAAAATGAACATACCATGAGAAAAAAATGATTTATTTATAAATGAAAACTTATTTTTCATTTGAATTATTCTTATAACTATTAAAAATCATAATTAATCGCCTTAATAACATAAAAATAATTTCATTATACTTTTTTGATAAATATATTATAAGAAACATGTGTCTTCCATAGACGCACTCACACAAAGATTGCAGCATACTCTTGTTGGGTTGGTTTAACCACCAATATGAAAAATGCTATAAATTCATATTAAGTATGTAATTGGAAGATTAATATTCTATATTAATAATAAAATTATTATTATTATTATTATTATTATCATTGGTAATATAAACATTTAACTCATTAATTAAGTTACCGTTGCTCATTTTTTAAAAATCAATGAAACATGCTCATTGATAATTTTGTCTACAATAACCATAACTAAAACTATCATTTAATGTAATTATAAGTTTATAAAATATCATAAAAACATTAATTATAGTACCTTGTATGATATTAAAATGATGAAATTTGAGAGAAGAATGAAGTACAACACTGCTATTACAAAATTGGATCAAAATTATCAAGATTACTCACACCTAAAATTAAAAATGGATAAGAACTAAATAATATGCATGCATATAATAATTATAAATTAAATTTATAAAATGGTGTGTATATGAATAAGGTTATTAAATGGGTTTACTAATATAGTTATTTTTTATATACATGTGGTTAAATCACATTTGTGTAAATCAAAAGTAAATGTAAGGGACTTTGGTAACAGAAATATCTTTATTTAGTAAGTTATGTATTATTATTTTGAAATAAAAACGTATATAAATTCATGTGATATTAATAAATTACTTTTAAATATAATATTTATTACTCTGTATTATAATTTGGATTATATTTACCTCTTTATCATTAAATGGATCTATTTTCTGTGATGTTATGTTTTATAAATCAACCTCTAAATGTTTTTTTATGAAGTTATTATTTTGAGTGATTGAATTTGGTAACAATTGATCTGGTTTATATTGTTATTTATGTGATAAATTTTTAAATGTAATATTAAACACATTCTTATTCTTAGGTTGTGATGATGTGATGATTAGTTGTTTTCTTGTGACACACTTGTGGATCGTGGGAGATCGATTATGTTGGTGTGTGTCTGGTGGAAACATGGGAATCTCTAAGAGATCACTTGGGAGTAGGAGTCTCATATATATGCTCAGTACCCACATCTCTTTGTATAGCCTATTTTTTGGATTTTCATGGCGTAAATCCCCAAGGTGGGGAGAATTTAATGAGTCATATTTTCTATGTATTATTTTTGGATATTGTATGGATTATTTTCGAGATCAAATGTTGATATGGTGTGTGATTCTGAGACCCGGTGTTCCCAGAATAAATTTTGAAATATATTAAATAGCACGTGAATGCATTCTTTCTGAAAAAGTGGAATAACTTCTAAACAGGGACCCAGAATAGAAATATGATTACATCATTAAGTTCATAATGTTATTTTTTCCCTGGGCACGATATAATCCTAGAACGCATCGGACATTAGGATTGAGGCGCAGTCATGGGAGAAGGTTTTAAAATAAATTAATTTTTATAAATTTATTTATTTAATTATTAATCCAAAATAATAATATTTTTATAAACATGATTATGGAAAGTTTTCAGGGTTATCTACATGACCCTATAAATCGTGGAGCTTCATTGGAGATCATTGGAGGACTTCTTTTGGCAGATGATGACTGGATTGAAGATCTGTGATCGGTGGGCAACAAGATTTGTAGATATCACCAATAACAAACTATGTAGGATTGTTCGTCATCAGTGGTCAATCTATATCGAAGTAAGTAGTTGTTTGATTTGGATTTCTTTCCTATTTATGATTTCTATGATGATCATGCATCAATCAAACAACATATTTATCCACATATTGTGTGCATTTTTCCTTAGAGCTATGTAATAGGTCTCTCTTTACCTAGATAAAAATAGGTCTTTACTTTCATAATAAAGAGACACATTGGGCCCAACTTTTATTTAAGAATACATTTTATATATAAATATATTTAAATATTTATTTATATAATTAAATTTTTTATGTCTTAATATATGAAAATATGTATATGTTTATTTATAAATAACACTAAAAAATGAAAAAAAAATTACAACCCCATAATTTCTATATGAGTAAAATCCCTATGAATAAATTCAGTCTCTGCTAAAAAAGATAATAAAGACCTCCTAAATGAAGATGAAATTTCATCGAATATTAAAGAATTAGGATATCCCAACTAAAAACTCAGTTTGGGAAACATTCTAGACCTTTTTTGACCTCAAAATAATAGTTATTGAGCCCCCCCCCCCCCGGTTAGTATAGTGTAGATATCATCACAGGCTTTCAATTGATATCTTGTGGATCCCAAACATACATCTGGATCAAAATTTATGATCATTTTGAAGTTCAAGTCATGTTTTCAATTTATCTAAAGATATTTATTAATTTATTAATTTTTTCCATCATAAAATTATTATTAAATATCTATTACTTGATACTAATTTTTCAATTCATAATTAATATCAATTTTTAATTATTTTTTAAACTATTTTTAAATAAATATATTATATATTAAGTGTAAATACATATTTAATACTATGTAAATCATATTTATGAAAATATATTTTATATATATCATTATAAATATATTTATATTTTAAAATGTTATTTTTAATTATTTTTTAAAAAAATTATGAAGTCTACATTTTATCAATGCTGAGAAAAGTCCTAATAAATTTGGTCTTTATTAGTGCTTAAAAAAGTGATGATAAAGGATAATAAAAATGATGATAAAGGTTACATTTATCAGTTCGAAAAAAATGCTGATAAAATCTAAGAAAAATATTGAAAAAGGATGCACTCATCGGTGCTAAAAATCACTGATAAAATCAAGATTTTGTCTGCGCTTTTTTTAATGTTGATAAAAACTCCCTTTTTCAACACATTTTTCTAGCGCTAATAAAAGTATTCTCACTATCGGTGCTTTTTTAGCACTAATAGAGGGTAGTTCTTAATATAGAGAATTCTATAGTAGTGAATATATAAAAAACATTCTCCATTAAGATAGTAAATTCATTATCTTTGGGAATGGTTTCATAAAAATATTCTAAAGATATTCAAACAATGATTAAATTCATTTAATATCATTGTTTTCAGAATTTTAGATGGAATTTCATATCATGAGGATGAGATATGTCATGGTTATCATGAACTGGCCTAGGTAAACCACTAAAATGATACCTGAATCAATCCTAACCTAGGTCAAAGGGAGTTCCCTATTCCCACGAGCTGGAAACTAGCGACTAGGTATCAAAAAAATAAGAGGGGACAATTTATCCACAAAAATAACCAAACAAAAGTTAAGTAGTGGATAAGAATCCATAAATAGTTGACATGATCATATAGTCATCAAGAGTACCAAAAGACAAACATGAATCCATATACATCACAAAACCCAAATATGACATCATAACAAGATCTCCTCAGAATAATTGTATGAAATACTCCACTTATCACCACCAAATCCCAAGGTCCCGCTATCAAGAACACCCACCACCACCAAGTAGTGCTTTCCCTTTTCCTAGACCAAGCAAAATAAAGTCTAAAATTTCCCAAAGGAAAAAGTAGGGTGTGAGAAAATTAGCCTATTAGGATCCCACTAAGCATTCGATAAGTATTCCATATCCAATAAACCAAATATGATTAATTTTAAATAAAACATGGCATGGTAATCATTCACAATTCATAATAAATCAATCTTTACAAATAATTTCAATAGAAAGTTTAAATCGGGTAAAAATAAGCATTTCTATCAAAACAAACTTGAATAGGCATTTCTATCAAACATGTATGAATAAGCATTTAATAAACACTAGCATGTATAAATCATTTTCAATAATTTTTATTCATAACACCATTCTTATAATACTTGGGTTTAGTTAGACAAAATTTCAAGGATCCTCACACAACTCAGTGATATACATCTCCAAGTGTGTACACATCCATAGATCTTAGGACAAGTGGGAATAAGATTCCACCCCCAAGGAATGGATTCCATGCCCTCATCATGTTTAGTATCATTACCATCATCAATCCATGTCTATGTAGAGTTAATACATTCCTAGTGTATGTATCCTATATTATCCACCTAAATACCCAAGCACCAATGTGCTTCAATGAAATCATTCAAGGGGAAATCATTCATCTCAAATAAGTTTCATCATTCATTATTAAAGAAACCCCAAATCAAGTTTTCAAACATTCCATTTCATTTTAAAAAATAGCATTATATGGTTTTCATTAAAACTTATGCATTTCAAAACAATTCATTTCACTTAAAATCCATAAAACATTCCATGCCTTCTTTTCTCAAAAACCATCATCAAAATTTTCATTCAAATCATTCATTTCAATTGGAAATAATTATCCAAAAATAAACACTTTATCTCAAAATATATTGTCAAATAGGTTTCAACACACGCCATGCCATTTGAAAACATTTTTCGAGAATCTAAAATCAAGATTTTTAAATCAATTAAAGAATCCATTTCAAATCAAACAAGTAACAATGGATTCAATTGATCATAATTTCATTAAAAAATCACCAACCTTAAGAATGATATTGTTAAACACCCAACAAGGTAACCACAACCAACAAGAAATAAGGATCCTAAATAAAAAAGAGGAGTCCCATACACAATTATCAAGGAAAAAAATATCAATCTCATTTATATTTATCTCCTAATAAGGAAGAATAATATTTGATCTAAGAGGAATAAATCACCTTTACAAAATCCAGAATGCCCAAAACCACCTTTCAAAAACATTATCAAACTAAAATATGAGCCAAAAGAAAGATAATGATTGTTTTAATAGAGTTAAAATGAGTTAAGAGTTTCATTAAAACCCTCTATTATGATTTCAATTGGCTGGAATAACCTTCTCGGATGTTTAAGAACCCATTCAATCATTTCAATTTGTGAAACACCTATTACCATTCCCTCATCCATGCTTTGTTGCAAAAGTTTAGGTTATTTTGGGCCTGGATATGGACTCCACCACACCCTAATGGGGCCTTGTTGGATATAGTGGATAGGGTTTCTAACAAAACACCACAACCTGGACTATGCCTAGTATTGTCCATTTTGGCACATCTAGTTTCACACATGTGACACCTAGGTACAAAACGGCTTGGAACAGGGTGTGGTCCAACCCATCTTTCACTAGAAAAGTAAAAAAAACCACTTTTAAGCTCCCAAGATCCTCAAACACTTATTAAACTAAGATTAATCAACTTAAGGCTAAAAAAAACAAGGTAAACCAAAGAATGTACCTAAAATCAAAGGTCGGAATGTTACAATTCTCTCTACTATAAATTCTTTCTTCACCTAGAAAACCTCATCAATAATACTGGTCCACAAAGAGATAAGTCCATATCATGATCCCACATCTCATAAGAATCAAAACCATGATTCTATATAATCTAAACCAAAATAATAGACTTATTTTGTATCACCTTCACCTGAGAATCAACAATCTAAACTGGCTACTCAGTCATGGTCAAATCAGGTTCTGAATTAAGATCGTCCCAACTCAAAATATGATATAGATCTAAAAGAAGTTTCTTGAGATAAGAAACATGAAATAACTTATGAATCAAATAAATTTAGGGTAGAAAGGCCAAATAGTATTCCACCTTCCCAATCCTCTCAAAAATCTCAAATGGTCCCATGTATCTCGATGTCAACATTCCCTATTTTCGAAGTCCTCAGTGACCCAACTGAGGTGAGACTCTCAAGAAAACCTAGAAACTAACTAAGAACTCTAAATCATGTCAATTATGATCATAATAAAATTTATATTGGATCTGATTTGACACCATCCTCAAAATAATCATTTAGATCTTCATTGTCGTCTCCTGGACCAAGCTAGGTCCCACCAGAGAAGCTTAACCAATATCCAACCCAAAAAGAGTAAATTTACAATGTCACCTATAAAATTATTCAAATGGTTCCATATTTATGGAAGACTATTAGTTTTTATTGTAGAAAAACTCTACCAATCCAAAATGACAATCCCAAGATCCTCTAAAGTTAAGGACGCAAGCACAAAGCATGTCATCAAGAATCTATATAGCTCATTATTTCTGACCAACCATTTAATGATGATAAATTGTGATTAACTTGAGATGGGGTCCATTTTCCTCCTGGAGGCCTCTCCAAAACCAATATGTGAACCAAGTATCCTTATGGGAAATAATGGATAATGGAATTTTGTGAAACCTGACAATCTCCTACACACAAAAATATCCAAAATCCTCAACTTTGGTGGTATCATGAATATGAATAAAGTGATATAATTTTTTTAATTAGTCAATAACTACCCAAATTGTATTATTTCCTCAAGTAGTACATGTAAAACCAACAACAAAGTTCATCGACATATGGTCCCACTTATAATTAGTAATATAAAGGGGTTGTAGAAAACCTTAAGTCTTTTGATACTTGAACTTGATTTATTGATAGGTATAACAATGGGAAAATAAAACCAGGGAAATTCAATTTCATACCTGGATACCAAAATATATGCCTCATATCATAAAATATATTTTTCAAGTCTAGGTGAACTACCCATTGGTAATAATGACAATCCCATATCAAAGACTTCCTCATAGGTGACAAAACAACATAACTTTTCCAAAAGTAGAGTATTACCTCTGGAGATAGAGACCATTCATTGATGGTCTACACACCATATAAATAATATCTAATGATTTAGAACTCATTATCAGTCTTCTACTCCTATAGAATCAACTCAATAAGGGATTATTTTAGATGAACGCTTTCAAAACAACCTTGGTCACATCCTTTTGAACTCCCAAATGCATGCAAGAAAAGAGTTCTATGAGATTCCACACCTTTCTAAATTACTTCACAGCCCGAGATGGTTGCTTACTAATCAAAGAATAATCAAAAAAATTACCCTTACCAAGGGTGTATGAAATGTAAAATTCAAAATATTATATGTACTCCACCCATTTCCTTTGATAGAGTTTTAAATATCTCTACGAAAAGATATAATTATAGCTCTTGTGATCGGAGTAAATAGTAAACCATTCTTTATAAAGGTAGTGTATCAAAATCTTAAGATTATGCATCATAATTTCAATTACTATATCATGTTTGGCATAGTTATTCTCAGGAGGGAAAATCTTATGAGAACCATAATCCACCATGTGATCACCTTTCATGAGAACACAACCCAAACCCAAACCTGAAGCATCACAAAAAACCACATAGCCCTACCCAGCCTCTAGAAGAGTCAAAATTGGAGTTTAAGTAAAACAATTCTTCAAATAATTAAATGAATCCTAAAATTTTTAATCCCAAATGAACTTCACTCCCTTCCAAGTAAGTGTAGTCAATGGAGAATCCAACTTGGAGAAATACTTTACAACCCGGTGGTAATACCCTAGAAAACCAAAAAATCTATGAATCTCAAAGACATTAAATAGTTCCTACCATGAAATTAAAACATTAAACTTTTTAGGATATACTAATATTCCATGTTTTGAGACCATGTTCTCCATGAACTTGGATCTAAAAATTGGAACTTAGATAGTTTGGTATAAATTCAGTGATTCCTTAAGATATCTAAAACTAATATTAGAAAAAGTACATGATCCTCCTTGTTTTTAGAGTAAACCAAGATTTCTTAAATGAATACTATAATATAATAGTCAACATAATAGTGGAAAATATTGTATATCAGAACCATAAACATAGTAGGGGAATTGTTCAGGCTGAATGAAATCACAAGATACTCATAGTGGCTATACCTGCTCCTAAAAGTGATCTTCGGGATATAAGACTCCTTCATCCTAAGAGGGTGGTAACCAAAATAAAGATCAATATTAGAGAACCACTTTTCATCTTTAAGTTGATCAAAAAAATATTCAATATAGGGCAACAAAAACTTATTCATGATCGTAACCCGATTGAGCTTTCGGTAATCAACACACAAGAAA
Organism: Viscum album; assembly: GCA_963277665.1. NCBI lineage: Eukaryota > Viridiplantae > Streptophyta > Magnoliopsida > Santalales > Viscaceae > Viscum > Viscum album. The sequence goes on along the minus strand of OY728120.1, from coordinate 576,020,359 downwards.
AAAGGTTCCATCAACCTTCTTATCAAAAGCACTAGTGCTACACAAGGTGAAAAATTTTGTCGAATAAATACTTTAGACATCAATTCATCCAATTTATCCTTTATATCCTTCATTTAAATCGGTTACATATAGTAGGAGTGAATAGATATGGTCTGAGCGCCTGATAACAAGTTGATAAAAAAATTACCTCCATCTCCAGTGGTAGACCAGAAAAGATTGATGGAAAGACTTCTGGAAACTCAAAAAATACTAGATAAATTTCACCATAAGAGGATTACTTTTTTTAGTTCATCTACACAAAATCATATTAACTAACCCAGAACCTAAAAATGAGGTATGTCTTGACTAGACATCGAGTCCCATTCTCCCTAAAAAACACTACACTCCCTATCAGGGGAAGAAAAGGAAACCCACCAGTTATAACAATCAGTAAAATATTTATGAGCCACAAACCAGTCTATTATAAGAATTAAATTCAGAGGATTAATATCTAAAACCAAAAAGTACCAAACAATCTTGATTTGCTATAAAGATAAAACACAACATGGGCATCAAATTCCCTTCTCTCTATTCTTCCTGAGAGGTGTTTCAATTTCTATCACATAAGGAAAGGGATCCATTGGGAGACTAAAAAAGTATATAGTGTGGGTTGATATGAAATAATGAGAGGCACCAATATAAAATAAATCATCCACTAAAGATAAAGAAATAGTAATGGTACCACTTACTATCACAGAGCCTGCATCAGTTCCCACTAGAGACTCATCCACTGTGTGAAGTAGATTTATTACTAATGTTTTTGGTTGGAACCTAATTATTCTTAAATCTTATAACTAAGCTATAATTCTTCTCAGTACCGATGAGTCTTTTCCACTACACGAGGTAGTAAAATTTGGGAAAAACTTTTTCAAATTCCCTAAACATCCACATGAGTTGAAAATATTTGGAGCCTCTATGCAAGCATGCTTTGAGTGTCTGATATTTTTGCATTGGAAAAAAATTAATTTGACTTTTATAAACACTTTAGATGGTCTGGGGAAAGATTTTTTTAGGATCACCATTATTATTTCTGCCACAAGAATCATTATGATTCCTCCTCCCCTTAAAGGAATCGGTAAAGCTACCACCAGGAGTAGGGGGAAATCCCATCAACCTTGACTTACCATCCAAGTCAATTTCCTCCATCAAATCCCTATTTAAAACATCAGTTTCATAGGTAAGCTTCAACATAAAAATCTTATTTCATATATCTTATTGAAGAACCATCTCAAACCTTCGGGCCTTTAGTTTCTCATTCACTACCTCCTTGGGTGAAAATTGAGAAAGTTTAGAAATACGATTATCATACTGAGTCACTGACCAATAATCTTAGTGAAGTTTTATAAACTCTATGGACTTATCTAATACCATTTATTATGGATATAACTACTTCGTAAAGAGAGTATTTAAGTATTTTCACTTTATTACCTAATTCTTATTTTTTAGAACTATAGCATCCCACCATCTCCTTCAATGACCATAAATCTTGAATATGACACACTTAACCTTATGGGAATTCACCTTCTCTAAGAACTTGAAGAGTCATTTAATATTTCCCAACCAATCCTCCAAATATGATAGATCATTCATTCCTTGGAAAGTTTGTGGTTTCTGGTGAAGAAAATCATAGGCATGATCTCTGTTATCTCCCCTTTGAGGTTCCACCTATCTAAAATGAATAGTGGAAAGTGTGTTACCTTGGCCCAGATCATGGACCATGTGAACTACAGCCTATATAAGGTTCTGGTCAACTAGAGGGTTTATTTGTTATGCTTCATTAGTATATCCCCCCTAAAGTCTGATCGGATGTCTTCTTGGGGGCATGTTGCTACACAACATCTACAAAAATAAAGTAAACATCAGTCAACAGACACAGGAACATCAGCTCTATCAGTCAGTATTCAACTTCATAACAAAAATATCATATAAAAGTTTGGTAAAATTCTATAATCGGTTAAATAAACTCCTTAAAGACACCTTTTATAACCACCCATGGTAACTTAAGGATTGTTACGATGATAGTGGTTCATACACTTGCTCATAACCTACCCCCTAAGTCCTAACAATCCTATATCCTATATACTAAGACGTCTCAAACTACATAACAACATCTAAGAAGAGACACAACCCCTTGATATCAATTTTTCATGAACTTACCTGGGTAACCCACTAAATTGGTACCCAAATCAATCCTAGCATGGCCTGGAGGGCATTTCTAATCCCCACAAGTTGTCGACTAGTTCCTAGACATCCAAAAAAATAAGAGGGAATGATTTCTCTACAAGAATAACCAAAAAAATAAATTATTGAATAATAATCCATAAACAATTATCATACCAATACAGTCATCAAGAGAAATGTAACATAAGACATACAAGAATCCATAGACATAACAAAGTCCAAATATGACATCATCATAATATCTTCTCATAGTAAGTGGATCTCATACTCTTCTTGTCCCCACCAACTCCCAAGGTCCCACTATTAAGAAAACCCACTTAAAATAAGTGGTTATTTACCTTTTCCTGGACCTATCAAAAGAAAGTCTACAAACACCAAAAGGAAAAAAGTAGGGTGTGAGAAAAACTAGACTAGTGAGATCTAACCAAGCATTCCATAAGTTTTCCATATAAAATAAACCAAATATTTTTAATTTTAAATAAAACATGGAATGATAATATTTCATAATTCATAATAAATCATACTTTTAAAATCATTTCAATGATAAGTATAAAGCATAAAAAAATAAGAATTTCCTTCAAAATAGAATGAATAGGAATTTTTATCAAATAGGAATGAATAAGAATTACATAAAAACTAGAATTTATAAATAATTTTCAATTATATCACCATGTTTATAATCCCCAGGGTTTTTTAGATCAAGGTTCAAGGATCCCCACACATCTCAATGAAATATGTCTCCAAGTGTGCACACATCCCTATATCTCAAGCATAGGGGGGAATAAAAGTCTTCCCCAATGAATAAACTCCTTTCCCTTATCAAGTTTAGTATAATTTTCATCATAAATCCATTTATAGGTATAGATAATACATTAATATCATGCATATCCATGTATATACACATAACTACCCAGGATCTCGTGTTCTTCATTTGAGGGGAAAACCATTCATCTCAAATCATTTTCATCATTTATCATTCAAGTAATCCCAAATCAAGTTTTAAAACATTCCATTTCATTTAAAAAAACAACATCAAATGGTTTTCATGAAAATTCATGAATTTTAAAATAATTCATTTCACTTCAGATCCATAAAATATTTTATTCCTTCTTTTCACAAAAACCCATCATCAAAATAATCCTTAAAATCATTCATTTCAATTGGAATCATTTTCTAGAAATCAACACTTTATTTCAAAATCAATTTTCATAGAGTTTCCAACACACACCATTATATTTGAAAACATATATCAAGAATCTAAGATCATTATTTGGAAATCCATTTAGAAATCCATTTCAAATAAAACAAGCAATGATGGTTTCAATTAATAGGAATTGCATTATGAATCCACCTACCTCCAAAAGAGTATCATTAAACACCCAAAAAGGGAACCACAACCATCAATATTTAATTATCCTAAAACAACAAGAGGAGTAACACACACAACGATCAAATAAAAATAATGTTGATCACCCTTTAACCAATCTCTCAGCAAAGAAGAACAAGATCTGAGTTGAGAGGAATGAATCACCTTTACAAAAGCTAGAACACCCAAAACCACCTTCCAAGAAAATGATCAACCTAAAATATGAGCCAAAGGAAACAATTAATATTATTTTAATGGAGGTAAAATTAGTTAATAGGTTTATTAAAACCCTCCATTATTATTTCAGTTGGTTGGAGTAACTGTCCCATAATTTTAAGTGGCCATTCAGCCATTTCAATTTTTAAAACCCCTATCACCGCGCCATGGGACATGCCCTGGTGAAAAGGTCTTGTCCATTTTCAACCTATCCATGTCCTCCAACACAACCTAGTAGGGTATTGTTTTTCTTAATGGATAGGGTGTAAAATAACATGTCTCGCCTAGGACCTCTCTTAGTACTAGCTATTTTTGGCACATCCTGTTTCACGCATGTGACACCCAGGTACAAAATGGATTGGAATAGGGTGTGATCCATCCCATTTTTCAATAGAAAAGTCAAAAATCCACTTTTATGCCTCCAATATCCACCAAAACTTATGAAACAAAGATTAAAAAATTTAAATATTAAAATAAAATAAGGTAAATGAAAGAACATACCTGAAAAAAATGAATGTTACAATTGTTTTTGGGCACAGGTTGTGGTGTACCTTTGAGTGATAAAAATATCCATGTTTCCATCGTTTCCACACTGTGAATTTTTTTCAGATTTTTCAAGGTTTTATTTAATATAATTTTTACATGAATTATATAGATTTATAGAGAACCCATAGGGAGGACTTTAGGATGATTTCTTGGAGATATTTTTCTAGAAATGTTTTAGATGTTAAAGGGAGCAATTACAAATAGGGAAAAGGATTTATTCATCATTTTGCTTGGTGATTTTTCTTTATTTTTCATGTATAATTTCCAAGAGTTAATGAGTGACTAATTAATTTTGTATTACTGATCTTATTAAAGTATGTAAGAATGATTTGGGGTCTTGGTAAATTTTCATTAAATTATAATTCCTTTTTGATTATTTTTATTATTATTTTTATCAGCGATGATGATGATGATGATGGATATTTTTTAATTAAGTGTGTGAGTTGGAAAAATAACAAACTTATAATTAATATTTATTTTTTACAAGAAAAATATATTATGTAATCCTTTTATACCAATGAAAACAATAGAATTCTATTTTTTATTTTCTAAAATTAAAGTTCTTGTGAATAATGGTAACAAATGTGAATTTTTTCATATATGAATTTTAATGTTTGTAATCAAATTAAATTAATTTTTATTAATGAAAATTTGATTTTTTATTCTGAAATTTGGATTGTAAATTTTTCCTTACCCTTTAGTTGAATCTCATGTTAAGGTAATTTGTTGTGTAAGGGTAACTTGATCTTTGTGTAAGGGTACTTTTTTCATGTAAGGGTAACCTTATGACTCGCATAGGGTACTATTATTGCATAATGGTATATTACCCCTTGTTTAAGGGTAGATAAACTATTACCTAATAGTGATCATGTCCATGTAAGGGTAATCTACTGACTCGTTTAAGGGTACTCTTATTGGGTAAAGGTATCTTGCCTCTTTCATAAAGGCAGTCTAGCATGTATAAGGGTAATACCTTACATACATAAGGGTACTTCTATATGTGTAAGGGTAATAACTTACATGTTTAAAGGAAATTCCTTATATGCGTAAGGTTAATTCCTATAAATTTTCGGGTAAATATTTCATGCATAAAGGTGAATCCTACTCACATAAAGCCAAACAACCTCTCGATTTTGGGTCATCCATGTATCCTACAGCCCATATTAGTCACCTGAGTTTTTTTATCCTCATATAATATTATGATTTCACCTCAAGGATCATTGTAGGAAATTGATTCAAATTTAGTGTTGTGAGGGAAAAGGTTTCCAGATTATTCTTGTGGTAAAAAAGATTGAGAGAATAGCAATAAGGAGATTCCATCCAAGGTTTTTAAAGTTTGCTGAAGAAGGTCATCTTTTTTATTACTGAACCTAGTTTAGGTTTTCTATAGAGAGAGGTGGATATATTTAGCCTTTGTCATGGTAAATTCTCATGTGAAGGAAGATGTCAGTGGCTCAATCTTTATTCAAGATTCATCTAGGTTCTGGTATTTGAACCTGTCTCTATAAGAAGTTAATTTTTATTTTCTTCATTTCAGTTATTTTTCCAATGTATGATGTTGTATCCTTATATAATTATGTGTAGCGTTATTTTTTTCTAGGAATATCCTCATATAATTTCTTTATTTTCTTCATTTATTTTATCTCTTGTAATTTCATATGTTTTATTTATTTAATAATAAAGTCGTATGGTGGTGTTCTCATCGTGTATGTGGGTCTATGATGGACCAAACATGTTATATCTATGTGTTATTTAATCTTATTACACCACATTCATCTTGAATCTGCATTTCCCCTTCTATTTAATGGTTAATTGAATTGTCTAAATTAATTTGTGAACTCAGTGCCTAGATTAGTGGATCTTGGTTGTTGCATAGGGATTTCCAAATCAACCTAGCCCATCACAATTAACATCACATCCACTTAATCTATAATAATGGGATTGATGAAATTTTACAAAGAAAAATTCAAATGGGATAATGATTTGAATTTATATAGAATAAATATGAACATGTTTCTAGACCATAATGAGCTCCTTGATGCCTTTTGTGGTCTTAAAAATAAGTTTTTTACCCTTTACACTAATGGAAAATCTACTTCTACTGAATTATATACCCCTACTGATGTTCTTAGGAAGGCCCATAGTTTAATACTCATATCTTTAGGTGATAAGGTACTTCATGTGGTAGCTTATGAATCCACTAATTCCCAAATTCGGTCTAAAATTAAAAATTTATATATAAAAAAACTCAGTATGCTAGATACAAAAGAAGATGAGATTTTATAATTTTCATATGCATCATGGAAATACAATAAGGTCTCATGTTAATGATTTTAATTAAATAATTCTTGATTTTTATAATATATAATTTAATTCGGATGATGAGGATTTAGTTATCATATTTTTTACCTCTTTGGACGATAATTATAATTCAATTAAAGTCTCAATGATGTATGGTAGGGATTCTTTAAACCTAGAATAATTTATGTCTACCTTTTTTTCTAAATAAATTCAAAAGAAGAATCATAATTCTATTAATAAGGAATATGAGGGGATGAATGTTAGAGGTAGGTATGAGTAGAGAGGTAAAAGGGGAGATAAGATAAAGTCTTAGATTCGGTCTAGGTTTATAGGTAAACAAATAAAATAATTTCATTGTAAATAACCAGGTCACATTACAAGAAAGTGTCCCTAGAGGGACAATTCTAATAATAACATGAATAATAGTGACCACACTTTGTTGGTTGAGAAATATTTTGATATTGATGATGTTTTTAATGTTTTCATTGATGCTATGAGTGTTGAATGGATCATGGATTTAGAATTTTAATTTCATATGTGTCCCAAACATGATTACTTCACTTATCTGAGAGGGATTTAGAGTGGTGAGGTTTTCCTAAGAAATAAAAAAAAGAATTTGAATCATGGGTAGAGGGATTGTTTCTCTATAGTTACATGATGGGTCAGAAAAATCCTTAGAGGAGGTTGGGTGGGTACCCAATTTGAAGAGGAATCTTATTTACCTAGGTGTCCTAGATTAAAATGGGCATACTTTTAGGTATGATTCAAGGAAGTCTTAGGATATATAAGGGGTCACTCACTGTTATGTGAAGAACCCTCACCAATGGTCTATGTGACTTAGATGGTAGGACTATATAAAATAATTAAATGAAACTCTTTCCCCCATGATAGATAATACTATGTTTGGGAATAGGGTATTAGGATATATTAGTTCAAAAGGGTTGAATGAACTATAAAAACAAGGAATTTTAAATGATGTAACCTCAGATAGCCTTCCCTTTTGTGAAGACTATGTTCTTGGTAAATCAAAATGTGTTAGTTTTAATAGGTCTACATATAGAGATAAAACCCCTTTAGAATATGTACATTCTGATTTGTGAGGTCCCTCTAGGACTACTTCCCATAGTGGATGGAACTACTATGTGACCTTTATAGATGACTATTCATGGAAATTTTGTATTTACATAATCAAGCACATATCTGAAACTTTTAAAACTTTCAAAAAATTTAAATCTAGTGTTGAAACTAAATCTTAAAATAAACTCAAAACCCTTAAGATAAACAATTTTCTAGAGTATTTGTCTAATAATTTCATAGACTATTATAATTATGAAGGTATTCTTAGACACAGAACTATTATAATGTACCAACTAAGGTGCCACTCAAAGGTGCCCCGAACCTAGTTAGCAACATGGCCTCAAGCACGCCTTCCAATACACTAGAGGCTGCTAACTAGTAATGAGGGCATAGGGTGTGATAGTACAAATATTATTCCCTCTAATCAGGGTGTATCACAATGGAGATATATCATATTAATAAATAGTGTAAGTAGTATGATAAATATGGAAAGACTGACAGCATAAGTAAGTATAAGCATCCATCCTAATAATCAACTCAAAAGAAGAATAGTATCGTATAAAAAATGGTGATGATATAATTTCATGTATCTATAAAAATAAAATCAGTCATACATGGTAGAAGGAAATCATTATAGTGCATGCTATACAAAATAATACAAAGGAAAAAAATCATCCAAGCATCCTGAGCATTGGCCTAGTCATCTGCTACCAAACTCTATCATAAATTAATCACATTGTGTGTCTAAATCAGGATTCTTCCACTTGTACATTCAGGTGATCATATAATCTATCTTGGTACCAAAGGTGTCTTGGATAGGGTGTGAGATAAATCACATTAGGCCACCACCAAAAACTTCTACACAATCTTGTCTGTGAATATAAATTGTACAATGTACAAGTATATAAGGGTAAAGTAATTGTAAGAACCCAGTTTTTTCTATAAAAGACTTTGTAATTTTCTTGATGTTATTCCAGAGCAGCGCCTTCAGACGGCGTGCGATTCCGAGCCCCGATGTGGCCGGAATTAAATTTTCAGTGCGTTCACACTAGGAACACCAAATAAATGGAATAACTCCTAAATGGTAATTCAAATCTTAAATCAGATAGTACTGATGGGTCAGAAATGGGGTTTTTACCCTAGGAACGACATAGAACATGTCGGCGTGGGACGTTGGGACCCCTCACTCGTTACCGGAACGTTAAACAGATAAATAAAATAATTAATTTTTTCGTTTAATTGTTAAACTCAAGTGTCTCTTAAACAGTTTCTCTAATGGAAAAACCTAGGGAACCGTTGATTCCAGAGCATGCCGTTTACCCTAGGAGGGGTGTAATTTTCGCGGGCACGGGCCTCCTGTGAAAAATGCCACTAGGGGCGTTTTCGTAATTTAGCAGCCTCGGATGTTAAGTTTTATATCTTTCGAACGGATCCTCGGATTAAAATTTCAAGACCACCATTGTGCTTGGGAGGTGGTGTTTACCCTAGGTGTGGCCTAACTTTAACCCTGTCGGGGGTTTTGGACGCGGGTGTTTTCAGGGGTCGAGTTTTTAATTAAAAAGAGTTTAAATACTTAAACTCTCCTCTCCCTCTCCCCCATCCTCATTCCACCCCCTGAAGAAACCCACCTACCTCAAACCTTCCCTCTCAATCTCAACCTCATCCTCCTATTCCTCTGATCAAGAAGGGGGTGAAAACGGCGAGGTGCAGATCGACCGTGAAGCGTCGGGCTGCACCCCTGCAGGTAGGAGATTTCGATTTATGTTATAATTTATGAACCCTTCTTTAAAGTTCAATTTTAGAATCTAATTGCCATTATTTTTGTCGAGTGAATCCCTTCGTTGCATATTATATGTTCCAAGCTATCCAACGCATGTTTCGGATTGAAAATCAGAGTTCGGAAGCGATCGCAGTCGTCCGCCGAAGATCCGCAGGTTTTGGTGTTTACTGGCGGTTCTGGCCGGTCCAACAGGTCATCCGGCGAGCTCCCAGGTAGTGGCGGCGAGCCCTCAAGCAGTGGCAGCGGGCTGGTACGATGTTCGAGAGCGGGAGGCGGCCACGGGCTTCGGTGGCTTGGAAACAGGGCGTCCATGACGGCGACAGCAGGCGGCGCGGGCTCCGGGTTCCAGGCAGAGGCGGCGGCCACCCAGGCGGCGCGGCGGGCTGAAGCCGCCGGCCTGGGGTGTGACCGGGGGTCGCGGCGCGCGACCCTGAGCGGGAAAAAGACCCGCCCTCGGCGGGACTTCACACGGAAAGACGACCTACCTTGAGGGCCCATCGGTGGGTGGACCGCGGGTCAACACCGGGCCGTGCGGCTGAGCCGCCGGCCGGCGCTGCGAGTCGGGCCGGCAGGCGTGGGCCGGTCCAGCCTAAGGGGGGTTCGTCCCCTCGACCTCGGACACCTGTAACTTTCACTACGGGTGTCCGTTTCACATGTCGTCTGCGGCAGTGCGAACCTAGGCTCGAGGCGGGGAATATGAGATGGTTTGGGGGGTTTTAACTCCTGATATGGGGGCCTCAGTGGCGCGACACGCCCAATAAGTGGATTGAAGTTTTTCTAAGAGTTCTTGTTTTTGATGCCGCAAACACATCCGATGTCCATTTCGAGCATCGTCAGCAGCATTGCGACCCTGGCGTCGAGGTGTATATTTCTAGTACAGTTTCAGGCGTTGAGGCCGGAGTTGAGGTGTGGGCCCCACGGCCCGTCTTTTAAGCTGTGAGCAGCATTTAACAACTTTTTCATTGGACGTCCGTTCGGGGTGTGCCAGCAGTCGATTCTGGGTGTTTTTTCGAGGGAATTGCAATGGCGCAATCCACCCACTTTAATTCCTCACGGTGGTGCGGTCCCTACGAGGGTCGTTTTGGGAGGTGGCTATGATTTCTATCGTTATCATCGGGTGTCCGTTTCGGATAAGTGGATAGTCCGTCTTGTGTGCTTTTTCGAGAGGATCGCAACGGTGTGATCCGTTCATTGCGCTTCGGGACCAAGATGCGGGTCCCACGAAGCACCGCTCGTGTGCGGTACGGCAAAATGCATCTTTTTCTCCGGATATCCGTTCCACGCAAGTAAGTAGTCAATTTGACGTGTCTTTCTGAGGAGATCGCAATGGTGTGATGCGCCTGACTGTTTTTGGGGCTGAGGCTCGGGACCACGGGACGTCGTTCGGGCGTAAAGCGGTGTTAGACGACTTTTACGTCGGATATCCGCTAAAGGCGAGTAGATATTCTATCTCGCGTGTTTTTTTGTGAGGATTACAATGGCACAATCTGTTTGGATGTGCGGAGTCTCATTTGAGATCTCATTAAATGGGGAAGCATGAAAGGTGCTCTAGTGGCGGTTCTTCTTGCTGTGTTTGGAAGCGAACCCTTGGCGTGTGATCGCGTTCACTCCCGTGTGAGTGAAGTTGATGTTTGAAGAGATGTGGTACGCCATGATAGGGTTGTCGAGGAAGTAGGTTGGCGAAATTGTGTTTACGCCTTTTGCGTTGACGTTGGGTGTCAGGTGCACGATAGCCTTGGGCTGGTAATGTGGAATACTCTGGGAGTATACGGGAATGACTGGAGGTACATGTTTTAGTTTGTACCTGAGAATGTTTGTGTTCGTGGTTTGGAGATGATTTTCGGACACACATCTTGTGGGCCCCATGTGCGCGTTGTGTTCTACTTTACGTACCTTTGACCTCTCGTGACATAGAGGGTCCTCCTGTTCTCGATAGTTTCAACCAGCAGGGTTGAGTGGGTCCCCCTGGTTCTGTTCTCAATGGTTTGACTGGAAGAGTTGTTTTAGTTCCCCTATTCTTTTAGCTGAGGGGGTTTTCAGTGTTGGGTCCCTTTTACTAGACTGTGCTATAATTTATGGCTACGTGCGTTCGTACAGTATGGGTGTGCTCCCACTTTCTGGAGTGAGTTGTCTCAGTCCGCTTCGATGGTAGACTCAACAGATTGGAGCATGTATAACCCCGAGAGGCCCGGGGAAATCCTCACACCCCTTCATGTTCCCTGGTAGGGTTCTTTGGGTATCGGTGTGACCAATACATTACGCGGACACCGATCCTCTACCCGGGAGGTTGTTTCTTGTAGGGTACGAAGCCCCTAGTGAGCCCTGGGTGCAGACTCCCTAGTTGTGTATCAAAATCATATATTCCTTCTGTAATCTATCGTGACGTGTTTCCCACTATGTGTTATGGTTACCAGTGTTGTACCATCTAGTAGGGATGGCCAGTGAGGTACCATTCAGCAGGGATGGCCAGTGGTGTACCATCCAGCAGGGATGGCCAGTGCGGTACCATCCAGCAGGGATGGCCAGAGCAGATCCGAGTCTCCCTCCAGTGGATTACCCTTTTGTGGGGTTGGGCAGTGGGAACCCATCGACTTTGAGAAGACCTCTCGACTTTGTGACTGTAAAGAGGTGTGGCTTGATGCTCCCCCAGAACTCTCAAGTACGAGGGGCGCTTTCCCCACCGAGATGTGTCCTTGGGACGCGACCTAAAACCATGTGGGCGAGTCAGTTCCACCCAAATCGGATAGTGTCAAGGTGCGGTGATTTGAGCCCCTTGACTTGCAGTTCGGGTCAGACGTACAGATACTAGGAATCGATGGTGTTTACTTCGGGGACTGTTGGCTACTCACTTTCTTGGTCTGAGCTACAGGATGGAGATCCCCATATGATCTTTTTTAGGCTTCTTGATTGAGAATATGGATATGTATATACATTATTCCAGTACCCACTCCTTGGATTTTGGTTACTCTCCTTCCAAGAGAGGCAAAGACGCACGGGGTATGCCACGTGATTTCCGTGTCTAACTTCTCATGGTTGGATGAGTCTACTCTCCTTCTATAGGTAGAAAAGACTCGACAAGAAGTTCATCTTCTCACCGCTTCTAGCTCCTTGTGTTTGGACGAGTCTACTTCCTTCCTCTTGTTGGGTTGAGTTTTACTCTTTACTAAACTCTCGGTTGTACTCCTTTAATTTTCCATGTTCAATCTACTGCTCACCTCTTCAATACCTCCTTTGTTGCTCCCTCGAGCCTTCGGGGAATCCTACTGAGTATTTTTGTACTCACCCCTGCTTAGGCTTTTCCAGCACTTGGTGTGCCCTTGCAGACGACGGACAGGTTGGTTGTGACGTCAGAGGAGCTTAGGAGTTCAGGAGCTGGGACCACGTGCGGTGGTCGTGGTCAAGTTCTAGGTGTGGGACTCTCCCAGTTGTTTTACTTTTGTTTACCTGTTACCAGGTTGTGGCACGTTTCTGGTTGGGCGTGTGTTTTTTCCATTTTCTTTTCAGTTTACCTTCAGCATTTACTTTTTATTGTTTAGAGGTCGATGCACTTTTGTGGTTGTTTATAGTAGTTGGTACTTTACTTTTTTCCTTTACTCTACACTTCTGCATTGAGTGGGCTGTGTATGTGTGTGTATAGGTACTCAGGCAAAGGTCTCCCTGAGTTTTTTAGCCTTCGGTGCTTATCGCCAGCCCCTGGCCTATAGAGGCAGGCTTGGGGTAGTTGTGGCTTGAGCCCGGGTAGGGTCGGGTCATGATAGTAATGCTAAAATAAATAACCCATACTTGCTTCATCCTCAGCTATTAATGTCTCTAAACATGATATAATTTAATTATTTATGATTTATTTATGTATATAAGTCATGTGAAGGTGTCAACAATACCTAGATATATCATCATAATAATAAATAAGTATCAAAGGTGAAGCGAAGGCATCTCTAACCTCAAGGGTCAACCAACTCATAGTAATAACTAATGCAGTCTCGCAATAAAGGGTATGCATGTAGTATAAGGGGATATTCAAAGGCATTACACTATAAATGAGTCTAAATAAGTCCATGGAGCTTATCCATGTTAATACTAGGCTAATCATTACTAGGACCAATGGGTTGAATCCATGTCATCATGTGTTTAAATAAATCAAACTGAATCCAAGGAGTGTATCCAAGGCATTCTAATATCTGAAGAGATAGTGAATGGATCCTACAAAATCATGTTGGGAATATTATAATAGAAAAGTAATATGTTACAAGCTGGATATCTCCCTTGGAAACCAAATCATTGAATTGGAATGGCAACCTCTAAGTGCTCAAGGCATTCCCTATAGAATCCAAGGATGGCTCAAGTCTGGCCATTCCTATAAAGGTAAAAAGGTATTATCTAATAGGAACCTTATACATATATAATTATTCAATTTAAGGCCATTTAATACTAATACCATTTAATAAGTTATTAGGTTCATTATATTACTTTCATCAATATGACAAGGTTATTTTAGGACATGCAACCATTCATCACTTTAATTTTATAAACATTTAATAGTTTCATTCCATACCTACATTAAACATAACAAGGGGTTAAGGAAATGAAACAAATACAATTAAATTTATAATGAAAATATTCAAAGTTATATAAATAAATATACTTTCCATTTATCCATTAAAGTGGTTATTAATTATGGAAGAACACTTAACTTATCAAAGGTCAAGTCAGAAGCACCCAAACAGTGTTGCAGATGAACCCAACATAGGTCACCAAGGCATAAATAAAGAAAACACTCTAAATGGGTGGTCTACATTGAGGTATCGATCTCCAATGATATCAAGTGTCATTATTAGGTCCATATAATATAATATAGGTAATTTAATTCAAAGTAGATGAATTTAAGTGGCAATGCCCGGGTGAAACTGGCGTGCACACAATGACGAAAATTTATAAACAACCAAACTTTTAGTGAAAAGTCATAGACCACCTACCTTATTATTATAGTACTCTCCTCAACCAGTATCAACCCTTTTTTCCTAGATTATAAGAAAACTAAATAGTTGACAAAGGCCCTGAAAATAGGGCATATGAGCCTACATTAAAATAGTGTCATCAAGAGGAAGAAAAAATGAAAACTAAGCCTAAGGAATGAAGCACTTACTAATGGCTATCCATTAAGATGATAGGGTCCTTAATCCAATGTTGGGTGATGAAAAAACATCAAATCCTATAAAATAAGCCTTGAAAGCTCAATTGGGAGAAAATTAGAGGTCTTTTCCACTAGAAATAAGAAAAGAATAGGAGGTGTTAAAATTATAATATTTTAAGGTAGAAATGGTTATTTTACAAAAAAAACTAGGGGTAACACAATTTGGATGCATATTTATCCAAAACATGTGCCAACCATTCTTTCACTACTATCCAAATAGGTTTTCCAGATGGTTCATGCACACAGTTTGAAAAACCATGCACAAATTTTCCAATATGACTCTATTAAAAACTACAGAGAATTTTCATGTGCATGTATCATTGGGTGCATGGTTAGAGAAAAATGTGAAACCTATTTGGATCACTAGAAAGACCCACATAGTTAGGAGAAACCTTACAAACTGGGTAGCATGGTTTCAACTAACCGTGTGTCCCAATGCTTTCTTCCATCGGTCAGAAGTTTGGGATCTGAAAAAGACATGGACACCCTCATTTCCTTAATAGCCTCACTAGTAATTATTTTTAGGTAAAAACCAAGGTTTTAAA
The DNA here is from genome assembly GCA_963277665.1 of Viscum album. Classification (NCBI taxonomy): domain Eukaryota; kingdom Viridiplantae; phylum Streptophyta; class Magnoliopsida; order Santalales; family Viscaceae; genus Viscum; species Viscum album. The sequence continues at coordinate 576,005,117 of OY728120.1, read as the reverse complement.
ATAAAAATTAAAGGATTCATACCTCATAGGAAAAACCATGTTCTTATAGTCTTCCCACCTTGATGGAACATGCCACCGTAGTCTCCCTTCCAAGGGTGGTAGAACACTATCTGAGAACAACTCTGGCCACTAAGAACATATGTCATCCTCATGCTCCCAAGTCTCATCAAGTACATGATTGTTATACCATAGCACCTATACTAAAGGAACATACCATCCACATACATCCTTCATACTCCAATCAATGATGTGTATGGGATACTCCTCAAAAGAATCACTGGAATCTAACTCAACATCCTCGAGATCAAAAGTATGTGATAGGTCAGCATGATAACGGTGAAGCTATGAAATATGGAAGAATTCATTCATGGAACAGTACCTTTGAGGTAATAAAATGGATATTCTACCGGAATAAATCTATCCAAGATCTTAAAAGGCCCAACAAAATGAGGATATAGCTTCCCTTGACCCAGTATCCATCCATGCCCAAGTCTAGGTGATACCTGCAAGAAAACACAGTCCCCAATCTCAAACTCTAGATTTCATCGATGGTGATAAACATAAGATTTATGTGTAGACTAAGGAGTATACATTTGCTTTCTGATCAACTACACCTAATCCAAAGTCTCCTACACAAGACGAGGACCTAGTAGTACTACCTCTCTTACCTCTAACCATCAAATACATGAATGGAACGACCTATAATACAAGGCCTCATATGGATCCATTTGAATCATTACCTGATAAATATTATTATAGGTCAACTTGAATATAAGGATATGTATATCCCAAGAACCACTGAAATCAAGGACACATGCATAGATCATTTCCTCCAACACTTATATCATCCTTTGTAATTGGACATCATATAAGGGTGAAAAGTTGTGATCAAAATCACTGGTGTCCCCAAATCTCTCTATAACCCCTGCCAAAACCTCTATAGAAAATGATGGTATGATGTATTTCATGTATCCATATAATCTCATGAACATATAGTCTTCCCATATCATCAACTGATAAAGTCTCCTAGATAGGAATTAAGTGGGCTAATTTCATTTGTCGATCCATGACTACCCAAACTGCATATCAACATTGCAGCAACCTCGGTAAGATAACCAAAAAATCCATTGTGATGTCTTCCTATTTTCATTCTCAGATAGGAAATGGATGTAACAAGATAGTAGTCCATTGGTTCTCCACATTCACTTACTGATAGGTGGAACACCAAGTAATAAAATATGCAATCTAACATTTCAACCCAGGCCACCAATACTATCAATGCATATCACGACATATCTTATAGATTCCTGGATGAACTGCCCACTAAGAAGAGTGGGATTATCGCATTAGTTTCTCTCTCACATCCATAGGAACTTAGATATTCTCATGTATACAAAATATGTTGTCTCCATTAATAGAAAAATCCAGAGGTGGGTCTTCACTAGAAATACTCTCTCATAGGACCAACCACTATGGGTTTTAAAACCACCTTCTCTTCACCATATTAAGGAGTGCAGTGGTAACAAAAAAGGCCATAAGAAAAGGACACTAGTGGCTCTCATGAAACTCTATATGTATATCAGAAATAGGGGCCATCAATTTCCATTCATCATTGGATTCATGTATATCCTCTACCTAACTTTTATAACTTAGCGCATTAGCTACTGTGTTTCCCTTTCTATGCATATAGGAAAGATTAAAGTCAAAGGAATGAAGGTATTTGACCCATATTTAATATATAATAATAAATTCATTCTATATAAAGATATATTTTAGTCTATTTTAGTCTATATACACCAAAAATCACTCCCCCATTAGATAATGTATCCAGAAATGTAAGGCATGAACAACTACTTCAAGTTTGAGGTTGTGTGTCGAATAATTATGGTTGTAAGGTCTCAACTGGTGAGACTCATATGCAATGACTTAATCCTAATTAATTAATAACACACCCATCCCGATGACTAATGCATCATAGAACATTGTATAGCCTCTTCCAGGATCTAGAAGAATCAGAATCAGAGCTAAAGTAAGTTTTCCTTTCATCTCTTAAAAGGCCTTCTCACACGCTTCATAACACAAGAACTTCACACCCTTCTTAAAAAAACCAATAAGAGGTGTATAAAGGATTTATAAGTCCTGTATGAAATTATTTTAATATCCATCCAACCCCAAGAAACTCCATATATCAAACAAATTCTTGGTATTTTCCTAGGAAACCACAACACTCACTATCTATGGGTCAACATATACTCCTCATTCCGAGATAATATGACCCAAGAAGTGAAATTATTTATCCATAGGTGGACCTTATAAATTTTAGAATATAGATTATTCTCTCTTATTATAATCAAAATGATCTCAATATTTTTATCATGGTCGCTCCGAGTATAAGAATAAACTAATATTTCATCCACAAAAACCCTGAAAAATGAGTCCAGATAGGGGTGGGAAACCCTATTCATCAAGTCCATGAAAATGGAGATAATTTTCATAAGACATAATGACATAACTAGATACTCATATAAATTATACTAATTATGGAAAGTCACATGTGGTATATATAAAGTCTTGAATCACACTTCGTGATAGTCTAATATCAGGTCGATCTTTGAGAACATTCTAGATCCTTGAAGCTGGTCAGATAGATCATCTATCTGAGGTAATGGATACCTCTTGTTAACCATAAGTTAGTTAAACCGTTGGATATCCATTCTTAAACAAAGGGACTCGTCCAAATTCTTCACAAAAATCATGGGTGAACCCCAAGATTGAGTGTTGGTTTGGATAAAACCATTTGATTCTAAATCCTCAAATTATCTCTTCAGTTCCTAGAGCTCAGTAAATTTCATCCTACGTAGAGTAATAGAAACTTCAGATACTCCTGGAATAAGATCAATCATAAACTCTACTTCTCTCTAAAGAGGTAAGCTAGAAAAATATTTAGGAAATACATCCCTGAAAAGATCCACTACTAGAGGAAAATATGCCAAACACACTATCTGATAATCCAATAAAATGTTGGAAATCTAGGTTGTCACTCCTCCTAGCCCACGATGCTCTAGTCCATCTCTACTCGCCTAGAAATTACACTCACCTTTAAGAAGACAACTATCACCCTCTTATGATATAAATGATAACCTGCAGTGATAGCAGTCCACATAGGTGTGATAGGGAACTGAACATTCTATCTCAATAATGGAACTAAATCCCATAATCTCAAGGATAAAGAGGTACCATAAGAAGTGACAATTTCCTACCTCAAGGGGATAGTCTTTGCATTAGAGTATACCCTCTGAATGCACACCTGGTAGTATATCTAGGGACATCACCCCAAAAAAGTACTTAATTTCCATCTTGATACTTTCCATGGTTGATAAAGAGATAAAAGAGAAAAATTTTCCTTTATTAAACAAAGTAGATACGATAGTAGAGGCCACTATAATAGTACCTTGTACAATAGATGGTCATGCACTCTGATCCTTTAGTATCGGTCATAATGCATGAAACTGGCATGACCACAACCATGTGCTACAGTTTGACTACCTTGATCTGGTCCACTCTACTGGCACTAATAATCAGAAGTCTGACTACCATGGCCACAACAACCTCCTCAAGCTATCCTGCCAGTGCTACTACAACTTCTTGCCTGATGTGGTGTAATTGATCCTACTCCTGAAGATGGAGCTAGTGAAGATCCTATTCTGCTGAAAACACGTAGAAAGGTCTGATGTAATCTCTAAATATGACTCATACATCCATAATAATGACACTCAAATAGTTCTCTATCACACTAAGGATTTAGATATGTGTATCTTCCACACTCGTAACAGAACTACCAGTGTAGATACTCTGGCCACCGCTAATATGAGAAACCTCAAGGTTACGCTTCTTGATACTGAAAGAACTACTTCCCTACCTCAACACTAAAACTATGTTCCTAGTACTATTAGTTTCTCTCAGGTTATGCTCAGTGATAAGAGTCTAATTAACTACCTCAAAAAAGGTACATAGTTTAAATACAATCACTTGAGAGCAGATGGCATACTAAATCCCATCCACAAAAAATCTTGCTCGCGATATCTCATCACTGAATAAAAGTGGTAAAAATAGTTACAAATCAGTAAAACACGTTGAATATTCCATAACAGACATCAAACCTTTCTCCACATGTGTGAACACTCTGGATCGGTTAGCTCTCAATGTCTGACGGAAAAAGTAATCATAGAATGTAGTATGGAAATATTCCTAGACCATGCCCTGATAATGAGAATCCTAATTAATCACATCCCACAAACTCTTAATGGATTCATGCAACATATATATGGAAATATTTTCCCTTCTCTATGGTGGTGTCTCCAAAAGATCGAAGATAGAAATAATGGACTCCATCCGTAACTCAGTATCTTAAGGACCTCCATCCCTTGAAAAGTCAGGTGGATGCTGCTACTGGAAATAAAAATTCATATTATACATTAAAATGATGGCCATGTAGCACCCTATATAGACTATATTAGATGTAGAAAACCCTCTCAAAGCTGATTTTTAGTACTTAGTTCGGGAATAGTAGGTGGTTCCGCAACTGGAAATCCTAGTGGTAAGACTAGCATCTCAGGGCCCACCATCTCTAGAGCATGGTCATTTCCACCCTCTTGGCACATGACTTGAGTAAATTGTGGTGTTATAGCTTTAAAAATTCTAAGAACATTCCTCATAACAATATTTAAAATCATATTGAAACACTAGTGGAATCAGATCATAAGGAAAAGGTATCACAACCTAAGTTATACTACCCCAACTACCTTCTTAGAATGATAGGGTATTGGTAAGTGTTCAGATTTAATTTATTGGTGTTCCGGTATATGTAAGGTCCAATTGAAATTCATTGAGGAAAAAACTCTTTAAATTATACTTGGCCTCTCCATATACTGTAAACCATTTCATTTATATTCAGAATTTACATTTTTAATTAATAATTGATTTTTGTACATAATACAAGGCTTGATTAAAATGGATTGTAATTCCTAGTTAATAAAGGCTTGTACACTTTATAAATTAAATCTACACCAATTTAATTCCAATTATCCCTCTATACTTTTGGTCTCATAATGTAATGGTAAAATACGATGGTGTGACTCAATAAATTACCCTTTACAAATCATAAGGGCACATGCACAATATAATTTAAATTGGTAATCATGTAACCATAATTAAATCCCAACTCATGTAACCAAGGGTACATTGCTTATAAGGGTTGAAAATGGATATTTAAGATTCTACAATAAATCTATATAGTAAACCACTATTTTTATTGATGTTGACATTTTAAATGACCAATTTAATTTCCTTGTAGAAGATGTTAATAGCACATTCATATATAAAAACCATGGCTCACTCAACAATCATAGGTAACATAGGAAATTTAAGTAGTAAAATTCACCAATATGGCATGGAATATGCATGTAATTTGAATTATAGGTTCCTATAATGATTCATGTAACAATGTTTCTTGTCGTACCAGGCCTAGGTAAATATTCATAAAGTGTGTCAAATACCATAATTCAAGTGCATCACCCAATGGTGGAACTATAATAAGAAAATACATAACAACAATATCCCATTCCCAAGAAACATAATATTTACCCTCAACATGGGATAGATACTCTTAGTCATGGATTGTGACCAAGTTCAAAAAAGTTCCTAATATCTTGAATAAACTTCCCAAATAATAATACAAAAGAAAATAAATCTCTAATACCACTTTGTAACACCCCAATCCAGGTTCCACTCAAAGGTGTCTCGAACCCGGTTAGCCACATGGCCTCAAGCGTGCCTCCCCATGCACTGGAGGCTTCCAAAAGGTAGTGAGGACCTAGGATGTAATAGTGGGGAGAATATTCCCTCTGGTCAGAGTGAAGCATGGAAAATATATAATAGATGAATATATAGTGGAAGCAGTATAATAAATATGGAAAGACTAGAAGTTGAAGTAACCATAAATATCCATCATAATAATAAACTCAAAATCTAAACATTATCATATAAAAAATGATGATGATGTAATGTTATGTCTCAAAAAAAGAAAGTAGGTATACATGGCAGTAGGAAATCAGTACACTACATGATATACAAAAGAATAAAAAGTCCAAAAACATTCCAAGAATCATGAGAACTTTTCTGGTAGTCCACTACCAAGCTTCATCCTAAAGCAAGCATATCAAGTGTACAAAGTGGGATACTTCCCCTTGTACACACCTACGATCATATAAGCTTCATGGTTAGGAAAGGTGGACTTGATAGGGTGTGAGATAAATCTTAGTAGGCCACCACTAATGGCGTCTATACAATCTAGTCTGTGAATATAAACTGTAAAGTGTGTGGGTACATAAAGTTAATGTAATGCTAAAATAAATAACCCATACCAACTTTAGCCTCAGCTGGTAATGTCTCTAAACATGAGATCATTTAATTATTTATGATTCAGTTATGTAGAAAATTCATGTGAAGGTATCAATAGTACTGATATAGATTATCATAATAATAAATGAGGATCTAAGGTGAAACCAAGGAATATGTGACCTCAGGGGTTGACCAACTCATAGTAATAACTCATGTAGTCTGGTAATAAGGGGTTTGAGTGTAATCCAAGGGGATTGACAGAGGAATTACACTATAAATGAGTCTAATACAATCCATGGATATCATCCATGGTAATATTGTGATAATAATGACTCCACCCAATGGTGTGAATCCATGGTGTTGCATGTCTGAAGACATCAAGTTGAATCCAAGGAGTATATCCAAGGCATTATAATATCCAGAGAGATATTGAAGGGATCCAACAACATCATGCTTGGAATATTATAATATAAAAGGATCATGTTCCAATGTGGGTATCTCCCTTATAAATAGGCTCCTTGAATCGAAATGGCATCATCTGAGTGCTCAAGGCATTCCCTGGGGAATCCTTGGATGGATCAAGTCTGTCCATTCCTATAAAGGTAAAATTGTTTGTATACAATATAAACCTTATACATATATCATTATTTAGTTTAAGTCCATGTAATACTAATTACATTTAATAATTCTCTAGGTTCATTCCATTACCTTTCATCAATGTGACAAGGTTATTCTAGTACATGCAACCATTCATCACTTTAATTTTATAAAATTTTAACTGGTTCATTCCATACCTACATTAAACATAATAAGGGGATAAGGACATGAAACCAATAAAATTAAATTTATAATTAAACTAGGACAAGGGATATCTATAAATATACTTTCCATTTATCCATTAAATGGTTCATTAATTATGGAAGAACACTTACCTTATCAAAGGTCAAGTAAGAATCACCCAAATGGGGTCGCAGAAGAACCCAACATGGGTCACCAAGGAATAAATGAAGAACACATGCTAAATGGTTAGTATAGGTTGAGTACTCAACCTAAAATGGTATCAAGTGAAATTATTAGGTCCATAGAATATAATATAGACAATTTAATTCAAAGAATATGAATTTAATGGGAAATTCCATGTGAAACTGATGTGCACACAACGACGGCAATTTATAAATGACCAAAATTTTAGGGAAAAGTCATATACAACCTACATTATGAATATAATACTATCCCTATCAATTGTCAACTATTAATTCTTCCTGGATCATAGGAAAACTAAATAATGGATGAATGCCCTGAAAATAGGTCATATGATCCTACATCAAAATAGCATCATCGAGAGAAAGAAAAATGACAAACTGAGCCTAAGTATTGAAGAAATTATTGATGGATTTCCAATGAGATGATAAGATCTTGAATCCAAGGTTGGATGGTGAAATGGGATAAAATCCTATAAGATAAGGCTTGGGAGCTCATCCATAAGAAAATTGTTGGTTTTGTCCACTAGAATGAAGAAAACTAAATGAGGTTTTAAAATTATAAGATTTTAATGGTGAAATTGTAATGTTACCCAAAATAAAGGGGTTTCATAGTTATCTAAACCATGTTCCAATCATTATTGTCCCACTATCCAAAGAGGGTACCCACACGGTTCACGTGCATGGTTTGGAAAAATATGCACAAACTGTGCAATATGACTCTATTAAAAAATTAAAATAAATTTCACAAGTGTGAAGCCCTGGGTGCATAGTTAAGGAAAAACATGCATCTAGTTAAACTCACTGGAAATCCCTACATAGTTGGAAGAAACCTTGCAGACTAGTTTGTATGGTTTCTACTAATCGTTCAACCCTGTGATTTCTTCCACTGGTTGGGGTTATGGGCTCTAAACAAGCCCCAAACACCCTCATTTCCTCTATATCCTCACTATGAATTATTATTAGGTTAAAAAAAGGAATTAAACTAAAAATTAAAGGATTCAAACCTCATAGGAAAAATCGGGTTCTTATAACTATTGTGGATACCCGCACAACAGAATGCCCTAGCATAGAGGATGAATATGACTATTTTAGAAAGAGTGAAAACATACTATCATGTGTTGGTAAATCTAAGTACCTATGGGAATAATTTTATGCTACTAATGTCTATTTAATCAATGGATTACCCTCTAGTACCAATTAGTTTAAAACCCCTACATATATGTGGGCTAGTTCACCCCTAGTTTAAGACATCTTAAATTTTTTGGTTATACTGCCTGTGCACACAGCAGGGCTAATAAACTCAAACATAGGGCTATGAAATGTGTCTTTGTTGGATACACACATGGTTTCAAAGGGTATAGGATTTGGGTAGATAATCCTAGTTTTAATAGGTGTATAATCAGTCATGATATAGTCTTCCATGATGCTTATACTACTAAATAAAAGGTCTATAGTCCTTTCCAGTCTTAACTATCTAAACTTGTAGCTGTTGAGGCTAGTTTAGAGCCTAAAATACATCCAAAACCCAAGGTTGTCTCCAATAATCCACCTTAAAAAACTCATATTGAACCAAAATTTGTTAGTGAATCTAAATCTATGTCTGGGTTTGATATATATGGTGACTTGAGAAACTTTTAATTGACTCGTAACAAGACCAGAAGAACCATTAGGCCTTCGTCCTAGTTTAATGAGGTTAATGTTGCTGTTTTTTCTTTAATGTTGGATTTAACCTAGGTAGTGATAAACCCTAAAACTTTAAACAATATCTAAATTCTGGTAAATATCGGTAGTGTCTTACTTCCATGAGATATGAAATTAATTCAATTCTAAAAAACCAAAATTTTATAATTATCAACAAACTTGAAAAGGAGAAAATTATATATTGTGAATGGATTTTTAAGAAGAAATAATACCACACTAGTGAAAATAAAATTAAATATAAAGAAATACTTGGTGAAAATAGATTCTTCTAATGTGAAGGAATTTATTATAATGAATTTCTTAACATGTTGTCAAGAATTCATCTATTATACTATTGTTATCCTTTTCTACCTAAAATTATTTTCATGTTGAACAATTGGATGTCAAAACTGCCTTTTTACATGGTAAGTTAAATGAATAGATTTATATGAAATCACATGATGGATTTTCAAGATATTTTAAAATCAACTAAGTGTTTCTTTTAACAAAATCCATGTATATACTTAATAAATCATATAGGCAGTGTTATAAGGAATCCAATTATTTTGTGCTTAAACATTATTTTATTATAAGTAAATATGATTCTTGTGTTTACGTTAAATATATCAAGCATGTTGTTTTTTATTTAATCATATATGCTGATTATATTATTTTAATTTTCAAATACATTAAGTTAATAAATCACATGAAAATACAGTTTCATAATATCTTTGAAATAAAATATTTAAGGTAAGTAAATAAAATTATTGGTATGGAAATTACTAGGGATAGAAATGATAGGGTGTTGTATTTTTTCCAATCTTATTATGTTATAAAGTTTTTAAAAAGATATTTTTTGGATGAATTGAAGCCTATTAGTGTTCCTTTAGGTAATCACTTCAAATTTTCCTTGTTCTGGTCCCCTAGTGGTGATTATTACATTGATTTCTTAAGTAAATCACCTTATGAAAACATAATAGGTATCCTCATGTATTCTATGATACACTCTCATCTAGATATAAAATTTTTTGTTTATACCTTGAGAAGGTTTATGGGAAGTCATGGAAATCCCCATTGGAATGCATTAAAGTGGTTACTCAGTTATGACTCTATGTCTTCTATATTTTGTATTTTTTTGGAAAAAATTATTCTTATAGTTAAGATGTTATTGTCTTTGTTGATTTTGACTAAGATATAAATATTTATACCAAAAAATCTACTAATGGTTATATATTCTTGGATTATGATGGTCCTATTTCATGTAAATACAATATAAAATCCAATGTTTCCCTTTCCACCATGAAGGCCAAATACATAGCATTAACTAAAGAAATCAAATAAGTAATGTGGATAAAAGTATTAATTAATGAATTGTCTTTATCTTCTGATAATATTGAAGTATTTTGTGATAGTCAACCTACATTTCATCTTTCTAAAAATAATGTTTTTCATGGAATTTCAAAACCAATTTACATAAGATTACATTTTTTATATGTTTCATTTAAAATGGGACATGTGTCACTAAGATACATACTTCAGAAAATCCAACCACTAGTTTGACTAATGTTGTTCAACTGTCCAAGGTTAGGAATTATTTCATAATTATGAATATAATCCCTTTTCAATGACCTGGGTTGTGAGAACACTATCCTGTTTAATTATTTTATTACAAAGACAATTATTTTAAAAAATAATAATGTATGCCTTTTATTGTTTGTAATCAAATTGAATTAATTTGTATTCTTGAAAATTTGATTTCTTATTCTTCATATTTGGATTCACAAGTTTTCCTTTCCCTTTATCTGAATATCACATTAAGGTAACTTATTGCATAAGGTTATTTTATCCTTGAGTAAGTGTATTCATGTTCATGTAAGGGTAACATCCTGACTCATGTAATGGTACTCATGTTGCGTAAAGTTAGATTACCCCTTGCATAGGGGTATCTAACCTATTACGTAAGGGTATGCCTATCCATGTAAGGTTAACCTCCTAACCTAAATAAGGGTACTCCTACTATGTAATTGTATCTTTCATATTGCATAAATACAGTCTCACATGCGTAAGGATAACACCTTACATGTGCAAGGGTACTCCTAGATGCATAAGGGTAATGTCTTACATGCATAAGGGTAATACCTTACATGCATAAGGGTAATTACTTACATGTGTAAGGGTAATCCTGGAAGAATAAGGGTAATACCTTACATGCATAAGGGTAATACCTTATATGCATAAGGGTAATGCCTGGATATGTGAGGGTAAAGACTATATACATAAAGTTGATGCATGTTCATGTAAATCCAATTTGCCTCTTGCTCATGGGTCATCCATGTGGATTTAATCCCACATTAGTCGCCTAAATCATCATCACCTCATCTTCCATCATGATTACACCACATGGATTATTATCAGAAATTGACTTGAATTTGGTTTTATTAGGGAAAAGGTTTTTAGTTTCTTATCATTGAGAGAAATATTGAGATCATTGCAAGAATGAAATTCCATCCAAGGTTCTTAAACTATACTGAATCAAATCATCTTCTCCATTACTAAACCTAGTCTACGGTTTCAGTGGAGATCAGTGTGTAGTTTCTATGTGTAGTGGAAGTATCATATGGTGCATTACCAACTCATATTTGTTGTCATGATTGATGATTAATTCAAGATTTACATGATGATAAACATCATGATCAATAGAATTGAATCAAATAATATAGACTGTAGAATAACACAGAAACCAAATCATAGGATCATCACATATTATTTATAATTACTTTAAGCAATTAAATAATTACCTTGTGAGAAACTCTTTCTATGTTTATGGATATGACAACATCTCTACATCATATTATCATTTCATTATAGTAATCAATAATATATTCCCTTTAGCGGTGATCCACATGTGCTCTATGAACCTCTGAACATTGTCGTAGGAATATTTGGGTGTTAGAAAGATAGATCCTAATGATTATGTCATTCACCTTTGATCATCATGATAATATCTTTAATGAAGGGTTCTCTTCGATCTCTATAAACTTAATAGTGGTGGAGGAGGAGGATCTCTCTCTATTCTTAAGAACGTTCTTAAAGAGGGATATCTCTATGGATTTGAGAGGATTCTCTCTAAATCTCATTATGTACAATAAAAAATGAATTAGATCTCTTAAGAAAATAATATAATTGGGTTTATAGGGTTAGAAAATAATAATTTTCATGTGTCCTTATTATTTTTATAATCCCTAAAAAACCCCATATCTATAATAATAATATTATTGTTATTATTTCTTAACATATTCTAAACTTAAGAATTAAAATATTATTTATTCAAATAATATTCAATATATATTATCTCTCACTAGACCATTGAACTTAGTTTTTAATTCCTCCATAATATTTATCAATCCTTGAATAATGACTATGTATTTAATAAATAAATATCACTGCATTATTCGCTAATAAATAAATAAATATTATAAAAATTAAATAATAAATAAATATTTATTAAATATTGTGCTCACATAATATTCTCTCGAATAACTAGTGACATAATATATGTGATCAATCAAACATGAATAATTATTAAACAACCTATGAGAATAATATTTATTCAACTTGTTAAAAAATAAATAAGAATGTATTATTTAACTGAGATTATAGATACACTTAGTGTGTGACCCTCTAGGCCTCTTTCAAAATGGAATTAGGTGAAGCAGCCTAAATTCCAAGGTTAACTTCTAGAACCACACCAAGGAACCCATAGAGGAAGAAGTTAATGTCACGGCAAAATAATACCTGATAGAGACACTTACTATGTAATATAATCCCTTTATCACAAAATCTATAATCAAACAAGTTTTATGTTAGTGTCACCAACTTTTGGGCTTGATTTATCTTTCTTTGACTTTCCAGAAATAGAACATGCTTATAGAACACCATAGCCATATATTTATTTAGGATATATCATTTCCATAAAAGGTCCTAAGATATCAAATTTTTTGAAGAAAAAAAGGGGAAAATCATTTCTCACATTATTCATTAATGAAATATTACTTATGACGCACCAAACATATCCTACCTCATGTGAACATATGACATCGTGATTTTCCTCAATATATCAAAGTGTGTGATTTATAATACTCATTAATAAAAATCTTAAACTTTAAGGATCAACACACACATCTTCATATAGTAACATCCAATGATGCATATAAATGTGGATTTCTTATTGGTGGGTATCATTATCATAATATCCTACACTGGATATTACCAAGGGCAGACACCATGAGAAGGTGCCTAAAATTCCTATGAGTCTTCACCCTAGATATCATCTATCATTTTTGTCCCTCATTTGATTTCATCAGGATATAAAATGTATATTTAAGAATACTATATTGGAACTTTTGGGTTATCATCATATCATGGAACTTCTATGACCTTTTAGTGTGACAAATACTCTTAAAACATTATCACATACTATGTTACAAAAAATAACAATAATGATTTGATAATGAGTTTATAAATATTAAAAACAATGAATGTAGGTTATCATAAAGTACACAGATGTTTATTTTATGGAACAAACTCTAATAGACTCCCACTTTCACTAGATCCAACTACTAACAACATTTATTACTCTAGCTTTCACATGATACTCATGTTTCTACTGATATAGGCCTTTATTAAATGATTATACCACATTTTCTTATGTGTTAACTCTTCTTACTACAACTTCACTACTCTAAGAAAAATCCCTCAAGAGGTGATACTTACATAGTATGTTCTTTATCTGCTGGTGTGACCGTGGCTCTTTTGCAAGAGCCACCACTATAGTATTATCACAATACAATGTGATAGGGTATTTATTACTAGGTAACACATCAAGATCCTAGAAAAAGTTTCATATCCAAAAAATTTCATTGATTGCATCAGAAACCTCTATATAATCTGACTCTATTGTAGAATCAATGACAACTAGCTGCTTTAAACTCTTCTAGATGATAGCTCCTCCATTGAGAAAAAATATATATCCTAATTACGACTTCATATCATTATGATCTATTTGAAAAAAAATCATCATTATAAACCCTAATGAATAGCTTCATGTATCCTCCATACACCAAGAAAATATCTTTAGTTCTTCTTAGATACTTAAGGATATCCTTAAAAGCAGAAAAATAGTGTTCTCCTAGATCATCTTGATACCTTCCTACCATTCTCAATCCATGGGAAACATCAAGTATAGTACATAACATGGCATAGATGATTGATCTTATCACTGAATCATATGTGATCTTACTCATTCTATCTTTATCCTATTATGTCTAAGGACACATTTTCTTGGAAATATTTATACCTTGTGGCACTAAAACCAATACCCTCTTAGATTTCTCCATACTAAATCTCTTTAGTATTTGGTCAATCTATGTACTTTGGGTTAGTATGAGTAGCCTTTGGGATATAACATGAATGATCTTGATCCGTAGAACATAGGATACTTCACCTAAGTGATTTATATAGAAACACTTGTTTAACTAGTCCTTAACAAATTATAAGAATAATATATCATTTCTAATAAGTAATATTCCATTAACATATACTACTAGGATAATGACTGAATTCCCACTAAACCTATTGTAAACACATGTCTTATATTCCTTATTAATGAAACAAAATTCTTTTATAGCTTCATCAAATTGAATGTTCCATGACCTATATACTTTCTTCAATCCATAAATGGATCTGTACAAATTGTATATCCTTTTAGCATCACCTAGAGTCACAAAACCCTTTGGTTATGTCATGTAGTCATCTTCTTGAAGGTTCCCATTAAGGAAATTTGTTTTAAAATACATCTTACTAATTTCAAATTCATGTTATGTTTCTATAAAAAGTAGAACTATTATGGATTTAAACATGGAAACTAGTGAAATGGTTTCATTGTATTCAATTCCTTGATGTTTTTAAACCCTTTATCCATTATCCTTTATTTATAGGTATTTACTTTACCTTAAATGTCCAGTTTTCTCTTGAATACCCATTTTAACTATATGATATTTACATAAACTAAAGCATCATCTAAAACCCAAACTTGGTTCTAATACATGGAATCTATTTCAGAGATCATGGATTCTTTCCATCTTGCAGCTTTTGAGCTCTCTACTGCCTCTTTGTAGGATTGAGGTTCATCCTTCTTAACCAATAATGAGTCACCATATTCAATGAATAGAAAACCATATCGCTCTAGTTCTCTTACATCTCTAAGGATCTTATATATTACATGTCTTTCAAGAAATACTTCTTCCATAGGGACCTGTGGAATATGTTCATGTACCAACTCTTATATATCTTGATCATCAACTTCATCAAAGACAATATTTCTCCCACTATCATTTTTGAGGATATTATCCCTCTCAAGAAATACTATTTGTATAGTGAAAATCAATTTCTTATATGAGTGTTTGTATAGTTAGTATCCCTTTGTTTCCTTGGGATACCCTATAAAGGTACACTTTGTGCCTTGGGGTGCAAGTTTGTTGGCTGAGAATGCCTAAATAAATGTCTCACAACCCCATACACATGTATACGACAAAAAATGTTTCTTTCTACTCTATAACTCAAAGGTAAATCTATTTTCCACATTAGTTGGTATTTAATTTAGTGAGTATGTCATAGTTTTTAATTCATATCCCCAAAAAGGATAATGGAAGATCTTCATGACTCATTATCAACCTTACCATTTCTAAAAAGGTACGGTTCCTCCTTTAACTAACACCATTCTACTGTGGTGTGTAAAGTGAAGTGAGTTGAGACGGAATCCAAAAATCCCATAAAAGTCAATAAACTCTTGGTTAAAATATTCACTGACTCAATCTGATCGAAGATTCTTTATCTTCTTACCATGTTGATTCTCTACTTCATTCTTGAATTATTTGAATTACCCAAAGGACTCGGACTTATACCTCATCAATTATAAATAACCATATCTACTCAAATCATCAATAAAATCTATGAATTAAGAATAACCACCTCTAGCTTCTACTATAAATGTAATTTCCTAACCCAAATGACCATTAACTCGATAGACAATCTGGTGGGTCACATGACCTCAAGCGCGTCTCCCCATAAGCCAGAGGCTGCCGACTAGTAGTGAGGGTGTAAGGAGGTGATAATGGAGAGACTATACCATCATGATCATAGTTTCATAGTGGAATAACAGATGATAAAAAGATGAAAAATAGGGGAAGCAGTACAAAAAATGTTAAAGTAGCGAAAGACATATAATATTGATTTTATAAAGGTGGCCAATGCCAGTTATTCCATAGATGAATTCATGACATGGTAGAGATACATAATTGAAAGTAGTAAACAAAACAGCATGCTTGTGATACAGTACAAATAAATAAAATACAACGAATCCCCATGGGAGATCTCCTTGAGCATCTTGAGCTCTAGCACGTTCATTTTCTCCTAACTCCTTAGGTACTGGCATACAATAATCAACCTAGGACCTACAATTATAAGGTCTACTCGAGTACCACGTGTACCCAAGTAGGGTGTGAGATGAAATATTAGTATGTCAGCACCCACTGATGTTAATCCCAACTTAGTTAAATATAATTGAGATAGTATGCAGGTATAGAGAAGTAATGACAGAACTGAAGAATGAATAAACACCCGTCTAGGCTCCTGAGGGATACCTTACGGCAATACCATCTTCATCTCATTGCTGGGATATTAGTCTGATAATATCAATTTAATATATATATATATATATATATTATAGTAGTATATATATATAACTATGATTTGGGGTGGATCGAAACATACCACCTCCATCCGAATTCTAGGGGAGCTCTCACGGTCTACCCCAAACCCAAGTCCAAGAGCCCTTTTAATCTCTTGGACTATATGTATATTTGTATAGTATATCTAGCACGGGGTGATAATTTTTTCTTCCCACAAGTAAATAATGGCATGGGGTATTAATGCCTCCTACCAAAATGTAAATAATGGCATGGGGTAGTGATGCCTTCCTCCCACATGTAAATAATGGAACGGGGTAGTGATGACTCTCGCCCACATGTAAATAATGGAATGGGGTAGTAATTCCTCCCACCCACATGTAAATAATGGCATGGGTTAGTGATGCCTCTTGCCCAAATGTGAATAATTTCACGGGGTAGTGATTCCTCCTGTCCACATGTAAATAATGGTACGGGGTAGTGATGCCTCCCACCCACATGTAAATAATGGAATGGGGTAGTAATTTCTCCCACCCATATGCAAATAATGGTAGGCATAGTGATTCCTCCCACCCCCATGGAAATAATGGAACAGGGTAGTGATGCCTCCTTCCCATATGTTAATAATTGCACGGGGTAGTAATGCCTCTCTTCCACATGTAAATAATTAAATAGAATCATTTTCATAGTTATATGTAATGAATAAGGTAATATCTCTTATGAATTTCAAATAGTCACACCACATACACATAAGAAAAACATTCAAAATTACTTAATAAAACCCATCTTAAGTAATTAAATCAAGACATTAGCATAAATATCACATTCATTATTCCCATAAGTACTTAAGGCATAACATCTTAAGTATTTACAATTACATGGTTACATATTCTTTTCCAAGCATGAGGAAAAACATCAAATGCAATCCACTAGTAATTTCCAATTCCCTTTAAAACATTCCAATTGACATATGGAGATTTATGGTCATATATAAGAGGTATGGACTAACCCTTCCTAGTTATATCAAGTTCACTATCATAAGTTGTGCTTACTACATTAACCCGAGGCATGGTCTTACCACCCTAATATATTCCATTTTGAGTTTAACCATTTTATACATTTCAAGGGAAAACATGCCATTAGGTATAATTCCTCCTACCTAAGGTCTTTATTCTAAATTTTCATAAAAATGGAAAATTGATTTAAGTCCTAGCCATTATAATTAAAGGAAGTAGCCATTTTGGTTAAGTAATCATAAACATGTCATGTTCATTTAGATTGTTACTAGGAAAGTTATCCTATCACATGTGGGTCTCCTTAAACAAGTCATCTAATTCACCTTTCCTTAATATGGAAGATTCATACTCATGACATAGAGAAATACCAAGACATTTTAAGTAGGAAATCATGAATTTCAAATGATACTGCATCAATCAAAAACAATGCAGTGTGTTGATCAACTAATTAATGCATTAAGATTATTAAAAGGGTATGGAATAGGTACCCTACCTCAAATTAGAACCAAGTCATCCACTATGGATCTTTACACTTTCTAACTAAAATTTTTTTCTCCCCCACTAAGCATACACACCTTCACATACATGTAAGGATGCCTATCCCCTATGCACACACCTGCATGGCCATGATCATGTTCAAGGGGATCCTCACATATATGTTTATATGAATATACCTATATCCACTCACCTACGTATGCATTTTTATATATATAAATGGGAAAAAATATCCCCATACGTATATAATCACTACCATGGATGATTATACACATAATGAGAGAACCCACAAATACATATTTATTTACATATGCACACGCAGGTGAGCCATCGTAGACCCGGTGACTCAAAACCACACGACGGAGTTCAATACACTACACATAACATACCATGAACTCATAAATACCTTAAGGTACTAAAAACGTAGTGTGAGATAAAGCAGAAGGTGTAAACCCTCACCTCATATGGCGGCTATGGACCGATTCAATATCAACTGCTTCACCTATGGCTGTGGTTGCCGGAACGCGCACAAACAAGACCTAAATACCCCTTTATATAACCTAAAACCAAAGGTAATAAACAAAATATGAGTTATCCTTAACCTACAGTTTGTACAAACCTCAAGGCATGATGAAGAGACCCAAGTCATCAGAGAAAAGGAGTGAATAAGGAATATAGGAGCTTATCATGGAGATTTGATGAAGAAAACGTGATAAATCTGGACGGATTTGATGAGGAGATAAGTTCGTAGGGAGGATGGTTGCACATAAAAGGGGAACCCCTTTGGGTTTATGTTTCATGGTTCTAGAGAGAGATGGGTGAGGGAGTGATAGATTTAAGTTTTTAATTTTTTTTATTTTAAATTAATTAATTTCATTAAACAGACCCAACAGCATGGTTTGACCAATATGGTTTTCCAAACTATACAAAAATTATGTGGAACCCCCTTTCTAAAAGACTCACCTCGCATGCACTAGGTGCAAGGTTTGGGAAACCATGTGTATCCAATGAAAAAATCGTATTCCCCCTTAATTAAGAACACATGGTTACCTACAATGGGTTGCACGGTTTCAGACAAACCATGTGCCCTCTTCAGTTTTCCAAAACTCTTGTTTTCCAGGTCTAGTGCTCCCAAAACCCATTGAGTCACCCAGGAAACTTAATAGGCCTTCAACCAAGTCTAAAAACATCACTTTTAAGTGACCTAAATCTTGGAATCCTATTCTAAGTCTTGGTTTTAAAAACGGCCCATTCAATAATTGAAAAAGTTCAAAAACCTTCGTATTTTATCCCAGTTCAAAACATGGATTGTTACAACCTTCCCACCTTAGAACTTATCAACCTTGATAAGCCTTAGGGAACAACATAAACTTCACCCAACCTATAGTGGTCATGAGGCTTCGTTCAAATGGTATCATTGCATTCCCAAATGTCCAACGCACCTTTAATAATTTCAAAGGAAAATGACACTTAAATCATTTAAAACTTGAGACAATGCTCATTATCCAACTGAAACACTGAAATAGATCTTACCCAAGCCCATTATCCAGAGACATGATCCCATCGTCACCTCATTAATCAACTAGAAAAAAGTAATTCCCACCTTAGTCTTTAACGTTAAGCATCGAAATTTAAACTATAGCTCAAACATCATTGGAAAAGCCATTACAAGCATGCCCTTAAGCATTTGAAAACACTCCTAGTGTGATTTTAAAATGATTTAATGGTTGATTTCTCATCAACCCTAAAGCCCAAGTCAAGCCAGATTTTCATGAAAAGCCACGACTGACACCAACCGCACTTTTCTTCACTCGATGACGTTCCCTAAGACGATTCTTCACCAACTATAACCACTAAACAAGAAAGTAAATAGTCAAGCCACCATTTCTAACTAATTAATAAGACACCTGGATTAGACGGCCATTATTTTATAAGTTGAACTGTGATTCCTTCTCCTAAGGTGTCTTGTGTTTACAACAACCACACTCATTGAAGCCTACACCCGACTCTCGATGATGTTTCTAAGATCAAATCACAAGGGAACCCATGCATCCCGCATGCAACTCCTTAATAGAACCACCCAAACATGACTAGAAGCTTTAAAGCATTAGCACGACATAAGACTGATGCTCTCTTAGTGCATATAGGATGATGAAAATATGGGGGACATTCTCGTCATGTAGAAAAGTACACTAAGAGGATTTATAGGTTTCCTGCCAATCATACCCGACCACTGGAAGGAAGAAACTTCAAACCACCACTAGTAGAATTCAAATATGGGACTTTACTTCACCTGCCGATGATCTTTCATTAACCGAACACATGCCCTTACCACTTGAGGTAACATGTGATCATTCCATATTTAACCACCAATTTCATCCAAGACCAACAGTGTTTCGCAAGGGTTTCATACACCGTAACCCAAAACAAAGTCATGCTTCCAAGCAAGAACCAACACTCACCAAATCCCATTAGCCCCAAGGGATTTTAAGCAACCCAGCCATTTCCAAATGGTATTTCTTGGAAATATTAATTCTAATTCTAAGGGAATGTAATCACAAAAACCAACATGAAACTCCCCACCTAGGAGTGTCCTAGTCATCAAAGTAAAATAATGTAAACTATCCATTCACAAGCACACTAGTACAAAACACCACAAATAAACATGTGACATTCCTCTGAGTCATGATCACAATTTCAAAACATTGAAGAAAACCAAACCAATGAGATCGGTGTGTCAAAACACCCAATCCATTAGAAACTCATCTTGAGCATTGGGATGAACCTATTTATTTAATTCCTAGGTCACTCTACCTGGAGATGACCCGAGACCATACTCAACAGCACTAGAGGTTCATTTCATAGTTGTATTTCCACATCTGACCATTAAGGTTGATGAAGACATACCGGGTCATCCATAACTAAAGAAAGAAAAGGTCAAACAACCAACAAAGCAGTTGAACATGCCTGAGGTATGTCTAAGCAACTGAAAAAACGAGAATTACCCGATGCTCAATTCCATAACAAGGTCAAAGAAAGCATAACCACCAGTACGAACAAGGGATTCTTTTAAAAACTGAAAGTCCTACAAGGGATAATGGCACCTAAATGACACCAAAAATTAGGAAAAAAATAGCTCTAGCAATGCATTCAAGTTCTAAGGGTGCTACCTACCATGGGCTAGCACATTACGAAGAACAAACATCAACACAGAAATTTGGTCATGCTCACACAAGTCATCAGAATCAAATAAAATCATCAAGCCATTTCTAAAGAATAAACAACCTATAGAGAATGCCTACATCTTCGTTCTAAGGAAACTAAAAGGAAAAGATCAAGCTACCCATACACTATGGTTTTACCAAGGTCACCACATATGGTTCCATTTACAAGCCCTTTTTATAGTCACATTTCATATTTAAACATTAAAATATTTAATCCAACATCAAAGTGCCATTTTTCATAACAAAATTCAAGGTACTTGATTTTTAACTAACTCCCCCAAGGGAAACACAGGAAAGTTCCATCAAACATACTTTTTAAACATTTAATAGCTTTTGACACCCTATCATGTCTAGGAAATTTATCATAATAAATTCCTTTTAATAGTTAAGGAAACCTACGAGGGTCCCATTAATCCAAAACACCTCATATCATAATTGAAAAGTGCTTTACATTTAGCCATTTCACAATACACCATTCCATTACATTTAATAAGGGTTTCTATTTCCCAATTCATGAAGTGCCCATACACTTCATGGATTGAAAATTGGATCTCTTTAATTGTAACTAAACCCAAATAACAAGTTAACATGCTCAAATATACAACAATATGCTATATGGGTGGCCATATACCAACCTATAAAATTCCCATACACTTTATAGTTTGGAATTTGTCTCCCGTTTACTTAAAACCAATCCACTTTTAAATTTAAAATTTAGCAGCCTTTTCATTTTAACAATAGCCTTAAAATGTATATATATGTCATTCTCAAGATGGTTTGAATCTACGGGTTACCATTTCCCAGTTATAAGGTTCCCATGCACCTTAAAATTGAAAACTGGGTCCCTTTTATTCACAAACCATATATTTTCATCCCATGTAATGATTACATATCATCCAAACATAGCATGTTATCAAAAGCAATAACACTTAAGCATGGCATATCGTTCAAGCAAGGCATGTTAAAAAGTTACCTGAGCAGGTACAACTAAGCATGTTACTAAGATACTTAACATGGCATGTGAAAACATTCTACTAAAAACAAAGGCATGACATAGCATATATCAGGCATGCGAACAGAACAAGAGCATGGCATAGCCCTTAATAAAATCAACATGCATCCTACATATGCAACTACATGGCATGGCACTATGCATGGAATGTGAATTTCAATGTGCTTAGTATTATTCATGTAATGAAACTTCATTTTCATGTCAAGACAAGAGAAAAAATACCAAAAATTCCTTAAATCATTAAGCAGTAGAAAATACACAATCACTCGAGGTGAAAAAAAAATCAACCATAATGGAAAACATCATGAACAACTATCCCAACCCTTTCCCCTTAGTCATTTCTCGTACGTGGGGTGATTAGTCCCAAGCATGGATATTAACCAAGAGTCGACACATTCCTAGTCTCCTGTCTACCAATGCAAAATAGAAAGACAAAGGAAAATTTTCCTTTGATACCACTATGTAACGTCCCGACCCGACTTACCGTTAACCCGGTAGCCGGATTGGTGGGTCACATAACATCAAGCATGTCTCCCCATATGCCAGAGGCAGTCGAATAGCAGTGAGGGTGTAAGGAGGTGATAGTGGGGAGACTATACCCTCATAATCATAGTTTCACAGTCGAATAATAGATGATAAATAGATGACAAACAGCAGAAGCAGTATAAAACAATGATAAATTAGTGAAAGACAGATAATATCAATTTTATAAAGGTGGACAATGCCTGTTATACAGTAGATTAATGCATTAAATGGTAGATATACATAATTTAATGTAGTAAAAAACACCATACTTTTGAAAAATAAAAAAAGACAACAAAGACCCATAGGTGATCTCCTTGATCATCCTGAGCTCCAGCTCAGTCCTTCACTCTTAACTCCTCAGGTATAGGCATACAAAAATCATCCTAGGACCTGCAATTATAAGGTCTACTTGGGTACCATGGGTACCTGAGAAGGGTGTGAGATGAAATATTATTAGGCCGGCACCCACTAGAGCCAAGAAAAATTCAGTACAATATAATTGAGATAGTGTGCTAGTATAGAGAAGTAATGATAGAACTGAAGAATGAATAAACACTCATCCAGGCTCCTAAGGGATACCTGACAGCTATACCAGCTTCATCTCATTGCCATGATATTATTCTGATCATGTCAATTTAATATATATATATATATATATATATATATATATTAGTGTGTGTATATATATATATTTTAGTATATATATATATAGATAACTATGAGTTGGGGTGGATCAGGACATACCACTACCATCTGAATTCTAGGGGAGCTCTCATGGTCTGCTCCAAACCTAATTCCAAGAGCCCTTTTAAATTCTTGTCCAATATGTATATTTATATAGTATATTTATTATGGGGTGAGAATTATTCTTTCCCACATGTAAATAATGTAATATGGTAGTAATTCCTCTCACCCACATATAAATAATGGCATGGGGTAGTGATGCCTCCCACCCACATGTAAATAATGGCATGGGGTGGTGATGCATCCTGCCCACAAGTAAATAATGGAACGAGGTAGTAATGCCTCCCACCCACATGTAAATAATGGCATGGAGTAGTGATTCCTCCCACCCACATGTAAATAATGGCATGGGGTAGTGATGCCTCCTGTCCACATGTAAATAATGGCATGGGGTGGTGATGTCTTCCGCCCATATGTAAATAATGGAATGGGGTAGTAATGCCTCCCACCCACATGTAAATAATGGCACGGGGTAGTGATTCCTCCCGCCCACATGTAAATAATGGTATAGGGTAGTGATGCCTCCTTTCCACATGTAAATAATGGAATGGGTTAGTAATGCCTCCCAACCACATGTAAATAATGAAATACAATCATTTTCATAGTTATATGTAATGCATAAGGAAGTACCTCTTATGTATTTCAAATAGTCACACCACGTGCCCATAAGAAAAACATTCACAATTACTTAAGGCAAATCATATTAAGTAATTCAATCAATACATTAAAATAAAGATAACATCCATTATTCCCATAAGTAATTAAGGTATAACATCTTAAGTATTTACAGTGACATGGTTACATATTCATTTCCAAGCCTAAGGAAAAACCTCTCATGAAATCCACTAGCCATTTCATACTCCCTTTAAAACATTCCAATTGACATATGGTGATTTACGATCATATAGAAGCAGTATGGACTAACCCATCCTAGTTATGTCAAGTTCACTATCATAATTCGTGTTTACTACATTAACCTATGGCATGGTCTTACCGCCATAATCTGTTCCATTTTGAGTTTAACAATTTTATACATTTAAAGGTAAAACATTCCATTAGGTATAAGTCCTCCTGCCCAACGTCTTTACACTCAATTTTCCTAAACATGGAAAATTGATTTAAGTCCTAGCCATTCCAATTAAAATATTTCACCATTTCACTTAAGTTATCCTAAACATGTCAAGTTCATTTATATTGTTACAAGGAAAGTCATCCTATCACATGTGGGTCTCCCTAAACAAGTCATTTCATTCACCTTACCTTAACATAGAAGATTAATACTCACATCATAGAGAAATACCAGGAATTTTTAATTAGGAAAGCATGAAAGTCAAATGATACTACGTTAACCAAAACTAAGGTAGTGCATTAATCAACAAATTAATGCATTAAGATTATTAAAAGGGTATGGAAGAGAGAACCTACCTCAAAGTAGAACCAAGTTGTCCACTGTAGATATTAACGCTTTCTAACTAAAATTTGATACTCCCCCAATAATCATATGCACCTTTACATGCATGCAAGGACACCTATCCCTTATGCACACACCCACATGGCCATGAGCATGTGAAAAGGGATCCTCACATATATGATTATATGCATATGCCCGTCTCCACTCACCTACGTATGAATTTATATATATATATATATATATATATGGGAACACCTATCCCCATATGTATATAATCACTTACTTGGATGATTATACACGTAACGGGGGAACCCATATATACATATTTACTTACCTATGCACACGCAGGCAAGTCGGCTTAGACTCAGCGACTCAAAACCACAAGATGGAGTTCAACACACTGCACATAACATACCAAGAACTCAAAAAAATCTTAAGGTTCTAAAAAAAGTAGTGTGAAAAAAAGTTGAAGTTGTAAACACTCACCTCGGATGGCGGTGATGGACTGATTCCACTCGAAATACTTCGCCTACGGTGACAGTTACCAGAACGTGCACAGGCAAGACCTGATGACCCATTTTCATAACCTAGCATTGAAGGTAAGAACTAAAATATGTGTTATCCTCCACCTAGGGTTTGTTCGAACCTCTAGTCATGAATAAGAGACCCAAATCGTTCGAGAAAAGGAGGGAAGAAGGAAGATCGGATCTTATCATGGAGATTTGATGAAGAAAATGAAAGAAATCTAGACAGATTCGTTGAGGAGAGGAGGTCGTAGGGAGAAGGGATCCACATCAAAGGGTAACCCCTTTAGGGGTGATGAGTCATGGGTCTAGTGAGAGTGGGGTGAGGGACTGATAGATTTATGTTTTTAATTTTATTTTATTCGAAATTAATTAATTTCATTAAACTGACCCAACTACATGGTTTGACCCACACAGTTTTCCAAATTGTGTGAAAACCATGTGGAAACCCTATATAAAAGGCTCCCCTCGCATAGTCTAGGTTCATGGTTTGGAAACCATGAGAATCCCATACTAAATTCCTTTGTCCCCTTAATTATGGTTGCACAGTTACCTATAACAGGCTACATGGTTTCTGACAAACCGTGCGCCCTCTATAGTTTTCCAAAAACCCTGTTTTCTGGGTCTAGTGCTCCTGAAACCCATTGATCCACCTGGGAAACTTAACAAGCCTTCACCCAAATCCAAATTCATCACTTTGAAGTTACCCAACTCTCATAATCTTTTTCTGAAGATCATTTTTAAAAACAACCCATTCAGTAATTGAAAAGGTTCAAAAACCTTCATATTTTAGCTCAGTTCAAAACATGGATCATTACAATAAATGGTTTACATGAATCAGTGTCTACCAATCCTAAAATATTTTTGGACCTTTCACTCTATCCTCTGAATAGAGGTTTGGTCATTTTTCCTTGTAAACAAGCATGAAATATTTCAACTGGTTTTAGCTCAAAAGATTCTAAATAACCATCTTAACAGAGATTTGTAAAACACTTCTTATTTACATGACTAAGATAGTGATGCCATATCCGGGTGTTATATGATTCATGTGAACATGATTAATTATTTATTTTCAATATTTTTTTCATAATTTAACAGATAAAGACCATTATTTGAATGTTTCATACCATAACATATTTTGTCTTTATAAAAGTAACAAATTTTTTGTCCAAATTTGAAAATAAAACCATCTTCATATATGCATGATACAGAAATTATTGTCTTGGTAATAGTTGGTACATAATAAAAATCCATTAAAACCAATATCATTCTTGTTGGTGGTGAAATTTGGTAATCCTCAATGGCTAGAGTAGTCAACCTCACACCATTGGAAGCTCACAAATCCACCTATCCTCTAGAAATTTTTTGAAATCTACTTGGTTCCTGTATTTCGATATAGATATGAGCACCACAAGTTGTATCTAATACCCAATGTGTAAATATTGAAATATTACACTCGATAAATACTGAATCTTTATTTTCCCATTTCATATGGGTGTAGTTCTTCTTCCAATGACCTTGTTTACCACATACAAAACATAATTCTTCCCTTTCTGTGTCCTGCCTCTAGATATTCCTCTTCTTGGAAGGATTGTGATCAGGGGATTTAGACCTGTTATGATTCTTGGGCCCCTTTATGTTGTTCTTCCTTTTCTTATTCCCCATAAGGACCATGGGTTGGTCATTCCCCATTTCCTTTTCCACTGGGAGAATCATAGTAAGAATCTCTGAAAGACTCTTCTCATTATTTCTCATGTTATAATTAATAATAAAACTAAATAAGGAAATGGGTAGTTCGGAAAGTATGATATATGTGCACAACTCATTTGGGAATTTAATCCTTAATATATCTAAGAGTTCAATGTATCCAATAATATTGACTACATGAGGGCCAACTAGCATCAAATCTCTAAACTTAGTTGTAAAAAGAGCATTGGGGATATCATATCTCCCTTATCTCGCCTTCTCTTGATAGAGATCCCAAAGGTGAGACATCATGTTATATGCATCCATGTACTCAGGTTGCTTAAAAATCCCATATTTCATGGATGATAGTATGAAACATTGAAAATACATGGAATCATTCAAATTCTTCTCATAGAGAGATAATTATAAATCATTATCCTCTTTACTAGGCGCATCACGAATAGGTTCTTCTAGCACAAACAATTTCCTTTCATGGAATAGGATAACATGTAAAAACCTTTTCCACTCTTTTAAATGTGTACCGATGATAAGGTTATCCTTACCAATAGATTATAGTGATATATTTGAAGTAATTTTTATTATTGTTTCTACAAATAAGATTAGAAGAGTTTTATTACTTTATCTAATAAAATTTAAACAAATAAATAAATATTATATTTATTAATCTCCCACTATTTCATCAAAACCCAATACTCCTCGCCATTGAATTTCAAATATCCTTTTTCAAGTACATTATAGTGTAAATGATCTATATTCCCATTCTCATCACTTATGAATTGGATGTTCAAAAATTTTAAAGGGTTTTAGGTAGGCATTCCAAATGCCAATTGTGTTAACTCACAGTTCCTTGATCTGCTGAGTGGACTCCCCAATATTGAAATCCTTAAATTGTATTTCCACAACCTTTTCCCCTCAGTTAGACCAAGTCCTACTTTGGAAGTCATCCCTTGATGTTAACTAAGTTAATTCAACCCTAAACTTAAAGTTATAATTCCCTGATAATTGAAAGTATCCCAACTTTTTCTGATCAAGCACTTTGAACTATGGTTTGATTTCAACTGAATTAGTGGAAGGCGATATCGACTTAATATATATAATTTAGGGATTTTATCTTTATTCATAAATTGATAATTATTATCTTTATTACATTATTGATAATATTAAGTGTATTTACTTAATTGATTAACCATATCTTTGATAATGTTTATGCATAAGTCGGATTATTTTAGTTCTATCTTTCACGCTTGTTAATTTATTAATTCATGTGATCATGAAAAAACATCGATAATGAAATAACCATGAAACTTGACAAGAATAAAATAATAAATTTTTATGATCATGAGGTTTTACTAATGGTTAGTTAATCTAGTAGATGATAAACTAACTATCGGCCTAAGGGAAAACATTGTGAACCATTTACGGTTTGTGTTGCAGCTTCCCACTTGTCCACCTATGTATCTCTCTTGGATTGGTTTCACCTTGGATCCAAACATGAACTATCACTAATATCTTGGGATATCCATCCATTATATATACTTTTACTCACACACAAGTGAGGGGAACCAAAGGATTGGTTAAGGGGTTTATATAAAAGAAACCATGGGTACGAATGACCTTACATAATGAGAGGAGGGATGAAACATAGAAAACTATTTAATTTAATAATAAATTAAAAGAAACCAATCACATATAAAGGTCTTTTCTAGGCTCATGATCAACCACATGAATGCAATGAATTATGCATTTAATAAATTTATCATTCAATTCTAATCGTTCTTATTTAAGATAAATTGTTCTCGAATAAATTATTTATCTTCTTTAATTAATCAATACTTTTATCTTAATTCTCATCTATATTTTCTTAAGATTCCAATACACCATAATTTTAAATAAATTAAATAAAATTCTTTAAAATTAACTGTGTACGAAAAAAATATATTGTGGAGGCAACAGAGTGAGTACCCGTCTGAACCACCCAACATGTATTATACTTGTATATTTTTTACTCTTGAAACATGTGTCATATAAGACTTATCATTTAATTTCATGGAATGTGCTATCAAATTAATGACCACATGGAACATGTGGTAGTTACGTATAGTGTTATTCTTCAATTCACATAGAGTAATAATTTTAATATGACTTATACACGATATACAGATCTGAACATTACACAAAAATTAATTAGACATTTATATATATATATATAACCCATCACATGGAATGTATTATTAACTTAATTATCACACAAAACACATGTTGATAAGGTTTCAATGGTATAATAAATTAATTTTTAATTTTGTTCAATTTTGTAAAAGTACAGAGTGTGTAAATTGGAGCTACATGATGTGTATTATTCTCATCATCTATCCATGGAACACGCCTAAGGACTCAATGTGTAACCATGACAGGAAAAAATATTGGAGTAAATAGTGTGTACATGGGCTAGATAGCATGTGGTCTTTAAGTTAAATGGTCACCAGTCATCTAGGTTGTGTAAGAGGATACATGGAATATATGTGACTAAAGGACTACATGTCGTGTACAGAAGTTACACAGTTTGTACTCCAGCTGACCGTGCACCATGTTGGCCTAGTCAACATGTGATGTGTAATTAAATTCACCATGTGTAATAAATTCACATGGCTTAAATTAATTCCAAATTAATTCAAAGTAAAAACACTAGTATATAGCGTGTACCTCCAGGATACACAACATGTACTCTTGTGTTGTCCGACCAGACTCCTTGTCACCTCCTGATGATATCATTGATTTTATTTCATTCATAAAATTAATTTATTTGATTATATTTTCAAGAAACAAAGAGGAAGAAATCATATATCTCAATTCATATTAAAGAAAAGTTAAACTAGAATTGAAAACTAATGAAAATTTTTTAAATCAATCCATGATATTTATATAATTATAAATAATTATGTGACCCCTATGATACCACTTTTAGGTTCTAGGAATAGCAGAAGTGTTATATGGGGCATTCCCAACTCAGATTTTTGTCATGGTCAATGATTATTACAAGATTTACATGACAATAAATTTTTTGATCAATGAAATTGTATCAAAGAATATTGAAAATATATAAACATTAGAACCAAAGCACATGATCATCACATATTATTTATAATTGATTTAAAAAATTAAATAACTACTTTGCAAGAAATTATTTCTTCGTTGATGGATCTGAAAATGTCTCTATGTTTTACCATCATTGATTTATAGGAATAAATAATATATATTACCTCCATCAGTGATCCACTTATGTTCCAAGAACCTATGAACATCGTCGTAGGAATCTCCAATTGCTAGCATGGCAGATCGTAACGCTTACATTGTTCTCCTTTGATCTTCTTGAGAATGTATTTAAGGGTTCTCTTCAATCTCTCTAGACTTGAGAGTGGTGGTGGAGGAGGATAATTCTCCATTATTAAGAGCATTTTTTGAAGAGGGGTCTCTCTAGGGAATTGATAGGATTCTATCTGGATCTCATTGTTCACAACAAAAAATTAATTGTCTATGTTAAAAAAATATAATTGGATTTATATACCGCTATGGTTAGAAAATAACACTTGTACATGCGCCCTTATTATTTCTTTAGTCCTTTTGGAACCCCATGTCTATAATAATAATAATAATAATAATATTATTATTATTATTATTATTATTATTTCTTGGCATGAACTAAACTCACAAACTAAAATATTATTTATTCAAATAGTATTCAATATATATTATTTCTCATCAGACCATTAAACTCAATCCTTCATTGCTCTAAAATATTTATTGGGCCTTGAATAAGGACTATTTATTTAATAAATAAATATCATTGCATTGTTCTCCAATAAATAAATAAATATAATATTCACTAAAAATAAATTAAATATTTATTAAACTCACATAATATTCTCTAAAATATATAATGATGAAATATAATTGATCAAGAAAAAATGAATAATTATTAAACCACGTTCGGGAATAATATTTATTCAATTTTTTTAAAATAAATAATAATATATTATTTAACTAAGATTCTGGGTACACTTAGTGTGTGACTCTCTAGGTCATTAGGAAAAGCAACCTAAAGTACAAGGTTAGACTCTAGAAACACATGTAGCAACCCATATACAAAGAAGTTATATCTGAAACAAAATAATACCTTATATAGATGCTTACTATGCAATATAATACCTTTATCATGATATCTCTAATCTAGGAGGTTGCATGATGGTGCCATCAACCTATGCGCTCGATATCTCTTTTTTTAACTTTTTGGAAATCAAACTTGCCTATAGACACCATGTCCATAGATTTATTTAGGCTATATCATTTCCATAAAAGGGATTGAGATATTTACTTCTATTAAAGAACATAAGGGAAAAATTATTTCTCTCATTATTCATTATTGAGAAATTACTTGTGATTCACCCAGTGTATCCTACCTCACTATGAACATATGTCATCACAGTTTTCATCAATACATAAAAGTACATGACTTATAATACTCATTAATAATAATCTTAAAGTCTAAGGATCAATACACACATCATCAGATAGTAACATACAATGACATGTATAAATGTGGATTTCCTTCTGTCGGTTCTCATTATTATAATATCCTACACTGGATATTACCACGAGCATAAACCATAAGAAGGTGACTCAAATTCCAATGAGTCTCCACCCCCGATAATATGTATCATTTATGTCTCTCAAATGATTTCATCCTACTATAGAACATATATTTATTAATAATTTTGTGACACTTCTAGTTTCTCATCATAGTGAGGAATTAATATGACCTTTCAGTGTGGAAGATACTCTTAGGATATTATCACATAATATGTTATGTAGAAGAACAATAATTATGTGATAATAAGTTTCTTAATATTCAAAAGAATGAATACAGGTTATCATAAAGTACACTAAATTTGGTTCTAGGGCACCAACTCCAACACGATGGAGATCACAACTAGAAAAATTCCCAATTTCCACACATCTACTTCCATGGTTTATTAAAATCATGGAAATAGCTTATCAGCTACCATAATTTATTTTAAACTATAGAAACCCATACAATTCAATCCCCTTCTGATCAACCCCTCTACTTGATCCCCTCCTGATCAAGATCGAGCCCTCACCCTATCCCCTCCGGATCGAGCCCTCCACCCCATCCCCTAAATTGATCTCTCCCTCCATGTGCTGAATATATGGTTCACATCTTCTCCTCCCAAATTCCCCCATCCCCATTTCCCATCTCCTCCTCCCTGCTACCCCTATCCCCTCCTTCTATTATTTTCTCTACCTCCACCTACAAGCATCCACCCCTGGCTCCACATCTGACTCCAACTTTCTTCTCTTCCTCCTCCCCTTCACCTTTTTCCCAACTTCCTTTTTCCCTAACATACTTTATTAAGCTTTCAAATTCCATTGAAAGTCCATAAAAGTTTAATCAGATCAATCCATCCACTTCTACTTCAGTATCTTCCCTTTAGCCACACAATTTTAGATTATTCTCTATGTTTATACTTCCATATCCACAAACCTTAATTTATAAAGGTCTTAGATGTGAAATATATTTTCAAAATTCATCCACCCTCTATTTTCACATCCATTTATTTACAACATCTAGCCTCTATAATTCTATATCTAAATTTATCCAAACCATTCGATGTTTTCTTAACATGTTCAGGTGATTTCTTCCCCTATATTAAATTAGATTCTATAAGAGTGTATGTTGTCTCCATTTAGGGTTCATGGGATTTTAAATACCTAAATTCCCTTTATCGGCCTCCATCGATATTCCTCAATGATTTGTATGCTCACTGAATTGAATTATTCTGTAAGACTAATTTATCATTCTTTATTTTCCTTCCCTAAATATTTTTATTTCACATAACCCATATATTTTCACTCCCCTAATATTATCTCTGAGTAGTCACCCTTCAAAGGTTTGGCATAATCACTTTGTTTACTATTTTCTATTATTTCTAATTCTCAATGAACTGCTTACTATTTTTTCTATTTCTGATTTAACTGAAGTACATCATATCTTTAAATTCTCTTAATCATCATAACATTAAATAAATAAATTTTCATTGAGTGTGTCAATTTATTTTGAGTTAGAATATAGTGGATTCACTATTAACTCAAAAAATACACTCCTCCAAAATTATTTCATTATTTCTATTTTTAATATCATTTGATTTTTGTATTTAATTCAACAAGGAAATAAAATATTTCCATTTTTTTACTATCATTTATTTAGAAATTTCTTTATTTTTATTGAAAAATTGTTTGAATATTTTAAATTTGGAAAATTCATTACTAAAAAATGTTCTTGTATTCATTTTCACTATATATGACAGGTATATTTTAATTATGACATTTTCATTAAATGTTAAATAAATAGTAATGAAATAATATATATAAACCATTTCTAAATTTTTAGTTTTTTAGTATCATTTGAATTTTTTTAGTAGTTTGGTTTATAATGTAATAAAGTGATATATATGCACCATTCTCATAGATTAAATTTCTATTTGTTTTATGAAGATATCATTTACATAATTTTACTTTCCCGTATTAATTTAAAAATTCCTTATAATTATTTTATTTACAATATGTTCAAAACTGCCTTTACGCTTTGTACAATTTATACAGATATTTTGGTGATTATAATTTTTAATTCCCTGTCCTAATTTTAGTCCATGTTTGAAAGGAATACTATTTTTTCTATTTATATGTAACTAATTTCATTTTTAATATTCTTCTGATAAATATAAATTTCTCAATTTAATCATACATTATTTTTACCAGTCCTATCTCAAAACATCCACATTTAAGCCAATATATGAGTTCACTCTCAGATGATTTTTCTATAGTTTATTGTGCATTAGAGCTTTGATATATTATGATCTGGGAAGGCATAGAATTTTATTTTATTATATTATTTAATATTTTCTACAATTACTGTTTCATTTTTTTATATCCTTCTTGACATAATTAAGCATATGAAATTTCACCTTATCTTTTGATTTTCTAATAGGAAGTTTTTTATGACACGCATTTATGGATAAGTAACTCTAGTAATGTATTATCACCAACAGTTTATCCTATGGTACATAAATCTTTTATCAACTATAGTATTAAAATTTAATACTAATTACACAATTCATATCAATAGTAAAAATAGTATTTAACATAAAAAATACATTAAAACTTATTAAATCAATATGTAACTCTTTCCATGCATGTATATTGAATTTAGACTAGCTCGCACCTCTTCCAAAACCATAATAACACTGGTATTATTCTTCATAAAACCATGACTTAAAGTATTTTTATTGTAGTCTTGTAAGATAATTTTAAATTATAATTCCATATATTATAATTTGATCCTCTTCGCCAAATGTGGTTCAATATCCACTTGTCAAATCTATTCATCATTTCTAATAACAACTAACAACTCTTATCATGCTTGACACCAAGTATAGTATCCATCTCAACCATATTCATGTCTATATTTATCCGTATCACATCAAGTATATATTTATGTATCTCCTCATGTTTTTTACATTCCATCTAACATTTTATTTTTCTCCTAAATCATCACCCCTAATTTTTAAAAAATCAATCACCCAATTCCTTGGTTGCAACACACATCATTATCTTATTATCAATAATTAAGAGTGGATATGGATCAATAATATGGTCTTGAATTATAATACAAGAAATATAAAAAACAAGAACCTACAATATTGATCAATATTCTGAAATCCTTCTCAAGTTCTCTATATATGGATCAATTTTCACCCCCATTCTTCTCGACAAACCTAGCCATTTTTTATTTAAAATTTTACTTGGAATTTTTGGGGGAATATCTATATGTTTTTTCCAGATTTATATGAAATACTTAAAAATTTTATATGGAAACATAGATCATTGTGTAGTTTCATGCAATGATTCATAATTCTTAGTAAAAAGTAGATCCAAAAATCAATAGATCAGTAGTGATAATGAAGTGATCATCATTGAAGCTACTGACTAATGACTTGGGGATAATGATATATTATTCATACTAGGAAAATGATAAATTTTACATATTCCTTTTTACATACAGATAACCAAACTAATATTGATTTTTTTTTCTGAAAACAATAAGCAGTTTTAGAAAACTAATATTGTTTTTCCCTTTGTTAGTTAAATCATATGTGATGAAATACCTTGAACTTCTGAGTGTTTATTATGTATTTAGTATTATTCTTTGAGTGTTAATCAACCATGATTTTATATTTAAACTTAATTTACTTAGTTGATATTTTTAGTATAGTTACTATTTATTTTATCTTCATATTCAGTTGTAGCGAAACACTTTGATAATATCTCAATAATAAATAAAGTTACTATAATTTAGTGTTAGTCCTCTACTTTTAAAATAGTATTAGTAGGGTATATTAGGGTTTTTTTCTATACAGTGAGTGAAATATAAAGAGAAAAATCCTTATATCCAATGAATAAATTATTTTATTGGGTTTTTATACATTTCTTTAAACCTTAATATGCAATACCATAATCAATGAAAAATATATTTTCTATTAACTTTTTTAATATTTTGAATATTATTTGTATTGTAATCAATAAAATATTATTTTTTAAATATTCTTGAAGCTTGAATCTGATTCTATAATTCTTATGTACATGTATAATATATATCGATTGTCTCTTTAGTAATCAAGGTAATCATTGCAATGATAATTACTATTTTTGATGTTTTTAAATTTAATTGGTGTTTCAAGTTCTCTTATATAATTTTTGAAGGAATATTATATTACTATTAAGTTTTGGGAGCTTCTCTGGATCATCTCATCAAGGAATTGCAACAATGTGCTACTATGATTCATGTGTAATTGATTCTTCTTACTCTATTTTGTTAATTGGAATGCCCATCTCCAATCTCAATAAGCACGTATAGCTAAATCTAGATCACAATGGACACACACACATGAATCTATTTATTATTATAGTGTTATATATCATATTAATGAACCAATAAAATATATATGTAGAAATTCAAAGGCAGGGAAATCTATACAAGTTCATAGTGTGTGTAGGGTCACTTCATGGGTTGGATATGAAGTAGGATTTTGTATAGGTGCTACTAAATTTTTAGGCTAATATGGTATAATTATAGAAGAACTTGAATTATTTTTCTAGGTAATGATACTTATTCATGTGAGTGATGGTTTCTTATGCAGACAATATGGCATTGGTTGGAAACTCTTCTTACAAATGTACTATGTCTAGTCCTTTATGCACTCATGGTAGGATACTCCTTCTCAAAGATAAGGTACAAATTTACATACCATTGTAAAAAAATCCTCAATCATAGGATAAGTTGGCATAGTGGTTCTTAAGGAAGTTGTTGTTCCCACCCTTCAGTATTTGTTCTTCACATGATCTCACACCATTCCTAATATATTGTTCATTAGATCCCCTCTACATATTAGAGAATTAATTAGTGTGAAAAGACAAATTATTTTGAACACATGTCTACCAGAGTATTCTATATTACATATAAACAATTATTCTTATTTCTCCCTTATAGTGGTAGGTTCATGTTGCCTTGATATAAAAGTTATATCTCTATTTTAATAGACTACTAAAATACAAGGTATCCATGTTGTTTAATCTCTAGGTGTTTCCCTAAACTCTTCAAGTATGTGTTGTCTTTAGTATATCTCTACTTTATCTAAATACTTAAAACTTCTCTCCATGTTAGGATAAGAATTCCCTACACTCAGATAAATATGTTGTTATCTAATTATAGTAATTACATTATGATCCTATTCTTCCATGAGTTCCTGAAATCATTATCAATTGAAGTAATATTTATTCAAGGGGTTATACTTCATCGATGTTTATAGGTAATTTGATTTTCTCTACATCAATGTTTCAATATTTTCTTCACATCTTATAAATAAAAAATTTGTTTTATTATTTTACTACTAATAATCATCAATAATGATGACATGATTTGGGAATTATAATTTACCTCTAAATGATTCTTTTAATCATAATGATCAATGTTTACATAAATGTTTGGTTCAGTCTGCATCAATGTTTATTGATAGTTTGTTTCTGTCTACATCAATGTTTCAGTGTCTTTTTATTATCTTATTAATAAAACATCTATTTTATAATTTTCCTACTAATAATCTATAATAACATTGAAATAATTTGGGAATTATAATTTACCTATAACTAATTATTTTAATTTCAATGACCGATGTTTACATCAATGTTTGGGTTAGTCTATAACAATGTTTATAGGTAACTTGGTACTATCTACATCAATGTTTCAATGTTTTCTTCACATATTATTAATATTACATCTATTTTATAATATCTTTACTATTAATCTACAATAACGATGACATAATTTTGGAATTATTATATTCTTATGATAATCAATCAACTATCATCTGGAATCTATATTTTTCCTTCATTATATAATATGTGTATAATTTATTTCAATTTTTGTTAATCTGTTATTTATATTTTTTTAATATTTTATTTATCATCTTTTATTTAATTAAATTACTGTAATTTTTTATTTATCATATTTTATTTATTTCAATTACTGTAATTTGTTATTAATTTGTCTGGTAATATGTTATTTATGTGTCTCCTGATTTTTTATTTATTTTTCTGTTATTTATGTATTATTCTTTAGGTATTCATCAATAAGCTATTATTTTATCAATATTATATTGAACTGTAATTTTTGTAAACTGTTTTTAGTGTGTGAATTAAATTGTTTATGATTTTGAATCAATCCTTTACATGAAATGATAATTTGTAATTTATGAATAGCTATATAATTTTTATAAATCATTTTTCTAATTCTGGATGCATTAATTTCATTTTTTTAACTCCGTCTAGGCTAAAGAAATACACATTTAGTGAACTTATTAGTAATAAGTCCTATGGCTCTACATTTTACATTAAATATCAAATCAGTGATAATAATACTTTTAAAACATTTAGTGTATTAACTCTCTTATCAAAGTTTCCAAATAGGGACTCACTTTCATCATTCCAAATGAATTATGTGTATTAACTTATATTAAAAGTGATTAGTCAGTTCCCTTACATGATTTAATGAAATATGAGTTTTGATCCCATGAAAAGGATAAGTAATTCAATGAAGTCTTTACTATGTTCAGAAAATAAATTCCTTTCAATTACTTATAATTTATCATTAAAAAGAATATAATGGTTGAGATTTCTTAGGTATCATCAAATTTAGAACTTCTTCATCCCTTACTAAATTAATATAAATAATTCATTTATTATTCGACTGGATTAGATAATAGTTAAAATTGAGAACTTCAACATTTTATTAGTCTAAAATTTATAGCTGAAACACTAATTCATTTTCTTGACCTTGTTCTTTATGGTTTCATGCAACTTCACATGATACATGTTCCCTAACATGTTGAGAAAGAAATTCCAAAAGTAAAAAAAACTGTCATTTTGGATGAAAAAATTCCAAGTAAGACCAAAAGAGATAAAATTCAGTAAAAAAACTTATGTATGGTCTCTTCCATACCTTATATATTTTTTCAATATTTTTCATTTTCTTTATTTAATATATATTCTATCATTCATTTCCCCTTATATTGCTTTCCTATGTATTATTATTTCTTATGGAGTAATGAAATGTTTCCATGAGATTCTTTCCCTAAAACTTTTTTTTTCTCCATAATGAGTTGATCCTATATAATTATATATAATTTAATTAATCTAATTGTTTTGTAATTAAAGGTATTAAGGTAGAGTTTTTATTTCTCATCTTTCATTGTGAATTTGTAATAGTTTATAAAAATAAATAATAAATTTGTAGCATCATGCATTTTTATCATATGTATTTAGAGTTCATTTTCAATGTGTATCTTACTACAACTTAAATTTGTAGAATATATATTACTATTTTTTTATTATATGTATTAGGAGTTAATTTTTTATATTAAGAGGTGTATTTTTTTTATCACTACATAAAGTTTATAAAAAGATGCAAAGGTAGTTCTTTATCAATGTGCATTTGTACAAACTGTATACTTCTCAATGTGCATCTGTGGTGCATACTATATTATAGTTTATAGTTAGAAGATTTATGTGGTGCATACTATATTGATTTTTATTTATTTTTATCATAGATTACATTCAATACAGATAATACATTCAAAAAATTCTGAAAATACTTGGATGTTTTAACAGTGAACTGTCATATGATTTCTATGGTCGATGCTATATTTCAATATCATTAGGTTCCATGTAAATATATCGAATTATAGTCAAAAAAACATTTCATTTTGGACTAAATACAACATTTATTTTTTCCATATTTTTATCATAACTATAAGTTAGTGATGATAGTGGATCTACCCCGTCATTTTTTTTTTTGGAAAAAGGTCATGAAATTCATATCAAAAATAGCCTTAGATTTAATATATATTCTCATTTAGGTAGGTTTCTTCTATTATCTATAATATATGTTTCTTTTAGTATTTAGTTTTTTTCACTCATGTTAGGTTTTACATTAGAACTTGTTAGTAAAAGTTTCACTATAGAGTCAAAGAGGTAATCTCGTCTACTACACTATTGAAGCTGCAAGGCAAGGATCTCAATGATTGAAAGAAAAAGGTAAAATTCTAAACACGTATACCATCAGGACATAAACTATTTGTTTATGCTTCAATAACCTATCTCTAAATTTATATAAAGTATAGATCATGACATGGGAACTCATTTCACAATAGAGCCATCAAAAGTGTAGCTAATTGGAGGAGTAATGAGAATTCAAGGGGTTGCAACTATGATATATAGAGTGATACTCCACAAACTCAACCATGGGTAGTGAATAATGGATAATGGTGCAGCGTTCACAACCACACCAAAAAAACTTAATTTCTTGGAAAACATGAGAACAATAAATTTTTATAGGGAAGAGATCACTCTACAATAGCACCTTATGGGAACCTACTTGATTGTGCCATGATAAATCATGTTGTAGTGTTATAGGTCATGGGATAATCAATAAAATTGTAGATAAGCATAATGGAACCAAACATTTATAGGGTCACTCCATTATACAAGCCCTCCCATAAGCTATTAAGTGGGGGGGGTTCCTTGATAAAGTTACACTGTGATGGATCATCCCACAATGCAACACTTTAGAGAAGATAATTTTAAAAAATTAAAGGATCTAGAAACCAATTAGATTTATATCATAGCCAATGGTGAAATATCATAAAATTTGAAATTTCTTTACATACCCAACAAAAAATCAAGTTTTCATCTTGATCTCCATCCCATCTCTCTATCATGGTTCTACCTCCAATCCACCCAATCCTCACACAAATCTACCAATAATACCTTAAATCAACCAAGTAACCCCTAAAAACTCTACTTGAGTTGATTAATAACCTTATCTGCATCTCTTCACACCCATCTATTGCCTCGTATCCCAACTAACACCCCAAAACCCCCAATATCCCCTCAAAACAATACCTCTATTATCAAACAAAAACAAATTATTATAACCCTTTCCCAAATCTCTATATAATTCTTCACGTGTTGCCCTCTCCATGGATTATATAAAACAAGTTTACCACCCTTCCAAATTAAAATTACCACCACCCCCAACAAACCAAGAATATATTGGTAAAACACACAAAGTAGTGAAAGACTAAGCCTACCCAACCATCACCCAATCCATCCTATAGAACATCCTATGGCCCCCTATATTCTCAAAACCTTATACATACTGAGAAATAAACCCCTTACTTATCTTTGAGTGAGGTTTTACACTAACTTATTCTATATATTTTCTTTAGATTCACAAATCTCATTCATTGAGACAAGCTTGGGAAGCCACAGATGTAAAGGTTGCAAATGAATAAAACCTTGGATATGTGGCTTAAGTAGTAAATTAATATGGGAAAAAATATCATGGAATCACTATAGGCTATGTATTTAGAGCACATTATCCATGTGTGAGAGGATTACTACAAGAGTTGACATTATAGTTTTTATTAAATCTTGATCTTACACTAGAGGATGTTGAGTTAGGATGGATCAAAAACACAAAAATCAATTAGTAGTAGACATTAGGGAGGGAATCGATGTTTAAAACCCTAAATTCATGTGAACCTAAGAATATAATGAGGTGAAGATAAAACCCATCAGAGTTTACATACAGTCATTTTGGTCCACCCTTACAGTAGACCCAAGGAATAGGCATGATATTACCAAGATTAAGAGAACACAATTGATGAACGCCCTCCTCTAGATTATATATTGATCCATAATACACTCTTGGATTTAAAAGGTTGATTCATAGGGCTCATTGAGTCAGTTATATGTACTTATATTGTATATAATTTATATTTCTGGAAATATTAACATCGTGAGGATGTTTGAATTATATTTTAAAGGCAACCTAAAGAAGTATAAGTGTACATGGGTGGTAATTTTTTCTATTTGGAGAAGAATCTGGGTGCCTTTGTGCCATATATTTCACTTTCATCACTTGTAAAAATATAGTTTATTGATTTACCATTATTTTCTAAGATGAGATTTCTAAAGAAGAAGAGAAAGTTGTGCATGTGGAATAAGAAGTGAACTTACTTCACAAAGGAGGATGAGGCTAATAAGGTACATTCACTAGCTACCTCATATTCTAGACCTCCACCACCACTAAGGACAAGACAGACCTATGATATCTAGGCCACACCACATTTATTCTCCCAGCCAAAGTTGAATAGTTATTTTGGGAGGAATTCCAGTACTTGATAGAGATTAATAATATGATCTATCTATCACTCCATTTATCTTATAGACCACAAATTTTTTCACCTATAACACCAATACTTATACCACTACCCCCATCCACATCATCTA
Source organism: Viscum album (assembly GCA_963277665.1). Classification (NCBI taxonomy): domain Eukaryota; kingdom Viridiplantae; phylum Streptophyta; class Magnoliopsida; order Santalales; family Viscaceae; genus Viscum; species Viscum album. Next base: position 575,962,673 of record OY728120.1, on the reverse strand, counting down.
TAGTAATACCCACCACTTACCTCCATTACCATACCCCACTTTTACCAAATCAGTCTATTTTCTTCCACCTACAACATCATCCCACCTCTATCCCCATTCCAGTATAAATTTCAAAGGATCCATATCCCCATTAGAGTTATAACTCATGAGACACTGGATATCCTGGATGATGTCACCACCCACTACCAAATAGATTCAGATACCCAAAGGAAGGGTAAGTGGAATATATCTAAGCTACCCATGGATATTCCATCCATTTATCCCACTACAAGGAACATGGATTACCTCTTGATCCAGGAGGTCTCTATAGGTTTTAGGCGCAGCAAAATCATGTGATGGGTCATGACCAACTTTTCATTTTTTTCATGATTGATGATCAATTCAAGATTTATTTGAAAAATAATATTGGGATCAATGAAACTGAATTAAAGAAAACATAAAATGGATAAAACACTAGAATCATGTGCAAGATCATCATGTGTTATTTATAATTAATTTAATCAATTAAAGAATTACCTTGCCTGAGTTATTTCTTAATTTATGGATATGACAATAGATCTATGTTTTATGGTCACTGAGTTGTAGAAATTAAGAGAAGATTCCCTCTAGAGTTAGTCCACACATGTTCCACAAATATTCGAATGTCATCATAGGAATCTCTAGGTGCTATCAGGACAGATCCTATCACTTGTGTCACTCGCCTTTGATCACCTAAAAATTGATTCCAAAGCATTCTTCTTGATCTCTCTAGAATCAATAGTGGGAGGTGGATAAAGATCACTCTCTATTCTTTGGATCGTTCTTGGAGAGGGATCTCTGTAGGTATTGATAGGACTCTCTCTGGTTATCATTGTGCAAAACACAAAATGAATTGGCTCTCTTGGAAAAATAATATAATTGAGTTCAAATACCGCTAAGTTTTAGAAATAAATATTTTCAAAAGTGCCTTTTAATATTTATTTAATCTCTTGTGAAACCCCATGTCTAAAATAATAATATTATTATTTACTCACCATAAACTTAACTTTTGAATTAAATTAAATATTATTTAATAAAATAATATTCAAATTAAATTATATCTCACCAGTCCTAAAAATTTATTCTTCCATTCCTCCATAATATTTATTAGGCCTTGAATAATGAATATTCATTTAATAAATAAATATCACTACACCAATAAATAAATAAATATTATATTCACTAAATAGAAAATAAATATTTATTAAATACTCTACCCACATTATATTCTCTCAAATAACTGGTGAAGGAATATATGAGATCAAGTAAACATGAATAATTATTAAACCACATGTGGTAATATTATTTATTAAACTTGTTAAATAATAAATAATAATATATATTATTTAATTGAGATTATGGATACACTTAGTGTGTGAACCTCTAGGCATCTTTCTCAGTGGTATTAGGTGAAGTAACCTAAAGTCTAAGGTTAGTATCTAGAAATATTCCAAGGAACCCATCGAGAAATAAGTTAATACTTTAATGACATAATACCTCATATGAATCCTCATGGTGTAATATAATCCCTTTATCAGGATATATCTAATCAAGCAGGTTTCATGCTGGTGCCATCAACCTATAAGCTTAATGTCTCTTTCTTTTAAATTTGGGAAATCAAACTTACCTATAGAACACCATGTTCATGGATTTATTTTGTATATATAATTTCCATAAAAGGGATTTAGATATCAACTTCTATTAAAGAACAGAAGGGAAAAATCCTTTCTCACATTATTCATCAATGTAATATTACTCATGGCACACCCAACGTATCCTACCTCATCATGAACATATGTCGTCATTGTTTTTATCAATACATAAATTATGAAACTTATAATATTAATTAATAATAATATTAAAGTATAAGTTTTAATACACACATCCGTAGATAGGAACATATAATGGCATGTATGAATGTGGATTTCCTACAGACGGGTCTCATTCTCATAATATCTTACACTAAATATTACCATGGGTGTGCACCATAAGAATGTTCCTCAAATTACTATGAATCTCCACCCTTAATAGAATGTATATTTTTTACCCCTCAAATGATATCATCTAGATAAAGAACATATATTTAAGAATAGTGTCACATCACTTTTGGGTTCTCATCATAGTAGGGAATTATTATGACCTTTTAGTGTGATAGCTACTCTTAGGACATTATCACATACTATATTATAAAGAATAAAAATCATGATGTGATAATAAGTTTATTAATATTAAAAACTATGAATAAAAGTTATCATAAGGTACATGGAAGTTGGTTCTAGGAAACCAAATCCAACAGACTCCCACTTGAACTAGAACCAACTGCTAACAACATTCAGTCCTCTAGATCTCACATGATACTCATGTTTATTCAAAGATAAGCCTTTATTCAAGGGGTATTACACATTATATTCTATGGGTAATCTTCTTACTATAACTCCACCCATTTGATTCTGATGTAGAATTAGCAACAACTGGATGCTTTGAACTCTTCCAGCTCACAACTCCTCCATTGAGATAGAAAACATATCTTTATTATACATTCATATCATTATGATCTATTTGAAAACTAGAATCAATATAACCCCTAATGACTATATCCTCAACTTTTCTATACACTAGGATCATATCCTTAGTTCTTCTCAGATACTTAAGGATAGACTTAATAGTATACCAATGTTGTTCTCCTGGATATGATGGATATCTTCCTACCATGCTCAATACATATGAAACATCAAGTCTAGCACACAAAATGGAATGCATTATTGATCCTATCATTGAATCATATGTGATATTACTTACTCTCTCTTTCTCCTATTGTGTCTGAGGGCACATTTTCTTAGAAATATGTAAACCATGTGACACTGGAACCAATCCCATATTGGTTTGTTTCATACTATATATATTTAGTATCTGGTAAATGTATATACTTTTACTTATTCTAAGAAACCTCTTGGATCTATCATGAATGATCTTGATCCCTAGAATATAGGTTGTTTCACCTAATTCCTTCATGGAGAAACAATTTTGTAACCAGTCCTTAATAGACTGTAAGATTGGTATGTCATTTCCAATAAGTAATATTTCATGAACATATACTACTAGGATAATGATAGAATTATCACTAAACCTCTTGTAAACACATGGCTCAGATTCGTTATTATTAAAACCAAATTATTTTATAGGTTCATTGAATTTCATGTTCCATGACTTGGATATTTGATTCAATCCATATACTGATCTTTATAAATTAAAAATATTTTTAGCATCACCTGGAGTCATAAAAACTTCTAGTTGTATCTTATAGATATCTTACTAAAGGTTCCCATTAAGTAAAGTAGTTTTGAAGTCCATCTGTCAAATCTCATAGTCATGGTAAGCTGATATAGAAAGTAGAATTCTGATGGATTTAAACATGGAAACTGGTGAAAAGGTTTCATCATAGTCAATTACTTGACATTGTTTAAACCCTTTAGTCACTATCCATGTTTTATAGGTGTTTACTTTACCTTCCATGCCCAGTTTTCTCTTGAATACCCATTTTCAACCTGTGGGCATTAAATCAACAGGTGCATCGACCAAAACCCAAACTTAGTTCTAATACATGGAATATATTTTAGAATTCATGGATTCTTGATATCTTGTAGCTTCTGAGCTCTCTGATGCCTCTTTTTAGGAGAGAGGTTCATCATTTTCAACTAATAATGAGTCACCATCCTCAGTGACTAGAAAACCATATATCTCTAGTTCTCTTACCTCTCTTGTGATCCTACATAGTGCTTGTGTTTTAGGAACTAATTCTTCCATGGGGACCTATGGAATACATTCTTGTACCAACTATTGTGTATCTTCAGCATCAACATCATCAAAATCAATCTTTCTCCCACTATCCTTTTTTAGTATTTTCTCCCTCTCAAGAAAGATGACTTGTCTAGAGACAATCAATTTCTTTTTCAGGGGGTTGTATAAGTAGTATCCCTTTGTTTCCTTGGAATACCCTATAAAGATGCACTTTATTCCCCCGGGGTGATAGTTTGATTCATGTGAAGGTCTTAACAAACTCCTAGGAACCCCATAGACGTGTCTGTGACAAAACATGTTTCTTTCCATTCCATAACTCAAAGAGAATTCTATTTACTGCTTTAGTTAGTACTCATTTTAGTTTGTATGTCACAGTTTCTAATGAATATACCCAAAAGTATAATGGAATATTTTCATGACTCATCATTAACCTTACCATGTCTAACAAGGTATGGTTCCTCCTTTCACTAACACCATTCCACTTTGGTGTATAAGGTAGAGTGAGTTGAGATAGAATCCCAAACCCCCCATAGAAATTCTATAAACTCTTGGTTATGATATTCACTACCTCAATATGATTGAATATTATGTATATTCTTTACAAGTTGATTCTCTACTTCATTCTAGAATTCCTTAAATTTATCAAAGGACTTGGAGTTATACCTCATCAAGTATACATAACCATATCTACTCAAGTCATCAGTAAAATTTATGAAGTAAGAATAACTACCTCTAGCTTCTACTAGAAATGGTCCATACACATTAGTCTGTATCAATCCTAAAAGCTCTATATCCATTTCAACCTATCTACCGAATATAATTTTGGTCATTTTTACTTATAAACAAGCAAGAAATATTTCAATTATTTTTATCTAAGAAGTGTATAAATAACCTGAAGGACCCCGGAACACCCTGAGAGGGGAGGGGTGAATCAGGGTGTCCACTTTTTCTTTTTAAATTTGTGGATCTTATTCCCACATTGGTAGGAACTTGTTAAATATGTCAAATAGATGAAAGCAGTAAGTTGACACAGCACTTTTACTTATTTAACCACAAAGGGCTACGTCCAAGGAGCATACGCCGACAGTGTGTCAGTCATACCAAAATTCACTAATCTTCACTAGTTTATGGATTACAAGTTTTGGTCACAGTCACACTATTCCTGGAACACTTCCTTTACAAAGGTTCAGGGAACACTCACTACATCCCTCAGATCATTTCTGTCTACTCCCCCTAGCTCACTGACTTGAGAGAAATCAAACTCAGTTTATCGACTTGAAGGATTCTTTAATAGATTTGAATTGAAGTCTTTGTCTCTATTCATCAGAAGACACTGCTTGCATCAAAGTCCTAAAAAGATGCACTTAAAATCACTAAACCACTGAACCAGATATTCAGAACATGCAAATAGGTTACACTGATGATTTCGTGCAACACCTACCCTTTTCACACAAGATCTCACTTTTGTGCGCAATACTTGATTTACACGCAGAAAGTATTTCGCGCACCAACCCCCTTTATGCGCAACCTTCACTTTTACGCGCAGCCTCCACTTTTACGTACAGCCTCCACTTTTACGTGCAGCCTCAATTTTTACGTGCAGCCTCAATTTTTATGCCCAGCCTCAATTTTTATGCGCAGCCCCCATTTTTATGCACGGCTTCGACTTTTTCACGCAACATCAACTTTTCCGCACAACATCAATTTTTACGTGCAACATCTGCATTTTCGCACAGCTTAAACTTTTCCGCACAACTCTCTTTACTCACACCTTTTATGCACATCATAACTCAGATATTCTCTAAGTATTTTTTCGTACTGAATGAGGGGGTCACCTCTTATTTATAGGCATCACCGACCCCTATGCGCAAAACACTACCTTTCCATGCAAAACTCTAATTCTGCACGCAATCCTTTTTCGTGCAGGAACCATTTTTCACGCACATCTCCAAATTTTTCGCACACCTCATGTCTTTTCCATTTTTCATCGTTCTAATCCTGAAACACCTTTTTTGTGAGAAAACCAACCTACATTCACTATTTTTCACAAAACCAATTTAGCGCGTAATCCATGTTTTTCGCGCACCACTCAAATATTTCGCGCAGCTCATGCCTTTTCCATTTTTTGGAAATCTGATCACGAAACATACCTTGCGCACAAGTTTTAGACACAACTACACTTTTGCGCGCAAGTTCCTTTTCCAAACAAACATTTTCCTATTTCATGATTTTCAGGCCCAAAAATTTGGCAAACACTGGGAAATGACGCCACCTTCAATATCGTTGTTTGCTTAAACTGTATGATCACTTTACTGGAAAACATTCTGAACTTACAATAAGGATTAACAACAAACACAAACCATACTCCAATTATTGAAAAGAATGGGCATGGTTCCAACATAACCATCTTTATAGAGCTTTATCAAATACTTCCCATTTACATGACCTAGATGGTGATGCCATAGTTGGGTGTTATATGAGTTGTGTGAACATGATTTTATATCAATTTCCAATACTTGGTTTTCATAATTTAATACATAAATACCTTTATTTAAATGTTCCATATGATAACATATGTTTTCTTTATAAAATAAATAAATTTTATTTCTAAACTTAAGAATAAAACCATTTGTATCCAAGAATGATACATAAATTATGCTTTTGGTAACCATTGGTACATAATAACAATCCTTTAAAACCAAAATCATTCTCTTTGGAAATGGAATGTGGTAGTCACTAATGTCTAGAGAAACCATCCTCACACCATTGGAATCTCATAGATCCACCTATCCTCTAGCAATATTTTGGAATCTACTTGGTTCCTGCATTTGGATAAAGATATGAGTGCCATAAGATATATTTAATACCAGATTCATAGATGTTGAAATATTACACTTGATAACCATGTCATTCAATTTATAGGAGTGTTTACAAATAACTTACAACTTCCACATAGTATCCAATATTCCTTTAAGTTTACTTTATTTAATAACTTCTAAATTGATTCCAATTCTTCATCATTAATGTCTTCCACCAAAACAATCCACATTTTTCTTTTTCAGATTGATTCCCTTTATTTTTATATATTACTTCTAATAACATTGAATTTTGTGGCATACTTATAATTATCCATTATGTGGCCCTTAATTCCCAATTAAATGCATATTTTTTGGGTATGATATCTTTTGTTTATTTTTTCATTAGTATAGTTGTCTTTGTAACTTCCATTTCTTTACACCCCAAGGAAGAATTTATATTTATCTTCATTTTATTTTAATTCATCCATTGTATTCTCCTTATAATAGTTATAGTTATGTTGTTCCTTATGGATATAAACCAACACTCATCATCACAATGATCACTTTTTTCGTAACTTTCATCGATGTTTCCAAAATTATAAAATATGTTAGAAGTAGATAAATCGACCTTCTTCTATGAGGGTGGTTGAACTTATCTATATTTCTATTTTATTTTATCTTTTTACCCTTTAAGTATTCCTTCTCCCTTTTCTTATAGCTGAACAATTGTTCCATCAATCAATATCTTGGTGGCCAAACTTTCCACATCACCAGTCATAGGCAATAAATCTTGGCTTCTTTCATTATGTGAAACACTACCTGGTGGAAGTATCTTCCTTTATTCTAATATAAAAAACTTACTTTTGAATACCTTGTGGGGAATACCAAATTCCATTATTTATTTATTCCACCATTATAGAAGTGGTTGGTTTCTCAAAACTTTTCTTCAACTGTCTTTTTCTAGAACTTACATTCATGCACTACTTAAAGAATTGTAGTTAGTTTAAATATTTTTACTAGAGTTTGGGGTTATCTTTATATTAAAGCTATTGGAATATGTTTCTTCTAATTAATTCACATATTTTCTACCACTATATTAAGTCTTTTTATAATTCATAATTTTTTTATACTTTCATTCCAACAACTCTTCTCAAATATTTTGGTAAAGATTATTCTTAATTGACTTCCATGTTTCTCAATTTCACTATTAACTCAAGACATGTTAAATTTAAAGTGTTATTATAATCTTTAAGATTCCTAACTTTATCTCCATATTCAATTTCTAACTACTACATATTTTCTTAAAGTAACTTACTTGGAAATTTTAAGGAATGATCGTGTTCCTTTACTTGATTTGTCTTGATCTATAGTTGATTATTCTTAAAATAAATGATTACTTTGTGAATATACTCCAGTGTATAAATATTTTCCATAATAAAATTTTCTACTCTAAATTTATAACAAAAACTAATTTACAATTCTTCTTCAGTAAGGGAAAATATTTCATTACATGGTAAAAATGATTATTCTTTTTCTTCCATGATTTTTATGAGAGTTTTTTATTTTGATAAATTCATAGATAATGTATCATATATCTCATTAAGTTCTGATTTCAGCAGTTATTTTTCTTCCTATAGTGCCTTAATGAATGCAAGTTTGTATTTGATAACTTTAATAGGAATATTTTTCATATATTCCTTGATTTTAGAGAAAAAATATTCAATCAGTTCAATAGATTCATACTCTTCACAACTTGAACTTGTTTTTTAAAGGGTTAACTTTATAAAATTTAATATAAATTTATCATATTTACTAGAATTTTTAACACCCTATTTATCTTCTGGTAGTGATATATCCTCCTACTCCTAAACTTGAGACGATAATTTTCATTTATTCTGAGCATATTTCTTCTTTCAATTTATCAAAGTTCTAGCTAAAACCTCCATGTTTCTAATACTAGGAATAACTTTAATTTATTCAGATCAAGTATACATTTTTTTATTTAAGTAGATTCATATATATATATATCTTTTAGGAATCTACACTTCCTATATATCATTGAGCGGGCTTCAAACCATAATCTGGAAGGCCCTACAATTGATACTGACTTGGGTGAAACTGTCACTGCTTCTAGAATTGGGCATGACCACCCAAACCATACTAACCCTCTAGGGATCAAGGACCACTAATAGTGACCACAACCTCTATAGAAAAACCAAAAATTGGGAGTCATCCTAGTAGATGCATAGGAATAATTTTCCCTTGATAAACATGATGATAACTATTGGGAATATTTCTCTACCTATCATAATCTCAACCAACCCATCATCTGTATCCCTCCATATGAAGATTTAATCTTCTGAGGTCCCTGATAATTCTCAAATAAGGGTACTCTATCCCACTCATGCACCCTCGCGATCACCTTTTCCTTCTTCTGCACCTCAAAATACATAGGAAATGTAAATAGGGAGAATAATGAATAAAGGTTGGGTTGTAGAACCTCCTTCAAGAATTGTGATTAGGACTCCTCATTTATAAGGATTCTAGGGTAAAATCATATATTTAATGCTTTGTGCCTTCTAGGTCCATTAATTTTCTAGTTTTGAGTGTTGTATTTTCTTGGTGGGGGCCTTGAGAGGTCTTGGAGGTGTTGGATGTTAAAAAGTTATAAGTAAAGGGAATACATGGTGTGTAAATTTTACACAATGTGTAAAAGTGTTTCATGGATTGTACAGGGTCATTTCATGATCTATAGATTTTAGGAATTAAATAATAAAAATGTGATGTGTTTTTTTTTAAAAATAGAAGCTTGAGGATTACACAACGTGAAAGGGGATTACACACCATGTAATTCCCTTGTGTTGTGAATCTTTAAAATATGAAGGGAACTCAGGTTTCCCTCAAACCCTATACTATCTCTCTCATCCCAAGCGGTCAGCGGTGCTCTCTTGAGGCATCTTGGGATTCCTTTGATGGGGACTGATCTTCGTATTCCCTTGTTTGATCCTTGGCTTCCCATCATCGATCCATGCTGATTTTTCTCTTCATTATTATCTTTTTCCTTCCTTTATTATTCATATTTTGTTGTAGTGGTGTGGTTTGTTTTGTTTCATGTGTTTGGGGTGTGTTTTAATGATCGTCAAGTGTAGTATAGGTTGATCAGTGGTTTCACATGGTGTGTTAGTGGTTTGTGGGCATTTCTTCTTCACCCTACAAGGTGCAGTGAGATCGAAAAGATTCCTTGAGGTAGGGGATCCTCGTTCTCACCCATTTTACATTATACATATGGGAATTTCATACTTTTTCTTACCTTTGGGTGGATAGTAAGGGTCGTTGTAATCATATAATTAATTGTCATGTATAAAATTGATGGGTTTGTGGATTTTTTGTATGCTTTGTTGTTTTGTTATATGTTATTGATATTGTTATGCATTCATGTTTCCAATTTTGAAAATATTGTCTATTAGAATCCTTTATTTCACTGTATTTGATATGTGTGATGGCCCTTACATTGTTATTGTGTGATCACACCCTGAATAAAAGGTTAAAGAACTTATATTTGGCTAATAATTTATTTCCACTATATATCTGGTTTGTGTGATAATACCCATGATAACATAACAAAGTAATGCAATGAAGCCCCTAAATAAATATGGAAGCTAGAATTTGTGTTCTGTGTGTGTTTGTGCTTGTTGTTATTCTTTTTGTGGATTGTCATTGTTGCGCGGTGTGTGGAGCAGTGATGTGATGGTTTTTTATCATGGATGTGATGTGAAAACTTTTGTTATGAGGTTGTGGTGTAGTGGTTGTGGTGAAGTATTTGTGGCTCAGTGGTTTTGATGTAGGGGTTTTGGCACAGTGGTTTTGGTGCAGTGGTTGTGGCATAGTGGTTGTGGCACAGGGGTTGTGGCATAGGGGTTGTGGCATAGTGGTTGTGGTATGTGGAGGTTGTAGTTTTTAAATGGATGAGATATGTGGTTTTTGTGTTGTGAGACGTATTAGGTGATGTGATTTGATGATGACAGTGGATGTGTGGTGTTGTGGTGATATTTATGCGGTGTGGTTTTGGTAGTTTCTCAAGTATTAGTGAAATAAATTATAATGATGGATTAAATGAATAAATGAATGATTTGAAATTTTAATATAATTGGGTGGAAATTAACATGTGATTAATGGAATAAATTTAATTGAATGAATTGAATGAGTGGTGTAATGTGAAATTAAAAGGCTATTGAATAAAAATAGTGAAACTTATAAGCTGAAAGTGGGAAATGTTTCATGGATTGTGTGGAGGTTATGTGGTGTATTGCATATATCAATGGAATCAATTGTGATGGTTTACATATGGTACATAGTGGTGATGTGGTGTGTGATAGTGTTTTTGATGTGATCCCTTAGGTTTGGTATTTTTTACTATCTCTATATCATATATGTCTATGTTATTTTATACATTCCCCACCTGAGTTGTATAACCTCACTAATTCTTAGAGGTTCTAGGTTTCAGGTTTTTTCCCCAAAATCTAGGATGGTAGTAATACGGATGGTTTGTTACCCCCTCTCCCATGATCTAACTTCATAAGTGACGTGTTGGACCAGGTTTCTTTGGGGTGATATGTGATGTGTTGGACTAGGTGCCTTCAGGTGATATGTGATGTGTGGTGCTAGGTTTCTTTAGGATGAGCTATGATGTGTGGTCCTAGGTGTCTTCTGGATAAGCTATGATGTGAAGTCCTAGGTTTCTTCGAGACGTGATGTGATGTGTAACCCAGGTGTGTGTGGGTGGTATGTGATGTGATGTGTGGCCTAGGTGTGTGCAGGTGGGATGTGATGTGATATGTGTGGATGTGTTGGAAGCATAGGGCGTTTGATGTTGGTGCATGAGAGTAGAAAATTAGTGTGGAATAGGTAGTGGGGTTCCTTTATTTGTTATAATATTGATATTATATTATTATATTGGATGTGTGATTTGGTGAGTCAGTCATGGTGAAGTTGGGTTTGGTTAGATGACCCGTTTAGGTACTCATTGGTTCTGTTGTTTGTTCACTAGTGCATTAGCATGCTCTTTTCACATGTGTAATTGAGGTCTTTGTTATGTCACTACTAAGCATATATGTTATTCTCACCCTACATATATAAAAAAATCAAGTTTCAAGGAGGAATTTGGGGACCAAGATGAACATTACTAGAAGGTTTGGAGTTTCTGTTAAGTCACTGTCATATAATTTTCTTTTTGGTATTTACTTTGGAGACTTTTATATGTATCTGTTTTATTTTCATTCATGCATTGTGGGATGTTTTTTTGTTTACCTTTATATAATTTGTTGGATTTTTTTATTGTTTTTTTATCCTATATCCCAATATTGTTCATTTATATAGGGTAATGCCTGCAACATTGTGAGATTTTTATACCCTCAGAGCTAGTCACCAACCTGGGGCCTAATAGAGGCGGTACTTGAGGGTTGTTATCTCTCTCCCTTAATTATGATATATTTGGTGGGATGGGTCATGATAGAATGGTATCAAATGTTATGGTTGAGAGATAGGATGGAGTTTAGTGTTATAAACAAGGAGGATTACATGGGTTGGTATGGAAGAAGTTCCAGTTGACCTCAGTGTGTGACATAATCCAAAGAGACCGATAACCACACAAGATTTTAGGGTCCCCATGATCCAGTGCATGGACTCTAAGCTTATTGAACAACCAAGTGAGATGGATGTGTTTATAGGGTAGAGACCTAGGAGAGGTAAATTCATTATGGTTAATTGTGTACATGTTTTAATTACATGTTTTGGGAAAATAAAATGAATAAAATCTAAATAATATTTAATGAAAAAAAATCCATGCCACTGATATTAGGATGTTCTCCTTATTTTCATAAATGGAGTATGTTCATCGTCTGTGAGTTTCTTTGGTAGTTGTGTTTCTATAGGCTGACCTGATTGATCATCGAAGGGTTGATCTAATAGAGGATGATGAGACATGGTAGTAGTATTTTCATGTCTTTCAGTGGAAGAGCTTGGCCAAGCATGAGGGGAGTGTCTCAGATCTGGATACAAATCATTGGATAGAGGTTCTCAAGATCACATTTTGTATAATCTTAGCATAATATGAGTTTTTTATTCTTCTATTAGTTAGTTAAATGTTGGGATATATGCATAAATGGTGGATGATGATTCTTGGTGACCATAATAAGGTAGATTTGTTGTGACCTGACTTTTATAGGGAGTTTTGGGTAGAGTTTATGTCATCGATGATGAGGGAAGCCAAGAGGCAGGAGCTGCCCTCCCTTTAATAGGGGAGTCTAAGCATGTGGTAACTTCTGATTATGTTCAAAGATCTCCTACACCTTTCTCCAGATGTTTTTCTTGATGAGGAGTCTATAGTATGGAATTTGGAGGAGTATTTTCATCTAATGGTTGGGTATTCGGTCACACCATTTACACTCTTGACATGTCAAGAGGTGCGGAATGAATATGAGGTTATCGAGCAAATAATTTACTTGGGATTTTATCCCTAAAATAGTGGAAATTGGGGTGTTTCAAGGATAATGGATTCTGTTAGTGGGACGTAGGTGTTTAGGCAGTTAGGGTTCCTTTTAGCAAGCAACCAGCCATGGTAGTTTCTTTCCTGGTCATCAACAATATGTTGTTTTTTAGAAAATTTAAGGGTTTTTCCATTTTCATTCCATATCTGTAGAAGATATGGTCACCTATAGGATTAGTGTTGGACCTCCCAAGGAGGATAGTTTCATATGGGTGATTAGGCCCATTTTCAACAGTAGTAGTTCCCCCCAAGATAGTTCCAGAGGCAGGGACTGTAGGTTGTTGTTCAGCTGTTGAGAGCATGTGGATTTTATGGATGGAATATTCGTGATGGTCCCCTTACATAGGGACATAGTCCAAAGAATGACCCTGGAGGTTGGTAGTAGAGATATAGAGGAGTTTTGAATGCTCATATAAACACATTATAGGTAGCATCACCAGTAGAGCTGGGAGTTGTTTGAGGTATAATCAGTTTGTTTAGTGCCCTTGTGTATTATTTATTTGATTCAGGAGCCTCTCACTACTTTTTTGGTCCTACTTTGGTTCATGTGTTGGGAAAAGATTTAGATAGGCTTCCATTTCCCCCAATGTTATCTACACCAATTAGTGGTCGAGCTTCCTTGTTTGATGTGTGCTGAGAATGTAGATTGGTGATGGGGAAGCACTAGTCAGTGGGGGACTTCTTCTTGTTGTAGATACAGACATACAATATTATCTTTGATATAGATTTCATATATTCCATTTGTGTAGTCATCAACTATTTTTGTAGGAGAGTCATGTTTTTAGATATGGAGGTTCGATGAGTGGAATTCGTTGGTAATTGAGGTTATCAGTTGGGTGGTAGTCAAGTAGGGCCTCTTTTGTTACATTTGGCAGATATGTCTATAGAATCTCGTATTGAGAGTGTTACCAGGTTTTTAGATTAGTTTCTAGATGTTTTCCTAATAAAGGTTATGGTGATACCTCCTCAGCATGATGTCGAGTTTGGAATAGAGCTTCAGCCTGGTGAATCTCTGATTTCGATGGCTCCCTATCAAATAAAACCCATAGAGTTGTGTGATTTGAGGCTGTAGTTAGATGACCTGATGTGGAGGGGTTTCATCTGACCCATTGTGTTGTTGTGGGGTGCTCCAATTTTGTTCTCCAAGAAGGGAGATATTATTCTGAGGTTGTTTATAGACTACCAGAGGTTGAACTAGGTAATACTCAATAATCTTTACACTCTTCTGAGGATCGATGATCTATTCAACCAGTTTATAGGAGCTAGTTAGTTCTCAAAAATTGACCTGTGGTTTGGATATCACAATTTGATGGTGAAAGCTGAGGATATTCATAAGACTGCATCTAGATACAGGTATGGGAACATCGAGTTTTTGGTTATTTAATTCAGTGTTACGAACACACCAGTCATGTTAATGGGACTTATGAAATATTTGTTCTATGATTTCCTAGACTGATTCATCATTGTATTCATCAATGATATCTTCGTCTACTCAAAGTCATAGGAGGAGCATTCTGAGCATCTCATGGTTGTTTTCTAGGTTGTTTTCTACTACCATATTTATGGGAAGTTGACCAAGATTTAGTTTTGGATGTGAGAGGTGTGTTTCCTTGGAAATTTTATATCTTTTTAGGGTGTGGCGGTGGACCCATTGAAGATCAAAGAAATTTTTTCTTGGGAAGAACCCAAGAATGTAGCATAGGTTCACAATTTCCTTAGTCTCACAAGCTATTATCAAAGGTTTGTACCTGATTTCTCTCAATTTTCATCCCTGCTAATAGTCTTGATCAATAAAGACTGGGATTTTGTGTGGACAAACCAGTACCAGGAACCATTCGGTTACCTGAAGGAGAAGTTTGTTAGTACTTCAGTTTCTAGAGGAGGGTGTGTTGTTTGAGGTTTTTTGTGATTCATATCATTTGGACTTGGGATGTATGTTAATTTTTTAGGGGGTGGTAATATATTATGGGGGTAGCAAGTTACATCCCCACAAGAATAACTATTCTACTCATGATATGGAGTTTCCAGTAGTTGTGTTTATGCAAAATTTGTGGTGGAATTACATCATCGACAAGTGATTTTTGGTTTTCATGGACCATAAAAGCCTATGATATGTTTTATCTCAATGTTATCTGAATCTATGATAGTTTAGGTGGATATATTTTCTTCTAGATTATTATTTTGATATCACTTACACCCCATAGAAGGGAAATTCATTTACTGATGCATTGAGTCAGAAGTCCCAAGAAGATGTGAATCAAGATTCTAAAAATGTTTGGAAAGGAATGGAGGATCTTGCAGTAATGAATATTGATTTTGGAGAGAGTAGTATTTGATGTTGTCTTTACCAAATAATTATGGCATCCTCTTTTATGTGGAATGTGGATGAGTCTTATTTGGGTGACTCAAACTTGGAGGTGATGTGTGATCATTTTGGCTATAGTGACACTCCTGAGGGATGGTCGGAATAGGATGTTGTTCCAGGTGAGTTTATTTGTTTTGCAGGTGATGTATGAAGGAGTTATCCATGATTTTAATAGATCACATTTAGAGATATATCCTAGTTTTAAAAATATGTATCATGGCTTTATGATACATCTTTGGTGGTCGAGGATGAAATGGACAGTAGCATAGTTTGTGGAAAGATGTTTGGTTTTTCAGAAGGTGAAAGTATAACACCATGTTTTGGGAGGTCTATTGTAGTCCTCGGATGTTCCCAATTGGTAATGGTAGGACATATTTATGGATTTCCTCATAGGGTTACCCTAAGATCAGGTAGGATGTGATTAAGTTTGGGTGATAGTGGGTCAACTGATGAAATCGGCTCACTTTATGGTGATATGTGAGTCAGCTTTCATGGATGTTTTGGAAAGTTCATATGTGAATAATGGGGTTAGGATTTACAAGGTACAAAGCAACATCATCTCTAATCAGGATCCTCATTCTACCTCACAATTTTGGATGGGATTTCAGCCTGATTTTGGCTCCCAATTGCGCCTTAGCACTGTTTTCCACCCTTAAACAGATGGGAAGATAGAGTAGACTATCCAGATACTAGAGGATATGATGTGGTCATGAATCTTAGACTTTGGTGTATCTTGGGTATGGAACTTACCTTTGGTTTAGTTTTCATACTAAAATAGGTATCACTCATCCATTGGTATGGCTTCATTATAGGCATTTTTTGGGTGGTCGTGTTATTCTTCATTAAGCTGGATAGAGGTTGGAGAGTTAGTAGTTATTGGTCTTGATTTAGTTCAAAACATGAATGATAAGATCCAGTTGGTTTGAGAGAAAATGGGTGTGGAATAGGACCATCATAATTCCTATTATGATTATAGGAAGAGGACTTTGGAGTTTGAGGTTAGGGACCAAGTGTTCTTGAGAGTCTTCCCTAGGCATGGGAATAAGATGTTTTGAAGAGGGAGTAATATTTCTCTTAGGTTTATTGGGCCCATTGAAGTGTTGGGTAATGTTTACGAGGTTGAATATTTATTGTTGTTTCCATCATGGTTTTACTGGATCCATGATATCTTCCATATCACTCAACTTCATTGGTATCTTCATGATGACTCACATGTCATTGACTGGGCAGACTTGGACATCAAGGACAACACAAAATTCATGACGAGACTAGTAGATATCCAGGTTCATCGAGATAAGGTGTTTCATGGATAGACTATCCCTTTTTTTCATGTGTTATGGATCCATGGTGTCATAAAAAAGGTTACTTGGGAGTAATAGATGCAAATTCATTCCTAGTACCCAAATCTGTTTTGAGTTTTTCTTGCAATGTTTTTCTTATGATGTAATGTTTGTATATTTATATCTAATGAGATTTTTTTCCCTTAATGTTTGAAACATGATAAAGTTCCAACATATGGAAAGGATAGGACCTAATTCTTAATCTAGATACATTAACTATGATGCGATTTAACCTGTGTAGGAAAGTCAGTGCCACCCAGAGCAGATACTATCTTAAGATGGAGAATGAGACTCCTTGATTCGTATGTTTAGGGTAGTGTAGATTTTTTGGTTTGGGATGTGAAGAGCTTAGATGGTTTTATAGTGGTCATATGGAAAATTGGTAGTTGTGGATGGGTACCGGATGATGTAGTGTTGTTCCTGGTGAGAGGCGGTGGTGTGGTTGTGTAGTGTTTGTGGTAGTTAGTTTGGCATGTTTGGATTCTAGTAGTGTTTAATGTATGATGGGATCATTTAGAGGTATCTCACGATGTGGGTTTTCAACCCCCTTATATCATGGGCTTGGTTTTGTATTCTCAAGGGTGGGAATCATTTTATAGTTATATAATGTAACGGTCTATTCCTTCTTAGTCTGTTACTTTTCTGGTTTTGGGTTTTGGAGTTTCTTAGAGGAGGCTTAGAGCGAGCTTGTAGGTGTCGTCTATTAAAAAGACAAAAGTAGAGGGAAATCACACTGTGTAAAGTTTATATGACATGTAAAAGTGTTTCATGGCTTATAGAGGGAAGGTTCATGATGTATATATTTTAGGGGTTAAATAATAAAATGGAGGTTTATTTTTTAGTGAAACCAAACCCTAAGGATTATATGACATGAAAGGGTATTACACATCATGTAATTATCATGTGAAGTGCATATTTAAAAGATGTAGGGCACTCAGGTTTCCCTCAAACCCTCTACTCTCTCTCTTTTCCCAGGAGGTCGGGGGTGCTCTCTTGAGGCATCTTGGAATTCCTTCGATGGGGATTGATCTATGGATTCCAATCCTTGACCCTTGTCTTCCTATCATCAATATTTGTGACTTCTCTCCATGTTCTAATCTGTTTCCTTCCATTCTTATTTGGAGTTCTCTACAGTGGTTGGATTGGTTTGGGTTAAGTGTTTGGGATATGTTTTGATGATCTTTGAGTGTGGTGTAGGTTGATCCATGGTTTATCATGGTATGGTTGTCCTTTGTGGGAATTTATTATTTTCCATGTGGTGTGTAGCGATATTGGGAAGCTTCCTTAGGGTAGGGTATCCTTTTTCTCACCTGTTTTGCATGCTATGTGTGGTAATTGCATGTTATTTCTTACCTTTGGGTGGATAGTAAGGGTTGGAATAATCATATAATTAATTATCATGTATAAATTTTAGGGTTATGGGGAGTTATCACATTCTTTATTGTTTTTCTATATTTTTTTTGATGTTGTTTTGCATTCTTGTTGCATATTTTGAAAATATTGGTTGTTGGAAGCCTTGCTTATATTGTAGTTGATATGTGTGATGTCCCTTGTCGAGTTTTTGTGTGATATCACCCTGAATAAAATATTAAATAACTTGTATTTGGATAATAATTCTTTTCATTTGGATATCTATTTTGTGTGACAATACCCATGCTAACATAAAGAAGTAATTTGATAAATCCCCTGAATAAATATGAAAGTCGGAATGTGAATTGTTTGTGTGGTTGTGCTTTTTGTAATTATTTGTGTGGATTTTTATTGTTGTGTGTTGTGTGTGGTGGTAATCTTATGGTTGGTTAGCATGGATTTGATGTGGGTAGTTGTGTGGTGAGGTTGTGGCATAGTGGTTGTGGCATAATGGTTATGGTACAGTGGTTGTGGTAGAGTGGTTGTGGCGTAATGGTTTTGGTGTAGTGGTTGTAGCATAGTGGTTGTGGCGCAGTGGATATTTTCATGTGGCTATGGAATGGTAGTTTTGGTATAGTGGTCCCAGCGTAGTGGTTGTGGTGTAGTGGGTGTGGCGTAGTGGTTGTGGTATGTGGCGGTTGTGGTTGTGGTTGTACGATGGATGATATATGTAGTTGTTGTGTTGTGAGATGGATTAAGCGATGTGATGTGATAATGATGGTGTATGTGTGGTGTTGTGGCGATAGTTTTGTGGTGTGGTTGTGTTAGTTTCCTGGTTATTGGTGTAATAAATTATGATTCACAATGAAATTAATAAATTAATAAGTTGGAAATTGAATATAATTTGGTGGAAATTGACATGTGATTGATGGATTAAATTTAATTGAATGAATTGGATGAGTGGTGTAATGTGAAATGAAAATTATAATGGATAAAAATAGTGTAACTATAAGCTATAAGTGGGAAATATTATGTGGCTTATGTAGAGGTTGTGTGGTGTGTTTCATATAGTGGTGGAATCATTTATAACGGTTGATGTATGGTATGTGGTGGTGATGCAGTGTGCACTAGTGTTGCTGATGTGAACCCTTAGGTTGGGTATTATGTGTTATTTCCATAACTTGTATGTTTATGTTATTTTATATGCACCCTACCCAAGTTGGATAACCTTACAAATGCTCATAGGTTCTAGGTTTCGAGTATTTTCCCCAACATTTAGGATGATAGTAATACGGATGGCTAGTTACCCCCTCTCTCCCGCTATTCCTTCAGCAATGACATGTTGGACCATGTATCTTTGGGTGAGATGTGACATGTTGGACTAGGTGTATTTGGGTGAGATGTGACATGTTGGCCTAGGTGTCTTTGGGTGAGATGTGACATGTGGTCCCCAGGTGTCTTCGGGATGATTTGTGATGTGTGGTTCTAGGTGTCTTCGGGGTGAGTTGTGATGTGCGGTCCCAGGTGTCTTCGGGATGTGATGTGATGTGTGGACCATGTCTGTGTAGGTAAGATGTGATGTGAAGTGTGGCCCAAGTGTGTGTGGGTGGGATTTGATTTGATATGTGTGGAAGGGATGGGAGCATAGGGCATTTGACGTTGGGGCATGAGAGAAACAAATTAGTGAGTAAGAAGCAGTAAGGATCCTTTATTTGTTATTATCTCGATATTATATTATTATGTTGTATTCATGATTTAGGGAGTGATCCATGGTTAGGATGGGTTTGTTTAAATGATAAGTTTAGGTGTTTTGTGGTTATGTTGTTTGTTTATTTGCGCATTAGCATGCACTTTTCAAATGTGCACTTGAAGCCTTGGTTATATCCCTACTGATTTTACATGTTTTGCTCACCCTATTAATATAAATTGTTTTCAAGTTTCCATGAGGAATTTGGGGACTGAGCTGGACATTGTTAGTTGGGTTGGAGTAGTTGTGTCGTTGTTGTAGACTTGTATTTTTGGTATTTACTTTGGATACTTTTATATGTATCTGCTTTATTTTCATTCATGCATTGTGTGATGGTTTTTAGTTTACTTTTATATATTATGTTGTGTTTTTTTTGTGTTTTTTATCCTATTTCCTGATCTTGTTCATTTATATAGGGAAATTCCTCCTGTATTGTGATATGTTTATGCCCTCAATGCTAATCACCAACCCAGGACCTACTGGAGGTGGGAATTAGGGGTCATTATCTCTCTACCTTCATTGCGAAATCCTTGGTGAGAGGGGGTCATGACAAAGTGGGGTAAAATTTTATGGTTGAGAGATAGGATGGAGTTTGGATTTAGGAAAAGAGAGGATTTTATGGGTTGGTATGGCAGTAGTTTCAGTTGACCTTGGTGCGTGACATAGGCCAAAGAGACCGGCTAGGAAATAGGGTTTTAAGGCCCCCCATGATCTTGTGTACAGACTCTGAGCATATTGAATGACCAATTGAGATGGATCTATTTTTAGGGTAGGGACCTATGATAGGTAAATGCATCATGATGGCATGTGTTCATGTTTGAATTAGGTGTTTTGGGAAAATAAAATGAAAAAAAAATTAATTAACCTTTGATAAAAAAAATCCATGCTACCGGGCTTAGGATGTTCTCCTTGTTTTTAGGAATGGATTATGTTACTTATTCATGAGTTTATTAGGAATTTTATGTTTAGTAGGCTGACACTGATGATCATCGGAGGGTTGATCTGACAGAGGAGGATGAGGAATGGTAGTGGTCTTTGCGTGCCTTTCAGAGGCATAGTTTAGACAAGTATGAGGGGAGTGTAACAAATCTAGAGAAGGAGTGCTGGATAGATTATATTGAGATTTATTTCAGTCATATCCAAGAACAAGCTGAGTTTTGGGTGCTGTTAGTAGTTATTCAGATGTGAGGAGCTTCATGTCAGTGGTGGATGATGTTTCTTGGTGACCTCAAGGAGGTAAATGTGTTGTGACCTGAATTTCAAAGGGAGTTTCGGGTAGAATTTCTATATTTGATGATGAGGGTATCAAGGAGGCAAGAACTTCTCTTCATTAAGTAGGGGAGTTTGAGTGTTTGGGGATTTGGTATCAGTTCCAAGTATCTCCTACACTTTTCTCCATATATTTTTTTAGATGAGGAGTCTAGACCATGGTGTCTAGAGGAGGCTTTTTATCTAGTGATTACCTTTTATTCTATCAACGCATCTAGAGGTGTAAAAAGGGATGAGGTTATCAATTAGATGATTTCCTTAGGAGTTGAGCCTCAACAGATTTTCTAGTAGGGTGTTTTGATGAGAAAGGCTTCCGGTAGTTGCCTGCAAGTGTTTAGGTAGTCAGGGTTCCATTCAGCAGGGAATCGACCATGGTAGTTTCTTTCCCGACTATCAGGGATAGATGGTTTTCAAGCACTTTTCAAGAGTTTTTCATGTTCATTCTATATATTATGGATATAATGGCACCACCAGGATCAGTGTATGAGTGCTCAAGGAGGATAGTTTCAAATGGGTGTTCAGGCCCCTTTTTAGGAGCAATAATTTCCCCTGAGATAGTTCATAGGGAAGGGACTATAGTTTATTGTTTTGCAGGTGAGAGAAGGAAGATTTGGAAAAGGGAAGCCTCATGACGGTCCCCATCCATAGGGAACCAGGATAGAGTGACTCTATGGAGGCTGGTAGTAGAGATTTAAAGGATTTGGGCATGGTCATATACACACATTAGAGGTACAATCACCAGGAAAACTAATAATTTTTCGAGGTATGATAAGTTTTTTTAGTACCCTTGTCTATGATTTGTTTGATTCAGGAGCCTCACACTCCTTTTTTGCTCCTTATTTGGTTAATATATTATGACTAGATGTGGAGAGGCTTCCAATTCTACTAGTATTATCTATTCCAGTTAGAGGATGGGCTTCCTTTTTTGATGTGTGCTGAGAATGTATACTGGTGATGGGGTAGCACCAATTAGTGGGGGACTTCTTATTATTTAAAAAATAGTCATACAATATTATCCTTGGTAAGGATTGGGTGTTCTCTATGCATGAATTCATTGACTAATTCCATAGGAGAGTCGTGTTTTCAGATGTGGAGGTCCAGTAAGTGGTGTTCGCTAGCATGAGAGGATATCAGTTGGTTGGTAGGAAAGGGTATCCTCTTTTGTCATAGTTGGAAGAGTTGTCTATAGAATCTCGGGTTGGGAGTGCTTCTAGGGTTGTAGAGGAGTTCCTAGATTTTTTCCTAGAGGAGGTTATGGTGCTACCTCCTTGGTACGATGTAGAGTTCAGGATAGAGTTGCAGTCTGGTTCATCTCCAATTTTGATGGATCTCTATCATATGGCACCCATGGAGTTATGTGAGTTGAGGATATAGCTAGATGACCTGATGTAGATGTTTTTCATCCAACCTTGTGTGTCATCATGGGGTGCTCCATTGTTGTTCACCAAGAAGGTGAATGGTAGTTTGAGGTTGTGTATAGACTATCAAAGGTTGAATTAGGTAATGGTCAAGAATCGTTACCCTCTTCTGAGGATCTATGATCTTTTCAACCAGTTGAAATAAGCTAGTTGGTTCTTGGAGATCAATCTATAGTCTAGATATCACCATTTGAGGGTGAAAGATGGGGATATTCAGAAGACTTCCTTTAGATGTAGGTATGGGCACTTTGAGTTTCTGGTTATATCATTCAGTGGTATTAAAGAAGCATCTATGTTCATGGGACTTATGAACTCCATGTTATGTGAGTTCCTAGACCAGTTCATCTTTGTATTCTCTAATGATATCTTAGTCTTCTCAAATTCAAATGTGGAGCATGAAAAGCATCTCAAAGTAGTTTTTTAGCTCCTTTGACGCCACCATCTTTATGGGAAGTTGTCCAAGTGTGAGTTCTAGATGTGAGAGGTTCATTTCCTTGGACATGTGGTGTCTCAATAGGGTGTGGTAGTAGACTTTTCGAAGGTACACTACTACAAAATTTACCTTTAATAGTGTTATAAATGGCCTTTATAAGGGCTAGAAAAGCACAGACAACATGAGAGACATTAAAAGTCTAGGACTTTTAGTAGTGCTGAAAAAGTGTTGATAAAGGAGTCATTAATCATCCCTAAAAATCCCTGATAAATATGACCTTTATCAGTGCTTTTAAAATAACTAATAAAAGACCCATTTATCAGCGCTTTAATTTATCATTGCTAAAGGAACCCTTTATCAGTTATTTTAGAAGCGCTGATAAATGTGTTTTTTATTGGCACTGATAAAGGGCCATACTGCAGTATGTTGTTACAGCATACTACAGCACAATGCAGCACCAGAAACACATCTGATATCAACAAAAACAAGTCCAAATACATAATTTAAATGAAATGAAATTTATAACACGAATAATAGAAAAAAACATTATATTATAGACATTTAAAACATTAGTTTATACAATTACATAAATAAAAATTATTACATACATTCAAAAACAATCCCAACTATCAATGTTACGATGATTTCCATTGACTTTCTTTATCGAACTACCAATATTACATGAGTAGTTTTGAACAAGCCACCTCGCACTCGAAAAAAATAATCCACCTATATGAGAAAAATAATTATTATGAGTAATACTAAAAATAAATAAATTAAACATAAATATGAAATAATACATTAATTCTATGGACAATGATTTTACTGTGAAAATGTCAAGATTACCTCTATGATTGAGTAGTAGAGGGAACTTGAAATAAAGTTATAAATGTTAACACTATAGGAGTGAAAGTTTTTTTGAGAGAATAAGTTTGTGGATGTTTTGTTGTAGAAAGGGATGAAAGATGGATAGAGCACCCCCAACTCAAACAAAAGGATCCAATTTTATAAGAACACAATTATTATGTGAGTAATACTAAAAAGAAATAAATTAAACATACATATGAAACAATAAATTAATTCTATGTACAATTATTTTACTGTGAAAACGTCAAGATTACCTCTATAATTGAGCATAGGTAGCATCGTTTCTCTTCCTACAAAGGCAGTGGACGTAACTTGAAAGAAAGTGATAAATGCACCATTATAGGGGTGAAAATGTTTTAAGGGAGAAGACACATGAAATTTAGATAGAGCACCCCCAACTCAAACAAAAGAATCCAACTTTATAATTAAAAAAATATTATGTGAGTAATACTAAAAAGAAATAAATGAAACATACATATGAAACAATAAATTAATTCCATGGACAATGATTTTACTGTGAAAAAATCATGATTACCTCTGTAATTGAGTAGAGGCAGCATCATTGTTCTTCCTGCAAAGGTAGTGGAGTTAACATGAAAAAAAGTGATAAATGCACCACTATAGGGGTGAAAAGGTTTTAAAGTAGAAGGAGCGTGAAATTTGGGTAGAGCAGCCCCAATTCAAACAAAATAATCAACCTTTATAAGAAAACAATTATTATGTGAGTAATAATAAAAATAAATAAATAAATCATACATATGAAACAATACATTAATTCTATGGAAAATTATTTTACTATGAAAACATCAAGATTACCTCTGTAATTGAGTAGAGGAAGTGTCATTTATCTTCCTTCAAAGGCAGTGGAGGTAACTTGAAAGAAAGTAATAAATTCACCACTACAAGGGTGAAAAGTTTTTAAGGGAGAAGGAGCATGAAATTTGGATAGAGCACCCCCAACTCAAACAAAAGAATCCACCTATATAAGAAAATAATTATTATGTGAGTAATACTAAAAATAAATAAATTAAACATAAATATGAAACAATACATTAATTATATGGAAAATGATTTTAATATGAAAACACTAATATTACCTCTTTGATTGAGTAGAGATAGTGTCATTGCTCTTCTTGCAAAGTCATGACACATGGACAAAAATATTCTAAAATAAAAAAACTCTACAAGGAATAATGAAAATTAAATCAATGTTTCATTATATAATTTTTCGGTAAAATAGAGAAATTATATTATAACATTACCTTTGTGTCTATACAAAGGGTTTCCTTAATTATAGTTTATTCTTCTGAGGGATTGGTAACATCATCATGTGTAGAATACGTTTTCTACATGAGTAGTCAAACATTTAATTTAGATTATGTTAATGTAGTAAGGAACATATAATATTATGAGGAAAAACATAATATATTAAAAACCACTTTTACCTTCTCATTGAAACTCTCTTTATTTATTTAAAGGTTTCAAGGATTTGGTTCCTCTTTCTAGAATCCAAATCCCCTCTTTTTGGTCCCCTCTAACGTACAAGACATTTTCTATAGTGGGACTAGCATGAACTAATTGTGATGTCCCAATGAAAGGTTCATCCTCGATTTAATTTTCATCTGACTAGAAATTTGTTTTAGTCACCAGAAGGATAATAGACCAATTCTTGTTTGTTGTATCAGAGACATAAAATACTTTCACTGCTTGTGATTTCATTATGAACAAATCGTTTTCCCCCTTCTACACTGAAATCCACCTTCACAAAGCCCATTTCAACAACTTTCACTCCATTGATATTGTCAACCCATTTGCAATGGAAAAGCATCACTTGAAATGTTGTATAATACAACTTGTATATCTGTTTGATAATTCCAAAATATTACATATTTTAATAAATTATATTTCTATCCTTGGAACCAGATATTTTCATCACTTAATCCACAATTGTAACACCACTATTTTTCATTGTAATTAAGTCATCATGTTCTTTTTTATATAATGTATAACCATTGATTATAAACCCAGTGTAAGTTATAAAATTTTCATCCAGTCCTATAACTATCCATTTAATTCGTTTATCAATTGAATTCATATTTTCATATAAATCTTTATAAATTTGATCTATGAATCATCCTATAAACTATTAATTATTTGTATCTGATATCCATCTTTCAACCCTTGATGGATTCAAATATCTAAGAATTTATTTATGGGATTCAATGTATAGATCAACATATTCACTATTATATAATAGGTAAATATGTGCTTGCTCCTACTCTGTCATGGTAATTATAAAAAAAATATCTTTTGAAAATACCTTCGCCCATAAGGAGTTTTCTATAACGAGACTTTGGGAGACCGATGATTTCAACATCTAATAGGTAATCAGTACCAAATTCAATAACTTCTTCAAAAATATATTGTTCAGCAATACAACCCTCTGGATAAATTTGATTCTTGAAATTTCCTTTCAAAATATTCATATACCATTCAATGGGGTAAATCCATCTGTAATAGATAGGACCACATGGTTGAACCTCTCTGGCCAAGTGAACTATCTGGTGGACCATTATATCAAAGAATTATGGTGGGAAGAACATTTCTAATTCACATAATATGATTGAAATATCCTTATTTGTGGTGGGAAACTTCATTGGGTCTACAACTTTACTACATATGGCTTTGAAAAAGAAGAAGAGTATGGTAAATGTATGGCTTACATTTTGAGGAAGAATTCAATGGAAAGAAACAGGCATTAAATCTTTCATCAAAACATGATAGTCGAGTGATTTTAGTCCTTGTAACTTCAAATTATTCATTGACATGACATTTTGACATTTGATGAATACCCCTGTGGAAATTTTACACTCGTAATGAAAAGGAAAAAATTTTAATTTTTCCTATCTGGATAGAGTGTAATCTATTGGAGGAAGAAAATTCCTCCTTTTACCCTTCACTAGTGCCAAATCTTCCCTTATCACCATTTCAATTAAGTCCAACCCATCCTTGATTCCATCTTTTTTTTTCAGGAACATTTAGTAACGTGCCAATAACACTATAAAATACATTTTTTTATACATGTATGAAATCAAGAAAATTTCTAATATACAAACAATTACAATACAGTAATTCAAAGAAAATTTATGTCTTCTTCCAACCTGATTTTGTAATGTTTTTCAAAAATTGTTTACCAAAAACAGTGTCAATACTTTTTACTTTTTTGTACAATTGATCGCCCATTATTGGATATAGTGTTGTACCTTGTTTGATATTCCTATCGAATTTTTTCATCCGGTATTGGTATTTATGTTGTTGAGGTAAAAAAAATTGATGTCCTAAAAACACAGTCTTAGAGGAATGTTTCAACCAAACTAAGTTTGTGCATTTTTCACAAATGGGACACCCCAACATGCCTTTAATGCTATATCCTGATAAATTTCCATAAGTGGGGAAGTCATTTATCATTCTATACAACATGGCCCTCAATTTTAATTCTTCACTTCTATGAGAATCAAACATTGTAACACTTGTATCCCACATCAATTTCAGATCTTTGATTAATGGAGCTAAATAGACATTAAAATCATTATCAGGTTTCTTTGGTCCAGATATAAGTAGAGAAAACATAATGTATTTTCACTTCATGAATAACCATGGAGGAAAGTTATAATTTACCAACATGATATTCCATATACTATGAGTACTACTCTGTACACCAAAATGATTTATTTTATCTCTATATAATGCAAGAATAAAGTTTCTCAACTCATATCTATATTCATAAAATGCGTAATCAATTTTTATCCACTAAATAGAATCCACTGGATGACGTAGGTTCCCATATTTAATTCTTGTATCTACATGCCTTATTAATTGTCATTCGGTTTCCTGACATCCATATAGTCTTCTAAATCATTGAATGATAGGAAAGTACCATACAGATTTCAAAGTACTTGATTCATTTTTCCTGTATCGATATGTTCCACACTTAGGGAATTTGATGAGTGATTCATGGACCTTGTGAAACAATATGAAATCATTTGTAAATTTTTTTTTTGATATCATTACCATTGTAACACCCCAAGCTTCAACAGTATGTTTCCCTTCGAATAATAAAGTAGCTTGCGTTGTACGCAACTTGGAGTTTTAACACACTACGACCAATCAAACTAGCCGTTATGAATAGAAATACCCATTTTTGAAATTTTATAAATTTATTTTTCAAAATGGACTTCGTTTTTGGATTCAAAATATCAAAATTAGCTTCAGGTGATTTTTTTGTATTTTTCTGAAAACATTCAATTCTTTATGAATAGTGAAAAACACTGTGTTATTATTTAAAACCGACTTTTTATTTAAATAATTAGTTATTTTATTTTAATTTATTTTAGGTCAAAATAGATACATAATACCTATATATGTTCAATGTAATTCATTGAAGTCATTTTATAATAAGTTTAGATATATAAAATTTTATTGAACTTTTTACCGTCTTTTACCCACCTTCTAAGAGCATTTGAAAATTTGCATAAAACCTAACTTTGTTGCTTCTGTGAGTTGAATTTAAAAACTCTAAGAGACGCAGTTAACATCAGTAAGTACAATGTGGATCAATAAGATGAAAATGTTTTTTGGTGAATAGTAACTTTTCACTTTTATTTAACACGGTTAAAAGTAAATAGGGTAATTAAGGGTAAAAATGATATTATAATTACCATAACACGTGTTCTAATTATATTTTATAAGTTTAATTCAACCATAAACAACCTTAAGAATAAAATATTATCCTCTTTGATCCACTTGGATTAGATTAGGACATTTATTATTATTTTATTTAAAGAATAGTTAAAAGTATTAAATTCAAAGTTTAATAACTAAACCATTTTTAATATAGGGTTACACACAATATAAATTCAACTATAAATATTCATTAAAAAGATAAAAATATTTCCTACATAATTTTATTTTATTTATAATTTTTAGACATTAAATAATTTAATTTATTTATCACACAAATGATGCAATAATTACCTTATTAATGAAATATTAAAATAATTGATATTATAAATATCCAAATAAATGTAAATTGATACTTCTGATGAATACCACTAATTTTATAGGTTAATATGACTTTTTATAATTGATTAAATAAATTTTATTCGAAGTGATAAAGTTTTAATGGCTTTCAAAAAAATCAAATACTAAATAGTGTCAAAATTGACATAATTGAGTTTTTAAAACAAATGCTATATTATTAATTGATATAATACTTCTAAAAATATATGGTTTGGCCAAAGTACTTATATAAGGTTATATATATTAATAATGAACCACTTTGTGTTCTCTTTTCAGTTTATAGTAATTTTATTAAATATATAATATAAAAATACAAAGAGACATGATAAATGTCAAACTATTTAACTAAGAGTTAAATCTAAAAGATAAGGTTAATATAGTGACCTAAACCTGTCTAAAATCCATTGGTTGAGAGGTTTTCGACCCATACTCAACTTATCCTAAAAATAAAGTTTTTTGGAGCCATTAGAAACTGAAAATTATTTTATTATAAAATAATATTTCAAGCTTTTCCTAAAGTGACCCTCACCTCTCTTATAAAAGGGTACTTCCCCTTCTCTTAATTTCACACCTCCAAATCCATTTGGCTCAGCCAACCCATACCCAAATATCCTTCCAACTTCCCTCACATAAACCTAGAGTCCTTAATTTGATCATAAAGCCAATATAAGAAACCCTTTTGATCAACTCAAAAGGAAACACCCAAAGAAGAGGTAATAATTTCACCACCCTCTTTCAAGTTCTTTTCTTCTTCTACTTCCTATTTCTTTGTTGTTTCCATACCAAAATAATAACTCCAGTACCTTATATATACTATGATGTTATTATAAATATGGTACAACCATATTAGTTATTTTATCCATCCTATAAATGACAAAGTCACCATACGTGCGTACGTACGGCTTACCGTTTCCATGTCGCGGTGTAGTTTGTTATTCAAACACTTCATTATTTTGGATGGGTATAATAATGAGTATAAGTGATGTAAATAATAAATATAACATGTTAATTATTTTTTATATATGATATACCATCCAATTACATATTATTTCACCATCAATATAATGATCTTGTCGCTCATGCATACGTATGGATTACCGTCTCCACGAACGCGATGAGATTCATTCCCCATCGTAATCATTCAAGAATAATTTTCATTTTATGATTAAAAATAATGTTTATGAACATAATATAATTCTGTATATTAATAAAATACATCCTATCCATAACAAACATGGCTTACATAACCAAGAATATAAAGGAAAACGAATCAGTTAACACCCGAAATGATGATACTACTGAAATATTATTAACAAAGAAATATTAGAGGATCATATATGATATCATATTTATGTATATAGTTATTTTATAATTTAATAACAATTTTTTAACTATTATAAAGGAGGTTAATATACCATCGACTAAGGTAAATTACAAATTAAGGATTAATTCTACAATCTCTTTACTTATCCGAGGTTATTAATACGTAAGTATCTACTGGGACCTCTTTATCATCACATCCGTGTTTTCTTAAAAATTTAATTCAAAAAAATATTACTATTTACTAGACTATGGGTTAAATTCGTTTATACCCTTATTTGACCATATATTTTTTAAAATGAATCTTTCCGTCGTTTTCCAAACAAGGTACTTTATGACTTTTTTGACAAAATTAAGGTAAGAATGTCTTTTTTTCACTTATACGGAAGGTGCGGCTATTTTTCACCATTATAACACCTTTGAAGATTCCCTTACAATATTATAAGAATATTTCCAAAATAAATGTTTTCCTTTATAATTATATGACTTTTAAATGGTTTTAAAATAGAAAGAGGTATTTCTTTCAAATAGTTTTCATTTTATCTATGTCAACATCCTTTGATGGACTTTAAACTTATTTGAAGCTAATTTATTATGACAAAAATCTTCCATATTGTATTGAAGGTTTTGTGATATGTTTGACTGTAGATGTGTTATTTTATGTCATTCATGGTTTATGGATAAAGTATTGACATTTCGTATGCTAGTTTTAATACAAATGTTTATGTTATGTTTAAACCTTTTCATATGAGGAATGCATTGGACTTAGTAAGTGACGGGTGGAGCCCGCTATAGCTCATCGATTCATCGATAGGTCTCATGAGACAAACTAGTGTCTTGGAACAAGTCCTTGACAAAATATTATTTTTAGTCTTGGAACAAGGCCTTGACTATGTGGTTATGAAGTCTGGAATTATGAATTCCGTCATTATGAAATTAGATGTTGATATTACATGTGATTATTCGACAATTAGAATATCCATGTGAATAAGTAAATGGAATTATTTGATTTATATTTTCTATATTATGCTAAAGTTTAAGTTTAAAAGGATTTTGTTTTAGTCTTATACATTTCCTTAAATTTTTATGCTTATTTATGAAAGTTTTCTCTATATTGTTATCCTTACCGAGCATCTGAGATCACCCCTTTCTATGTTTTATTTTTCCCAGGATGTGAAGAAGTATATTATGACTGAACTAAAGGGATAGTCTATGGGATATTAATGTGGTCAATGGACACAATTTTGTTTTTTTTTCATTTTATAATGTAATGTAGAACTTATGAATGTATCTAGTACTTCCAAGGCTACTAAACTAATCGGTCTTTCGGGATTTGATCCCTTGTGATCATGCCAATGTTATATAATAATGCACCGACTCTAGGTAACTGGGGTCGGGGTGTTACAACCATTGAATGTAACATTCATTTAGAATCAAATGTTCATCATGGTAGTTCATTTTCTTTTGGTATCATATCTTTCAAAAGACCAAATAGTTCTATAAAGGTGGTGCCACTCCATCCATTGCTAGCTTTCAAATTATATAACTTCAATACAACTAAAAATGGTATATATTTAGTACAACTGATATACAATGGTTTCTTGGAATAGAAATTTAAATCCTCAAACAACTTTATAAAATAATGATGTTCATCTTCAATTAACATCATTATTTCTTCCATGTGATCTCCATCATCTTTTACAAAGGTATTCATATCAAATGATTCATAAATTGTAGTATCATCCCAATAGATGTCCACATTCAGTTTTTTCCCTTGTTTAGTCCAACAATTATAGCTTTGATCTATTCTGTGAAAAATAAAATTTTCTTCCAACTCTTTCGAACTAATTTTTCTTGAATAAAAAAAATGTAAACACAAATAGAGGATTTTAAAAGGGTAGTTTGCATGCTCTCTTGAAAACTTGATGAACTCTTTAACTCCATATTCGTATTCATTTTTCAAACAATTAGTATACATCCATTTTAGGTTTATATCCATCCTATTGGATTCATAAAAGATTAATTTTATACAATATATAAATAAATACACATAAGATATTAATTATCAAAAGTGAAAGATAAAGATAATTCTAATAAGGGAAATGTGGATCATTTCTACTAGAATATATGAGTACCTATATATTCCAAATATAATAATAAGGGCTGTTGGAATTTGAAAAAATAGAGGGAGATAAAGATAGATAATAAATGATACTATCACAAAACTTTATAAGTGTAAACCGGAAGATGGATAGTGTAATGACCCTAGCCTGGATTACCCAAACAACACCCGGACAGATCATCTTATGACCTATAATACACCTCAAAGTCACTAAATGATGGTTTAAATATTGGGTGTAAAAAAACATAAATGGGAGGTGGTTCCCACCCCCACCCCCACCCCCCCAAATAAAAAAAATTAGTACCAGAGGTCGAACAAAATTCTAGCATGACCCTAGGGTTCAATGGACATGCAGACCTAAAATCATCATTACCCAATATAGGCATACCTATTAGACAAAAAAATATTGAAATAAATTATGGAATAGTTATATAGACACACATACATGTCACACTAGTATAATAATTTACTCACTTATAGTCTATAAGAAATATAAAATAGTTAAAAACCTGATATTCAAACATAATGTGAACTAAAGGCACCATAATGATTAAAAAAGTGGAGGCTTGATGTAATAAAACCTCATGTGCTTAACTGGGGATGGCCCCTTTGAATCTACTCCGTATGAAAACTAAGGACCATAGTGAATTCTAAGAGGAACTAGATTTTATGATACATATAACCAATAGAGAAACATATATCACTTCACAAACTTGGTTCCTAAAAAATAGCATTTGAAGCTGCATGCCCACTAAGGTCTCCATCAAATTTGTCAGCATATATATAATCATTAGGGATCCACCAATTTTCCTCAAGTAAGTAGTCAATAAACCAGAATATACATGAAAATTTCTACACATTTATATACATATATGAAAAAATTATTTAGTAAGAAAATATAAAACATAGAAGTAAAACAAAAATGAATAAATCCAAGGTTCGATGTCAGATATAAACAATATATCATACATCGGTAGCCAATGAAAAAAATGAACCACAAATCATTCCCTAAAAAATGTATCACAAACAAATCATAAACAATGGATCATAAACAATGGATCATAAATAAATTGTAGAAGAATAAATAAAAACGAAACCAAAAATACACAACGAAAATCGGAAGGCCTACCTCGCTAGGTTGAAGAAAATCCGAGTCCCTCTTCAGATGTCGAACGAGATGTTTAGAGGCAGTCAAGTGGTATGATTTGACCTTCGATTCAATGAGGAGGAGTGTTGGCAGCGGGTAGATTCCTTGAAAAGCTTCTATATCATGATAGGTTCGCAAATGCTTAGGGTTTTTAAAATAGATTATGAGACTTTTATCAACGCTAAACTTATAGAGCTGATAAATGTTCATTTATCAATTCTTTTTTTAGTACTGATAAATTCTCATCTTTATCAATACAAAAAAAAGCATTGATAAAGATTCTTTTATCAATGCGTATTACTAAAGTGTTGTTAAAGTATTTATAATTATAATTATAAATAAAAAATTGTAAATATTTATAAATAATTAATAAATATATATAAATATAAATATAGTAAATATATTCCTTTTTAAATATATTTATTATAATTTTATAATTATTTATTTATAATTATCGAAATATTTGAAAAAATATATTATTTATATCATTATATATATATTTATATATTTAAAAATATATATATAAATATAAATATAGTAAATATATTCATTATTTAAGTAAATTTATTATAAATTTAATAATTTTTTAAATATACATAATTATTTATTTATAATTATATAAATACTTTTAAAATATATATATTTATTTATAATTATAAATATATAATTCAATAAATATAGTGAATGGACATTTATAAATATTTTTATTTATAAATATTTTTTTACAAATATATTTTAACATTATTAATGAATATCTAATTTTGAGTGCATGCATATATGTACAAAATGAGTGAACCTGGATAAATTAAGAATATAGGTACACTTTAACAATATTGAAAAAATAGATAAGTTTTGTGTGTGTGCATATTGTATATAAAAATGCATTAATTATACATATTTGTGAAATCAATATAACACACATTTGATCTATATTAAATTGAAAAACCAAATGACATTCAATTATATATTGAGTACTATACAATTAGTCAATGTTTTTAATTCATATTAATTTTTATTTACATACCATTATTAAATAAATATATGAAAATTTAATATAAAGAGAATATATATTATGTAATGTAAAATCATATTTATATACATTAATATATATCTATATATTTAATATATACAATTTAATAACATTAATTATCATAATTATCGGATTAATAAAATGTTTACTATTTAATAATGTATAATAAAACAATTCATTTTTATAAATAATTATTTAATTAATAATATTTGTAATATTTTTTAATAAACGTATTTTTTATTCAATTATTTCATTTTATCAGTGCTAAAAATGCGTTGATGAAAGAAATATATATCAGCGCTAAACATAAAGTGCTGATAAAGCGTACCCTTTATCAGTGCTAAAAACAAAGTACTGGTAAAGGATACCCTTTATCAGTGCTGAAAATAAATCACAAATAAAGGATACCCTTTATCAATGCTAAAATTGAAGCACTGATAAAGGTTCTCTTTATCAGTGCTAAAATAAAAAGCACTGATAAAAGGTTAAATTTATTGGTGATTTCTTTAGCACTGATAAATATTCCATTTATCAGCATTTTCTTCTAGATTTGATAAATAATAGTGTAGCTAAAGGCCGGTTTTGTGGTAGTGGTCGAAGCATTTGTTTCTTGGGAATTACCCAAGAATGTTTCAGAGGTTCACGGTTTCCTTGTTCTCACGAGATCTTATCAAAATTTTATGTTTGATTTATCTTGAGTTATAGCCCCTATAATAGTGTTGACTTGGAAGGACAAAGATTTTGTGTAGACATACCAATTCTAGGTAGTGTTCAGTTACTTGAAGGAGAAGTTGGTTAGTGCTTCGATACTTCAGTTGCCCAAGGAGGGTGTGTTGTTTGATATTTTTTGTGACATATTCTTTCTGGGATTGGGATGCTTGTTAATGCGGAAGAGGATGGTAATCTCTTATGGGACTAAGAATTTACTTCCCCATGAGTGTAACTATGCCACCCAATATCTGGAGTTTGCAGTAGTTGTGTTCACGCTAAAGTTATGGTGGCATTACCTCATCAGTGATCACTTTTTTGGTTTTCACAGACCACAAAATACTGCGATATATTTTCTCTCAATGGGATTAGAATCTATGTTGGTGAAGTTGGATGGATTTTCTTCAGGATTATGATTTTGATATATCATATAACCCAAGAAAGGGTAATGTAGTTTCAAATGCGTTGAGTCGAAATTCCTGAGAGGATGTGGCTCGGGAGTCTGCGGATGTTTGGAAAGGAATGGAGGAGCTTTCCACAATGTTCCTTGACTTTAGACAGATAAGTGGTTGAGGTTGTATTTACCAGATGATCATGGTGTCTTATTTGATGTGGTAGGTGGAGGAGTCTTTGTGGGGAGACTCAAAGGAAGAGGTGATGCGTGAGATTTTTGGCCATGGTGATGCTCCTAAGGGATAGTCAGAGGAAGGTTGGAACCAGATGTTGTTCCAAGGGTGGTTATTTTTTCCATAGGTGATGCATGAGGGAGTTATCTATGAGTTTCATAGATCACCTTTAGCGGTACATCCTAGTGTGATAAATATGTATCGTGGAATGAGGAGAAATATTTTTTGGTTGGGGATGAAATGGTCAGTAGTGAATTTTGTTACAAGATGTTTGGTTTTTCAATAGGTGAAAGTGGAACACCATGTTCTAGGAGGTATATTTTAGTCCATGGATGTTCTTAGTGGAAATGGGAGGATATCTTGATGGTTTTCATCACATTTTTACCCCGAGATCAGGGATGATGTGATGCAGTTTAGGTGATAGTGGACTGGTTGAAAAAATCATCCCACTTTCTGGTGATTGATGAGTTGGGTATCATGGATTTTTTGGCAAGGCAGTACATGGATGATTTGGTTATTCTTTATAAGGTAATAAGTAACATCATCTCTGATTGGGATCCTCATTTTACCTCATGAGTTTGGAGGGTATTTTAGTTTTCTTTTGCCTCCCAGTTTCACCTTGGCATCGCTTTTTTCCCTCATAAAAATGGGCAGATGGAACATACCATTCAGACATTAGAGGATATGTTGTAGGCATGAGTCTTAGACTTTGGTGGATCTTGGGTACGGGGCCTGCCTTTGGTCAAGTTTTCATAAAATAATAGTTATCACTCATCCATTGGTATGGATTTATTTGAGGCATTATATGGGTGGCTAGGTCATTCTCCATTGTGCTAGATGGAGGTTTGAGAGTTTATAGTTATTGGTCCTAATGTGGTACAGATAATGACTGAGAAGATCTAGTTGGTTCACAAGTAGATGAGGGTGGTGTAGGAACATCATAAGGCCTATGCTGATCATAGGCAAAGGCCCTGGGAGTTTGAGGTTGGAGAACATGTGTTCTTGAGAGCATCCCCTAAACATGGGCAGTGGAGGTTTGGTCGAGGTAGTAAGCTTCCTCCTAGGTTTGTTGGAGCCTTTGAGGTTTTGGGTCATGTTGGAAAGGTGGAATATAGGTTTTCATTTCCATCCTGGTTGGACCAAAACCATAATTTTTTCCATGTATCCCATCTTCATTGGTATCTTCATGATGAATATCATGTCATTGAATGGGGAGAGTTGGGTATCTAAGATGATGTGACATTCATGGATCGACCGTTAGAGACAAAGATCATTGAGATAAGGTGATTTATAGATGTAAAATCCCCTTGGTTCATGTGTTTTGGAGTCATGGTGTCATGGTGGCATGGAGAAGAGTACTTAGAAGTGAGATAAGAAGATGTGTTCCTAGTACCCAGAGTTTTTTTTGAGTTTTTCTTGTTCTATTTTTATTTTATATAATGTTTGGATCTTTCTATGTTATGAGATGTGTTATTTACATGCACATGAGCCTCCACCCAGTTGGTGAGGACTCAGTAGGTGCATCCAAGAGACCCGGGATCAAAACTAGGTGGAGGCATACTTTCAGGGGTACTGTAGTAGTATTGTAGCAATACTGTAGCAGGCACTGTAGCAGTTACTATTCAGTACTGTAGCAGGCACTGTAGTAGTTACTGTTCGGTACTGTAGCAACCAGAACTATTCATCCATCCGGGCCTTTGGGCCACTGTTTTGGTCCTCGTGTCCTTCAAGGCTATCGGGCCACCCAAAGCCTCCAGGCCAATTGATTCTTAAGGCCTTCGAGCCACCTTAAGGCCTTAAGGCCACCCCAAGTCCTTCAAGGCCATGAATGTAGATGTACCAGTTTGACTACAAGGGACAAGGATTTAGATGAGGACTCAGGGTAGGTGAATTAACTTGAGTGGAGCTAACTATATTTGGAATAATGAGAGGGTATGGCTTTTCCATTGGTACCGGGCCTTTTTAAATTTTCATAGGATAGCTAGCCGACCAGCCCTATGAAGTTAGAGTGTTGATATCATGACATATGCTGGGGAGGAGCAGTTACAAGTGTCTTGTTTGGGTGATTCTCTCTAAGACCTATGGGTCAGGTAATTGTATCTAAGCCTTCAGGCCTTGTGAGGGTTCCACCTCACCCCTTGAAATGTGGATTATCAAAATTATAAAAAATGAAGGCCTTTGGGCCATTCCGACCGTGTTATTTCCATGGATGTAAATTGAGTGATAAATTTCCAACATATGTAAACTGTAGTACCTAAATATTACTTGAGATTCATTAACTATGATGAAATTAAACCCATGTAGGTTGTAACTCCCCGACCCCAGCTACCCAGAGTCAGTGCATTATTACATGACATTGGCATGATCACAAGGGATCAAATCCTGGAAGTCTGATCAGTTTAGTAGCCTTGGAAGTACTAGATATATTCATAAATTTTACATAACATTATAAAATGAAAAACAACATCAACATTGTCTCCATTGACCACATTAATACCCCTTGGACTATCCCTGCAGGTCAGTCATAATATACTTCTTTGCATCCTAATAAAAATAAAACATAGAAAGGGGTGGGCTCAGATGCTCAGTAAGGATAACAATATAGAATAAACTTTCATAAATAAGTATAAACATTTAAAGCAATCTATAATAATAAAACATAAGCCTTTTAAACATAAACTTCTGCATAATATGGTCAATATAAGTCAAATAATTCCATTTACTTATTCACATGGATATTCAACTAGTCGAATAATCACATGCAATATTAATAGCCAATTTCATAATCAAGAACAGCCCTGTAAATTCCATTGCCCAAGTCCAGCATCAAATTTTTTTCCCTTAAATGTATTGTGAGCTATAGTAAAAGGGTTCCATTTATTCCTCTTTATTTCTATTTTTTCCCATCCTGAGTGTTGCCCTAGCCTGGGGGAATGTGGGGTTTTCCCCAGGGACGGCCCTGTTAATAATGATGGAATGCATAATTCCAGACTTCATAACCACATAGTCAAGAACTTGTGCCAAGAATACAAATAAGATTTTGTCAAGGCCTTGTTTCAAGACACTAGTTTTTCTCATGAGACATACTGATGCATCGAGGAGCTATAGCAGGCTTCACCCATCACTTACTAAGTCCAATGCATTCCTCATATGAAAAGTTTTAAACATAACATAAACATTCGTATTAAAACTAGCATACAAAATTCCAACACTTTATCCATAAACCATGAATGGTATAAAAATAACACATCCATAGTCAAATATATCACAAAACCTTCAATACAATATGGAAGATTTTTATCATAATAAATCAACTTCAAACAAGTTTGAAATCCATCAAAGGATGTTGACATAGATGAAATCAAAACTTTTTGAGAGAAATATCTCTTTCTATTTTGAAATAATTTAAGTCATGTAATTATAAAAGAAAACATTTATTTTGAAAATATTCTTATAATATTGTAAGCGAAGCTTCAAAGGTGTTATAATAGTGGAAAATAGCCGCACCCACCGTATAAGTTAAAAAAACATTCTTACCTTAATTTGTTGAAAAGGTTATAAAGTACCTTGTTTGGAAAACGACGGAAAGATTCTTTTCAAAAATAAATATAAAAAGTAAAAAAAGGATATAATTGAATTTAAACCATATTATAGTAAATAGTAAAAATGTTTTGAAATACATTTTTAAGAAACACGAATGTGGATGATAAAGAATTCCCAGTAGATACTCGCGTATAAACAACCTCGTATAATGAAGAGATTGTGAAATTTAACCCTTACCTTGAACTTTTCCTTCATCGGGGGTACGTTAACATCTTGAATAATAGTTAAATATTTTTTGTTAAATTATACAAGAATAATATACATAAATATGATATCATATATGATCTTATAATATTTCTTTGTTAATAATATTTTAGTAGTATCATCGTTTTGGGTGTTAACTGATTCGTCTTCCTTTATATGCTTGGTTACGTAAGCCATTTTTATTATGAATAGGATGTATTTGATTCATATAAATAATGATATTAAGTTCTTAAATATTATTTTTAATCATAAAATGAAAATTATTCTTGAATGATTACGATGGGGAATGAATCTCATCGCGTTCATGGAGACGGTAATTCGTACGTACGCACGAGCGACAATATCATTATATTAATGGTAAAATCGTATGTAATTGGACGGTATATCATATATAAATAATAATTAACATGTTATATTTATTATTTACATCAGTTATACTCATTATTATACCCATCCAAATAATTAACTGTTTGAATAACAAACTACACCACGACGTGGAGACGCTAAGCCGTACGTACACATGTATGGTGACTTTTTCATTTATAGGGTGGATAGAATAAAGAATATGGTTGTAATATATTTATAATAATATCAAATTATATAGAAGGTACTGTATTTATTATTTTTTTATGGAAATAACAAAGAAAGAGGAAGTGGAAGAACAAAAGAACTTGAAAGAGGGTGGTGAAATTATTACCTCTTCTTCGGGTGTTTCCTTTTGAGTTGATCAAAAGGGCTCCTTAGGTTGGCTTTCTGATCAAATTAAGGACTCTAGGTTGATTTGAGGGAAGTTGGGAGGATATTTTTTCAATGGGTTGGATGATCCAAAAGGCTTTGGAGGTGTGATTTTGAGATAAGGGGAAGTACCCTTTTATAATATGGGTAAGGGTCACTTTAGGAAAAGATTGAAATATTATTTTATAATAAAATAATTTTCGGTTTATAATGGATAAAAAATGATTTATTTCTGGGATAAGGTGGGTATGGGTCTAAAACCACTCAACCAATAGGTTTTAGAGAGGTTTGGGTCACCATATTAACCTTATCTTTTAGATTTAACTCTTAGTCAAATAGTTTGACATTTACCATGTCTCTTTGTATTTTTATATTATATGGTTAAAAAAATTAGTATAACCTACCAAGAGAACCCCAAGTGGTACATTATTAATATATATAACCTTATATAAGTCCTTTGGATAAACCTTAGATTTTTAGGAATATTATATCAATTAATAATATAGTATTTGTTTTAAAAACTCAATTATGTCAATTTTGACACTATATAGTATTTGATTTTTTTGAAATCCATAAAAACTTTATCGCTTCGAATAAAATTTATTTAATAAATTATAACATGTCATATTAAACTAAAATTTTTTTGGGATTCATCATAAGTCTCAATTTACATTTATTTGGATATTTATAATATCAATTATTTAAATATTTCTTTAATAAGACAATTACTGCGTCATCATTGTGACATAAATAAATTAAACTATTTAACGTATAAAAAATGTAAATAAAATACCATTATGTAGGAAATATTTTTATATTTCTAATAAATATTTATAGTTGAATTTATATTATGTATAACCCTATATTAAAAATGGTTTAGTTATTAAACTTTGAATTTAACACTTTTAACTCTTCTTTAAATAAAATAATAATAAAGGTCCTAATCTAATCCACGTGGACCAAAAGGATCATATTTTATTACTAATGTTTTTTTTTTGGTCGAATTACACTTGTCCAATAGAATTAGGACATATTTTAGGGTATTTATAATATCATTTTACCTTTAATTACACTATTTACTTTTAACCGTGGTAAATAAAAGTAAAAAGTTACTATTCACCAAAAATTATTTTCATCTTATTGAACCACATTTTACTTACTTATGTCAACCGTGTCTCTCGGATTTTTGAAATTTAACTCACAGAAGCGGTAAAATTTAGTTTTATGCAAATTTGTAAATGGTCCTAGAAGGTGGGAAAAAGACGGTAAAAAGTTCAATAACATTTTATATATCTAAACTTATTGTAAAATGATTCAAATGAATTAAATTGAACATATATATGTATTATGTGTCTATTTTAACCTAAAATAAATTAAAATAAAATAACAAATTATTTAAATAAAAAGTTTTTTTTAAACAATAACACAGTGTTTTTCACTATTCATCAAAAATTGAAAGTTTTTAGAAAAATACCAAAAATTCACCCTAAGATAATTTTGATATTACGAATTCAAAAATTAATTCTATTTTACCAAATTCAAAACATATAAGTTGCATTAATTAATTTAAAATTAATTCCCGTCGTCGAAACCAAAAAGCAAGTTTTTTAAAAGTAAAAACGATCAAAAGATTGACATGTGTTTATGTCAAATTTAATTGTGAAATTACTTATAATTACCTGAATTTTATTAATTATAAAAATATAATCTAATTATACTTCCAAACCATTAAAATTCATAATTTAACATTATACATTATTTTGATTAAAAAAGTTGTTTTCAATTAAAATTTAGTATTTTTAACTATTCATCAAAATATGAAAGTTATCATAAAGGTACCAAAAATTTATCCAAACTAAATTTTTATGTCCCTCTTGTAAAGAAGAATATAATTTTTTAAAATTGAATATATAAAAGTGTCAAATATTGGTTTTAAAAGTGTTTTCCATTAAAAGGCGGTAAAATTGCAATTTCTGAAAAATACTTCCTTTATCTGAAAATTGAATTTGTTATTATATTATGTCTAAGAAACACATAATATGGATGTTAAAATTATATGGAATATATGAAATTCAAAATTCAATTAATACTATTCATAACCGCTTTTGAACGGCTAGTTTGGTAAGTCGTGGTGTGCTTGAACTCAGTGTTGCATATAGTGCACGTTATTGAATTACTTTGAAGAGATAACATAATATGAAATATTGGGGTGTTACATTCTCCCATCCTTCAATAAATTTCATCCTTGAAATTTGAAATTGTTCTTCAAAAATAAAATATTAAAAGTAGAAAAATACCTTTGTGGAAAACCCACAACGGAAATTGGGTTAATAAAATTTAGTCTTAATAAGAGGGAAAAGGAAATGAAAAAGTCACCACCAAATTATGATCTCGATTAGGATAACATTGGTGGAAATTATAGACAAATAATTAGAGGAAAATGTAAATATTTATAGGAAGTGATTGAGGTCATCAATCACAAAGAAGTGTAAAATTAAGGGCCTCAATGCCATCAATCTATGATGATTTAAAATATCATCGGTTTAACAAAAAATAAGGTATTAGGATAACACATTTTTGGTTTTAAGATCCCTTCCCTAAAGTTTAATAATTAATCTATTCATAGAATAATATGAAAAATATACTTCACAAGTAGAGTTTCATTCTTCAACTAATTCCTACCACAAACTCATCCTTCACTCTTAAAGATAATAGAATTAAAAAATATTATATTTATCCTAATCGTATAGGCTTCCAATAATAATTAATTTATAATTAATTTGTCAGACTATTTAAAAAACTACATTATAAAAACCAGGACATAAAGTAGGTCAGTGGTAGGTGATGCACCCTTGCCGCCCTTTGGTTGTGGGTTCAAGTCTCACGGCCTTGTTGGACGCGACGGGTTTTCACCCGACCTCCAGGTTGTAATTTTTATAACAATTCAAAAAATAATATTAAGAAGTTTTTTTTAACTTAAAAAATAGTATCCAATGTTTAAATTAATCCATTCCAACTTTTAGACTTATCCAAAATACTTCTGTCTAAACTCACAGTCCAAAATTTATAAGGAAGGTAAACACAATGAAGATCATTTTTTCCACATAATAACATGTGAATACCTTCATCATGTATTATTTTAAAACACAATAACACCCTGAATTACCATAAAACCTCATTGATTACATTCATGCTCCCTTATTCCTTATAGAATACTGGATATACTCCTTATATCCAAAAATGTTGTAAACTCCA
Source organism: Viscum album (assembly GCA_963277665.1). Lineage (NCBI taxonomy): Eukaryota > Viridiplantae > Streptophyta > Magnoliopsida > Santalales > Viscaceae > Viscum > Viscum album. The sequence continues at coordinate 575,918,897 of OY728120.1, read as the reverse complement.
ACAATGAAGGAATATACAAATCATTAATCAGTTTCAAGGTAGTCAAGAATATCCAATATAATTTATCCAAATCAATCATATCTTATTCCAAAATCACTACCTTGGTATCATAAACATATTAAGGTTTATCTTTATCTCAAATATATATTTTCCAAAAACTTTAACCTGTTATTGAGTCACTTTTCTTGGTTCCATGCATTCTCAAGTCCTTAATGAAATAGTACTGTAGTACAATCCTTATATACTCTATAATTCTTATAACATGTACATCATTAATACAATACTCAAATGACACAATAATTTAATTACAACATAAGAAATCTAATCATTCCTCTTCATCTTCGGTAGTATCATAACTTGATTATTATCCAATATTAGCATTTGGGGTATACTCTGATGATTTGGAAATTGATTCGCATAGTGTCCCAACTCCTTGCAGATGAAGCATTGTACATTTGAAACCTTTTTCTTACCCTTGCAATCACATACTTGGTGTCCTTTTTCTCCACACTTATAACAAACTCTCATTCCCTTCATGCATTTACCAAGGTGATTTTTTCCACCATTATTACATATAGGAAAATCCTTCTTTCCCCTCTTCCCTTTATCCATCTTTCTCTATTCCATATTTTTCTTCTCTTGCTTCCCTTCAATGCCATAGGACTCAAATAATTATTTACTTATCCTATTAACTCATGATATTATTTCTTCATATGATGAGAATACGTGGGAGACTATTTCCCTTCTAAATGTTGGCTTAATACCATGAATGCTATGATCCTTCTTAATCTTCATATCATGCATATTACTGGAGTTCTCATTCATTCTACTAGGAACAATTTCTAAACAATGGCATACACTATGTTAGTTTATGAATCAAAATGCATAATTCCGAACTTGTAAAATACCTAACATAAATTGAAAAGATTATTCATATAATCTATAATCATAAAATGTTTTCTTTGAGGAATTATTTACTCCTAAATCCTTCATAATGTCTTTTAATAAAAATTTGAATTATCCTAAGCATATCCCCCAGGAGTTTCGTAACCAAGAGTGCAGCAAGGCCTGTTGTCGTGTACCAAGATACCTCAGGTCAAGCCCGAAACTCCTTGTCGGAGTTTTCACTCCTAGGTACATCTGTGCCAGAGCCGCCTCTACCTGCTCGTATCCATACAGGGATGTATTTCTTGAAAAATACACTAAATCTCTACATTACCAAAATTCTATGAAGTTCTTCAATACTAATCCTCAAAGTTTATATTAGGGTAATGTGCTCTATTCAGAGTTTATCTAAATATAGTTTCCAAGGTATGTACTAAACTTCATCTGATACCAATTATAACACCCCGACCCCAGTTACCCAGAGTCAGTGCATTATTACATAACATTGTCATTATCACAAAGGGATAAAACCCCTAAAGATCGATCAGTTTAGTAGCCTTGGAAGTACTAGATACATTCATAAGTTTTACATTACATTATAAAATGAAAAACAACATCAACATTGTATCCATTTACCATATTCATATCCCTTATAATATCCCTGTAGGTTAGTCATAATGTACTTCTTCTCATCCTGGGAAAAATAAAACATAGAAAGGGGTGAGCTCATATTCTTAGTAAGGATAACAATATAGTGGAAACTTTCATAAATAAGCATAAACATTTAAGGCAATGTATAAGACAAAAACATAAGCCTTTTAAACATAAACTTCTGCATAATATGGACAATATAAGTCAAATAATTTCATTTAATTATTCAAATGGATATTCTACTAGTCGAATAATCACATGCAATATCAATATCCAATTTCATAATGATGTAATGCATAATGCCACACTTCATAACCACATAGTCAAGGCCTTGTGACAAGACTAAAAATAAGATTTTTTCAAGGCCATGTGTCAAGACACTATTTTGTCTCATTAGACCTACTGATGCATCGAGGAGATATAGTGGGCTCCACCCATCACTTACTAATTCCAATGCATTCCTCATATGAAAAGGTTTAAACATAACATAAACATTCATATTAAAACTAGCATACGAAATGTCAATAATTTATCCATAAACCATGAATGGTATAAAAATAACACATCCATGGTCAAATATATCACAAAACCTTCAATACAATATGGAAGATTTGTATCATAATAAATCAACTTCAAACAATTTTAAAATCCATCAAAGGTTGTTGACATAGATGAAATAAAAAAATTTTGGGAGAAATATATCTTTTGATTTTGAAATCATTTAAAAGTCATGTAATTATAAAAGAAAACATTTATTTTGAAAATATTATTATAATATTGTAAGGGAATATTCAAATGTGTTATAACGGAAGAAAATAGCTACACCCTCCGTATAAGTTAAAAAAACATTCTTACCTTAATTTCTCAAAAAGGTTACAAAGTACCTTGTTTGGAAAATGACGGAAAGATTCCTTTCAAAACATTTTATAAAAAGTAAAACAAGGGTATAAATGAATTTAACCCATATTATAGTAAATAGTAAAAATGTTTTGAAATACATTTTTAAGAAACACAGATGTGGATGATAAATAAGTCCCAGTAGATACTCACGTATAAACAGCCTCGAATAATGAAGAGGTTGTGAAATGTAACCCTTACCTTGTACGTTTCCTTGGTTGGGGGTACTTTAACCTCTTATATAATATTTATATCATTGTTATTAAATTATAAAATAATCATATACATAAATATGATATCATATATGATATTTTAATATTTCTTTGTTAATAATATTTTAGTAGTATCATCATTTTGGGTGTTAACTAATTCATCTTCCTTTATATTCTTGGTTAAGTAAGCCATGTTTTTTATGAATAGGATGTATTAGATTCATATCCAGAATGATATTAAGTTCTTAAAAATTATTTATAATCATAAAATGAAAATTATTCTTGAATGATTACGATGGGGAATGAATCTCATCGTGTTCGTGGAGACAGTAATCCGTACATACGCACGAACGATAATATCATTATATTGATGATGAAATCGTATGTAATAGGGTGTTATATCATATATACAGAATAATTAAAATGTTATATTTATTATTAAAATCAGTTATTCTCATTATTATACCCATCCAAATAATGAAGTGTTTGAATAAAAAACTACACCACAATGTGGAGACGGTAAGTCGTACGTACGCATGTATGGTGACTTTGTCATTTATAGGATGGATAGAATAGCGAATATGGTTGTAACATATTTATAATAACATCACAGTATGTATAAGGTACTGGATTTATTATTTTGGTATGGAAACAACAAATAAAGAGTAAGTGGAAGAATAAAAGAACTTGAAAGAGGGTGGTGAAATTATTACCTCTTCTTCGGGTGTTTCCTTTTGAGTTTATCGAAAGGGATCCTTAGGTTAGCTTTCTGATCAAAGTAATGACTCTAGGTTGATTTGATGGATGTTTTTAGGATATTTTGGAAGAGTTTGGATAAGCCAAAAGGCTTTGGAGGTGTTATTTTGAGAGAAGGGGAAGTTCCCTTTTATTAGAGGGGTGAGGGTCACTTTAGGAAAAGCTTGAAATATTATTTTATAATAAAATCATTTTCGGTTTCTAATGGATCCAAAAAGATTTATTTCTAGAATAAGGTGTTTATGTGTCTAAAACCTCTCAACCAATAGGTTTTAGATAGGTTTAGGTCACCATATTAACTTTATCTTTTAGATTTAACTCTAAGTTAAATAGTTTGACATTTACCATGTCTCTTTATATTTTTATATTATATGGCTAATAAACTTACTATAAACTTCCAAGTGAACCACAAGTGGTTCATTATTAATATATATAACCTTAAATAAGTCCTTTGTCCAAACGTTATATTTTTAGGAATATTATATCAATTAATAATATGGTATTTGTTTTAAAAACTCAATTATGTCAATTTTGACACTATTTAGTATTTGAGTTTTTTGAAAGCCATAAAAACTTTATCACCCAGAATAAAATTTATTTAATAAATCCTAACATGTTATATTAGCCTATAAAATGTTTGGTATTCATCAGAAGTCTCAATTTACATTTATTTGGATATTTATAATATCAATTATTTTAATATTTATTTAATAAAGAAATTACTGCATCATCATTGTATCATAAATAAATTAAATTATTTAATGTCTAAAAATTATAAATAAAATACAATTATTTAGGAAATATTTTTATATTTCTAATTAATATTTATAGTCTAATTTATATTATGTGTAACCCTATATTAAAAATGTTTTAGTTATTAAACTTTGAATTTAACACTTTTAACTCTTCTTTAAATAAAATAATAATAAATGTCCTAATCTGATCCAGGTGGACCGAAAGGATCATATTTTATTCATAAGGTTGTTTTTGATCTAATTAAACTTATCCAATAGAATTAGGAAATGTGTTAGGGTAATTATAATATCATTTTTACCTTTAATTACATTATTTACTTTTAACCGTGGTAAATAAAATGAAAAGTTATTATTCAACAAAAATTATTTTCATCTTATTGAACCACATTTTACTTACTGATGTCAACCATGTCTCTTGGATTTTTTAAATTCAACTCATAGAAGTGGTAAAATTTAGTTTTATGAAAATTTGCAAATGCTCCTAGAAGGTGGGTAAAAGACGGTAAAAAGTTCAATAAAATTTTATGTATCTAATATTATTATAAAATGACTCCAATGAATTACATTTAACATATATAGGTATTATTTATCTATTTTTATCTAAAATAAATTAAAATAAAATAACTAATAATTTAAATAAAAAGTCAGTTTTAAACAATAATGCAGTGTTTCTCACTATTCATCAAAAATTGAAAGTTTTCAGAAAAATACAAAAAATTCACCCTAAGATATTTATGATATTCTGAATTCAAAAATTAATTCTATTTTACCAAATTCAAAACATAGAAGTTTTATTAATTAATTTAAAATTAATTCCCGTTATCAAAATCAAAAGGTGGGTTTTTTAAAAGTTAAAACTATCAAAAGATTGACATGTGTTTATGTCAAATTTAAATGTAAAATTACTTATAATGACCTAAATTGTATTAAATGATAAAAATATAATCTAATTATATTTCCAAACCATTAAAATGCGTAATTTAACACTATAAATTATTTCGATTAAAAAAGTTTTTTTCAATTAAAATTTAGTATTTTTAACTATTCATCAAAATAGGAAAGTTATGAGAAAAGTACCAAAAATTTATCCAAAATAAATTTTTATGTCCTGATTCTAAAGAAGAATTTAATTTCATTAAATTGAATATATAAAAGTTTTAAATATTGGTTTTAAAAAGGGTTCTCCATTAAAAGTTGGTAAAATTGCATTTTCTGAAAAATACTTCCTTTATCTAAAAAATTGAATTTGTTATTATATTATGTCTAAGAAACACATAATATGGATGTTAAAATTATATGGAATATATAAAATTAATAATTCAGTTAATATTATTCATAACATCTTTTGAACGGCTAGTTTGGTAAGTCGTGGTGCGCTTGAACTTGGTGTTTCATGTAGTGCACGTTATTGAATTATTTTGAAGAGATAAAATAATATGAAATATTGGGGTGTTACATAGGCTAGTCAGTTCCACCCATACTGGGTAGTATCTTGACATAGATAATGAGACTCCTAGATTCTTATGTTAGGGTTGGTGTATCTTGTTGGGTTGGGCTATGTGGAGTTTAGATGGTTGTGTAGTGTTCTTGTGTAAAAGTGGTGGTTATGGATGGTATCTAATGATGAAGTGTTATGCCCATTGAGAGGTGGTGGTGTGGTTGTGCAATTTTTTAGTCCATTGGTTTGGCATGTTCGGATGGTGGTAGCATTTGAGTTCTGACGATATCCTTCAGATGTATATCATGGGGTGGTTGTTCAAACCCCTTCTCTTCTAGGCTTGGTTTTGGATTATTGAGGGTGATAATAATTTTAGAGGAATCTAATGTAACAGTTTGTGCCTTCTTGATCCACTTCTTTACTTATTTTGGGTATTGGATTTTCTTAGAGGAGGTCTAGAGTGGGCTTGGATGTGTTGGCTGTTAAAAAGTTGTAAGTAGAGGGAATACACACCATATAAAGTTTAAATTACATGTAAAAGTGTTTCACATCTTGTACAAGGCCTATTCATGATGTGTAGATTTTTTAGGTTAAATAATAAAAAGGTGACAAATTTTTCAGTGAAACTGATCCCTGAGGATTGTAGGACATGAAAGGGGATTACACATCATGTAATTATCTTATGAAGTGAATATATAAAAGCTACAAGGTTCTTGGGTTTGCCTAAAGTCCCACTCCCTATCTATCATCCCAGGAGGCCGACGATGCTCTCTTGAGGCGTCTTGGGATTCCTTCGATGGGGACTGATCATTGGCTTCCAGCCTTCGATCCTAGGCTTACCATCTTCAATTTATGGTGATTTCTCTCCTTATTCTCATCTTTTTCCTTCCATTATTTTTCAAAGTTCATTGTGGAGGTATGGTTTGGTTTGGGTTGTATTTTTGGTCTGTGTTTTGACAATATTTGGGTGCAATGTAGGTTGATCCACGGTTTCTCATGGTGAAGTTGTGGTTTATGGACATTTCTTTTTCACCCTACGATGCATAGTGAGTTTAGAAATATTCCTTGAGGTAGGGGATCCTCATTCTCAAAAATTTTATGAGCTACATATGGGAATTTCATGTTATTTTCTTACCTTTGGGTGGATAGTAAGGGTCGGCATAATCATATAATTAATTTACATGTCTAGAATTTATTTTTATGAGGATTTATCACATACTTTATTGTTTTTTTATATGTTGTTGATATTTTTATGCATACCTATTTCCAATTATGCAAATAGCGGCTATCGGAAGCCTTGATTTCACTGTAGTTGATATGTGTGATGGCCCTTGTTGTATTGTTGTGTGATCACACCCTAAATAAAAGGTTATAGAACTTATATTTGGATAATAATTGGTTTCCCATGGATATCTGGTTTGTGTGATAATACCCATGCTAACATAAATAAGTATTGTGATAAATCCCTTAAATAAATATGGAATCCAAAATGTGTGTTGTGTGTGTATTTTTCTTATTGTGATGCTTTGTGTGGCTTGAAATTATTGTGCAGTGTGTAGGGTAGTGATGTGATAGTTGTTTAGAATTTATGTGATGTGTGTGGTTTTGTGATGAGGTTGTGGTGTAGTGGTTGTGGCGCAATGGTTGTGGCATAGTGGTTGTGGTATAGTGGTTGTGGCGCAGTGGATGTGGTGCAGTTTCTATGACATAGTGGTTTTCATGAAGTGGTTGTGGCATAATGGTTATGGTATTTGGTGGTTGTGGTTGTGATATGGATGAGATATGTGGTTTTTTTCTTGTGAGATGGCTTGGTCGATGTGATGTGACGATGATGGTAGATGTGTCGTGTTGTGGCGATAGTTTTGTGGTGTGATTGTGTTAGTTTCCCGAGTAGTAGTGGAATAAATTATAATGTTGAATGAAATGAATAATTCAATGAGTTGTAAATTGAATATAATGAGGTGTAAATTGACATTTTATTAATGGATTAAATGTAATTGAATTAATTTAATGAGTGGTGTAATTTTAAATGAAAAGGCTAATTAATAAAATTAGTGGAACCTGTAATATGAAAGTGGGAAATGTTGCATGGCTTGTGCGGCGGTTGTGTGGTGTGTTTCATATAGCAGTGGAATCAGTTGTGATGGTTGACATATGGTATGTGGTAATGATGTGGTGTGTTTTTAGTGTTGTTGATGTGAACCCTTAGGTTGTGTATTGTGTGTTATATCTATATCAAGTATGTTTATTTTATTTTATATGTTCCCCACCCGAGTTGGATAACCTTATTAATGCTCAGAGGTTTTGGTTTCTGAGGGTTTCCCCAACATCCAGGATGGTAGAAATATATATGGTTAGATACCCCCTCTCCCCCACTCTTCCTTCAGTAGTGATGTATTGGCCCAGGTGTATTTGGGTGATATGTGAAGTGTTAACCCAGGTGTCTTCGGGAATGATGTGATGTGTGGTCCTAAGTGTATACGGGATGAGTTGTGTTGTATTATCCCATGCATCTTTGGGATGAGCTATGATGTGAGATCACAGGTGTCTTCTAGATGTGATTTTATGTGTGACCCAAGTGTGTGTAGGTGGGATGTTATGTGATGTGTGGATCAGGTGTGTGTGGGTGTGATATGATGTCATATGTGTGGAAGGGATGGGAGCATAGGACATTCGACGTTGGGTTACGAGAGAAAAAAATAATCAGGGAAGAGGTAGTGGGGTGCCTTGATTTTTTATGATCTTGATATTATATTGTTATATTAGATGAGTTATTTGGTGAGTGAACCATGGTGAGTCTGGGTTTGGTTAGGTGACCTCTTTAGATTCCTGTTGGTTCTACTATTTTTTCACTAGCACATTAGCATGATCTTTTCATATGTGCACTTGTGGCCTTGGTTATGTCCCTATTGAGTATACCTATTCTAATTACCCAAAATATATAAACGATTTTTAGGTTTCCAAGAGGAATTTGGGGAATGAGCTGGACATTACTAGATGGGTTCGAGATGCTATTAAGTCACTGCCATAGGATTGTCTTTTTGATATTTACTTTGGAGACTTTTATATATATCATTTTTATTTTTATTCATGCGTTGTGGGATGGTTTTTTATTTAACTTTATATATTTTTTGGGGTTGTTTGGTGATTTTTTATCCTATCTCCTAATCCTATTCATTTATAGATGGTAATGCATCCCATATTGTGATATTTTTATACCCTCGGTGCTAGTCACCAACCCGAGGCCTACTAGAGGCGGGACTTGGGGGGGTCATTATCTCTCTCCCTTCATTGTGGCATCTTTGGTGGGAGAGGTTCGTGATAGTTGAAGATCCTTAAACTTAATCCCCATCTTATGAACATTCATTATCCTCTATTGAAGTAAGATAAACTCTTTCCTCTTTATCTCCATCACCATCATCAATAAGAACTAGACCCTGAAATCCTGCTAGAAGTTAGACCATGATACATTGGTCTCCTTCTACTCCCTAAGATCCAACATCCACCATTTACGTGTTTCTCCCCTCAACTAGTTAACTGTTAGGGGAACTCAATACTCAAGTTGGGATCAAATTAAGCCGAAATAGATCTCCAACTCATCCAATTAGTTCTCTATCTCTAGATCAGATATGTTTCCCTCATACTTTTCTAGGGTCTGACACTAAAAGTTGTGAAACTTCTGCCATCATTTACACCCCTCCTAATTAGGATCGACCCTCTGATGATCAATAGAGTTGGCCTGCTGAACATACCGAACTCAAACCACACATGGGTGGAAGCCAACTGGAATCTCTACAATGAAAGGATAAACACCTAAGTTCGGTATCAATGTAATTATTTAGAATCATTCAATTAATTCATTAATTCATTCCCATAACCACCTCATTCAAAACAGAACTCAATTAAGTTTAAAGCATGAACATATCCTAGTAATCTACCTAGAAAGAAGCATCACTTTACCTAGTACATTCAAAGTGCTTAAGGTCCTTACATCGGATCACAAGGGTCCCTTAAATCCTTTATCCTAGCTAGTTTCCCTTAATATCATCATGTACTAATTTTATTTAACATTGTTTCCTTACTATCCCATGTAATCATTACTGGTTACTAACTCCAAACTCCACCCTATATCTTAACCAACTCCTTTTATATCACTCTTTCATGAACCCACCTCCACTGGTACCCATCCTAGGATAGTAGTGAAGAAAAGGAGTGGCCCCTGAGTCTTGCCTCTAATAGTCCCTAGGTTTATGACTAGAATCAAGTGTATAGAACAATCAAATGGGAGGCATTACCTTAAACATAAAAAAAAGATCGAGAGATAAGATGAACAACCACCCAAAAACTCCCTCATATAAAATAAAAGAAACCAAAATCCCATAAAATTGATATCCCATGTGCATGAATATAAAAAAAATACAAATGTCTCTAAAGATAAAATAATACCAATATAAAATCATTTGGCAGCAGCTACAGTAACTCAAGCTCTAAGTTAGTACTGTCCTACTCGATCACCAAAGCACTCCTAGAAACTAGAATAATAGTTTATATATATGTAGTGTAAGAATAATATGTATACTTAGTAGGATAATTCCCAAGGTACTTCATGAAAAAGTGAAAAGATTATACTAATGCACTAGTGAAAAAATAGTGAAACTAAACACCAACAACATAGGTCAACTAGTTTATCCCCCCAGCCTCACCAAGGCTCTCTCACCAAATAATGCATCCAAGATCCTTAAAGTAATTTCATAATATTTTAGATAAAGGTTACCTACAACCACTTCCCCACTAAGTTAATACTCACTCCCATTGATAATACATCCTTTTCTATCATCTCTTACATATCCACCAATAATGACACCAACCATACATCATATCTCACAGAAACAATCACATATCATTTTTCATGGAACCAACCGCATATCATGTCTCGTGGAACCAACTACATATCTTGTTTCATATTACCAAGGTATTAGGGTATCATGACCACATAGGACATCAACCTTGTGTCCCCCTCATACAATATATAAACACCACCACACATATCATTATCCACCATCGGTACCACTAGAATATACTATTGAAGGGAGAAAGGGAGGGGATAGTCAACCATATGTATCATCCCTATCCTAGATATTAGGTAAAAAACCATAGGTTCTCTGGGTGTCAGTAAAATTATCTAAATCAAGTGGGGTGTGTAGAAAATTCATAAAGAATACAAGTATATAGTAGTCTCACACAAGATCACACCTATGGGTTCACACAAGAAACATTTCCACAACCATCATTGGGACACTAATGATATCACACCACCAAGCACTACCACTAATATACAAAAACCAACTAAAAATAATAACATAAGGTCCACAACCCAAGTTCCAATTTCTATTTTTAATTTAATTATCAACCACCAAGATTTATTTATTTAGTTGTTAGTTTTTAAATTCTCACCAATGAATTCTTTATCCATAACCACATTTATGTATGCCAAAATTATTATTTCAATTCTATTGAAAATATATAAATAAACCAACACATCAAAATACTATATCCCAACCAAGGCCACCAATCCATAAACAACCAAGTCTAGCAAGTCACACACAACCATGGCCAGCAATTTGCGAACAACCAAGGCTACCAAGACACACACAACAAGTCAAGAATAAAATATGAATATCAATTTAGACCTTTTCATTTATCATATTTAATTATTTAATCATTTAATGGGTATTAAAAAATCAATCCATATTTACAATTAATAATCTAATAACAAGTATAAAACATAAAACAACATCATAAATATTAATAAAACTAATAACCACATGTGCGTCATATTATTCCCTTTCAATTTCATTATAACATTTTTTTATCTTTATCATGAAAATTAATATCATACACTCAATAGAAATAAAAATCATGATAACCTCATAGATTCACATAAAAGATAGAGAATTTTAATTTCCTACCTCAAAATAATATTTCTTATTCACTATTCATACCAAAGAAATAGAGGATGAACAGTGGGGATACAACCACACAAAAAATCCACAAATAAATCTAAAACATAATTATGTATCATTAAAATCACATCCCAAAAAACCCCAAACTCTAACTAACATATAAATTGTGATATCTATAAAGAAACAAGGAAGGATTTTGAGAGTAAGAGAATTAGAAATCACTCGGAATCACTAATATCAAATCTCTGGAAGCTAAGGGTGAACACCAAGTATCAAAAGTTATTAGGGATCCCAAAATCACATGATAATTTCTTGAAGTTAGGGAGAAATTTTGGGATAATGAGGGAAATCATAGGGAGGAAAAAACTTATAGATTTCCTATAAATCTCCCCATTCATGGCATTAATGACTATCTCATATTATGAACCTCACATGGTTTACATGAACCAAAAAACAAGCTAATAAATCGAAAAAACCCTGAGGTAATTCACATAAGGAATACACATTTCATGACATGAATTATTCTAAGATTGAACCCCTATAAAAAACTTTATGATGAACATTCACAACATGAATATAATTTCACACCATGAATCACACCAAAGAAGAAATTCTAGAAATAAGTTGTGAATCTACCCTACAAAAAATATTCACATTGTGTACCAATGATTCATGGAGTGAATCGCCACCTATAGTTGTATATTTAACTCCAAATTCTATTCGCACTTCCTATAACCCATATCAAGGATCCCAAAACCTAAAAATCACAATGTAACAAGCCATAAGGGTCTAGTTCGTTACCCTTTCTTTATTTCTCATCATCTCTAATTCTTCTTTCAACTTTTTACATAACACCCACTTTATTTTGATAAAATTTATATTTTTTTTATTGGTTTCCAACTCCAATTTTTTATTTTTCCTAATCAAATGCAACTCCTCATTCATAGCACTGATCCACTCTAGATTCTCTAATTCAACTTTCACATCTTTCGGTTTAAACTGAAAAAACAATGAGGTATATGTTGATGTCCCCGATTTTCTCCTAGTTTGAATCATTTTTCCTTGATATATAATGATATTATAGACCTAAATCTAATTTATTATCCTTATAAGGGTTGAAATTTTTTTATTTATCACTATAAATAGTTGAATCATTGTCTTCAAATTGTGATTCTTATAAATTCTTGAAATTTTCAGAAACTCCATCCTGCTTTTAAAAAAAAATTGATTCATCATCTTCACTTATAGAACATGTAATGCCCTGACCCCGGTTACTCAGAGGCGGTGAATTATTACATAACATTATCCTGATCACAAGGGATCAAATCCCAAAAGACTGATCAGTTTAGTAGTCTTGGAAGTACTAGATACATTCATAAGTTTTACATTACATTATAAAATGAAAAACAACAAAAAAAACATTGTCTTCATTGACCACATTCATATCCCTTAGAATATCCCTATAGTTCAATCATAATATACTTCTTCACATCCTGGGAAAAATAAAACATAGAAATGGGTGAGCTCAGATGCTCAGTAAGGACAACAATATAGTGGAAACTTTCATAAATAAGCATAAACATTTAAGTCAACGTATAAGACTAAAACATAAGCCTTTTAAACATAACATTCTTCATAATATGTCCAATATAAATAAAATAATTCCATTTACTTATTCACATGGATATTCTACTAGTCGAATAAACACATGCAATATCAATATCCAATTTCATAATGATGGAATGCATAATGCCAGACTTCATAACCACATAGTCAAGGCCTTATGCCAAGACTACAAAAAATATTTTGTCAAGGCCTTCTGCCAAGACACTAGTTTGTCTCATGAGACCTACTGATGCATTAAGGAGCTATAGTGGGCTCCACCCATCACTCACTAAGTACAATGTATTCCTCATATGAAAAGGTTTAAACATAACATAAACATTCGTATTAAAACTAGCATTGTAGTTGGGGTTTGGCTTAGTGGTAAGCACCCCTTAAATCTACATGAAAAATGGGGGTTCAAAACCCATTGGGAGCAGGGTACTGTAGCAGTACTGTAGTGTACTGTAGCAGTGGCGTACTGTAGCAACGGTGGGAAATGTAGTGGCAGCAGGGCACTATAGCGGCGGTAGAGTACTGTAGCAGGGGCAGGTACTGTGCAGTACTGTAGCAGTGCAGGTACTGTAGCAGTACTATTCACAGAATGGGCTTCGGGCCAAAAAAATGGGTCTACGGGCCATGTAATGGGATAAATGCCCATTGGGCCTTCGGGCTATGTAATGGGTCTCCCTCTACCCAGTTAAAAGAGGTATTTACTTTTCTTTAATAATAAATGAGGCTTCGGCCCCAACCTTTTAAAAAAAGTATTAAAACTAGCATACGAAATCTCAATACTTTATCCATAAACCATGAATGGTATAAAAATAACACATTCACAGTCAAACATATCACAAAACCTTAAGAATATTTGTATCATAATAAATCAATTTCAAACAAGTGTAAAATCCATCAAAGGATGTTGACATAGAGGAAATCAAAACTATTTGAGAGAAATATCGCTTTCTTTTTTGGAAATCATTTAAAAGTTACATAATTATAAAAGAAAACATTTATTTTGAAAATATTCTTATAAGCTTGTAACGGAAGCTTCGATGATGTTATAATGGCATAAAATAGCTGCACCCACTGTATAAGTTAAAAAAAGACGTTCTTACCTTAATTTTGTCAAAAAGGTCATAAAGTACCTTGTTTGGAAAATGACGAAAAGATTACTTTCAAAACATATATGGTAAAATGAGGGTATAAATGACTTTAAATCATATTCTAGTAAATAGTAACAATGTTTTGAATTACATTTTTAGTAAAACATAGATGTGGATGATAAATAGGTCTCAGTAGATACTTATGTATTAACAACCTCGGATAAGTAAATAGATTGTAGAATTAACCCTTAACTTGTACTTTTCCTTAGTCGATGGTATGTTAACATCCTATATAATAGTTAAAACATTTTTATTAAATTATACAATAACTATATACATAAATATGATATCATATATGATCCTCTAATATTTATTTGTTAATAATATTTCAGTAGTATCATCGTTTTGGGTGTTAACTGATTTGTTTTCCTTTATATGCTTGGTCACATAAGTCATGTTTGTTATGGATAGGATGTATCTGATTCATATATATAATTATATTATATTTATAAAAATTATTTTTAATCATAAAATGAAAATTATTCTTGAATGATTACGATGGGGAATGAATCTCATCGCATTCGTGGAGACGGTAATCCGTACGTACGCACGAGCAACAATATCATTATATTGATGGTGAAATCGTATGTAATTGGATGTTATATCATATATACATAATAATTAACATGTTATATTTATTATTTACATCATTTATACTCATTATTATACCCATCCAAAATAATGAAGTTTTTTGAATAACAAACTACACCATGACGTGGAGACGGTAAGCCGTACGTACGCACGTATGGTGACTTTATCATTTATAGGATGGATATAACAACGAATATGGTTGTAAAATATTTATAATAACATCACAATATATAGAAGGTACTGGAGGTATTATTTTGGTATGGAAACAACAAATAAAGAGGAAGTGGAAGAAGAAAAGAACTTGAAAGAGGGTGGTGAAATTATTACCTCTTCTTCGGGTGTTTCCTTTTGAGTTGATCAAAAGGGATACTTAGGTTGTATTTATAATCAAATTAAGGACTCTAGGTTGATTTGAGAGAATTTTGGAGGATATTTGGGTAGGTTTTGTCTGATCCAAATGGCTTGGGAGGTGTCAAATTAACAGAAGGGGAAGAACCCTTTTATAACAGAGGTGGGGGTCACTTTAAGAAAAATCTTGAAATATTATTTTATAATAAAATAATTTTCGGTTTCTAATGGCTCCAAAATGATTTATTTCTAGGATAATGTGGTGATGGGTAGAAAACCTCTCAAAAAATAGGTTTATGACAGGTTTAGGTCACCATATTAACCTTATCTTTTAGATTTAACTCTTAGTTAAATAGTTTGACATTTACCATATCTCTTTGTATTTTTATATTATATGGTTAATAAACTTACTATAACAAGCCAAGAGAACCCAAAGTGGTTCATTATTAATATATATAACATTATCTAATTCCTTTGGTCTAACCTTATATTTTTAGGAATATTATATCAATTAATAATATAGTATTTGTTTTAAAAATCAATTATGTCAATTTTGATACTATTTGGTATTTGATTTTTTTAAAAGCCATAAAAACTTTATCACTTCGAATAAAATTTGTTTAATAAATCCTAACAAGTTTTATTAATCTATAAAATTAGTTGGATTCATCATAAGTCTCAATTTACATTTATTTGGATATTTATAACATCAATTATTTTAATATTTCATTAATAAGGTAATTACTACATCATCATTGTGTCATAAATAAATTAAATTATTTAATGTATAAAAATTATAAATAAAATACCATTATGTAGTAAATCGTCTTATATTTCTAATTAATATTTATAGTCGAATTTATATTTTGTGTAACCATATATTAAAAATGGTTTAGTTATTAAACTTTGAATTTAACACTTTTAACTCTTTTTTAAATAAAATAATAATAAATGTCCTAATCTAATCCAAGTAGACCAAAAGGATCATATTTTATTATTAAAGTTTTTTTGTTGAATTAAACTTATCTAATAGAATTAGGACATGTGTTAGGGTAATTATAATATCATTTTTACCTTTAATTACCCTATTTACTTTTAATCGTGGTAAATAAAAGTCAAAAGTTACTATTCACCACAAATTATTTTCATCTTATTGAACCAAATTTTACTTACTAATATTAACCGTGTCTCTCAAATTTTTTAAATTCAACTCAGTGAAGCAGTAAAATTAAGTTTTATGCAAATTTTCAAATGCTCCTAGAAGGTGGGTAAAAGATGATAAAAAGTTCAATAAAATTTTATATATCTAAACTTATTATAAAATGACTCCAATGAATTACATTGAAAATATATAGGTATTATGTATCTATTTTGACCTAAAATAAATTAAAATAAAATAACTAATTATTTAAATAAAAAGTTGGTTTTAAACAATAATGTAGTGTTTTTTCACTATTCATCAAAAATTGGGTGTTTTAAGAAAAATACCAGAAAATCACCCTAAGCTAATTTTGAAATTCCAAATCCAAAAATGAAGTCCATTTTGAAAAATAAAATTTATAAAATTTCAAAAAGTGGGTATTACTATTCATAACGGCTAGTTTTATTGGTCTTGGTGTGTTAAAACTCCAAGTTGCGTACAACGCAAGCTGCTGCATTATTCAAAGGGAAACGTATCGTGGAAGATTGGGGTGTTACATTCTCCCCTGCTTAAAATAATTTTGTTATCGAAAATTCTAGAATATTACTGCATAAAAAATTCAGGTGGTTCTTCATCATAAGTTCCTCGGGTTCCCATGTTGCCTCTTCCATCTTATGGTTTCTCCATAGAACTTTCACTAGATGAGTCGTCCAGTTTCTCAACACTTGTTCTCTGGTATCAAGAATTCTGATTGGCTCTTCGCAATAAGACAGGTTTGGTTCTAGTTCTATTTCTTCATAGGTGAGTACATGCATTGGTTCAGGCATGTATTTTCTCAAGAGTGATACGTGGAACACATCATGAACTTTGGAGAGACTTGGAGGCATTTCCAAACGATAAGCTACAACTCCAATTCATTCTAGAATTTCGAAAGGCCTGATGTACCTAGGACTCAATTTACCCATCTTTCCAAAATGTATAACATGTTGGATTTGGTGGCCTAGAACCAACTACTTTTTACTTTATTCATTAAATAAGCATCTTATCACATCTTGATTGTTCTTCTGTGTGACAATACATGTGATAATGTCCAAAGATAATTGTTGCATTAAAGGTTCATACCAGATCCCTATTATGATGAGAACCCGGAAGGGCCATAACACTGTTCTTGAATATATATTATATGGCTGGATGATGTTATTTGAGGGACACAAATAATACAGGCCATTAGGGTTGAGGACTCATAAAACTTTGAGGCACCTTCTCATGGTGTGCGCCCTTGGTAATATCCAGGAGGATATTATGAGAATGAGACCCGCCAGTAGGAAATCCACATTTCATAGTGTCATTGGATGTTCCTATCTGTGGACGTTTGTTTTGGTCCTTAGACTTTAAGATTATTATTAATGGGTATTACAACTCGTGCACTTAGATGTATTGATGAAAACTGTGACGACACACTGTTCGAAGCGAGGTAGGATATGTTGGGTGTGTCATGAGTAATACTGCATTAATAGATAATGAGAGAAAGGATTTTTCCCTTCTATTCCATAACGGAAGTAGATATCTCAGACCCTTTGATGGAATTGATATAGCCTAAATAAATCCATGGCCATGGTAAGGTATGGGAGAGTTCAATTCTGGAAATTCAAAGAAAGAATAATCGAGCACATGGGTTGATGGCACTAGCATTCAACCCACTTGATTAAAGATATCATGAAAAGGGATTATATTACACGATAAGCATTCGTATGAGGTGATACGTCAATGTGGAATCAACTTCTTTCTCTTGGGTGCCTTGACCCTTTGTTAGACAGTAATCTTGGAATTTAGGCGAGCCTGCCTAATGCCAATGAGAAAGAGGCCTAGAGGGTCACACACTAAGTGTGTCCATGTATCTCAGTTAAATTTTTTTTTTTAAGGTTGGGGTCGAAGCCTCATTTTATTATTAAATAAAATCAAATACCTCTTCTAACTGGGTAGAAGGAGACCCATTACATAGCCTGAAGGCCCAGTGGGCTTGTAGCCTATTACATAGCCCATAGGCCCAATTTTTTGTCCCAATTTCCATTCTGTGAATAGTACCCCGCCTGCTACAGTACCCGCACAGTACCACCGCTACTACAGTGCCCTGCCGATCTACAGTACTTCCACTGCTATAGTACCACTACAGTACTACTATAGTGATACTACAGTCACTTGCGCCCAATGGGTTTTGAACCCCCATTTAACAAGTTAAATAATGATTATTCCTGATTGTGGTTTAATAATTATTTAAGGATGCCTGATCGTATTTATTTCGACACTAGTTATTCGAGATAATATATTGTGGGAGAAATAATATATTTATTAGTGAGTAATGTAGTTACATTTATTTAAGAAATAAATATCCATTACTCAAGATCTAATAAATGTAGTGGAGGAAATAAATAAAAATGGAAAATAAAAGTACACGCCGTGTAGTTTTATGGAAAACAAGTACACACCGTGTATTAATGATTACACAGTGTGTAGTTTTTCTAGTCGGGATTTTGAGGAAATAATATCATTTTATTAAATTATATTTATTATAATCAGTGTGGGAGCATGTCAAGGAATTAATCAGTTGACATGGGGTGTTTTCAATAAGAGTTAATGAAATAAATAAAATGCGTAACACGTTTATTTATTGTCATAACTCTATAACCTCAAACTCGATTATAAATATCCTCACCACCCTAACACTTTTTCCCAATCATTGTGCACAACAATTCTGGAGAGTTCTCTCAAGGCCGAATGAACTCCTTCCTCCAAAAACGCTCTCAAGACCGAGAGAGATCCACCACCACCGGATCAAGGTGATCGAAGGCGTACATCGCAAGCAAAGGTTCTTCCATGCTAGCACCCGTAGATCCCTTCCGCGACGTCCAGAGATACGTAGAGCATGTGTGGATCACCTCTAGAGGAATCCTACACTTGAATTCTACGACACAATGACGGATCACACTGGATCGTGACCGGAGACATCAACGAAGAAAGAATTTCATCAAGGTAATTCTTGTCAATTAATTAAATTAATTATAACCAACATATTATGATTCTGTCTCTATGGTTCTGGGACTCCCCCTTTTTTCATTCTTCATTCTATTCCGAAGATCCTGCATTTTATATCGTGATGGATCTCGGTTTGAACGTTGTTTAACGCTAAAATCAAAGTTGGTAAAACCCTCCAATGCGCTTCCGATGTGCCCGAAACCTACAAGTGGTATAAAAGGGGTCATATCGTTGATTATAATTATTTAGTTTTTCATTGGTGATCTACGCATTTAATAATTTAGTTGTTTCAATTCAAGTTAATCATTCTTTAAAATCTGAATCTCGAGATATATTCCTCCCCTCTCGTTTCTCGTTCACCTTACAGAAACGAATTTTTCTTTTAATTTTGATTAAAATAAAATAGAGGAACTCATTCGGAGGTTCCAAACATTCCTATATGAACAACACCAGAATATACGGCGTGTATTCAGAAGTACATGATGTGTAGTCTAGGTTCAATGTATTGGACTAGTCCACTAAATCATTTTGTGTATTGGATCCTATCTAAGTCATTTATGACACCATGTGTTGACCAGGAACAGGTGGCACACGGTTTCCGAATTACACGTTGTGTGGTCCACTGAACACGGCAGGTAGTCCCTTTGGGCTGGGATTGGACCGTGTACCCCGTACACAGCTTGCCCAGCTGGAAACTATGTAACACGGATACAACACGACGTATGTCCAATTGAACACACTGTGTACTCCGAAAAATTTCTAAGTACATCAACACGCCATGTCCCCGGGTGTGTACATTGGATGGACGGTGAAGAAAAGTACACATTGTATAGTTGGAACTACACACCGTGTACTCACCCAAATTATGCAGATTTATTAAAATTTATTATATTATACAAACCCTTGAGACGTGTACCATAGTGAAGGTGTAAAGATGAGGCACAACACATGATAGGTGTTTTATATATATGTGTTTAATTTAACATTTTCGTAATGAATGGGAATTCACCAGGTTTCCTCCAAGGTACAAGTTTTGTAAAAAGATAATTTTAAATGAATTTATTTGTTTAAAATTATGATGGATGGGAATCTCAAGGAAATTCAGAAAAGGGTTTAAGATAAAAGGATTGATTAATTAAAGATAATTAATTGATTCGAGCGTAATTTATCTTAAACAAGAATGATTAAAGAGTTTAATGCTAGTTTTATTTATGCGTAAATATCGTTGCATGTATGGATGATCATGAGCTAGACCAAGACCTTTGTATGTGAATCGTTTCTTTAATTTATTTATTTAAATTAAATTTTTTGGCATGTGAGCCTTCTCCTAATTAATATGTAGGGTCTGCGCGACCAAGTATTCTTTTATGTAAAAACCCCTTTTTCCCCTCACCTGCGTGTGAGATAAATGCAATGTAATGGATGGAGCTCCCAAGCTAGTGGAGGCGGCTCAATACAGGAGCCAAGGTGAAACCAATCCAAGGAGATACAAAGGTGGACAAGTGGAAAGCTTTAAACACGAACCTGAAAGGTTCAAGGTGTTTCTCCCCTAGGTCTTGGGTTAGTTTATCAACCGCTAGATAAACTAACCAATAGAACAAGCTCATTATTATACAATTTATTTTATTTCTTTCAGTTTTATGGTTTATTTATTGTGGGTGTGTTGTCACGATCACACAATTAATGAATCAAACAAGCATGCAAGATGGAACTAAAATAAAGACCGGCTTATGCGTAAATATTATCTTAGACATGGTTAATCACTTAAGTATATCCCACTTAATATTAACAAGCATGTAATCAAAGATAATAAAATAGAAATTTACGTATAATGATAAAAATCCCTCAAAGAAATATTAAGTCAATATAGCCTTCCATAATATTGGTTAGAATCGAACTATAGTTCAAAGTGATTGACCAACCCTAGTTGGGGTGCTTTCAATTATCGGGGAATTCTAATTCAAGTTTTTGGGTTGCCTTGAATTGATTCGCATCAAGGGTTAACTACCACAGTAGGACTTGGTGTAACCAAGTGGCAAAGGTTGAGGAAATCCAAAATAAAAGGATTTCAGGATTGGGGAGTCCACTCAACTGATCAAGGAGTTGCGAGTTAATGTAGTTGGCATTTGTAATGCCTACCTAAAACCCTTAAAGTTTCTTGAACAACCCTACTTGGGGTAATTCAAAGGGAAATATGGATCCTTTCCACTAGAATATTCAGGAAATAGAATATTCTGAAGTCAATGGTGAGGGATATTGGATTTCGATAAAATAGTGGGAGACTAATAAGTATTAATTTATTTATTTGTCTCAATTTTATAATAAATTATTAAACCTTTTCTCATCTTAATTTGTAAAAACGGCAAGAAAAATGAATTCAAACATATCATTGCGAACCATACTCAAGAAGGAAAACCTTCTCACCGGCACCAATTTCCAAGAGTGGCAGAGGCGTTTACGCGTCATCCTTCTCCATGAAAGGAAATTTTATGTGCTGGAAGAGTCTATTCCAGTTGCACTTGGGAAAGAGGCCAGTGATGAGGAACTATATCTCTACATGAAACACATGGATGATTCCACATATGTCCATTGTTTCATGCTATCGGCCATGTCTAATGAGCTCTTTAAGCAACATGAAAACATGGACATGTATAGTATGATGTCTCACCTTAAGGATCTCTACCAAGAGAAGGAGATACATGAGAGATATGAGATCTCCAATGCTTTGTTTACAACTAAACTTGCAGAGTCAGTGATAGATGGGCCTCATGTAGTCAAGCTTATTGGATACATTGAACTCCTGGACATCTTAGGGATTAAGTTCCCAGATGAGTTGCGTACAGATCTCATCCTATCATCACTGCCCAAGACCTTCTCTAGCTTAATTTTCAATTATAACATGAGCAAAAATGAGAAGAGTCTATAGGAACTTCTGACCTTAATTCTCTAGGCATATAAGGACATGGGGCGTGTCCTTATGGTGAATAAGAAAAGTAAGGACAAGGAAAATGGGTCAAAGACTTATAAACGGTCTGAAGCCCCCGAGTGTCATCCTTCCAAGAAGGGGAATATCCAGAGGTAGGGAAAGGAACGGGAGGAGGTGTGTTTTTCATGTGTCAAGCAAGGCCACTGGAAGAGTAACTGCACCCAGAAGCATGGGGACGCTAAAGGTGCATTCGTTATCAAGTGTAATCTTTCTATTTCTACACATTGGGTATTAGATACAGCTTTTGGGGCTCACATATGTATTCAAATGCAGAAACCAAGTAGATTTAGAAATATTTCCATAGGAGAGGTGGATCTTCGAGCTGTCCATAGCGCGAGGCTGGATGCGTTGGCCATTGGCGATTACCACCTCTCATTGTCGACTGGGATGATTTTGGTTTTACGTAACTATTATTATGTGCCTATCGTTACCAAGAACATAATTTCTGTATGTTGTTTGGATATGGATGGATTTATTTTCATGTTTCGAAATAAGGGTTGTATCTTTTATAAAAACAATGTATGTTATGGTATGGAACATTTAAATAACGGTTTGTAGGTATTAAATTACAAAAACCAAGTGTTGGAAATCGATAACAAAACAAACTCACATGAATCATACATCACCCAGTTTCATCATCACCATCTCGGTCTTTTAAATGAGAATCACTTGACAAAGCTCTGCTAAGATGGCTATTTAGACTCTACTAAGCTAAAACCACTTGATAGATGTCGCGCTTGTTTACAAGGTAAAATGACCAAGCCACCTTTTGGTGGACATGGTGAAAGGGCCATAGAGCTTCTAGGATTGGTGCACACGGATGTATGTGGACCATTTCCAATAGAATCTAGAGGTGGATATTCTTACTTCATTACTTTTACTGATGATTTGAGTATATGTGGCTATGTATACTTAATGAGGTATAATTCATAATCCTTAGAGAAATTTAAGGAATTCAAGAATGAAGTAGATAATCATCTTGGTAAGAAGATAAAGAAACTTTAATCGGATCTAGGGGAGAATATATGAACCAAGAGTTCATCGATCTTCTACAGGAGTCTGGTATTCTATCTTAGCTCACTCCTCCTTATACACCACAGTGGAATGGTGTTAGTGAAATTAGGAATTGTACCTTGTTGGACATGGTGAGGTTGATGATGAGTCATGCATATCTTCCATTATCCTTTTGGGGATATGCATTAAAAATTGCAGCATACACATTAAATCGAGTACCAACTAAGGCGGAAAATGGAATTCTATCTGTGTTATTGAATGGAAAGAAACTCATTTTGTCGCACACACGTGTATGGGGATGCGAGTCATTTTTTAAGGCCTTCTTAGGAAACAAACTAGCACCCCGGGGCATGAAGTGTATCTTTAAAGGATAACCCAAGGAAACGAAAGGATATTACCTATATAACCCTTCGGACAAGAAAGTGATTATCGCCAGACAATCCATCTTTCTTGAGATGGGGAACACCCTCAAAAAGGATAGTGGGAGCAAGATTTACTTTGAAAAAGTTGATGCTCAAGATACAAAGGAGTTGGTATAGGAACAAGTTCCACAGGTCCCCATGGAATAGGTTCCAGAAACACAAGTACTACGTAGGAGCTCAAGAGAGGTAAGGGAACCAGAGAGATTTGGTTTCCTAGTCACCGAGGATGGTGAATCATTATTGTTGGACAATGATGAACCTCTCTCCGACAAGGAAGTAGTAGAAATATCAGAAGCTGCAAGATGGCTAGAAGCTATGAATTCTGAGATGGATTCCATGTATCAGAACCAAGTCTGGGTTCTGGTCGATGAGCCAGTTGATGTAAAGCCTATTGGATGCAAATGGGTATTCAAGAGAAAACTAGACATGGAAGGTCAAGTTAGCACCTATAAAGCAAGGCTAGTAGCTAAAGGATTCAGACAGCGTCAAGGAATTGGCTATGATGAAACCTTCTCTCCAGTTGCCATGTTTAAATCCATAAGAATCATACTTTCCATAGCAGCTTACTATGACTATGAGATTTGGAAAATGGATGTAAAAACATAATTCCTTAACGGGAACCTTCAGGAAGATGTCTATATGACACAACCAGGAGGGTTTGCGACACCAGTTGAAGACAAACGGGTTTTCAAGTGAAAGAAATCCATTTATGGATTAAAGCAAGCATCCAGGTCATGGAACATTCGATTTGATGAATCCATAAAGGAATTTGGGTTCATTAAGAATGAATGTGAGCCATGTGTTTATAAGCGGTTTTATGGGAATGCGATCATTATCCTAGTAGTATATGTTGACGACATATTTCTTATTGGAAATGATGTACCAGTCTTACAGTCAGTTAAGGACTGGTTGAACAAGTGTTTCTCTATGAAGGACTTGGGTGAAACAGCCTACATTCTAGGGATCAAGATCATTCGTGATAGATCCAAGAGGCTAATTGGACTAAGTCAGGGTACATACATTGACCAGATACTAAAGAGATTTAGTATGGAACAATCCAAGAGTGTATTAGTTCCAGTGTCACATGGCCTACATCTTTCTAAGAAAATGTGTCCACGGACACAAGAGGAGAAAGATAGAATGAGTAAGAACCCATACGCTTCAGCTATAGGATCCATCATGTATGCCATTTTATGTACCAGGCTGGATGTTGCCTATGCACTGAGAATGGTAGGAAAATATCAAGCAGATCCAGGAGAACAGTATTGGACTGCTGTTAAGACTATCCTTAAGTATCTAAGAAGAACTAAGGATATGTTCCTGGTGTATGGAGGAGATGAGGAGCTTGTCATCAGAGGGTATGATGATGCTAGTTTTTAGACAGATCTGAATGATCTGAAATCACAATCAGGATATGTTTTCTATCTCAATAGAGGAGTTTTGAGCTGGAAGAGTTCAAAGCAGCCAGTTGTTGCCGATTCTATAGTGGAGTCCGAATATATAGTAGCTTCTAATGTAGCCAAGGAAGCCGTCTGGATTCAGAACTTTGTCCAGGATCTTGATGTGGTGTTTAGTATTTGAGATACCACTACATTGTATTGTGATAATACTACAATGGTGGCTCTTGCAAAAGAACCAAGGTCACATCAACGGACAAAGTACATACTCCGAAAGTATCACCTCTTGATGGATTTCTATCAAAGGGGTGAATTTGCAGTGAGAAGAGTGTCCACAGAAGAGAATGTGGTAGACCCCATGACTAAAGGCCTATCTCAGTAGAAGCATGAATATCATGTGAGAGCTAGTGGGTTAAAAGTTTTTAGCAGTTGGCTCTAGTCCAAGTTGGAGTCTATTGGAGTTGGTGGCCTAGAACCAACTAATTTGTACTTTATTCATTAAATAAACATCTTATCACATCTTGATTGTTCTTCTGCTTGACAATGCATGTGATAATTTCCCAAGGATATTTGTTGCATTAAAGGGTTATAGCAGATCCCTGCTATGATGAGAACCCAAAAGTTCCATAACACTGTTCTTGAATCTATGTTCTATGGCTGGATGATGTTATTTGAGGAACACAAATAATATAGGCCATTAGGGGTGAGGACTCATAAAACTTTAAGGCACCTTCTCATGGTGTGCTCCCTTGGTAATATCTAGGAGGATATTATGAGAACGAGACCTGCCAGTAGGAAATCCACATTTCATAGTTTCATTGGATGTTTCTATCTGCAGACGTGTGTTTTGGTACTTAGAATTTAAGATTATTATTAATGGGTATTACAACTCATGCACTTAGATGTATTGATGAAAACTGTGATGACACACTATTCGTAGTGAGGTAGGATACATTGGGTGCATCACAAGTAATACTGCATTAATAGATAATGTGAGAAAGGATTTTTCCCTTCTATTCCATAAAGGAAGTAGATATCTCAGGACCTTTGATGGAATTGATATAGCCTAAATAAATCCATGAACATGGTAAGGTATGGGTGAGTTCAATTCCGGAAAGTCAAAGAAAGAATAATCGAGCACATGGGTTGATAGAACTAGCATGCAACCCACTTGATTCGAGATATCATGACAAAGGGATTATATTACATGATAAGATATCGTATGAGGTGACACGTCAATGCGGCATCAACTTCTTTCTCTTGGGTGCCTTGACCCGTTGCTAGACAGTAATCTTGGACTTTAGGCAATCCTGCCTAATGCTAATGAGAAAGATGCCTAGAGGGTCACACACTAAGTGTGTACATGTATCTCTGCTAAATATTAATTTAACAAGTTAAATAATGATTATTCACAGCTATGGTTTAATAATTATTTAAGGATGTCTGATCGCATTTATTTCTACACTAGTTATTCGAGAGAATATATAGTGGGCGAAATAATATATTTATTATTGAGTAATGAAGTTACATTTATTTAAGAAATAAATAGCCATTACTCAAGGTCTAATAAATGTGGTGGAGGAAATAAAGAAAAATGGAAAATAAAAGAACAAGTCGTGTAGTTTTATGGAAAACAAGTACACACCGTGTATTAATGATTACACGACGTGTAGTTTTTCCAGTCGGTATTTTAAGGAAATAATATTGTTTTATTAAATGATATTTATTATAATAAGCATGTGCATGTCAAGGAATTAATCATTTGACATGGGGGGTTTTAAATAAGAGTTAATGAAATAAATAAAATGTGTAACGCATTTATTTATTGTCATAACTCTATAACCTCAAACCTGATTATAAATATCCTCACCACCCTGACACTTTTTCCCAATCGTTGTGCACAAAAATTCTGGAGAGTTCTCTCAAGGCCGAAAGAACTCCTTCCTCCAAAAATTCTCTCAAGACTGAGAGAGATCCACCACCACCAGATCAAGGCGATCGATGGCGGACATCGTAAGCGAAGGTTCTTCCATGTTATCACCCGGAGTTCCCTTCAGCGACGTCCAGAGATACGTAGAAGACGTTTGGATCAACGCTAGAGGAATCTTACACTTGGATTCTATGATGCAATGATGGATCACACTGGATTGTGACCAGAGACAACAATGAAGAAAGAATTACATCAAGGTAATTCTTGTCAATTAATTAAATTAATTATAACAAACATATTATGATCCTATATCTATGGTTCTGGGACTCCCTCTTTTTTTTCATTCTTCGTTCTATTCCAAATATCTGGCATTTTATATCATGATGGATCTCGGTTTGAATGTTGTTTAATGTTAAAATCAAAGTTGGGAAAACCCTCCAACGTGCTTTTGTTGCGCCCGGAACCTACATAACACCCTTCCATGGAGATACCTTCAAGAAAACATGGTCTCCTACTTGAAATTCCAAATCCTTCCTTCAGTTATCAGCATATCTATTTTGCCTACTTTTGGCTACTTTGATGTGGGTTTGGATAACCTTCACCATTTCCATTTTTTCTTTAACAAGTTTTGGGCCTACAAGTTTTCTTTCACCAACATCATCCCAATAAGTTGGTGTGCGACATCTCTTTCCATATAACACTTCATATGGTGCCATCTGAATACTCAAATGGAATCTATTGTTATAGGAAAATTATTCCAGAGGTAAATATTGATCCCACATACCTTGAAAGTCGGGTGAGAAATATCTCAACATGACTTCTAAGGTTTTAATAGTCCATTCTGATTGTCCATCGGTTTGAGGATGGTAGGAAGTGCTCAAATGAAGTTCAGTTTATAGGGCCTTCTGAAGACTTTTCCTAAATCTTGATGTAAAATAGGGATCATGATCAGAAAAAATTGATAGGGGTACTCCATGAAGTCTTACAACTTCATTAATATATAGTCTTGCTAAATGTACAAGTGGTAAATCTTCTCTTATAGCAAGAAAATGATCTAACTTGGTAAGACGATCAACAATGACCCATATTGCATCATTCCTTCTAGGAGTCTTTGGTATCCCCATAACAAATTCCATCGTAATATTATCCCATTTCCACTCAGTTATGGGAAGAGGTTGCATGACTCCTCTAGGTTGTTGCCTTCTAGCTTTCACTTATTGACAAACCATACATCTTGACACAAAATCAGCAATCTCCCTCTTCATGTTGTCCCATAAAAAATGTTCTTTCAAATATCTATACATCTTGGTGCTCCTATGGTGTATAGAGAAATTGGAGCTATGAGCATCATCCAACAATTCCCTTTTTAGATCAGGTATGTTAGGAACATAAAGTCTCTTCCAAAATTTCAAAATTCCATCTTCATATATGAAGTCACTCAATCTCCCATCATTCATAGCTTTAACCTTCTTTTGAAACTCCTCATCATTAGTCAGAGAACTCTTTATCCTTTCTAGTAAATATGTTTTGGAAAACATTTGAAAAAGTATTAATGTTTCACCTTCCATGGTTATTCCCATATCCATCTTTACTAGATCCATGAAAATAGGATCCCTTTCAACTCTAATCTTTTTCAAAACTCCATGATCCTTTCTACTCAAAGCATATTCCACCTTATTTTCCTTCCCCGGGTGGTATTGTATAGTTAAATCATAATCCTTGAGTAGTTCAAGCCATAGTCTTTGCCTCATGTTGAGTTCTTTCTATGAGAAAATATACTTTAAACTCTTGTGATCAGTATAAATCTCACATTTTTCACCATATAGATAGTGTCTCCATATTTTTAGAGCAAAGATTATAGCTGCTAACTCAAGATAATTAGTATGATAGTTTTGCTCATGAATTTTTAGTTGACGTGATGCATAGGAAATAACTCTATAATTTTGCATAAGGACACAACCAAGTCCTTTCTTTGAAGCATCACTATAAATAAAAAACCCATAGTTCCCTAATGGTAGAGTCAAGATAGGAGCATTGACTAATCTTCTCTTCAGTTCTTCAAAACATTCTTCACACTCTTTTGTCCAAAAAATTTTAACCCCTTTACATGTGAGCTTGTTTAATGGGTTAGCCAACCGGGCAAAATTCTGGACGTAACGTCAATAATAACCTAATAAACCAATGCAATTGTGTACCTCAGTTATACTCGTCGGTGATGGACATTCTTGGATTGCCTTGGTCTTTGAAGGATCAATATAGATTCCATACTTAGAGAAAATATAGCCAAGAAAAGAAATCTCTTGAATCCAGAATTCACACTTACTAAACTTTCCATATAATTCATTTCTTCTGAGGGTTTTCAGAATAGTGCGCAAATTATTTTCATGATCTTTGTAGTTTTTTGAGTATACCAAGATATCATCAATAAATAACACTAAAAATTCATTAAGATATTCCTTGAAAACTCTATTAATTAGATCCATGAAGACATAGGGTGCTTTAGTCAATCCAAAAGTCATTAATGTAAATTCATAATGCTCTTACCTGGTTCGAAATGCTATTTTCATAATGTCTTCCTTCTTCACACACAACTGATGATATCCAGATCAAAGGTCAATCTTTGAAAAATATTGAGCTCTATGAAGTTGGTCTAATAAATCATCAATGAGAGGTAGAAGATACTTTTTCTTTATTTTCATAGCATTGATCTCCCTGTAGTCAATGCACAACCTCATAGATCCATATTTCTTCTTAACAAAAAGGACAGGGGCTCCCCATAAAGAAACACTAGGGTGAATAAATCCCTTGTTACTCAATTCCTCTAGTTTTTTCTTTAGTTCCACTAATTCCACAGTGTCCATTCTATAATGGGTCTTCTATATAGGCCTTGAACCCGGAATTAAATCAATGGAAAACTCAATTTCTCATTCTGGAGGATGTCCAGGTAAATCCTATGGAAACACATCAACATATTCTTGCATAGTAGGTACATCCTCTATTAAAACATTATTTTTCTCACCCATATTTATTTCATTCTATTCCTCCCCAATTATTGAATTTAGTAGAGCTACTAGGGGTGAATCTAGATAAGAATCAGGTGGTGACGTTTCTTCTCTAAAGATAAGGAACTCCTTATCATCGTTGAAAATTGTAACCTAATTCTTCTTACAATAAATTTTCACATCATGGTCTGAAAGCCAATCCATACTGAGGATTATATTAAATTCAATCATGGGTATAATGATGAGATCGGTAGATAAAGAACATTTATATTCCCTAATGGGAACTGATTCACAAAACTTTGTTGTGATGATACTTCCCTTAGGAGTTTTGACTGACAACTCCCTTGTTAAGTCAAATTGAAAATATCTAATTTTCTTAGAAAACTGGGAAGATATGAAACAATGCGATGATTCAGAATCAAATAAATCATGGGATAAACTTGAGGAAACCCTTAAATTACCTTCCACCAAGTCTTTCAGAGCTTCAACCTCAGCAATAGTGATCGCATAAGCTTGGACTTTCTCCCTTGGACTTTTCTGAGGTAAGTTCCCTTGGAACTTAGGATATTTATTTTTATAATGCCCCTTTTCTCTATAATTGTAGCATTCAACCTTGACAGCCTCTTTCTTCCCCTTGCAATCACGAGCTTG
Source organism: Viscum album (assembly GCA_963277665.1). Taxonomy (NCBI): domain Eukaryota; kingdom Viridiplantae; phylum Streptophyta; class Magnoliopsida; order Santalales; family Viscaceae; genus Viscum; species Viscum album. The sequence continues at coordinate 575,888,060 of OY728120.1, read as the reverse complement.
GTGTCCTTTTTCACCACACTTGTAACAGACTCTCATTCCCTTCAGGTAAGTACTAGGGTGTTTCTCCCCACATTTACCATAGGATGGATATTCAACATTTCCCTTCTTCCCCTTATTTCTATTTCTAGAGTGTTCAGAAGATCTCTTTTTCTCTTGCTTTTCTTTAAAGTCGTAAGACTTAGAGAATTCATTTTCTGTCTTTATAGTGAATGTGACAATATCTTTGTATGATGAAAATAATTGTGAGACTAATACTCAATGTAGAAATGTTTTTAACCCATTAAAGAATTGATCAATATTACTCCTCGGGTTATGTATATAATCTTCTTCATGCCTTGCTAACCTTGTAAAGTTAGCCTCATACTTTGTGACATTATCATCCTCCTTTTACCTCAGACTGAGAAATTGTCTTTCCATATCCACTTGATGGTCATGAGGAAATTATTTTTCTAATAAAATATCTTTAAACTCCCTTCATTCCATGTTCAATACTTCTTCATATTCCCTTGTGTTTTTTATTAATGACCACCATTGATCTACATCTCCCGTGAGGTGATAAACTGCCATGACAACTTTTTTCCTTTCACTACACCCCAAAGCATGAAATATTTTCTCTAAGGAATTTATCCATTGCTCAGCTACTATTGGATTTGTACTCCCATTTAATGTTGGTGGTTGTTTCCTCATGAAGCAGTCTAACATTGATCCTCCGCATTGTGGATCAGGGTGCTCCATACGAGTAAGGTTATTATTTATAACCTGAGTGAGTTTTCCAGCATGGTAATAAGATGATCAGCACCAGTTTCATCACCAACTCCACTATAATTATCTTTAGTAGGAGGTCAATACCTACATGGATTATGTGATTTAATACAGTTCCCATTCCTTCCACTAGGCCCCATTTCTAAACAATGGCATATAGTAGATTAGTTTATGAATCGCAATATATAATTCCAAACTTGTAAAACACTTAACATAAATTGAACAGTTTATGGATATAATCTATAATCATAAAAATGTTTTATTTGAGGAGCTATATACTCATAAATCCTTTATAATGTTTTTTAAAGAAATTTTAATTATCCTAATCATATCCTCCAGGAGTGTCGTAACCAAGAGAGCATTAAGTCCCGTTATCATGAAACAATTACCGTTCGGTCTAGCTCAAAGTGGTGTTTTCAAGTTTTACCCCTAGGTACATCTTTTCCAGGGCTGCCTCTACCTGCTCATATCCAGACAGGGATGTATTGCTTGTAAAACTTAAAAAATATCTACATTACCAAAATTCTAGGAAGTTCTTCTATACTAATCCTCAAAGTCTATCTTAAGGTAATGTTCTCTAATCAGAGTTTTTCTAAATCTAGATTCCAAGTTTTATACTAAACTTCCACTGATACCAACTATAATGCCCTGACCCCAGTTACCCAGAGTCGGTTCATTATTACATAACATTAGCATGATCACAAGGGGTCAAATCCCGAAAGACTGATCAATTTAGTAGCCTTGGAAGTACTATATACATTCATAAGTTTTACATTACATTATAAAATGAAAAACAACAACAACATTGTATTCATTGACTACATTCATATCCCTTAGACTATCCCTGCAGGTATGTCATAATATACTTCTTAACATCCTTGGAAAATTAAAACATAGAAAGGGGTAAGCTCAGATGCTCAGTAAGGATAACAATATAGCAGAAACTTTCATAAATAAGCATAAACATTTAAGGCAACATATAAGACTAAAACATAATCCTTTTAAACATAAACTTATGTATAATATGGAAAATATAAATCAAATGATGCCATTTACTTATTCACATGGATATTTTACTAGTCTAATAATCACATGAAATATCAATAGCCAATTTCATAATGATGGAATGCATAATGCCAGACTTCATAACCACATAGTCAAGGCCTTGTTCCAAGACTACAAATAAGATTTTTTCAAGGCATTGTTCCAAGATACTAGTTTGTCTAACAAGACCTACTGATGCATCGAGGAGCTATAGCGGGCTCCACCCGTCACTTACTAAGTCCAATTCATTCCTCATATGAAAAGTTTTAAACATAACATAAACATTCGTATTAAAACTAGCATACAAAATGTCAATACTTTATCCATAAACCATGAATGGTATAAAAAAACACATCCACAGTCAAAAATATCATAAAACCTTCAATAAAATATAGAATATTTGTATCATAATAAATCAATTACAAATAATTGTAAAATCCATCAAAGGATGTTGACATAGATGAAATCAAAACTATTTGAGAGAAATATCTATTTCTTTTTTTGAAATAATTTAAAAGTTACAAAATTATATAATAAATCATTTATTTTGAAAATATTCTTATAATTTTGTAAGGGAATCTTCTACGATGTTATAATGGTGCAAAATATCCGCACTCACCGTATAAGTTAAAAAATACATTCTTACCTTAATTTTGTTGAAAATGTCATAAAGTACCTTGTTTGGAAAATGACGAAAAGAATACTTTCAAAACATATATGGTCAAATAAGGGTATAAATGACTTTAACCCATAGTCTATTAAATATTAAGAATTTTTTGAATTATATTTTTAATAAAACATGTATGTGGATGATAAAGAGGTCCCAGTAGATACTTACGTATTAACAACCTCAGATAAGTAAAGAGATTGTAGAATTAACCCTTAACTTGTACTTTTATTTAGTTGATGGTATATTGACCTCATGTATAATAGTTAAAACATTGTTTTTAAATTATAAAATAACTATATACATAAATATGATATCATATATGATCCTCTAATATTTCTTTGTTAATAATATTTCAATAGTATCATCATTTCGGGTGTTAACTGATTTGTTTTCCTTTATATGATTGGTTATGTAAGCCATGTTTGTTATAGATAGGATGTATTTGATTCATATACAGAATGATATTATGTTCATGAATATTATTTTTAATCATAAAATTAAAATTATTCATTAATGACTATGATAGGGAATGAATCTCATCACGTTCATGGAGACGGTAATCCGTACGTACGCACGAGCGACAATATCATTATATTGATAGTGAAATCATATGTAATTGGATGGTATATCATATATACAGAATCATTAACATGTTATATTTATTATTTACATTATTTATACTCATTATTATACCCATCCAAAATAATTAAGTGTTTGAATAACAAACTACACCACGATGTGGAGACGGTAAGATGTACGTACGCACGTATGGTGACTTTATCATTTATATGATGGATAGAATAACGAATATGGTTGTAAAATATTTATAATAACATCACAGTATATAGAAGGTACTGGAGTTATTATTTTGGCCTGAAAACAACAAATAAATAGGAAGTGGAAGAAAAAAATAACTTGAAAGAGGATGGTGAAATTATTACCTCTTCTTCGGGTTCTTCCTTTTGAGTTGATCAAAAGGGCTCCTTAGGTTGGCTGTCTGATCAAAGTAAGGACTCTAGGTTGATTTGAGGGAAGTTGGGAGGATATTTGGGTAGGGTTTGGCCGATCCAAATGGCTTTTGAGGTGTGAAATTAAGATAAGGGGAAGTACCCTTTTATAAGAGAGGTGAGGGTCACTTTAGGAAAAGCTTGAAATATTATTTTATAATAAAATAATTTTTGGTTTCTAACGGCTCCAAAATGATTTATTTCTAGTATAAGGTGGGTATAGATCTAAAATCTCTCAACCAATAGGTTTTTGACATGTTTAGGTCACCATATTAACCTTATCTTTTAGATTTAACTCTTAGTTAAATAGTTTGACACTTACCATGTCTCTTTGTATTTTTATATTATATGATTAATAAACTTACTATAACAAGCCAATAGAACTCCAAATGGTTCATTATTACTATATATAACCTTATCTAAGTCCTTTGGACTAACCTTATATTTTTAGGAATATTATATCAATTAATAATATAATAATGGTTTTAAAAACTCAATTATGTCAATTTTGACACTATTTTGTATTTGATTTTTTTAAAAGCCATAAAAACTTTATCACTTCAAATAAAATTTATTTAATAAATAATAACAAGTCATATTAACCTATAAAATAATTTTGATTCATCAAAATTCTCAATTTACATTTATTTGGATATTTTTAATATCAATTATTTTAATATTTATTTAATAAGGTAATTACTGCATCATCAATGTGTCATAAATAAATTAAATTATTTAATGTCTAAAAATTTTAAATAAAATACCATTATGTAGGAAAAAAATTTAGCTTTATAATGAATATTTATAGTCGAATTTATATTGTGTGTAACCCTATATTAAAAATGGTTTAGTTATTAAACTTTGAATTTAACACTTTTAACTCTTCTTTATATAAAATAATAATAAATGTCCTAATCTAATCCAAGTGGACCAAAAGCTTCATATTTTATACCTAAAGTTTTTTTAGGTTGAATTAAACTTATCCAATAGAATTAGGAAATGTGTTAGGGTAATTATAAAATCATTTTTACATTTAATTGCCCTATTTACTTTTAATCGTGGTAAATAAAAGTCAAAGGTTACTATTCACCAAAAATTATTTTCATCTTATTGAACCACATTTTACTTACTGATATTAACCGTGTCTCTCGGATTTTTTAAATTTAACTCATAGAAGCAGTAAAATTAAGTTTTATGCAAATTTTCAAATGCTCCTAGAAGGTGGGTAAAAGACAGTAAAAAGTTCAATAAAATTTTATATATCTAAACTTATTATAAAATGACTCCAATGAATTACATTGAACATATGTAGGTATTATGTATCTATTTTGACCTAAAATAGATTAAAATAAAATAACTCATTGTATAAATAAAAATTCGGTTTATACAATAACGCAGTGTTTTTCACTATTCATCAAAAATTGAATGTTTTTTGAAAAATACCAAAAAATCACCCTAAGATAATTTTGATATTCCAAATCCAAAAATGAAGTCTATTTTGAAAAATAAAATTTATAAAATTTCAAAAATTGGGTAGTACTATTCATAACGGCTAGTTTGATTGGTCGTGGTGTGTTAAAACTCCAAGTTGCGTACAACGCAAGCTACTGCATTATTCAAAGGGAAACATACCGTGGAATCTTGGGGTGTTACACAACATTATTATTGATGTTTAATATCATTAATTAAGTGTCCCCACCCCTTAAAATAATTATTTTCCATAATCTTATATATTACTTTATTGTGGTAGTGATATCCTCTTGTATTTAGATGATAACCAAGGATAATACTTTCAACTTCTCTTTGTTCAAGCATACCTAATTTTTCAACTTTAACCTTGATAATTCAAGGGATTCCAAATACCCTAAATTATTTCCACCTAAAGTTATTATTATAATATATATCATATAGAATGATATCTGAATTTGGTTGTCATAATCAATAGTGTTGAATCTAAACTATTGTACTGATTTATTTCCTCTAGAAAAGTCTAGAAGTATCATGCTTTAACAACATGGTGCTGGTTATTTCAACTAATCTCATTTTCTTCCTTTCAGAAATATAATTTTTTGGGGGGGTATATGGTGTACTAAATTTATGAAAAATACAATTCTTTACAAGATATGATTCAAATTTTACACTTGTGTATCAAACACTATTGTCTATTTGCAGCTTCTTCATGGATTAGCCTATCTCCTTTTTAGCACTCCTTTTAAAATTCTCAAACATATTCAAGTCCTTAAATTTATGTTTTATAAATATAATACATGTAATACAAGTGAATTCATTAATAAGTAAAATAAAATACTTATCTCAATTACTTGATTACTTCCAAATAGGCCTACAAACATCTAAACAAATGAGATCTAATGGGTGACATGATTGAATCTCCACTTTATTATGTAAAAATTAACAATCTTCCCTTTTTGGCGTGTAGATAACATCTAATTTATTTCTCTCCTTAGTATAGGTACATCATGAACATTATTTCCTTAGGTAATCTTTCTAAAATTATTTTTATTAATGTGGAAAATTATTTAATGCCACAACGAATTTTCTTATTTCAAGCTCAAGTAACATGAAATTTCAGTATCACCAACTAGAAACTTGTTACCTCAAGTTTGCTTTCCTCTCATAAATATACATCCCTATTTCAACCTATTCAAAAAAGATTCATATTCTCAAAAACCACTTCATTACCTTTGTAATAACCCGGTTCTTATTTTTGAGGTACGGGTTTCTTCTTTTCTCTTTTCCTTAAGTGTTTTTGAGAAAATAAGGAAAATGGGGGAAAATCCTAAATTTTGGAAGTACACGCAGTATACTTTTTCCACATGTCGTGTACTTTTGGACGTGTGGGATGAGTACACAGGGCGTGTGTCCATGCCGTCGATGAAGGGTGTAGGAACCAAATACACACCATGTAGTGGTCCCTTACACGCCGTGTAGTCAGTCGGTAGGCGAATAGTAAGGCGGTGGCCAGCTATGGGGAAACACATGTCATGTACTCATGAAGACATGCTGTGTAGACATGTTGACAGGTGATCAGTGTCGCGCTGGCGGGAAGCCGCCAGAGGAACAGTTTAAAAAATAGGAAGTACATGTCGTGTACTCGGAAGTACAAGCCATGTACTTTGTTTTTTTCGCTTAAAATGGGAAGTAGCCTCCCCTGTTCACAGGGAAGGCTTATAACGGGAAGAAGGAGCAGGAGGGGACGACCGAACCTTCGGAGATCCACCGAGCACACGTCCAGAATCCGTTTCTTCCTCGGACGATCTCGTTGGAACCGTACGGGTAAGCCCTCCACCCTTCTTAATCAGTTCTTTCCAATTCTTCCCTTAACGAGAGTTATTTGCGTTTAAGCGAGAATTATTTTACCTCATATCTACATAATTTTTGGGACTTTCTGGAATCGGCGTTCATGTATATCATCTGTTGGTGTTAGAGGTAGGTGGCTTGGTGTTTAATTTCCAACAGTTGTGCATTTTTGTGTACCATTGAGATACGCTCCCATGAATGGGGTGTCGTATAGCTGAGGCCTTGTTGAATTAAATACCTAGAATTGTATAGGTGATTAAATGTGATAATAAACTGCTTTTTGGGATCGTTTCTTGGATCCAGGACCACCTCGGGGGTGCGTTCATCTGTTTAGACGTTTGGCCAGGATACTCGAGGGTATTCCATGTTTAAATTATGAATTACTTTTTCCTTGAGAGGAATTTTATGTAAATTGCATATTTATATGTTGGGAATGGCCCGGTTACTTATTCCTGAGGGCGGTGTTTTACTATAGCCTGAGCGCGTGACTGTAATAGCCTAAGGGCGGTGTTTTACTATAGCCTGAGGGTGTGACTGGATTAGGCTGAGGGCAATGTTCTATTTTGCCTGAGGGAAACCTCTCGTGCCTGAGGGCTTGACTTCTGTGCCTGAGGGCGACACTCCGTATGCCTGAGGGCGAGATTATAATATGCCTGAGGGCAATGCCTGAGGGTGAGATTCTGTATAGCCTAAGGGAAAGCCTGAGGGTGTGGTTTTACTATATTCGCCTGAGGGCAAGGTTCTGGTCGGCCTGAGGGCTTGGTGATGTTGAGCACAGAATGTTACTAAATTGAATGGTTAAATGAATAATTAAAATGGAAATATAACTGGTTAAGTTAGTTACTTTTGAGTCCTGCTTAGTTTATTTCATTTACTATTGTACACTGTTGTTTCATGTTTACACACAGTGAAGCACGAGCCTTAGGTGGGTGCCTACTGGGAATTATTTCTCACACCCTGTTTAGGTCATGCTTTTCGGCCCAAACAGATTATGTTTCTGTTGGTTTAGATAAGGGAAGGGTCCTTATACAGGTACATGATTGTTGCTGATGAGTAGGGGAGCATGGAACCGAGCTCAGGCTCGCGATGCTACCGACTATTTTGTTCGGTTTTTCTTTCATGTACTTGTACTATACTGTACTGATGAGTAACATGTTCTGTCTGTTTTCTTAGAACTTGTGGCATGTTGCACCATTATTTATATATTTCTTGGTTATATCTACTACATTTGTCATTTCAGTTGTGTATGGTTTACTGTTTATGTTGTTGTTGTATGTTTTATTTCATTCCGCTGCGCTACACTTTGACAAATGAGGGCATAGTTTTCCCACTATCAGACCTCGGCTCTCGCTGCTAGTTGGCAGCCTCTGGCATTTGGGTAAATGCACTTTAGGTCACGTGGCGAACCGAGTTCGGGGCACCCATTGTGTGGCACCCGGAACCGGGATGTTACAAAGTGGTATCAGAGGGTGTTATTTTCTTTGACTTACTATTTGGATCCATAGTCGGGAATAGGACGAGAACGGTAGTTGGTAATAAGTTGTGCTCGGGCGTAGCTAACCCGTGTACAGGGAATAGCCAATTTACCTCGTATTTCAATCTTACTGATTTTTCAATTTACAGTTGATATGATTTCACCGTTGGGTGACGCACTTGTGATTATGTTGTTTATATTTTATTTGTGGGTTCTATTTAGTTGTAATCCGATTAGATGAGGGTGTGCCATCTCATGCATCATTTAGGAAAATTCTAGAAATCACATTCCATGCATAGTTCCATGACATGTAGGTGCATTAGAATTTTCATGTTGTTGTGATAGTTGTTGTGCTAGAAAAGCATGTTGTTGTAGTAGCTGCTTGATAAATACCTGCTATGTGATAGGGTATTTTAGTTTGATATTGTTGATAGAATGGATGCGAAACTTTGGTTTCTGGGGAGTATGGGCCCTCATTGACCGGAATTTGGTGGACCATTGACTGTTTATTTTGTTATAACATATATAAGATGTCAAACTTTGATTCGTAGGGAGTATGGGCCCTCACGGATCAAAATTTGAAACTTAGGTGTTGTTTTCAGTATTTTCTGGGTTCTGGAGAAGTTTCTGAGGCATACTGTCCGGAAACCCAGTATAGACATCGTGTATTACCTTAAACACGCCATGTATGTTCTTCTGTTCGGGAAGAAAAGAAAACTTTTTAAGTACAGGCCGTGTACCCTAAGTACACGCCGTGTAGCCTCTTCTCGTGTCTTAGACCGTGTGGGCGGGGACACTGGGAAGGGAAATGCTTGGGGCAAACATGTTGTGTACCGGATGTACACATCGTGTAGTGTTGACCTGGTGTCCTCCGTGTAACTAACAACACGGGTGAAGGAAACCTTAAGACATATATGTTGTTTCCATTGTGGAACACGCCGTGTAGTCTGACCTGGGATCTGGTCGTGTAAATAACAACACGGGTCGGTGTAATCATTTCGTGTACACGCCGTGTGTGTATGGAACACGCCGTGTAGTGTGAGCCGTGTATCTGGCCATGTAACAAACAACACGGGTCGACGGAGCTCGTCTAGTACATGTCATGTACTTGTGGGACATGCTGTGTAGTCTTGTCTGAGGACAGACCGTGTGGAGTTAGCCATGTGGCTGGGAAGACAGAGTGGTGTACACGCCGTGTAGTCTCAAGCCGAGTAGTCGGTCGTGTCACAAATGACACGGGCAGTTGGAAAATTACACCATACACACCGTGTAGATAATATACACGTCGTGTATTTTTGTTCAATGGGATCCGTGTGGCTTAGCCATGTAGAAGGACCCGGGCAGGGGAAGAGAAGTCAGTACACACCGTGTAGTCAGTATACACGCCGTGTAGTCTTGTTTTGAAAATCTTGAAATGCCTTCTTCCTCTTGTTCCCTTTTTTTGGTCCCTTCATTTTCAGTATTTGATAATGTGGGTCTAAGGTGTGCGTTTGATCTTGTAGAGTCATGCCGCTGAGACGACCATGTGTTGTTCGTCAGGAGAGCGGCAACAATTATACTCCAGAGATGGTGGGACATGGGTTACCAGTGGACCCTCCAGCAGAGCCAGATGCGGCGCCAGCTGTTATACCAGACACAGGCGTGGAGGCGCAGTTCCGTGAAGGCTTTATGCGGTTCATGAAGACCTTTCAGGGAGCACCGTAGGCTACCACATCTATGGCCGAGCTGACACGTATCTTCCAGAAGAAGAATCCACCTATGTTTTCAGTGGATGGTGGACCACAGGCTGCAGAGTCTTGGCTAGGATCGATGCAGACTATTTTCGAGCATCTTGAGATGCCTCCAGGGAGGAAAGTCAAGCTCGCGACTTATATGTTGTGTGATTCCACCAAGAGGTGGTGGGATTTTACCACCCAGTCAGAGCATCATAGGGACATGGCATGGGAAGATTTTTAGGCAGCCTTCTATGACTTCTTCTTTCCAGAGACGCTAAGGGCAGATAGAGCTCGAGAGTTCATGAATCTGTAGCATGGCGCTATGTCGGTGATGGACTATTCTGCTTGTTTCCCCAAGATTCAGCGTTTTTCACCTGTACTGGTGGGTGATGAGATGTTTAGAGCCAGATGTTTTGAGGATGGTCTTCATTATGACATTTGATTGCTGGTGAATGTTTTCAGGTTTCCTTCAGTACATGCTATTGTGAACCAGGCACTGATTTCAGAGAGGAACCTGCGAGAAGCTAGTGGTGTGGTCCAGGGCGGTTCAGAACCAGTTAATGGTACTATTTCCATGGGCAAGAGGAAGAGATAGATGGATTTCTCTCAAGGTGGCAGTACCATCCAGGCAGTCTCTTCAGGTGGCCCGATCAGGTGCTACCAGTGTGGTAAAGTGGGGCACAAGAGACCGCAGTGTCCACATGATCCAGTGGAGTGCTGAGATTGTGGAAATATGGGTCATCTCCAATGTTTTTGTAGGGTGTTTCTACTAGTGGCTAGTGAGAGGGGTTCTATGCAGACTCCGCGTGTGGGAGCAGGACCAGTAGCTTCTTACCAGTCAGGAAACTGAAATATTCCAGGGCGTGCAGGTAGAGATGGTGGTCATGGTTGTGGTATCCAGACACCAGGATCTCAGAGGCAGTAGGGCGAGACAGCTCAGGGTAGTCAGGCTGTGTCGCAGGGCCACGAAACTGAGCAGGCATATGTAGTGCAGCAGACCCAACAAGAGCAGGATCTCAGACCTTCTATAGTCAGAGGTACTATTCTAGTAGCTTCTGTCTTGTCTTCTGTACTTTTCGATATGGGTTCTACACATAGTTTCATATCTGTGCCCATTGTGGAGAGCCTTGGGATATTTGTTTCTTCTTATTCTGATGTTATGAAGCTAGACATGCCATTGGGAATTATAACGACATGTGTGTGTCGGTATAGGGAGTGCCCCTAGTGGTTGGTGGGTGTCACTTTCTTTGGGACCTCTATGTCTTAGAGATGACATCTTATGACATCATTCTCAGGATGGACTGGTTGGTTCCCTTTCGAGCCTTTTTAGATTTCTATCGTTTCAGGGTGAATTTCTCATCACTAGAGGGTGGAGAGTTTCTATACAAGGTCGAGTGGGATGTTCAGGCGAGTCGAGTTGGACCAGAGTATCATGGGCGAGGTGGAGTCACAGCCCAGATTGCGAGTTTATATCTAGATGATTAGGGGACTTGTCAGACGTATTTCCCTCCAGTGGTTGATCGTTTCAGGGATGTCTTTCTGGACGACTTTTCAGGTCTACCTTCGGAGCGAGAGGTGGATTTCTCTATTGAGCTTGTGCCAGGAGCATCACCGGTGTCCATTCCTCCTTACAGGATTGCTACATCAGAGTTTCAAGAGCTCAAGAGGGAGTTATAGGAGTTACAGGCAAAGGGTTTCATCTGACCCAGTACTTCTCCTTGGGGTTCTCCGGTCCTTTTTTCTAAGAAGGCGGATGGTACCCTCAGACTCTATGTGGATTATCGGAAGCTGAACTAGTTGACGGTTAAGACCCGATATCCTTTTCCAAGGATTGATGATATTTTTTATCAACTTTGTGGAGCACGAGTGTTCTCTAAGATTGACTTGAGATCAGGATATCATCAACTACGTGTTAAACCATCTGATATACCTCTCACATCTTTCCGGAGAAGGTATGGTCTATACGAGTATACGGTTATGCCGTTCGGACTCACGAACGCACCGGCAATTTTCATGGATCTGATGAATCGTCTATTCCATCATTATTTGGATTCTTTTGTGGTAGTATTCATGGACGACATCTTGGTGTACTCTCACACTTGACATGACCATGCCACCCATCTTGAGATCGTATTGAGTACACTGAGAGAGCATCATCTATATGCTAAGCTCTCAAAGTGCCACTTTTAGATGGACCAGATTCACTTCTTAGGTCATATCATCTCAGAGGCAGGAGTTGCAGTAGACCCGGAGAAGGTGAGGGCAGTGGTTTTCTGGGAGCATCCTAAGAACGTGTTTGAGATACGGAGTTTCTTGGGGCTGACTGGTTACTACAGACGCTTCATACAAGACTTCTCCCGCTTAATAGTGTCGTTGATGGGTCTGACTAAGAAGGGTGTGAAGTTCGTTTGGTCAGAAGCTTGTGAGACAGCCTTTCAGGACCTGAATGGAAGGTTGACATCCACACCATTATTGATACTCCCAGAGCAGGGGAAGAGCTATACAGTTTACTGTGATGCATCAGGTATTGGGCTAGGATCAGTGTTGATGCAAGGCGATCGAGTTGTTGCGTACGGGTCTCGGCAGTTGAGGCCACATGAGAGAAATTACCCGACGCATGATCTCGAGTTAGCTGTGGTTGTTCATGCGTTACGTTGTTGGAGACATTATCTATTGGGAGAGCATTTTGTGGTTTTCACTGACCACAAGAGCCTCAAGTATATCTTTACTCAGTGTGACATGAACCTGAGGCAGTGAAGGTGGGTCGAGTACCTACAGTCCTTGGATTTTGAGCTTACCTATACACCTAGTAAAGGTAATGCAGTAGCGGATGCACTGAGTAGGAAGACTCAGATACAGGTAGTGAAGGAGGCCAGTGGTGAGTGGCAGCTTATGGATTTGTTCTCTGAAATGCATTTGGAGGTGCAAGATAGTCAGGGGCAGACCTATCTTTCTTCTTTAGCAGTGACTTCTACCCTCCTGGATAGAGTGAGGATGAGACAGCTATCTGATTCAGAAGGCCTAGTTCTATGGGAGTCGGTGGAAAGTGAGGACCCTCCTCCTGGTTGGATGGTAGGCGACGATGAGGTATTGCATTTCCATGGACGAGTATGGGTTTCAGAGGATATACGCGAGGAGCTGATGTGGGAGTTTCATGCTTCAGCTTAGGAAATTCATCCTGGGGTTACCAAGATGTACCGTGACTTGAGATGTCAGTACTGGTGGCTGGGTATAAAGAGAGATGTAGCTGGTTTTCTTACGAGGTGTTCCACCTGTCAGCAGGTGAAGGCGGAGCATCAATGGCCAGCCGGACTATTACAGAAGTTACCCATTCCGGAGTGGAAATGGGATGATGTCGTGATGGATTTCGTGACTGGATTGTCGAGGTCACCTCAAGGAAATGATGTCATGTGGGTTGTTGTAGACAGACTCACAAAGGTAGTTCACTTTTTTCCGATCAAGGAGACCTTCTGTGTTGACGATCTCAGGAGGTTGTATATCTGAGAGATCATACGTCTTCATGAGGTCCATCGTTATATCATTTTAGATAGGGATGCCCATTTTACATCTCGTTTCTGGTAGATCTTTCATAGGGCACTGGGTACACAGGTGCTTCTGAGCACATCTTACCATCCTTAGACTGATGGCCAGTCAGAGCGTACGATTCAGGTTCTAGAGGACATGTTGCGTGCATGCGTCCTAGACTATGGGGGCTCTTGGGAGAAGCATATACCCCAGGTCGAGTTTGACTATAACAATAGTGTTTAGGCAACTATTGAGATGGTACCATACAAGTCTTTATATGGTAGGCCATGCCGATCACCTTTGTGCTGGTTAGAGGCAGGTGAGGCAGCTTCATTGGGACCACGTCTCATGCAGAAGACTTCTGAGCAGGTCCAGTTGATTCAGAAATGGATGGCTACCACATAGTCTCGTCAGAAGTCTTATGCTGATCGCCGTAGATGACCTTTGGAGTTCGTGGTCGGGGGTCAGGTTTTCTTGCGTGTTTCGTCGAGGCTAGGACACAAGCAGATCAGGAGATAGGGTAAAATTTCACTGAGGTATGTGGGGACATTTGAGATTCTGGAGAGAGTCGGGCTGGTTTCCTATCGGTTGCAGTTGCCTCATAGGTATCGGGCCATGCACGACGTCTTCCATGTATCTCAGTTGCGCCGCTATCATTCAGACCTGTCTCACGTCTTTTAGCCAGAGTAGGTTGAGCTTCAGATAGATGAATCCTTTGAGGAGCATCTGATTCGTATCATTGATAGGAGCACGAAGGTTCTCTGAGGCCGGTAAGTTCCTCTCGTACGGGTGTTATGGCAGCATGGCCGAGTGCAGGATGAAACCTGAGAGCGGGAGACCGATGTGCGTGCTCAGTGGCCAGAACTATTCTGAGCTTTATCTTCACCACCCTTGGAAGGGCAATTCGGGGACGAATTGCTTTTAGGGGGGAAGTTTGTAAGTACCCGGTTCTTATTTTTTAGGTACGGGTTTCTTCTTTTCTCTTTTCCTTAAGTGTTTTTGAGAAAATAAGGAAAATGGGGAAAAATCCTAAATTTTGGAAGTACACACCGTGTACTTTTTTCACACGCCGTGTACTTTTGACCATGTGGGATGAGTACACAGGGCGTGTGTCTATGTCGGCGATGAAGGGTGTAAGAACCAAATACATGTTGTGTAGTGGTCCCTTACACACCGTGTAGTCAGTCGGCAGGCGAATAGTAAGGCGGTGGCCAGCTGTGGGATAGCACATGCTGTGTACTCATGAAGAGACACCGTGTAGACATGTCGACAGGTGAACAGTGTCGCGCTGGCGGGAAGCCTCCAGAGGAATAGTTTAAAAAATGGGAAGTACACACCGTGTACTCGGAAGTACATGTCGTGTACTTTGTTTTTTTCACTTAAAATGGGCAGTAGCCTCCCCTATTCACAGGGAAGGCTTAGAACGGGAAGAAGGAGCATGAGGGGATGTCCGAACCTTCGTAGATCCGTTGAGCGCATTTTCGGAATCTGTTTCTGCCTCGTACGATCTCGTTGGAACCGCACGGGTAAGCCCTCCACCCTTCTTAATTATTTCTTTCCAATTCTTACCCTAACGGGAGTTATTTGAATTTAAGAGAGAATTATTTTACCTCATATCTACGTCGTTTTTGGGCGTTTCTGGAATTGGAATTCGCGTATATCATCTGTTGGTGTTAGAGGTAGGTGGCTTGGTGTTTAATTTCCAATTGTTGTGCGTTTTTGTGTACCATTGAGATACGCACCCATGAATGGGGTGTCGTATGGATGAGGCCTTGTTGAATTAAATACCTAGAATTGTATAGGTGATTAAATGTGATAATAAACTGTTTTTTGGGATCATTGCTTGGATCCAGGACCACCCCGGGGGTGCGTTCCTCTGTTTAGCCATTTGGCCAGGATACCCGAGGGTATTCCATGTTTAAATTATGCATTACATTTTCCTTGAGAGGAATTGTATGTAAATTGCATGTTTATATGTTGGGCATGGCCCGGTTACTTATGCATGAGGGCGGTGTTTTACTATAGCCTGAGGGCATGACTGTAATAGCCTAAGGGCGGTGTTTTACTATAGCCTGAGGGTGTGATTGTATTATCCTGAGGGAAATGTTCTATTTCGCCTGAGGGAAACCTCTCGTGCCAGAGGGCTTGACTTCTGTACCTGAGGGCGACACTCCGTATGCCTGAGGGCGATATTCTGATATGCCTGAGGGAAATGCCTGAGGTTGGGATTCTGTATAGCCTGAGGGAAATCCTGAGGGCGTGGTTTTACTATATTCTCCTGAGGGAAAGGTTCTGGTTGGCCTAAGGGATTGGTGTTGTTGAGAACAGAATTTTACTAAATTGAACGGTTAAATGAATAATTAAAATGGAAATATAACTGGTTAAGTTAGTTACTTTTGATTATTGCTTAGTTTATTGCATTTACTATTGTACACTGTTGTTGCATGTTTACACACAGTGGAGCATGAGCCTTAGGTGGGTGCCTACTGGGAATTATTTCTCACACCCTATTTGGTTCATGCTTTTCGGCCCAAAAAGATTAAGTTTATATAGGTGTAGATAAGGGAAAGGGTCCTTATATAGGTACATGATTGTTTCTGAAGAGTAGGGGAGCATGGGACCGAGCTTAGGCTCGCGATGCTACTGGCTGTTTTGTTCTGTTTTGCTTTCCTGTACTTGTATTGTATTGTACTGATGAGTAACATGTTCTGGCTATTTTATTAGAACTTGTGGCATGTTGCACCATTATTTATATACTGGTTGGTTATATCTACTGCAGTTGTCATTTCAGTTGTGTATGGTTTACTGTTTCTATTGTTGTTGTATGTTTTATTTCATTCCACTGCGCTACACTTTGACAAATGAGGGAATATTTTCCCCACTATCAGACCTGGGCCCTCGCTACTAGTCAGTAGCCTCTGGCGTTTGGGGAAATGCGCTTGAGGTCACGCGGTGAACCGGGTTCGGGGCACCCGTTGTGTGGTACCAGGAACCGGGACATTACAACCTTCATCACACATCCAAGACACACTTAATAAGTTGTATTTAAACCCATAAATGAATAGAGTGTTATTCAACTTCAGTTTTCTTCCCAATGATTGTTGAAGAAACACCCTTTATCTTGAGTGACCCATCAGTGAAAAATTTCACCAATACTTCCTTACACTTTTCAGCATCTTTAAAGATCTTCATATTTCCGATCATGTGTGAAGATCATTCATTGTACAAGATCCATGGACATTTCTTTTGAGATGCTTTGATTGTGACTTTAATAACTAACAAATTATCCTTTTATTTCTATTTATTATTATAAGATTTATGAGTATATAAATTCATACTCAATTTTGTAGGAATCATAGTGAGACAATATTTATAAATGTGAACCAATTGGTCAAATATTCTATAAACTTCTAATGATTGAAACTTGTTTTCAATATTCAATCTAGAATTTTCAAATTGTTTCTGAAATTTTATTCTTTGAGTGGGATGACTCCCCCGCAACCCCCCCCCCACCTCATATCCTCTTGGCTCATAGAAATATTTATAATTAAAATAATACCTCCTTTTCATGTTCCTTGATAATCTACAATGTTAGTAGTTTCAATAGAATGAGTACTTAACTTTGAACACTTATTATTGTACAGAAGTACACTCTTGTTATTCTTCCAACTTTTTAGAATAAAACTTGACTCATTTCTATAAATAAAAAATATATTATACTCCCATAACAATTATTTTATTCTAATATTATTTCCTATCCTCTTTGAATCACCATTTTCAACATATTATTATTCCAAACTAGTTCTCCCAAAATTTCTAGATTTCAAATGTTGTATTGTTTTTCCTCAAACTCAAATCTCTCCACTTGTGTCTTTGCATAAACCATTTTAATAAATTTCTTCCTTGATATTTATCTAATATATTGAATTTAATTCTGAAATATATATTTGAACTTATTCAATTCCTTCTCTGCTTCCATCAATTTATGATGAACAATTTCAATCTCCATCTTCTTTTCTTTATCCTTCTCTTCATTGCCATCATTTTATTTATTCTCTTCAGTAAGTAACTTCTTTAATATAATAATTTATTTAATCAAATTTAACTTATTTTCAACATGTAAGGAATCATATTTTCTTCATTATTGACCATAATTCTTCAAATTCATGTTTTCCTTATCTGGTTTTGAAATATTTGAAAGATGTTCCTTGAGATCTAGTTTTAGTGTGAACTATATTTTAGGTTCTTCTCTACTTCCATAATTCCTGATTTTATCACTAGTAATCTCTTATTCATCCACTTTATAAATAAGAAACCTTTCAATAAATTCACTGTAAGTCTCAACTTCCTCTTCATACTCACTGTTATCATTGTCTTCACACTTAGATAAGAAATTTCTCTTTTAGGATTTAGAAAATTTCTTACCTTTCACTTTAAACAAAAAAATGAATTGCCAAATATTAAATCATTATTAATTAATTAAATCCTTGGATTATCATCCTCATATTCACAATATTCACCTTATTTTAATCTTGGATAATTTTTTAAAAATGTATAATAACCCCATAATTGAAACACTTCAATGGTAGCTTTCCTTGATACTTTCTTTTTCCTATTCCCACTCTTATTGAAATGAATTACATTATTTTTGAAATTTAATTTCAATATCCTATTCTTTATTATAATATTCTTCTCCTTCATTATCTTTTTTATACATCTCTCATATTTCAAGGTTTTAAAGGATATTTTCCTATCATTCTTACTCTTCTTCTTGAAAACACTCCTTTTTCTCATTTTAGAAGCAATTAAGATGCTATGAAAATTATCAAATGGAAGTGTTCCATGATTAAAGTCTTTAATAGATGAGACATTTGCATCAAATTTTTCCAACAAGATATGTAGTATCTTCTCAATAATAATAGAATCCTTTGAATTTTCATCAAAAAAATTGATGATTCTCACAACTTTATTAAATCCAGTGATGAAGTCATTCATTATTTCATCATCATTAATCTTGATAACTTCATGCTTTAATATAAAAACTTATATCTTGGATTAATTCACATTTAAATTTCTTTTATAAATATTTTACAATCTATCCCAAATTCCCTTCGCTATAATGACCCCTTTAATTTTAAGAAACTCCTTTTCTAAAAGAGATGACAAGATGGCATTTTGAGCATGACCATCATTCTTCAAATTCTTTTTATCTACAAATTTCATTAAAAACCCTTAAATATGAGTAATAAAACCATCAATAATTGCTTCAAATACATCTATACCGATTGAAAAAAGATATATAAACATTTTATCTTTCTAAATGTAATAATTATTCCCATCAAAAGTGGGAATCCTCTTGTTGTTAATTGAATTAATATTTTCCATGACCACAATAGAAATTCAATTCTTGAAACATAAAACATAGGGGAACTATTTTTACCTCAAAATCCAAATATTTGATCATATTCAAATGAAACCTAAACACTCTAATACCACTTGAAAAGGGCCCTCACAAATAGTGATAATTTACTAATAGGGGATCAAATCAGTGAATTCACAGCCTTTTATATTTCTAGTTCAAAAAAAATTCAGAACCTATTAATGTTCATAAAAATATAATTGTATAAAAACCATACACACTTCAAGACCCAAACACAGTAGGCATAATGAATGTTTACAAGCCTCACTACTCAAAACAAGAAGCCACATCCTTAGCATGATCTAATAAAAATCATGATCACATAGTCCACTAGAATCACCATGTGGATTACAAACAATCAAGGATTATCCTTGAACTTGTGATACATAATGTGTCTCCTGAATTGTGTAATGTTTTCCCACACAAAAAAAAATATAGAATCTGAATTTTTATAATAAGGGAGTCTTCACCATGCATAGAAATATATCAATTTGGTATTATGCTTCTTCAAATTATTATTCCTATTATTCATTTACTATTTTATACTTGTGTAACAACGATAAATATTCTCTTATTCTCCTTCTCTATACTTTCACACACACAAGTTCTTTATGTTTATACTATCTCTTTTGAATTAACACATGATTTAAAGTGAGAACTTACACTTCCACCATTCTCGATTATTTTACATTTATAGAATCTATACTAGACTTATAGAAACTATTGGATATGATTTAGGGGCCTAAGGGGTTGATTTTTAATGGACCTTGAAGAATTGTGTGTTCTACATCAGCTGTAATGAACCAAAAATTTTAATAAATGCTTTTTATTAATTAAATACTGTGTGAGTAGCTTGTCTTTCACACAAAACTGAAATAAATGAAAACCATGTTACAATAACAAGATTATTAAACATTAAATTATATTATAGGCATTAAATTGGTGTGTATTAATAGAATAAACCACATTATAAAAACTATATAAAAAGTTTCAACAAAACAATGGTCATTTTATGAATAGAAGATACTTGTTTCTTAAAATTGTTTTTATGCGTGTTTATATTAAAATTGAGTTTTATTAATTTTATAAATTGAATCATACAAAATTATTTGAATATTTTTAATCATAATTTTCAAATTAGGTAGTGGTATCAATTTCATTTTTTTAGTAATAAAATTACTAAGGTTATTATTAGTTACCATAATAAAGCAGTTATTTTTCAAAGAATGATACTTTTATAAATATTATGTTTTTTAATTAAATGGATATATTTTAAATTAAAAATATAATATTATTTTTAATCATATATAAAAATTAATTAACACTCATTTAATTAGTAATAAATGTTAAATAAGTATAAAGACACTTAATGGTTAAAATGGTTTTTTTAAAGGTTTTTCAACACATTATATGTTTTAATTTAAAGGTTAATTTTATCATAATTAGAAATTTAATTAGATTAAATGGAGTTTAAATTTGGATTTATCATGTTGAAATTTTGTAGTAATGGTCATCTTATGTTTTTAGTGATAAAATAATAACCATGATTAATATTATATCACGAGTAATAAGTGTTAAAATGGGTAATCCATTACTAGAAAGTGGGGTTATCCCAATGAATATATACCCATAGTTTATAGAAATTGTGGGTATATAATAGACGAAATGTGTTTATACCAATGGTTTATATAAATCATTGGTATAGATAAGCTATCCTAGTAGTTTTTTAAAATCGTTAGGATAGATTCCTTCATATTCACCCACCCTCCAACCCCCCCCCCCCCCCCTTCACTCAATCCTGACCCCCCCCCCCCCATAAGTAGATCCCTATTCTCCTATCACCCAAGTGAAAATGGGAAGCTATCCTCCTATATTATTCTCCCATTATTCATAAATTTTTTGATTTTTATCTTCTTCGACATCAGAGTAGTGAGTCCTGAATCCTTCTTATCTTCTGTTAACTATTGTTTTCATTTTTATCTATGTATAAAAACCTAACCAAGATATAGTTAGGTTAAAATTATTTCAGAATTTTTTAAAGAAGGATCTTTTTTGGTGATTTTTTATTTTTGGGATTTTGGTTTAATGATTATAATTTGGATAAGCTTTCAGTATTCTATTTTTGTATATTTGGGATCTAATTGATGGTTATATTATGGGGAGTGATGAGTCTTGGTTTAGGTATTACTCATTAGTTGGGATTAAATCCTCTTTTATGTGTGGGTTTTTGGTTGTTGGTTTTGTTTAGGTATGAGGTCCTAATGGTTTTGAATGAGTGAGGTCCTTGTGTAAACGTCTTGGTAACTAGGGTAGATGAACCTTATGTAGATTCTTCAATAGACTACTCCTACCCTTATGAATCTTCCATTACATTATTTAAATACCTTTACATGTGTTTACAATGAATCTAAAAAGGTTTGTATAACCTTCAACAAGAATCCTTGATGAAATTAATGACACATGTTGACAAGAGAACTCATCACCTCATTATTCCTATAAATTTTACATGTTTATCCCGAATGGCCCGAAGGCCTTCTTTTTATTTTATTATAGATAATACCCTTTTTAAGGGTTGAAGGGGAACCGGTACATGACCCGTAGGCCCAAGGAACAAGGCCCGACTTGACCTGCAATACATGACCCAAAGGCCCCGAGGTATACCATGCCCATTACATGACCCATAGGCCCATCCCACTAGAACTGCCCCTCCCCAGCGTCTTGAATCATTGATCTCCTTAGCTCCCCACCTTGCATTGCTGATCAGCTAGCATTTCCCCGTATAAAGTTGCATGGTGCCTGGTCCCGATGGCGGCTGCCATACCCTCTCATTCTTCCAATCCGGTTAGCTCTGCATCTGGTGGCCGCTACTCCTGTTGCTCTGATCCTCTTCTGGGGCCTGTTCTATGTGAACTGGGCTATTTTATGGTCTACGTGACCCGAAGGCCCTGTGTCCTGAAGGCCTTTGATGACCCGAAGGACCTGGAGACCCGTAGGCCCAAACCGGTGGCCCGAAGGCCCAAATCGGGTGAATAGTTCTGGCTGCTACAGTACCGAACAATGACTGCTACAGTACTGCTACAGTAACCCAAAAATTCGCCTCCACCCGGTTTTGAACCCGGGTCTCTTGGATGCCAAACAGGAGCCCTTACCACTCGGGTACGGGCTCGTTGGCTTTTACATGTTTAGATATTTAAAGTTCCCCCTTAATACCTGTCAGCATAGTCCATTTAACTTTACTTGATAAATATCATTTTAAATAATCTAATTCAACCTCCATTGAAACTTCAACTAATAGAACACTTTAATATATCATATAAATTCTTCTTTTTAGATTCCAAAGAGTAAATTAACCACTAGGAAATGACATGTCCACAAAACCTATAAGACTAATGTGTTAGATCTCATTGAAGGAAATAAGGGTCAATGTTAACAATTTAAATGTTTTCCATATTTTATTCTAAATAAATAAACCTTATTGAAACTTGAGT
Source organism: Viscum album (assembly GCA_963277665.1). NCBI lineage: Eukaryota > Viridiplantae > Streptophyta > Magnoliopsida > Santalales > Viscaceae > Viscum > Viscum album. Next base: position 575,865,638 of record OY728120.1, on the reverse strand, counting down.
AGTTAAATATTCCTATGATATTAAATAATTTTTCACAAAAAACTAATAATACATAAACTTTAATGCACATGGGTGGGGAATATACCACTTGAAGAGCTAGTTGACACCATTAGAAATCCATTTCTTCAGATTTCTATACAATGAATTATTCTTTCAAATGAGGCTAAGTAGATTTTATGAGCCAATATTTATCACCCCTTGATTTTTTTAACCTCTAGACACCACTTTTTGAAACCACTTTGTTGGTAGAATTATTTTTCCAAGTAGCTTCTGAGTATCTTGAAAAACACTAAAATGATACCAACATGTTAGTTTATAATAAATCACTTGAAAGGATTTCCAAATATCATGGCTTCATTAGTAAAACTAAAACTTGTATGTGAAACCTGAATCACTCAAAAATATGCTTAAAACCAATTTTATCTTTAATATTTCAGTAGATTCATATATATTCTAGCATGTATGGTCAAATTCACAATGTTCTACAATTAATTCATGATTTGTTAAATTTTAGAATTATTTATAAATTTCATTTCATCATGCACTCTTGTATTTGTAATACACATTTTAATGTAAACATGGTGAATATCCCCCATGGATTGTATATAACCCTTCATCTCACATCACTCAATTTATTATATTTAATAATAAAGTAAAATAGGAGAGGGGTACCTTTGATATCCTCAAGTTAATGATTGTGATTTTTCTTGATGAATAGACTCTTTTCTTCTAATATTCCTCCAAGCCTTACTAGTGGCTATTTTTTTTGCAAAAACGCTTGTGGTGATTCCATTTCAGATGTACTTTATCAGATTATTTATCCTTCTTAGCTTGGGTTCCTTCACCATTATGAGACTAATCCCACTAATACTTATCTCTTATTTTGATACATTTTTCTTTTACCCTTTAACATGTTTCCTCTACCAATGGAGGGATGTTCCACCAAATTTGATCTCTTGCCTTGTGGAGTGATATGTGAGATCATTAAAAAATAATTGGTGCCTTTCTTCTTATTTGATATCTATAAGATTCACTTCAGACTTATTCTTCCTTAGTGAATCCTTATTTAAGGTAACTTTCTTCATAATTTATGCGCACTCTATGTGTTTGTAGACCCAATTTACTTTTATTTTCATAGTTGAAAGTTACTTCTTGAGTTATTGGATGATTATGGGATATTATTTAAGCTTATGGAAGGAGACAAGTGATACATTTTTCATTTCTAAATGTAGATGATTAATTTTTGATAATGAGTTTTATATTGAATTTTATATATCATAAAACTTCAGGCTTCCATCTCCTTTATTACATTGTGAATATATTTTTTATTTTATGAATATTAGTTTCTATGATATTAGGATTGGATGAATATTTATGTCTATATCAATTATGGTATAATTTCCATGATATTATTATACCATGTTTTTGTGGTTTTGATATTGGGTGACATATTTTTGTTACTCTTGAGTAAATGATTTCCATCATATAAACAAGTGTATTTAATTGGATTAATGATTGTAGGGTCCTCAAAACTTCACAAAGGGAATAAAATACTCCCACAAACACTTTTCAGAAGGAATCAAGCATTCATATAAATTTAACAAAGAGAATTGACTCAAGTTGATTTACAAAATTTGGAAGAAACTTGAAGGAATTAAATTCCTTAAATAATTTTAAGTGACCCATGCACCATTACCAGGAAGGGTTCATGGACCCAGTGGACCGTGAACTATCAGTACGCGGAATGACCTATGAGGCGCTGGCCTGCGGAGCGATGGCCAATGAACCCAGTGGACTGTGAACTGCATCGTTGAGGGAATCAAGCGCATGAAGGTTGTCCTCATACCACCTTGTGAAATTAGCAATTCACGGACGAAGACAATTTCCAGGGTCTCGTGAACCATGAATCGTAAACCACAGCCTCCACAAACCTCGGTTGACCGAGTCCTCCGTAGGTCAAGATATCTCTTCATGGGATTCCGAAAATGGTGCTGCATGCCCATAGACATGATTTCCCCAATGCTCTATAAAAGGAGCATAGAATGAATTGATAAAGGACAGATGAAGAAAGCACCAAGGGGACCCCAAAGGTTAGAGGAAAGAATTTGTAGAAGATTTTGGCTTCAGTCTTGAATCATCAGTGAATCCCGAATTGTAAACCATGCGTCCTCATGCATAACCAGCTGCGAACCATAAAATAAAGAAACTTAATAATAATAAGAGAACCGCGAACCTAATTGGTGAAATCATGAACCACATATTTCTTGTATATTAATTACCTGCAAATTATAGTCCCTAGGACCCTCCTTCGATGTGGTGTTCTGCATAGTGCATCGCTATGCAGATTCAACCTGGTACCGTGTACTGCATCAGTATGTGGATGGAACTTGAAGCGGTGTGACGGACCATGCCCAGGACCACGTACCATTGTGGTATGTGGTGGTCCATGCCCATACCAACATACTACTTAGATACATAGATGACCCCTCTTCCCACATACCACTATGGTATGCAGAGCTTCCCCCATCCTGCATGAGAGAACAGTATGCATAATGGGGTGTTTTAAGGTATTCTTCCCTCCAGTTCCAATCTTACCCCTCCATTACTGTCTAGTAATCCATAGTCCCTCTGCGAACCAGTCCCCCGGAATCAAGTCAAAACCTCCTCCAAATCCACCAGACCTATATGATCAGACCATCGGGCACATCAGCGTGCCCCCTTGAGTCTACATACCCATGGTAAGTGGAGTCAAAAAGGCTCTTCCCACAAAGGTTTGAACTCCTGGAATGTCTGTAAGTCTACATTTCCATGGTAACCGGGATTCCAACCTTGGGATGCTAACATGAACTTCTCCATTCTAGGTATTATGGGTGATCACCTACTTTTCTATTCAATAAGGAATGGTGATCAGTCTAAGGGATTATGTTTTCTTTCCCTTGTAATGAGAACGACACTCCTCCCCATTCCTAGAATGTGTTCTGGGGAACTCACACTTAGGTAAGTCCCCAATCTTCCGAAGGCCGAGTTACATGACCTTTAATGTCATATCACATTAAAAGGTTCATCGCTTCACACCCTCACCCACCGTCACCCCGGACTATTCCGCCATAAGCTCTCCCTCTCCCATCAGTAGGATAGGAGGCATGTGGTTGGTTGTATCTCTCACATCCTCTTGTTTCTCACACCGAGCATGACTCACATGGGCTTAGAGGTTTGTGATGATTGAAACATCCACACAATTCTGAAATATGAGAACTTTGATTCGTGATCAAACCAGGATACGTAGGACGCCTTCTTGAAGGCCTGATCTCAAAAAGGTTCCCTTCCAAAAGGGCTTAATCAATCATGTCTCCTCAAATGGACAACTTCCATGTGTAAGCCCCATCAATCCCAAACTACGTGGGCTTTGATTTATCTCCTGAGGATATGTAGAAAAACCATATTATGGGTCTGATCCCAACATTGAACCACCTTTTATCCCCCCTAGATGATGATAAACTCCAGAGCACCTTATTACATGGCTTAAGTCAGCATTACCTCGTAGCATCAAATCCATGTATGCCTATGACGATCCTGCAAACCATGGGTGACCCATGGACACACTCTTCGGGAATTAACCAAGGATTCACGAACATATAAACATGACTTAAATATATAAGTGAGTCCCAGAATAGGCAATAATTTCCCCCAAAAGGGATGTGGTGATCCTGACTTCCCATCCTCTCGACCGATGGAGTCCTTAAGTGTCGTTGGCCAAATAATCATCCAACGGGTGCCTACCTTTGGAAAGTAGGTCTATGAATCATGGGTAACAAGGTCGTTGGGTGTTTCTGGATCCATGAATAAACCCATTGGAGATCATCCGAGGAAGTAGTATCCTCAGAGGACTGATTGCACAAGTACTTGACCCCATGCAATCGCCCATGGGGACCATTTGATTGTGGAACCTCCTTCACAATACAAAAGGCATAGACTACCCAGTCTCCACAGGATTAATCCAATCCTCCTTTAAAGGATAATGACATAGAATGGGTTGAAATAAAAGAAATAGTGCTTGACGTGAGACCGTCTCTACAATAAGAGATATATGAGGATCCTCATCATACCATTTTGTTATCACCCCCAAACACGCACCTCAGAGGCAAAACAAAAATGGTGAACCTGACGTGAATCCTTAACCAAGGTGGCGATTTTACCCCACTCAAGATCCTTCGCCTCACAACAAAAAAAAGGAAAAAAAGAGGGGGAGGAGGAGGCCAAGATGAATTGTCAAATATGAATATGTTCAAAAGAATGCTACTTTGATGGGGTTTTGTGGTCTGTATATCGTATATGTGTGTTGTAGGTTCCTGAAGAGAAAACTTTGATCCAAATGAAATCCCGATGACCGATGCAGACACGCGCCTCAGTAATCTTGTAGGCGATTAGGGCCCCTATGAAGAGTAGGACCCCCTCACCTACCTAGCATCTTCAACGCTGGGTATCCAACATGTTGATCAAAGAGTACCACCGAAACGGTACTATCCCCATAGTGGAGGTTGAGAGATAATTCCTCCAGTCTGTGAAGGCTCTCCAGTCGCCTCCTTAGTTGCAGCTGGTGGCCCAGTACAGGGCGACCCCAGTGGTTATATCAAACCATTTCGGGAGCCTATCCCCAGAACGTAACAACGATTACCACCCTTATCTTAGGGAGGCGGATGAAGTCAATGCTGACAACTTCATCTCAACTATAGAGGGGTCTTACTCATGGGCCCCTGCTAGAGAGGTTCATCGCCAACACTGGATGACTAGGCCTTCTCACGCTGAAGAGGACCTTATGTCGAGGTCACTTACTAAAGTCCAGGAGACCCAAGCCCCTCGAAATTCCTACCAAGTGCAGAAAATATATAATCAAGAACATGCTATTACCCTAGTTCCTAAGGAGAAACTCTGTCATACAAATGTGGAGGAATTCAATGGGTGGACATACAAATCTACTCCATCTACTCAATCCCACCAAAAATATAGGGTGGCCCAATACGAGCATGTGCACATTCTTGTTAGTGCTCGTCAGACCCACCATGCAGATAGAGCAAAAAACTACAGGAAAATGTAGATATCTACCCATGCGCAAGAATCCCATCAACCAAATAGGGTGGAAACCAACTACACATAGGAAAAAATACCTATTGATGCGTATCAAGCCTGTCATCCAAATAGGACAGCAAGCAAATATGAGCATATTAAAATTCTTACGGATGTATACAAAGCCCGTGAGACAAATACAACGGAAAGCGGGCAGTTGAAAATATCTACTCATGAATATGAATCCCACCAGTCAAATACGGTGGAAACTGGAGAAGACAACTGGTGGAAGACTCATTCCTCTGTCCCGACATAGGAGAACTTCCAGTATCTACTGGAAACCCTTGGAAGACTGGAGTAGGAACAAAATCCTACTCCGATATAATAATGGGCCTTCATACTCATTCCAGACAAATATGTATCTTAGAACATCCTATCCATGATGTAAGATCAGACGTCGATCCCAGACCATATCCTCCAATCATGCCAAGATATCATTGCATCAGCAGCAAAGGTGAGAAACTAGGCCCACGACCCAGTTTCCTCGAACAGAATGACTTACTTGTAAAATTTTTTGGTCACTCCAAAGCAGTTATGCATCCCTGATCTAGTCTAGGAGGGTCGATGGTAATATCCCGCAATACACATACAACCGGATCAGGAACAAATACATGTTCCAACTGGGGGACGTCGGTCCTATGTGGTGGCTGCTCTAGGGAAATCATATATCCCTACCAAAACTCAAGATGTATGTTAGCATATCCCAGTGGAATCACGGTACCCAACAAGATAGGGGCCCATATATGGAGACCACTATAAACTACAGGCGGCTCCGTTAACCCGCAAGAGAGTACTCAAAAATGAAAAGCACCAAAGGAAACTATAAAATGAAGACCATATACATGATTATGATCTACTGGAAGCTGGGGTTCTTAACACCCTCAAACATATTTCAATAAAGGCTCAATACCCTGTCATTATATTACCAAATTATGGAAGTGGCAGTAGTAGTTTTGAATGCTCAACTCGTAATGTCGCTACCAGCAGCTTTGAAGGTCCTCCACAAAGCACCCACGGGGGCTCACTCTGTGGGATGAGAATGATTGATCACGAGAGACTATCTCCTGATGCGCATTAGGGTATCCCTCCCCTTGACCTAAAGATCAAATAGTAATATGGTCATCCCCTTTCTTTTGTTCTCCCTGATGGTCCTCTCCAGGGTATACGCGGCAGATATGCTTCTCTCTGTAGTCGGACATCGAGTCACGATGGTAGTCCTCGCCATGATGACAGTCATTGCGAAGGTCCTCCCCGCAATGGTGGTTGCTGTGAAGGTCCTCCCCTCAGGGACATCAAGCAATGAGAAGGTCCTCCACTTATTGCAGTACATCCTGAAGGCCCTCCCTAGGATGTAAAATGCATAAATTCTCCCTACATTCATGTACCAAGTTGTGGTAGTAGTCCTTGCCATCATAGAAGTCATTTAGAAGGTCCTTCCCTCAGTGAAATCAAGTATAAAGAAGGTCATCCCCTCATTTTAGCCCGCCCCAAAGGTCCTACCTAGGGTATACACCATAAATACATTTCCCATGGTCATGAAACAAGTTGCAATGGTATCCCTTTTCATTGAAGCACCAGTTGCGAAGGTCCTCCCCACAATCAAAATTCATACTGAAAAGAAGGTCCTACACTTACCAAAACAAATGTGATAAATCCCTCCTATGCTGAGACGCTCAGAAATATGGAGTCATACATATCAGGCACTCCATATATGATGAGTGATATCCTTTATCAACCAGAGGATGGTCTGGGGCCACGTTCATCTTTTGAGCCACCCTTATTCCATTCTCATATCAATGAGGCTCCCACCAGCCCGGCTTCTTCGAACAAAATTATTAAGAAGCAGTCAATCTAGGCATATCAAGTAGAGGAGCCCCCAGAAGAAAAACAGTAGGATATGTTGCTTGTAAGAAGACAACTAGCTAAGGATAATATACCAATGATGTGTTGGCCTACGACCACTTCTCACTTCTACACACCAGAGGAGTTTTCTAGGAAATGTATGCATGAAATTCACCTCAATATATGGATGACCCTTCACATAATAAAATAAAAATTCCAACCCTATGAAGGGTATGTGGACCATGTCAACATATTACGGGAGCTTCTCCATCTAATCAGCCTAGAATCCCTACCATCCACACAACATCCATGATCATAAAGGTGAAAGAAAAACCTTGAACTAGCTTGCCTCCATGCACTACACAAGTTTTATCGCTTCATTAGTGACGCCCTGGCTAGAGTTCATATTCGGGGATGGGGAGAACGTGGAGCTCTACACTTCACCCTGCGTCCCATCCAGTAAACCTCATAGGAATGACATCCCGAAACTTCATTACCCAGAGTTAAGAATCAAATGAAACCCTTGCTCAAGAAAAATGGGATACTCAACAAAAACAGCCTAGAGTAAGTCTCAAAAGCATTAGGACCAAAGAGATCAATCCATAGAAAAGCTTCTAAGTCAGGCAACTGAGAACGTCCAACAGGATTCCCGCCTAAGGGAGGACAACCAGTAAGCAGTGCTCATATCTTCAAAAGCTCATAGACACCATGCAGTTCCAATGCCATACTTGTCTCACACCTGCGTGGAAGTGCATGAAATATAAAAGGTGGAAATATCAGCGGATACCGTCGTGATGCAGGAACAACCCCAGCACGCAGGGCTGGGAAAATTTTAAAAACAAAATGCCCCCATAAAACCAAAAAATCTAAGACATAGTGCATTAATGGAAGAGCATAAACAACCCCAGTCCATAGGGCTGGGGGCATTTTTACCTCAAGTTCTCGCACAACGAATATATGTATTCTCCCGTATAGGAAGAACGATGAGCAGAAAAGTAACCTATTCCACCCCATCTTGTGGATCATACCCTTCGAGATAAAGTCACATTACGATGTCATATTAGGGCTTCCTTTAGGTCAATCTTTTCCAATAAACCCAAAGAATACTGAATAATGGAAGGAGAAGATCCAAAAAAGGACATATAAATCCCTCCTACCATTCAGCACTAGGTACGCCACCCCCAATGTGGTATGAATCAGTGAACATAGTAAACATAAACCCCATGAATATCACAAGAAATGACCCAGAGGGAGAGGACATAAGGGAAGATGGTTCCCTCCCATAGGCATTCCACACTGAGCTTGATGGTGTGCATACCAGGAACCAGAGAGCAGTCCTAAATTTGGGTACCCCCTCAGTTAATATGTCACTACCTCCCTCACGAAACCTCAATAAGGAGAAAAATAAATCTAAGGTCATCTATTACTTGACTCTTCCTCCCCCTGAGAATGTGTCCCTTTCTATTGAGGAAATATTCTCCAAGTAGGAGGAAGAAATAAAAGAGCTTAGGTAAATTAATGTCGAGCTGCGTCGAGGGAGCTATCTTGATGGATGTGTTCCCCTTGCAGAATGCTAGTAGGTATTTTTAGAAGAGGTACCCTTGCCACAGGCACTCATCCTAGTAAATGAAGTAAAGCTTGAAGGCCTATCCAATCTGGCACTGGGACCTTTAACCTACATAAACCCAGCCCCAGAATGACATCAAGACTTCCCCCTAATGGGAAGGCAACCAGAGCATATTTAGGTAAACCTGCAAAGGATACCCCTATCTAGGTACCCACCCCAAATTCCAGCAGCATCAGCACACCCAACATTAGCCACTGCCGCACCAGCCTAAGCTCAAGACCGGCTGGATATGCATAAAGGCCTCTTGAATATCGTTGAGCAACTAACATCTTGACTAGAATCCATGGAGGGGAGGCGTGCTCTGATAAAATCAGAGTGCAAACCCTACCCTAATTGGGTGAGCAATGTTCTACCACTTTTGAACTTCGAAAACCCCGTATTCCTAGTGTTAAATTGACCGGGGGACCTGGAATAGTATTTTATGCACTACGCCTCTTACTGTGACCCCATGATGGGAACTCCAAAGTAGTAAGAAGTGGTGAAACTCAAATGCTTCGTGTGAACCCTACAGGGCTTGGCCTTCGTATTGTATACTAGCTTTCTAGTTAATTCAATCACTGGCTGGGAGGACCTCTAGCGACAGTTTCTCTTCCAGTTCAGTTCAATGTTGCCTAAAACAATGGTTAGTGATCTCATGAGCTGCAAGAAGCGAGAAAATGAAAGAGTATCAGACTTCAATGCTAGATGGAAAGGCCTGACTTATTCCCTGAACTGGCCACTTCATCGAGATGAAATGCTCACCATGTGCATCGATAACCTTCATGATGAATTGTGAACACCGCTCATCCTGGTGAAATACATAGGTGAGTTCTGAGATTTCTCTACCATTTTCCAAAGCATAAAATACTCATTTAAGCGAACCAACCTCAAGTCCCAAGTGGCCCCATCATCCCCAGGGAAAAGAGTGGGGAAAGTTGAAACAGCTTCTGTTATGCTTAAGTCACCCCCGGCAGCGGCTCTAGTTTCGAGGCCTCACTGAACCGTGTGGGACCCCCTATACACCAACATCCACCCACACCTCGTCAAGATGAATGATGGGGTGCTAAAGGAAATCAGTTCGAAGAACGAAGAAATAAATTCTACTTGTTTTGAGATGACTAGGTCTGCGGCTACTTCATAGCCACCATGAATTGCAACTTGCTCTGGCTACCAGAGCCAAAGAGAGCTGATGAAGTGGGTCTCAAAGAACATCCAAATTATTATCCCTATCACCGAATACTGGGAAACACCATCTAGAAATGTTTCTTCTTCAAGGATCTCCTACAAAATATGGTGGATTTCAGGCAAGTCAAGTTGGGACTGCCACCAGCACAAGTGGCATATGTTTCCACCTTAGACTCAAGAGAGGAAGAGGAATGACAGACAGTCACTAGTAAAAAAGAGAAAAAAATTGACATTTGGATGACTCAGAAAATAGTCAACCGATTTTGTGGTATCCTCTAAGTGCAGTTGAAACAACCAACCGTGCCCCAAAAATCTCCTGATGCAGCATAGTCATCATCCTCAACCCTACAGTCCTCTAAGGGATATAAGGACAGAAAGTAGGAGTAATAAGATGGGATACCACCAAAAGTGAGGCCAATTTTGACACTTTAGGACTTTATACCAACATACTTGGTACAACAAGCATTGTCCTGCCAAATGGTACAATGGGAGCCACCCCGCCAAACGGTACAACGGGTGCCGCCCTACTAAATGGTACAATGGGTGTTGCCCCACCAAACGGTACAACGGGTATCGCCCCACAAAACGGCACCATCAGAAGGAGGAAGTCAGAAAAAAACATTTTCAAAACAAGAAATGATCTTTGAATCCATTAATGTCATTCACTTGATGGACTCATTCCCTGATAGAGACTATGCCTACGAACCCAAATTCCTCGTTCCCAACCGAAGAGCCGGAGGAAGAGGCTATAGAGGCCAAGAGTTTCCTGGAAGGAATGATTGTGGTAAGAGTTACCTTTCCGTCCATGCCACAACTCAAACCATTAACATCACGAAAACTCATGGAAGGACCCTCTGACAGACACAACGGGAACCGGAATGCTCCTCCACCCCCACTAGAAGAAATCCAAGCCCATTTATCTTGAAGTATCTATCGGAGGAAGGAAAAATATTTAATAGACCAAGGCGTACGGGCGAACCAATTCGGTCAAACTCGGAAAGGACCACAGTGCCACTAGCCCCTTTCATAGAGGTTAGACCATCTACATCCAAATATAAAGATCCTAAAGTTTCTATGAAAGAACAACCCCAATATGGGAAATACCAACCTTTAGTGTAGAAATATGACATTTTAAAGCAGTTGGATTCAGTACCAGCAAAGCTCTCAATCCTGGATTCTTTGAGTCTATCAGCAGACCTTAGGGATGCACTCATAAAATCCTTAATAAGTCCCCATGAATTTAAGTCCGAAGTAGCAGCAGCCAAAGTCTATCGGATAGAAATCAATCCCAAATAATTTCACATCGTCATCTCCTTTACAGATAGGGATTAGGACACCATCATTCAAGGGCACATAAAACCCTTATATGTGTCTGGAAAGATAAATAGCATTGATGATTTGAGGATTTTCATCGACAATGGCTCTAGAGTCAACCTCCTCCCACTGTGAACACTTCGTCAGTTGGGCTATGATGAAGACAGTTTAAAACCCTATACCACAACTCTTCTGGGATATTACAAAAGTGAACAGAAGCCGTTGGGAAGAATCAAGATTAAAACTTGGCTTGGATACCCCATGTCATATTCTAAGTTCCTGGTAGTGTGGAAAATTATGGCCTTCAATGTCCTATTAGGGAAGACCTTGCTACATCACCATGCTATAATTCCTTCATCGAACCATCAGTGCATCAAATACTATGCTAATGGGAAAAACGGGACATTGCATTCTGATAAATCCCCATTTGAGTCATGTGAGTCGCATTAAATCAATGCAGGGTTATATGAACTGAAAGAGAAGAATTATTTGGCTAATTATGTTGACTGTATCACTAGCCCAAATGGATTTGAAATAGTTCCCTCTGACCCCCTCCAACAACTTGGGAAAGAGTGCGTATTACCCATCATCCAAGTTGAATGTACAAGTTCAAGTCTGGATACAGACTCAATTATCTGCATAATTTCCATTACGACCATTGAGTCTAAAGACCTAGAGGAATGGGATAACTCTTATGATGATAGGAAAATCCCTACCAAAGATGATCCTGACCCATCCTCAGGACCTCAAACTTCCCCTACCTTACCCACTAAGGAAAAAGAAAATTTATCTCTCCATAATTGGAGAGTCCACATCAATAATCCTCTCTCCATCGGAAGAGGAAGAAGATGATGAAGATGATGATGAAGAACAAGAAGAAGAAGACCTCAAAGATGCCCCTCCCGCATTTAAAGAAGGTGTCTCTAACACAATTGATGAACTTAAGGAGATAAACCTAGGCACTGAAGATGACCCATGACCCACTCTGATCAGTGTGGTTATGCCTTTTGAGGATAAGGATACATATACCTCCTTCCTAAAGAATAATCGAGATGTGTTTTCCTAGAATTACACAAAAATTACATGCCTTGATTTAGAGGTCACCACTCATTATCTGGGTTTTCCATAAGATCACTGGGGCTATAAGCAGGCAGCCAAAAGGACCCACCCAATGCATGCTACTAAAATAGAGGCTGAAGTTGACAATCTAATCAAATATAACTTCATACGAGAAGTCCAATAACCGTTTTGGCTGGAAAACATAGTCCCTGTCAAAAAGAAGAACGGATAGATTAGAATATGAATCGACTTTAGGGACCTTAATCGGCACTACCCGAGAGATTATTTCCCAGTCCCGATCACAAAATTGTTGATCGATGCAACCACCATATATGAGGCCCTCTCTTTCATGGACGTCTATTTTGAATATAACCAGATCTGAATGGCCTGAGGATATGAATATTCCACTACTTTTAGGGCCCCTTAGGGAGTGTTCTATTATAAGGTGATTTCCTTTGGTTTAAAAAATGATGGTGCTACATATCAGCGTGCCATGCAGCATATTTTCAAGCCCTTCTTGGGAAAATTCGTCAAGTTCTATGTTAATGATCCGGTGGTCAAATCACGATAACTCTCAAACCACCTGGCCAATCTCGAAACTATTTTTAACAAACTGTGATAGCACATTTTAAAGTCGAACCCCTTAAAGTGTGCCTTCGGCCTTACCTCTGGTAAATTCCTCAACTTCGTCATACACCATCGCGACATCAAGTTCGACCCTGAGAAGACAAAATTCATCCTTGGCATGTCCCCACCTCACAACCTCACTAAGTTGAGAAGTCTCCAGGGGCACCTGGCCTCCATCCGGCACTTTATATCCAACCTGGTGGTTAAATATTTACCTTTCACCAGGTTAATGAAGAAAGGGGTTACGTATGAGTGGGATAATGATTGTCAATAAACGTTCAAAAATATAAAAATATATCTCCTGAACCCACCAGTTCTAATGCTTCCAGTTGAGGGGATACCACTCATTTTGTACATAACCACATTGGAATGGTCATTAGGCACCTTCCTCACACAGAAGAATGATACCGGCAGTGAGAACATCCTCTATTACCTCATCCAAACAATGATTGATACTGAAACTTTATATTCAATGATTGAAAAGAGCTGCCTAGACCTAATCTTTGTGGTTCAGAAACTCAGGCATTACTTGCAGCACCATGAGATCCACCTGGTCTCCCACTACAACCCACTCAAATATATCCTCAACTGTCCCATGCTAATTGGACGCCTATCATGATGGGAAGTCATCCTACAACAATTTGACATATAGTACGTACCCCAGAAGGCCATCAAAGGCCAATCGTTGGCATACTTCCTAGAAGATCACCCCTTGGAAGAAACAACCCTGTTGGATGTCGAAATTCCCAATGAATAAGTGTTATCTGTCCAAGAGGACCCCCATGCATGGGAAATGTACTCTGGTGGTGCTTTTAGAAGCCCGATCGGTAAAAGGATAGAGGATCCCAAGCTCAACAAAGTGGGGCTGGGAGTTATACTTGTATCCCCTAAAAAGTCTATCTTTCCTTACTCCTTCCTACTTTCAGAGGGATTTACAAATAATGTAGCAGAATACCAGGCCCTCATTGTGGACCTAGAGCTGGAACTCCATGCACAAGCCAAACACCTAAAGATAAAAGGTGATTTATAGATTGTCATAAGCTAGGTCAATAGTGACTATGCCATTAAGAAAGAGGTATTGGTCCCCTTGATGAACCATATTCGAGAACTGATGGTAGAATTCCCATCATAACTGATGCTGACCTATGTCCCCTGGTCGCAAAATGATCAAGTCAATGCTTTGGAAAATGCAGCCATAGCCTTGGCTGATCCAGACCGGGATGAAATAGTTATTATCATTTCCCACTGTTGAATGGTTTTTCCATTTATCTAGAACAATATGGAGGATATTGACAAAATTATCTCTGTATCTGAGCCTTATGGTCACACCACCAGCTGGATGACACCCATTAAAATTTACCTTCTGAAGGGGGAACTCCCACCAGATAGGGCTAGAAGGGAACATGTTCGAAGATGGGCAATTAACTTTGTCTTGTAAAATGGGGTAAACCAATAAAAGTTTCTCTAAATACGAGGCCTTGATGGAGTCCTTATCAGGTGAATTTATATAGAATAAACTATTGTCGTCATTAAATAAGTTCATTCCAGAGCTTATGGAGTGCACCAATCAGCAACCAAGCTCTCTCATCAAATCCAAAGTCTTGGGTATTACTAGATCACTATGATATAGGATTATTCCATATTCAATAACAAGTGTCATTCCTACCAAGTTCATGCCAATTTTATTCACCGACCCCCAGAGTTACTTCATACAGCTAAGTACTCCTGGCCATTTTCCACCTGGGGGATGGATGTTGTGGGACCATATCCCCCCGCTACATCCAGACAATTCAAGTTCATACTCACAGTATCTGAATTCTTTTCCAAATGGGCTGAAGACATACCCCTTAAAGAATTTGGGGTGAAAAGCATCATTATCTTTGTGAAGGACAACATCATTACCAGATTTGGTGTCCCTCATATAATACTGATGGAGAAAGGCACCAACTTCTGCTCTGCTGAGTTGGGAAAATTATACCAAGAGTATGGAATCAAGGCCAACCGTTCATCCCGCTACCACATGGAAGCCAATGGGCAGATAGAGGATTTCAACAAGACTCTTTCCAACATACTCCAAAATATGGTAGATAAGGATAAGAAATCATGGCCAAACAAGCTCCTTCATGCCTTGTGGGCTTACCAGACCATGACCCGCACTGCCACCCAGGCAACCCCATATTCACTAGTATATGAGGCAGAGGCAGTTTTTTCTATTGAAATTCAAGTACCATCACTTCATGTGGCCTTTTGTGATCAACTATCCATGGAAGATAAATCCCAGAGATGGTTTGATGAGTTGGAGCAGCTAGATGAGAAAAGGCCACACACTCTGCACCATTTAGAAATCTACCAAAATCGGATCGCACGATCCTTCAACAAAAAGGTTAACATTTGATCTTTCCTCGAAGGAGAGATGGTGTTAGTCCTCATAACCCTAATGATACTTAGGAAAAATCCCCAAAAGCTATAACCAAAGTGGGAGGGACCATATGTCATACATAGGGTCTATTCCAATGAAGCATACTCCTTGATATCAATGGATGGATAGCTCATCACGGCTCCCACAAATGAGAAGTTTCTGAAGAAGTACTTCACATAACAGTAACACCCCATTTTGGTCCAAACTCTATGACCCTAAACTATGCGTTACAGTCCTATCCACATGACGTTAAACTATATAGAACTTGTCCCTACAACACAACATTAAACTGGGATGCTAGTGTCCTCACTGCAAGACTCTAAACTGTGCAACATAGTGTCCAAGCTGTAAGATGTTAAACTGCAAAACATAAGTCGTACTAATCACATAATGATAAACAACATGATCCCTTAGAGAACTATGTATGACTTGATTCCCATTCATTATTGGGATACGTAGCGACCCCTCAACCCTCGATCTTGGCCTAGCCCCCACCATATAAAAAAATACCTCTATCATGTCCTCTATCTCCATATATTTATAAGGGAAACCCTTGTCACTCCGTGTTTCTCACATATAGTGTAACTCACGTGAGTTTAGGATCAGTGGTAAGGATTCACTTACACAAACAAACTATAGAGAAACATGGTGAACATGGCATCCATATCATAGGAAACAAAAATTCCCCCACCCCTATGTCTAAGAAAGATCAGTATAGGGAACATTTATACCTATGTGCAGCTTGATTCCTTCTCTTGGAGGATAGATAGTGACACCCAGATCTGGCATCCCAGCCTAGCCACTGTCAAGAAAAAAAATGCCTCCAAATGCCCCTACGCATGGACCAAACATTTGTGGGGAACGTTCATAACTACATACAGCATGATTCCTACCTTTGAAGGATATGTAGTGATGCTTGGATGTGGCATCTAAGCCAATCCACAATTTAAAAAAAATGCCCCTTCCCTCGTGTGTAGGCTAGACTTGTATGGGGATTCCATGAAAGGTCCTAAACTCATGACATAAATTGTGAGATTCTTCAAGAGTCATGTGTGCCCCGATTCTCAATATTATGAGACCCCGCACATGCCCCCCACTCATAATAAGTCAAAAGATCATTATTACTCTTATACATATGAGTTAGACCAGTGTGGAAGCTCTATTAGTTCATGGATAATCACGGTCTGGGTATTTCTTATGTTCTCAGACACATCTTTCCCATTTTTCAAACTCCACACTCTGGGAAAAATTAGATCTCCATAAACATCCATGGCCATCTGAGATGGAAGGCCATTGTCCTGCAGACACCTTTGTTTGGCTATTCACATCATTCCCCAGTGGCTCTACATATATCACCTACAAAATGGTCATCGATCAAAGGAAAATTCGTCCCCAGGAGAATCATCTTCTATCATAGTACGTCCAATGGCTTCCAAGCCCCATGATCCCTCCTGATATAAGTTTCCCCCAAGACCATGGTTTACACCTTTTATCATCACTCACATCTAAAAATGCTATAATATCCTAACCATGATTAACTCAAAACTACTAATGATCTTTGTGACAACATAACTTCCTCACTACATGACTCTAAACTGCACAGAATGATTTCCTCACCACATGACATTAAACTGCAAGGCCAGAATCATCCTTTTTGTATGATGTTAAACTACATGGCATTGGTTTAAGCCGAAAGTGCTCCCCGTTATTGATTTTGATGCTCTTAAGTAGGTGATATGGAATCCTTGTAATCCCTTGTTTCTCACACTGAGCATGGATCATGTAAGCTTAGGGATTTTAGTGAGAGATTTACCATGACATCAAGGAACATCAGTCCAAGAATTTGGTCCTAGGAGCACAACCCTAAAAGTCATGTCATTGATCCCTTCCCCATAAGGAACCCCACATCCTAGTCGTATGATGTTAAACGACAGGGTACCCCAAAGAAGGGATGAATGCCTCACCTTGTATATGAGTCAGATATAATTTAGGGATACCTGATTCCATGAGTGAATCACAGGCCGAATGTCTCTGATGTATCTAGATACACTCATGTCATGCCTCAAACTCCATGCTTTGAGTAATCCTAAATCCCCATAATATTCCATGTCTATCGAAGATGGAAGGCCAGCTTCCTACTAACACCTTTGTTTGGCTATTCACGTCATGCCCTAGTGGCTCTACATATGACTCCTATAAAACATCCATCAATCAAAGGAAAATTTATCCTCAGGAGATTCCTCTCCTATCTCAATATGCCTAATGGATTTCAAGCCTCATAACCTTCCTCCTGATTCAAGGGCTCTCAGAGTCATGGTTTATATTCTCCTTCCTACCCACGTCCTAGATATATCAAAACATGTTGGCCTAGTTCATATCTAGTCTCTTTTTAAGTTTCTATAAAACAAAGATACCCTTTTTATATGCATTAAGTCTATCCACATATAAGAGGAAAAAAATTCTCCCACTTATTTCCATATTTCCCGAAGAATTTCAGCTAAAAGAAATGTATCTTTTCATGCTTAGGAGGACCCCTTGTCAAATGTTATATACCATGTTCAAAAAGGTCCCAATCTCTATAATCCCTCATAGAAATCATAGTTAGAAGGACAGTGTCCTATGGACACCTTTTTTTGACTATTCACATGATACCTCGGTGGCTCTACATATGATGCCTACAAGACGACCATCAATCAAAGGAAAATTCATCCTCTAGAGAGTCCTTTCCAGTTTATGTATGCTCATATGACATTCATGACACATTTCACCCCCTGGATTTGGAAAACCCATCTAGATAACAGCTTACAAATCCTTCCTTTTTCAAATTCCTAGACATAAAAAAGATTTCTAATTGAACTGGCTATTCACTAGCTCTCCCTTGCTCAAGTAAGAATCATGTGAGAATATTTTCCCACTCAAATATGATATGAATGTCCCTAATACTTTCGGACATCATCACTCAGACAAGCCACCCATTGTGGCTCCCAACATCAAAATAAATTCAAAGTATTGTAAATCCTCCTAGGCCATCGGATATAGAAGGTCAGGGTCCTGTGGAAACCTTTGTTTGACTATACACATCATTCCCTAGTGGCTCTACATATGTTTAGCCTTTAATCATGGGAAAATTCATCCTCAAGAAAGTACTCTTCTACCTTTGTACGCCTAAAACAGCTCCCGAGCCTCATGCATGTCCAAAAATCACAAATTTAGGGTCAAGAAAAATCTCTCATCCATGTATAAAAGATATTAGGATATTCCCGGCATATGAATTCCGAATTGGGGCCCCTGCCGCATCAAGTTTGGTTAAATATGTTTGACCTAAAACATCTATAATAATTATTATTGGTAGGACTATAAATCTCCAAAAAAAATGACACAATACTTTCCAGAGTGAAAACCCGCAAAAGGAACCCCTGGATAAAAGTTGAGTGTCATCTCATTAAAACCTAAATCGTGTATGGTTTAGAAAAGAAAAATGATTGTTGAGATATCAAAAGATATGTGAAACTTGTTAGGTTGAAAACCTGAAAAGGGTGGCCTGAGAAAAAGTCAAGTTATACCCACTAATCCCGTGTCAAGTAGGCTTAGGAAAAATTAGGGTAATAATGAAAAAGACACAAAGGTTCTTGAGTTTTTTCGTAAAACCTCATAAATAGTCGAACTACGCTCGCTAAGTCTTACGGCTCAGGAAAAAAATATATCCCAACTCGATTATTTCAATTTAATGGTTTCAAATCATGGTTTAAAATCAATACCTGATCAAAATGATTTTTATATGATTTATTGTGATTAATTGATATGATAGGAAAAGTAAAATAAGAATTATTTGAAGGCAAATCAGTTTTATTGAGTTCAACAAAAATGGAGGAACATCCCCAGTACAGAGTCTCTCCAAAGTATCAAAAAGAAAAAGAGTACATATCATGATTTGGGGAGAGCTATAATAAATCTCGGATCACCCTTTACAAAAAAATGGAAAGTGAATGTCGTGGGATATAAAGAGTTTTCTCTAAAGAATATCTCTCATCTGCTTCAGCCTTGATCGTTGGATTCACATATTCCATAACAGCTTTAAGGTCCCACCCTTTCTTCTAGATAGCTTTGTAGTTGTCACATGAAGAGGCCAATTGATCCCTCAACCTTGTTGTGTGGGCCTCACACTCCCATAGGTTCTCCTTTTGAGAGATCACTAAATCATGAGCCTTCACCTCTTTGGTCATTAGGTGATTGAGTTCCTTCGAAACATCTCATAAGGTCATCACCTGATGATGGAAATAATTGAACTTGTCAAGATTGTCCTCACAAGAAGCAAGGTCTTCCTGGGATATGACGATCTGGTAGATAAGGATATTTAAGTGTCGATAATCAAATCCACCAGAACCCAGCTCAGTGAATAATTGTCAAAATTTGTTAGTCTCGTCAGCAAAGCTATCCATAGGTGTGTCCGCAGAAAGGGAACATAACTGACACCATGCTTGTTTTCGCATTACCTAGTGCCTCCCCGTGGCACCAGTACCTTGATCCTCCCCCGCCGCAATGGTTATATAGGTAGGAAGTGTCATTATAGGAGTGAGAAGGGACCTAAGATAGCTTACCCAAGATGGGGGGATCACCTTACCCTTAGATGGTTCGACCACTAGAGGTGGACGCGGAGGACTAGTCACAGCCTCCAGGGTTTCTGGTGATACTCTAATGGGGCCAGCCTCATTGGGGCCATGGGCGGTATCCATAGTAGAGGAGAAATCTGAATCAATTCCCACTAATATAGGTTGTACCGATGAAGCCCCTTATAGATTCTTCTAGTGGAGAATTGAGCATCTTATTACCACAAGGGCAGGAATTGGTGGCGTATCCATCATGGATACTGTAGTAACAGGAATATAAGACATATCCCTCGCACTCATCACAGAAGAAAGAATGTGTGGCATGGTCGTCGGGGTGAGGATGGGATAGAGAATGGTTAGAGGCTTCTTCACCTTCTGAACTGGTTTTCTCAGCACCTCATCAAGGTAACAGCCCACCCACAGTTGGGAATACTCCACCAATAGAAAAGTGGATCTCGTCATATTGGGGATGATAACTTCCATAGCAGAACCTTCCCACATCATCATAATCCATAACTAGAAAATAATTACGAGATGAGACTCTCCCATTAACTGAATAGTAGGAGGAAGCGTAGTTTTTTAAAGGCGCCCAAATTGCATGGAAAACTGGTAAGGGAGGTATGGCTCACAAATGGCCACTCAGTCTATATGAACAGTGAGAATCCCATCCCTAAGTGAAATTATGTATGAGCATTCTTCTATAGAACCACCCATTTCACCTCTTAATTCCCCATGAGGGGTAGGATGCGGTGCGAATTAAATGCAAGAAGTGTCATTCAGTAACCCAACTATATCACTAATGCTTAAATTCCTGGGAAGAACAGCAAAAATGTTGAGAAGGGTGGGTTGAAAGTCAGCATGAGGAACATTTTTAGTGTGTCTATATTCATAGAAGGGGAAGTGTTCTTCCATCCACCCATACAATAATTGAAACGGTCCGATGAGATGATGTGGGGGCCTACCTTCCTGTATTTATCCCAAAAATTCATAAAGTTGGGATAGAGTAGGAGTGTCCAGATTGATGGGTCGACCCTCTGTCAGCACATCCACCACCATAAAAGTACAGGCCCAAACCCTAGTATATACATCGTGGTATGGGAAAATCCATCCAATCAAAAACATGGAAAATAAACCTATTAATCTAAGCATAGGTGAAATGTCTGGTTGAATCTTATATCCCTAGGTAGTATATCATCCTGCTTCGAGGGTAGCACAATATGACCCTAGAGTCTATCGGAACTGATGGGATGGATGAGTTCGAATACGGTGAGCTCTCGGCTTAGGTTCGTTCACCTTCAAGAATAGCCCTATCCCCTCCTTGAATGGTATAAGAGAGAGATCCTAGAGGGGGTGATCAAGTAATCCCTCTGCCATAACCATTAGGCTCCTTGTCAATGGGGACACATGGTCAGTATTATTCCAATTAGTGGCTATTGGGAGAAACTCTTCATACATCTCTCCAAGGATGTGGAGTCCTCCAAGTTTATAGATGTCCCATAAGATGATTACCACCTCCCCATATGAAAAATGGAAGGTATTGGTGCTTGAGAACCATCGACTCAACAGCTCTAGAAGGATTTCACCTGGGGAGAAGGCTGCGAACTGAGAAACCCAGGAGGCTTGATATAAGTTCACCACATTCAATTGGTCAAGGGATTCCAAATAGATTTGTTGTACCCAAATTTCCCAAGCCCATTTTTCATAGAAACATCCTCTGACTCATAGATCCCACTTGGTTCTCCACCCACTGTTAGGATTTTCTTGGGAAATGCTGATAATAGATGGGTACTCTCGGGTGACTAGTCTCGAGGTAATGTTGCGACACTTATGACCGCCCTAAGACAATACTGAGCCTTCTAAAATAAACACATTTTCATGAATTAGAGTAGCTATGACTTCTCATATTGGGTAATTAGTGGCCCGATCATATCCTTGCGGTGCTTCTAAGAGAATTAAAGGGATATTGGGGTCAGCCAACGGTAGAGGGACATCATCAGGAAGACCAAAGCTGTAAAGTGGAAACTATGCGGACAACGAGTAAGCAAGGATCTCTAGTTTCAGGAGATCTTTTAAGAATATTTCACGGGGAATAATGTATGATCAAAGATGATCCTCACTATCCCCCACCATGATTTACCTCATCTTCGTCGATTTCATCAAAGCATTTGAAAGAGCCATTGTAGCCCATATAGGAGAATTCAAAAGCCTACAAAAAGTTATTCCAATAAATATTGTTGGATAAAGGCCACAAAAAAATGGATAAAGGACTTAAAAATATGTCCGCATAAGGGCTCCACGTACTTTTCTCGGAAATGGTACACGGTAGCCATATCCCATGTGCTGCATGATATGCGGAAGCAATCCCTGCATACTGTTATGGTATGTGGAATAATTATACCGCGTACATCCATGGTATATGAAACATCTATGATGTACTGAACCATAGAGAATTTTCCAACAAACAGAAGGGTCCGTGGAAGGTGGATACTACGAACCAAGGCCTCTCCAAGTCCATATTCAAAGTTTATAATTAAAAATATTAATTTTGGATTATTAAGACTTAAAGTTTGGTTTGTTGGTTCAAGATCGGTGTGTGGACACCCTAGCTTCATAGAATTATCCTATGCAGAAATCTAAATTAAGGTTTTAAATTCCACAATGACTATTTTCAAAATCTAAAATTTGGTTTGCGGGTAGATCAGTGGTGAAAAGTTTGGTTTGTGGCATGTACGAAGCAGTTCGTGAGCATAGATTTCACAAAAGAGATGGTACGTGGAGGCAGATAAATCCAAGGGAGAGTCAAGAGTACTATTTTCTATGAGAAACGGTAAAATAAAACTGACATGGGTCCCTATATATATAGGTGTGGTCCCCTCCTACCAAACCTATTTTTTCTACCATAAACCTCTTTAGTTCAAGACTGTTTCTTCATTGTAATAGTCTCTTCTTCATTCCGAATTAACCCCATTCTAATGGGGGCATTTTTAGGGTCATAAAAACTTAAAAAATGGAAGAAAATACTCCCACAAATAATTTTCAGAATGAATTAAGAATTCCTACAAGTCTAACAAAGCGAATGGAATCAAGTTGAGTTACAAAATTTGGAAGAAACTTGAAGGAATTAAATTCCTTAAATAATTTTAAGTGACCCATATACCATCACTGGGAAGGGTTAGCAGATCCAGTGGATCGTGAACCATTAGTACGTGGAACGACCCATAAGGCATTGGCCCGCGGAGCGATGGCCAACGAACCCAGTGGACCGCAAACCGCATCGTTGAGGGAATCAAGCACGTGATGGTCGTCTGTATACCACCTCACAAACTTAGAATTTCACGGATGAAGCAAATTGGTAGGGTCCTGTGAACCATGAATCGTAAACCATAGCCTATGCAAACCTCGGTTGACCGAGTCCTCTGTAGGTCAAGATATCTCTTTATGGGTTTTTGAAAATGGTGTTGCATGCCCATAGACACGATTTCCCCAATGCTCTATAAAAGGATCACATAAGGAATTAAGAAAGGATGGGTGAAGAAAGCACTAAGGGGAACCCATAGGTTAGAATAAAGAATTTAGAGAAGATTCCAGCTTCAGTCTTGAATCATCAGTGAAGCCCGAATTGAAAACCATGCTTTCTTAGGTATAGCCAGCCGCGAACCATAAAACAAAGGAACTTAATAATAATAAGAGAACTGAGAACCTAATTGGTGAAATTGAGAACCACATATTTCTCGCGGATGAATTCCCCATGAATGATAGTCCCCAAGAATCTCCTTCGATATGGGGTTTCGCGTAGTGCATCGCTATGTGGATTCAACCCGGCGCCGTGTACTGCATCATTACGCGGATAGAACCCGAAGTAGCGTGACAAACCACTTCTAGGAATGCGTACCACTGTGGTATGTGGTGGTCCATCCCCATGCCTTTGTACTCCTTTGGTACATGGATGACCCCTCTTCCTGCATACCACTATGGTATGCGGAGCTTCCCCCATACCGCATGAGAGAACAGTACACGGAATGGGGTGTTTTCAGGTATTCTTCCCTCTAGTTCCAATCTCACCCCTCCATTATCATCCAGTACTCCATAGTCCCTCCACGAACCAGTCCCATGAAATTATGAAAAAGCCTCCTCCAAAGCCACTGGACCCATATGATCAGACCATCAGGCACATCAGCACGCCCCCTTGAGTCTACATACCCATGGTAAGCGGAGTCACGATGGCTCTCCCCACAAAGGTTAAAACTCCAAGAATATCTGTAAGTCAACATTCCCATGGTAACCTAGAGTCTAACCATGGGATTCTAATGTGAACTTCCCCTTATAGGGATTAAGGTTGATCACCTGATTTTCCATTCAATGAGGAATGGTGATCAGTTGAAGGGGTTATGTTTGCTTCCCCTTGTGATGAGGATGACACTCGTCCCCTTTCCTAGAACACATTCTGGGAACTCCCACTGAGGTAAGTCTCCAATATTCTGAAGTTCAAGCCGCATGACCTTTAATGTCATCTCACATTAAAAGGTTCATCGCTCTGCGCCCTCACCCACCGTCACCTCGGCCTCTTTCGCTATAGGTTTTCCCTCTCCCATCAGTAGGAGAGGAGTCTTGTAGTTGGTTGGATCTCTCACATCCTCTTGTTTCTCACACTGATCATGAATCACGTGGGCTTAGAGGTTTGTGAGTATTGAAACATCCATGCAATTATGAACTATGAGAACTTCGATTCCTGATTAAACTAGGATATGTAGGATGCCTTCTTGAAGGCCCAATATCAAAATGGTGCCCTTCCAAAAGGTCCCACTCAATCGTGTCCCCTCAAATGGGAAACTTCCATGTGTAAGCCCCAGCAATCCCAAACTACATGGGCTCTAATTCTTCTCCTGAGGATACGTAGGAAACCCATCTTATGGGTCCGATCCCAACATCAAATCACCTTCCATCCCCCCTATATGATGATAAACTCCAGATCACCTTATTACATGGATTAAGTTAGCATTACCCTCGTATCATCAAATCCATGTATGCATATGATGATCCTGTAAACTAGGGGTGGCCCATGGACACACTCTTCAGGAATGAACCAAGGATTCACAAACATATAAACATGACTTAAATCTATAAGAGAGTCCTGGAATAGGAAATAATTCCCTCTAAAAGGGGTGCGGTGAGCTCTACTTCCCATCCTCTCAACCAATGGAGTTCTTAAGTGTCATTGGACAAATAATAATCCAATAGGAACCCCCTTTGGAAAGAAGGTCCATGAATCATGGATACCAGGGCCATTTGGTGTTTCTGGCTCCACGAATAAACTCGTTAGAGACCATCTGAGGAATTAGTATCCTGAGAGGACCGATTTCACAAGTAATTGACCCCATGCAATTTCTCGTGGGGACCATTTGACTATGGCACCTCCTTCACAAAAAAAAGGGGTAAACTACCCAGTTCCCACGAGATTAATCCAATCCTCCTTTAAAGGATAATGATGCATAATGGGTCGAAATAAAAGAAATGGTGAACTTGACATGAGACCATCTCTACAATAAGAGATGTATGAGGATCCTCATTAGACCATTTTGTCATCACCCCCAAATTTGCACCTCGGAGGAAAAACAATGACATATAAAAAACATGGAAGTTTTAAAAAAAATTATTTCATAAAGAAATATGTATTTAATTGGATTGTGTAATAGTTGTTTCACATTCCATGTATTATAATTTTTCTAGTTCATTATTTGTAGGCATTTCTTATAGCATATGTTATTTCTCTTATTCTTTAGTTTTATAGATACTAGTATGATTTGATTTATTTCATATTAAAATTGGTTGTAATGAATTTTTTAATAATTTTTTACATTTTTTATTTGAATATAACCTTTTCCTTATAATAGAATGGATAGAAGATGAATGTATCATACTGATTGGATTTCAACCAAGTTTAAAAAGAATTTGGATATTATTTTATATTTTTCATTTAACAATGCTTCATATTGAGGTCATATATAGTGTCCATGTTAAAAAAAATTTGGAATACCATGGTTAATTCAAGAAGAATTTAGCTACCATATAACAAAATCTATATTTCAAATAAACTATTATTTTTGGTATCACAATGGAGATATGAGATAATCTTCTATTTTTCATGAATGGAAATAAAGAAGTGGTATGGAGAATTTGATATTTTATCAGTTTCCATTTGTGCACCATTATAATATAGATATTATGCCAGTGTAATAAGACAATGATATAAATACACATGAGGAAAAGAATGAAGATGATGATGTTGATAGAGTGAAAAAATTAATGGATGATGCCATAACTCCTATATATCATGAATGTACTAAAATGAACAAGTTTGAATTTTTAATGTGGTTATATCATTTAAAATCCATGTATGGAATTTTTAATACCTCTATTGATTATATTATTAACTTTTTGAAGTAATTTCTTCCTGATGGTGAAGATATTCCCTCAAATAATTATAATGAATGGAAGCTAATTAAGAGAATTGGATTTTCTACTAATAAAATTCATGCTTTTCCAAAATATTGTGATTTATTTTGGGTTGAAACATAAGACCTTAATGACCATAAATAATGTTTAACATCTCAATGGAAGGAAAATATAGATGGAATTCTATCTTGTGTGACAAAAAAATTCATGTGTAACTTTCCAATAATTTTCAAGCTACAATATCTATTTATGTCTGAAGAAATATCAACCAATATGTGATGTAATGATGATGAGATAATTAAATATATATATATGAGTTGTTTCATCCTGAATATGTATTATCATGGTAGGTATTTTATGTACAACATATTGATTGTGTAGTTGAGGTGTGTAATTTGAGGTTGGTTCTATCATGTGATGGTTTCAATCTATTTGGTCAGATGTTTACTGATCACAACACATGGCCAGTTTTTATTCATGTTATAATCTTCCTCCATGGATGTGTATGAAAAAAAATTCCATTTCTTGAGTATAATAATATCTATACCTTCTGATCCAAGAAATTATATAGAAGTCTACTTGCAACTTTTAATAATAGAGTTAAAGCAGCTTTGGGATATGGGTCTGTTCACATTCAATGATTATTCAAAAAAATATTTCAGATGTGTGATGCCCTTCTATGGACTATAAATGATTTCCCTACTTATGCAATGATGTTTGGTTAGATAAAAAAATAGAAAACCAGCATGTCCTATTTGTATGAAGAATACATGATCAAGAATAATTAAATATCCTTATAGTTTTAGTTTCATGGGGCATCAACGATTCTTGCCAAAGGGTCATCAATACAAGAAGAATATCCAGAGGTTTGATAATACTATTGACATTGAACATCCACATCAACATATTTTAGGAACTAATGTGTTTAATGAATTGAAATATTTCATTTTTTTATTATGGAAGGGTTAGATAAAATATAAAAAGAGGAATAATGTTGACACTAAATCCAATTACAATTATAAAAAATAAAAGTATCATTTTTGAGTTTCTATATTGGTCTACCAATTTTTTACATCATTGTTTAGATGTAATTCACATTAAGAAAAATATATATGAAATTTTGATTTGAATTATTCTAAATAACAAGGGGAAGACCAAAGATGACTTAAGATCTCATCAAGACTTGTTGGATTGGGGTATATGACCATAAATACATCTCAAGTGTATCAATGAAAAAAATGGAAAGTTCCTTGGGCTTCTTATGTGATTAAACCATTAGAGGAAAATAAATTTCTAGAAGTACCGGATAATATCAAAGTTCCTAATGGCTATTCCAGCAACATATCTAAACAAGACCAAAGAATGGATTTGAAACTGAGATCCCTAAAAACTCATGATTATCACATTATTTTTAATTAATTGATTCCAATAAAAATTATTCATTTACTATCCAATAATTCAAGGGTTATGGTGATTTTCTTATGCTATTTTTTTATATACCTTTATTCTAAAATTTTATCCAAGTATTTCTTGATAAAAATTCAGCAAGAGGCACCATTAATTTTGTATTAGTTGGAAAAAAATACTCCATCATTTTTCACTTTCATGTTTCATTTTACAATTAATATTAAAAGTGAAACACTTCTTCCGGGCCTATTTATTTTTGGTGGATGTATCCTACTGAAATAAATATGTGAACAATGAAATCTTATGTCCAAAATAAGAATCATCTTGAAGGTTCCATTATGAGAGGTTATCTGGCCCAGGAATGTAAGGATTTTTTTTCAATGTATTTATCTCATTTGAGTATAATGAATAACTAGAAAATGAGAAATGAAGATGAGTAGTATGGGTAAATTGAGCCCTAATTTCCATCTCTTCCCCAAATAAGAGGAATTTCTGGGTCATATACATTGGCTACATTGAACCTTGAATAGCGGGATATGGCACATCATACAGTCTGGTTTAATTATGGTTTGTTATATTTCTATATCAAGTAAGTAATTTGAATATTTATAGTTTATCTCATACTATTTAATTTCGCATATACCTTAAACTTTTATTATCATTTTTTGTAGGTAACATAATAAAATTATAAGTAGAGTTCATCGATCTTTTCATTTGAGAAGAAGAGAGGATTTTCATGTCAAAGATTTTCCTACTTGGTTGAAATCAAATGTATGAACATTACTTTAATTAACTTAAAATATAGATATTTATTTAATTTTATTATTCATATATATTTTAGGTATTGAGTTTACCTTTTGAATTCGGCTCTCAAGAGCGTTGTCTTTTGGTCACAATTATTTGGTTTGTGAATTCAAATCTTTAATAATAAATGGGTATAAATTTGTTACAACTGATTGAGTGGTGTAAATTTGAACACGACATGATGGTGTTATATTAACTTCAACAATGGAATATTATTCTAGTGAATCAAATAGTAGGCCTTGATATGAAAATATGTCTTATTATGGACTTGTTGAGAAAATATTTTTATTGGATTACTACTCTTGTGGTCAATTCATTGTGATGAAATTTAAATGGTTTGATTCAATGATGTGACATGTACAATTATTGATGAATGTAGATTCAAAGTTATTGAAAATACTCGATTCATAAATACTGATGAACCATATATTTTTGCAATCAATGGAAAAAAGTTTTTTATGTGAAAGATCATTTGATACTTGATTAAAGTGTCATTATTCATGTAATACCAAGACATATTTTTCATGATAGTGGGGATTAAATTGACACCATTGAAACCCCATTGGTGTTGACAAAAATATTGTATTTAATTACTCAAATTGTCCCATTGTGATAGTTGATATTGAACCTGAAGTAGTGGTGGGTAATATATAGAAGCAACAATATATGTTTATAGTTCATTCATCTAACCTTGATGTGGGTTTCTTAGGTTGGTAAAACTGTAATTAATTTAATTTTGTTTTAGTTTGTAATGATGTGTTTGTTTTAGTATTGTTTGTTTTCATTTCATTTAATTATATTTATTTTAATTCAGAAAACCAGGTTTAAAATGGGTTTTTAAAAATGTATAAATTGGTTTTAAATTATAGTTTCTAAAACATGTTATGACATTGTTTATGACTTCTTTAAATTCTAAGTTGTATGAATAATTTTTAAAAAAAATTTCTAAAAAATGTACATTTCATTCTTATTTATATTATGAAAAATATTGAAGAATATTGAAGGAAGAGAATATTTGACAATGATCAACGGATGCTTGAGCAAGGGTTGTCTCCTCTGGTTCCCTTAGTGAGTATAATAATTGTAATATTTTTCTTCTTCGTTACATTTAATTCTATGTTATTATTATTTATCAATTCTTTTAGGGGCATTCATCTCAACCAGAGTCAAATTCTCCTCATCATACTAGTATGGGTTTGAGTAGGGGTGCTCCTAGAGCAACACGGAGCACCCATCATACCCATTCACACCCTGACCCGCCAGTGGACACCCCATCTACCACACCTTTTCATCCTCAACTTAAGCCTCTAAGGATGTTCCCACCCATTCCTCCATCATCATGTAATTTATCCTCTTATTTCCATACCATGTTTATACTGCCTCTGGGGATATTCCCACTTATACCATATCCATATCCTATGATATATCCCCAACCCTTCAATCCTTATCCTACTATGTCTATTCTGCTTCTATTTCCTACTATCCACCCAAGATATGATGATTCTATTCCTTCATCTTCCACTCCAGTGCATGCATTGGAACATAAACATCCTTCAGAAGCTACCGATTCAGGACAGTCCATGGATCCATCAGATCCTAATGAGAAGCTTGTATCATATTTTTTTATTATAAGTGTGTCAAATTATATCACATCATTTTTTTATGTTTTATTGTGACTTAATTATTCTTCTTCTTTTCTTTTATCTTATTTAGCGTGATATTCTAATAAGAGATGTGAGTGCACCTATATGTGTGAATATTGGAATCTCCAAACACAAATAATGGTGGATTACAATGAATACAATCAGATGATAGGTAAAAATTACATGTAGTGTAGAATTATTATGAGAGATTTAGCTAAGTACAATGATATCATTCTAGTGAAACTAATATCATGGAGGCATATTGATAATGAAATTGAGAAGAAATCATGGATGGAGATATGGGTAAGAAAATTTGTTAAATTGATATCTATATTGTTGCAGTATTTATATGAATTAACATGTTTTTTGAAGTGTCGGATTAACTTTCCCGATAGTGAAGTTGCTAAGGTCATACGGTTGATGGGTCTTGGGGAGTTTTGGTGATCATATTAGCATGAGTTATATGTTGGTTGGAATAGTAGATTCAATTTTGATTTAGAGGGTGTAGCAATATTCATCGATTATCCAACAACAAAATATCAAGAAATGATTTCATATTGGAAGATTAATGAGTTTAAGGTATTCCTAATCTTTAATGGTTTTCATTGAAAATTAATTCCTATTAATTGTATTGATTTTCTTTTATGATGCATCAAAAAAATAAAAATAAAAAATATACTATAATGTATTGACACACTTTGTGGCACACTATAATGTCCGAGCATGAGAGGTGCCAGGTACTTTAATATAAATAGAAATAATATCTTTATTTATATTGGTATTGAAGTGGTCGTTTCAATTTATTTGTCTTTTAAAGAAGTATAAAAACATAAATAGTTAGATTTTCAAGGTGAAATTTAATACAGAAGGCTAGAAATTCCCCATTTGGTTAGATTTTCATGCTAAAATTTAATTTTTCTTATCACATTGTATGTAAAAAAGACTATTTTCAATGAAAACAATGATAAATAAAAATTTTACCAATAAAAACCAAAATCCATGATAAAACATGTATAAAAACCCAAGATAAATCAATTCAATGGTTATTAGGGTTAAGAGGGATTAGAAAATGATGGAAGAACATGGAGTTATATAAATAAGAAATGATTAATTAAGAATACACATGATTTTCCTCAAGAGAAACCACCCAAATCTAGATGGAATCAATAATAAAATGTAGAGGAAGGAAGCACCAGGACTGGAGAGGGATCTGGGTTGCATGAGGGATGAGTAATGAGGGGAAAGGAGGTTGTAATTCAATAATATAATAAATGTAATTTCATAATATTATGTGTCATGGTAATTCTAGATGGTTTGATTTAAATTGAATAAAATAGATCAAAACCTAGAAGAATTGAACTAAATCAAATCAAATATTACATACAGAATTAAAATGAAATTAAATAAAAATAAACTAAACAATACTGAATATAAACATATAGATATAGTTAAATTTAATTGAATAGTTCTTACTGAAACTAAACTAAACCTGATGCAATGGAATATACAAGAACTAATGTTACCCCAAGTAATTCAAGCCTATACAAACTAAATCATCCTATGCTGAAAAAAACATAACAAAACCTATTCCAATCAAATGAATCCAAAAAAAATAAGCTAGAATATAACAAATAACCAAATAATGTTACACAAATTGAATTAGACCAAAATGAAAATACAAGAGGAATAAATATCATACCCATCTTTATCGTGCTAATTAATATGTATTTATTATATTATTCCATTAGTATTAAATTTATAATTAAATTTATATTTAGATTCTTCTTCATTTTATGGATTTCTTCAACAGCTGCAATTTTAATTCATTCTAGGTTTATAAATTTCATATTATTAAATAATTTACTATTATACTAATCAGTTTCATTTAAATCAAGTGGCATTGGTCATAAAAGGTAGTGTTCCTCGAGTAAAATTATTTTGCTCGAGTGGGAAAAAAGGATAGAAGTGTTATAAATGTACAAACACAATAAAATATTATATGTAT
Source organism: Viscum album (assembly GCA_963277665.1). Lineage (NCBI taxonomy): Eukaryota > Viridiplantae > Streptophyta > Magnoliopsida > Santalales > Viscaceae > Viscum > Viscum album. Next base: position 575,833,543 of record OY728120.1, on the reverse strand, counting down.
TTTTATTGATATTTCAAATTTTTATACATATTTCATAATTAAATATCTTGTTTATATTTTCAATAGTGTCCCCTATAGGCCCTCTATGAGAAAGAATATGACAACTTCGGGCCAAATGATCATTTGAGATAGGTATTAGGTGAGGAGCACCAGGGGAGAGTCCAATTTTGACCCGAGAAAACCATCATCCCCACTAGGTATTGGCCCTCATTGGAAACCACTCAAACCTCTCACACCAACGAGCTATAAAATTCTCATGTAGAAGTAGATAAGTCCAAAAAGATATCTATAAAGGAGTGTGAAAGAGGTAAACTAGTCACCGAATAGTTCCTGAAAGTTATGTCAGTTATATTTCCATGACTTCCATTAGAGGATACTAATGTTTTTGATTCATGTATGGAAACAATGTGCTCTATATATAATGCACTGAGTAATGTTAATGAGGGTCCTAGTGGCGGTCTAGGTGATGATACTACTGGTGGTGGTGGTTCTAATGATGATGATAATGATATAGTTTCTCCAGACGATGATGTTGGTGATGGTGGTGATGAGGATGTTGGTGATGGTGATGAGGATGACGATGTTGGTGGAGGAGATATTGATCCCATCCATTTTTGAGTTACCAGTAAAGAGACATGTGAATTCTATTTAATGACTTAAAATTATTGATTCTGTGGATGTATATATGTGTTATAATATTGTAAATGGTTTGAAAACTATTAAAAGTAGTTGGTTGAAGGTCAAATATACAATATATGTATTACATTGAATGTGTATTGTGGTTTGTATTATGTTTATAGGTTTTGGATGGGTTGGATGGGTTTTTGTTTCTTGTAGTGGATAGGTGCCTATACGAATGGTTCAATGAACCATTGGTATATCCTATTTGAGGGACAATATATACCTATAGTTCTCCTATGGGTATAGATATATACCTATAGTTCTCCTAACTGTGGGTATAGATATATACCTACAGATTTCATTAAACTGTGGGTATTATAAATACCTCATAGGTTATACCTAGGGTTTCTATAGAAACTATGGGTATAGACCTATATCAATGGATTAAGCACCCATGGTTATATTAACCATGGTTATAGAATATACCCATGGTTTTTTGGGATATACCCATGGTTTTATGGGCTATACAAATGGTTCTAAATCATGGGTATAGTGTAACTTTTCAATAGTTCTATAATGTGGTTCAAATTTTACTAAATCAATTTGACACATAGACCTTGTAGAATACCTTTGTTAGGTTGTAAATTCATACCTACATGTATCAAAAACATTTCCCCACCTAACCCACCTAACTCTCATGAAATTATGTTCTTACCTCTTACCTAACATTCTTTTCTAAATATTTTTCCCACTTTTTCACCTATAAAAGGACTCGCTTCCACCCTTTTCAGTGCCACACCCATAGTTAAAAATTATAATGAAAATATTCCCAATTTAATTTTTTTATATCCTCTTTATAAATTTCATATCCTCTAGCCTCAATAAAATTCCTCGATTCCTTCATTTTCAAATGATACTTTAAGAGAAGATCCAAATTCTCAATGTAAGAATTGTCTACCCTTTAACTTCTTTTCTCTATCTTTCTCATCCACCCTCCTCCAAACCCATTCTAACCATATGTATATAATGAAATTGATATAAATAATATACTTAAATTTTATTATATTTCTGTTATAACCATTATCTATCCCCCTCCCATTCAATTGAAAAAAACTCAAAATGTTTCTCGTGTGTGTGTGCAGATTACCGCCTCCATAAATGGCACGTTTAAATTTTTATCACCACCTTTTAGGGATGGTTATAAAAGTGGGATTAATGAATAAATATTTTATTCATTTTATGATTTATAATCTATAAATATAAACTAGTATTTTATAATTAATATTATCAATAATCAATCATTATAAAACAAATCACCTAAAATGAACATACTAAGAGGAATAACGACTTATTTATAAGTGAAAATTTATTTTTCATTTACCTTATTCTTATAAATATTAAAAATTATAATTCATCACCTTAATAACATCTAAATAATTTAATTATACTTTTTTAATAAATATATTATAACAAACATGTGTCTTCCATATACACGCTCACACATAGATTGTAGCATACTCTTGTTGGATCAGTTTAACCAACAATATGAAAAATGATATAATTTTTATATTAAGTATGTAATTGGAAGATTAATATTGTATATTAATAAGTAAATTATTATTATTATTATTATTATTATTGGTAATATAAACATATTACTCGTTAATTAAGTTACCACCATTGATTTGTTAAAAATCACTAAAACATGCTCATTGCCAATTTTGTCTACAAGAACCGTAACTAAAACTCTCATAGAATGAAATTATAAGTTTATAGACTATCCTAAAAAATTAATTATAGTACCTTGTATGATATTAAAATGATGAAATTTGGGAGAATAATGAAGTATAACATCGATATTAAGAAACTGGATCAAAATGATCAAGATTACTCACACCTAAAATTAAAAATGGATAAGAACTAAATAATATAGATATAGATAATAATTATAAATTAAGTTTATAAAAGGTTGTGGATATGAATAAGGTTTTGAAATAGGTGATTAAGATATTTTTTATATATAGGAAGTTAAATCACTTCCATGGAAATCAAAAGTAAAGGTAAGGGACTTTGGTAACACAAATTTCCTTATTTTATAAGTTCTATCTTATTATTTTGAAATCCAAATGTGTATAAATTCATGGGATATTAATACATTACTTTTAAATATAGGATTTATTACTCTCTTGTATGATTTGGCTTGTATTTTATTCTTTATATCGAAATGGATCTATTTTTTGTGATGTTATGTTTTATAAATAACCCTCTAAATGATTTTATGAAGTTCTTATTTTTGTGATTGAATTGGTAATAATTGATTTTGTTTATATAGTTATTTATGTGATAAATTTTAAAATGTAATGTTAAACACATTCTTATTCTCATATTGTGATGATTAGATATTTTCTTATGACACACATGTGTATCGTGGGAGAATGATTCTATTGGTGTGTGTTTGGTGGAAACACAAGAATCCATGGAAGATCGCTTGGGAGAAGGAGGCTCATATATGTGTTTAGTACCCACATCTCTTTTATATCATTTTTTTGTAATTTTGGGGAATAAATCCCTAAGGTGGGGAGAATTTAATTACTCGGATTTTCCATGTATTATTTTTGGATATTGTATGGATTAGTTTTGAGAATAGGCATTGAGATGTCATGAAATTATGAGGTTCAGTGTGCCCAGAATAAATGTTTGAAATATATTAAATAGCACGTGCACACATTTTTCCTAAAAAGGTGAAATGACTTCTAAATGGGGACCCGGATAAAAAATATGATGGAACCATTGAGTTCATAAGAAGGTTTTTCCCTAGGCATGATATAATCCTGGAATGCATCGGGAATTCAGATTGAGGAATGATCATGGGAGAAGGTTTTAAAATAAATTAATTTGTTTAATTATTCACGCAACCTAATAATATCTTTATAAACATTCTTATGGAAAGTTTTCAGGGTTAGCTACATAACCCTACAAATCATGGGGTTCCTTCAGAAAGAATTGGTGGAATTCCTTTGGAAGATGATGATCAAATCAAATATCAGTGATCAGTGTGCAACGGGATTCATAGATCTTGCCAACAATAAACAACGCAAGCTCTTTCTTCATCAATGATGGATCCATATCAAGGTATGATTTTTTTTTGGATTTCTTCCCCATTTATGATTTCTATGATGAACATGGATCAATCAACCAACATATTGATCCATTTATTGTGTGTATTGGGACTTCGATCTATGTAATGGGTCTCCCTCTATCCAGATATAAAGAGGTGTTTAATTTCATAATAAAATAAGTCCCCAACCCCAACTTTTATTTAATAATACATTTTCTAAGTAAATATATTTAAATATTTATTTATATAATTAAATTTGTTAAATGTTAATATATGAAAATATGTATATGTTTATTTATAAATAAAACTACAATAAGAAAAAAAATACAACCCCATAATATCCATATGAGTGAAATCCTTATGAATAAATTCAATCTCTACTGAAAAAAACATAATAAGGCCCTCTTAAATGAAGTTGAAATTTCATCAAATATTAATAAATTATTATATCCCAACTAAAAACTTAGTTTGGGAATAATTCTAAACCTTTTTTCCTAAAAATAATAGTGATTGATTCCCCCCTAGTTAGTACAATATAGATATCATCGTAGGCTTTAACTTGATATCTCTCAGATCCCAAACAGACATCCAGATCAAAAGTTATGACCGTTTCAAAGTTCAAGTTATGTTTTCAATTTATCTGAAGATATTGATAAATTTATTAATTTTTTCTATCAAAAAAATGTTATTAAATATCTATTACTTGATAGTGATTTGTAAATTTTTAATTAATATGAATTTTTAATTATTTTTTAAACCATTTTTAACTAAATATATTATATATTAAGTGTAAATACATATTTTGTAAGGACCTGACCCCAATTTCTCAGAGTCGGTGTCTTATTTTATTACAATGTCATATAAACAAGGAATATGCATCCCGAAGGACTGATTAGTTTAGTAGCATTGTAAACAAGATACATACATAAGTTCAACATTACAACTTGAAATAGAAAACAATTTAGAAACTCCTTTGACAACATCCATAAATCCTAGGTTATTTCTGCATGTCATTCATAATATACCTCTTCATGTCCTGGGAAAATGAAACATAAGAAATGGGTGATCTAAAATGCTTAGTAAGGGTAAGAAATATAGTGAAAGATATCATAAACATAAAAATTAGGCATGGAGAATAAATAAAAAAACACATGGCTTTAAAAATGAACTTGAACACATTATGGTGAGAATAATAGATGAATAAAAATTCCATAATAAAGCATAATAATGGGTATTATACTAGTCGAATAACCTCATTAACTTTCAATTAATAGTTTCATAATTAGGGAATTCATAATTCCAGACATCATAACCATACCCTCAAGGCCTCGTTCCAAAACCGTAAATAATCATTTTTTCAAGGCCTTGTTCCAAGACTGTAGTATGTCTCATGAGATATATCGATGAATCGAGGGGATATAGAGGGCCCCAACCATCATGTACTAATTCCAATTAATTACTCATATTAATGGGGATAAAAATAAACAACATATACATTCATATTGAAACTAACATATGAAATGTTAATAATGTTCCCTAAACATTAAGCATAAACACTAATCGTTTAGAGTAAATTGGTGAATGGTTTTAAGATAGAACATCCATAGTAAAACTAATCATAAAAAATTAAATTAAATATGGTATATGATATCATAAAATATTAATCCCAATAATATATAATAATCAACAAGAGTGTTGAAACAGGTGAAGATACTCTTATAGAATCATTGAGTAATTCTTGAGATAAATACTCATTTACTTTGAAAAGAAGAGTTCTTTTGGAAAATTATTTGTATAAAACCAGAAGTGAAGTAAGATGGTATTTTTATAATAAAATTATTTTTTTAGAAAGATAATGGTCGCTGAAAATAGATTATAGAGTGCCCTTGAAAATAGGTAAGATTTTGAGAAATTCCCTTGAATCTGGCTTGTATTTTGGGAAGAATTTTTGAAAGATCCTTTTAAAACGTATAACTACCCATAACTAAAAGTGGGATTATGGTTGGTTAAAATATATATAAAATTATCACAGAATATATGAGGATTAAATATGAATAAATAATAATTTAATTTAGTTAAGTATACAATAAGAGCAACCCGAATGAAAATGGAGGTTCGGGTAGAAAACCCTTACCTTAGGTCTGATGGTGTTCCTAACTTGATCTTAATGACATGAATAATCAAATTTAGGTTCATAAATTAATCATTAAATAACCTCATATACATTTAATTTATTTATTATAACCTTATTTAGGTTCATTAGTGGCCTTTTATGGGTTAATAGATTTAATTACATTGTTTGGTAGTGTTTTCTTCCTTGGTTTTCAGGATCAGTTTACTTATATTCATGTATGGATAAACATGTAGAATGAGAATGGTTGTAAAGAATAGAAGTTTTATGTTATTAGTTAACAAACATAAGATTACATGGTTGTAAAATCTGTTTGGTTATTGGGAGTGAAGATGATTCATTATATAAAAATTTAATGACAATTGTTTGGGTTAATTGGCGGTTCTTGATCACAACGAACTCATTTTGATTTATAAATTAATATCATGTGTAAAAAAGGATTCCAGAACCTTAAAAAAGTTATAATACATATATTATTTTCTGGTTAAACCATAAAAATGGTTTCATGACTAGAATTTAATATGGTAATAGAAATTGAAAACTTGTCGTCCTTGAATGTGATAAATTAACACATCTTGGATGGTGTTTTCATTTCTAGTATAAAAGAAGGGGAAAGGAGAAATGATGAATAATTCTTCCATTATTATAAAAAAAAATATTCTAGTAAATGTAAGGTACTAGATTCATCATAACATTTTTATGAAAGGATGTGATGAAAGAAAAATAAAAGAAAGGAACTTGAAATAAAAGAAATGAAAAGAGGAATTTACCTCTTGAAGTAATATTCCTTGAGAGCCTCTTTAGGGGAGAGGTTTTAGTCTTTTTATGAGACCAAGGGCTTTTGGACGTGGGGGAAGAGATTGGGAGGATATTTTATCAAAATTTAGACAAGGAACAAGGCTTGAGAGTAGTGAATAGAAGAGGGAGTGAGGGGGGGTATAGCAGAGGAGGGGTGATTTGTGAATATCTTATTCATTATTTTATTATTTTTCTCAAGACAACCAATAGTGTTGATTAATGTGAACCATAATAGTAATAAGTGCATGTGAGTTCAAACAAAGTGTGTTTACATCATCCATGATGCTATAAATAGTTAATTTAACTGATAAAGTATATATACGGCAAATTACTGTATTTTACTATTCATAAAAAATTCAAGTATTTTAGAAAAAATCCCAAAAATTCACCCTAACCATTTTTTGACATGTAGAATTAAAAAATGAACTCCATTTTTTGAAAATAATTTTCTAAATATTATTAATTTAATTTTTAAATAAAATCATAATTTATTCGAAAAATAATAATTTTAAAACTATAATTTGTTTTATATCACCTTGAAAAATTAATCATGATCTCATTATCTTATAACATTAATAAAACAAAATAATATTATGATTTACTATTCACAAGGGTCATATTACTATTCATATTACTATTCATAAGGGTGTGTTACTATTCACAAAAAAATAATTTTGTCTTATCGGACTCTAAATATCTTACTGAATGCAACCATGTATGTAAGTTTTTTGAAATTCAAAACACAGAGGTGGAAAAATTATGCTTACTTGCTAGGTATAACAAAGTGGTGTTTTGTCAAGACTCGGTGTTTCATGCATTTATTTATAAATACTTGGAGTGTTATATATTTAATATTATTTAAATCATATTTATGAAAATATATTATATATATCATTATAAATATATTTATATTTTAAAATTTTATTTTTAATAATTTTAAAAAAAATATGAAGTTCACATTTTATCAGTGCTGAGAAAATTCCAGATAATTTTTTTCTTTATTAGTGCTAAAAAAAGTGATTATAAAGAGTAAGAAAAATGATTATAAAGGTTCCATTTATCAGTGCTAAAAAACACTGATAAAATATAAGAAAAATTTTGATAAAGGATGCACTTATTAGTACTAAAAAAGCACTGATAAAACCCAATTTTTATCCATGTTTTTTTAGTGCTGAGAAAAACTCACTTTTTCATCACTTTTTTCTAGAGCTAATAAAAGTGTCCACTTTATAATCGCTTTCTTAGCACTGATAAAGGGTGGTGATTAATATAGAAAATTCTATATTAATGAATATATAAAAAAATTCCCCCATGAAGATAGTTAAGTCATTATCTTTGAGAATGGTTTTGGAAAAATCTTCTAAAGGTATTAAAACTATTATTATAATTTATTTAATATCATTATTTTTAAAATTTTAGATGGAATTTCATATCATGAGGATGAGAGATGTCATGGTTATAACGAAACGACCTAGTTAACCCACTAAAATGATACCTGAATCAATCCTAACATAGCTCTAAGGGAGTTCTTGATCCCCATGGGCTGGCGACTGGTGACTAGGTATCAAAAATAAACAAGAGGGAAAAATGTATCCACAAGAATAACTAAACAAAAATCCAGATAAGAATCCATAAATATTCAGCATGCTAATATATTCATTAAGAGTACTACAAGACAAACAAGAATCCATAGACATCACAAAACCTAAAGATGACATCATCACAAGATCTCTTCATAACAAGTGGATCACATACTCTGCTTGTCACCAAAAACTCCCAAGGTCTCACTATCAAGAACACCCACTTCCACCAAGTAATACTTTCCCTTTTCCTGGACCAAGAAAAAAAATTCTACAAATTCACAAATAAAAAAGTAGGGTGTGAGGAAAACTAGCCTAGTAGGATCCCACTAAGCATTCGATAAGCAGTCCATCTCAAATAAACCAAATATGATTAATTTTAAATAAAAATTGGCATGGTAATCTTTCATAATTAATAATAAATCATCCTTTCCAAATAATTTCAATGAAAAGTTTAAATCAGGTACAAATAAGCATTTCTATCAAAAAGAGACATGGATAGGAATTTCTATCAAACATGCATGAATAATCATTTCATAAACACTAACATGTATAAATCATTTTCAATCATTTTTAGTCATAACACCATGGTTATAAGCCCTAGGTTTAGTTAGATCAAATTTCAAGGATCCTCACACAACTCAGTGAAATACAGGTCCAAGTGTGCACACATCCCTAGATATTAGGCCTAGGGGGAATAGGAGTCCACCCCAACAAATGAACTCCCTTCCCTCATCAAGTTTAGTATCATTATCATTATCAATCGATGTCTAGGTAGAGTTAATACATGCCTAGTATACTTATCCTAGATTACCCACCTAACTACCCAACCACCCATGTGCTTCAAAGAAATTATTTGAGGGGAAATCATTCATCTCAAATCAGTTTCATCATTCATCATTCAAGCAGCCCCAAATCAAGTTTTCAAACATTCCATTTCATTTTAAAAACTAACATCATATGTTTTTCATTAAAACTCATGCATTTCAAAAAAAATAATTTCACTTCAAATCCATAAAACATTCCATGCCTTCTTTTCTCAAAAACCATTATCAAAATCATACTTCAAATAATTGATTTCAAATGGAAATCATTATCCAAAAATAAACACTTTATTATAAAAGTTATTATCAAAGAGGTTTCAACACACGCCATGCCATTTGAAAACATTTATCAATAATCTCAAATAATGATTTTGAAATCAGTCCAAGAATCCATTTCAAATAAAACAGGAAACAATGTCTTTAATTGATAGGAATTTCATTATAGAACCACCTACCTCAAGAACAATATTGTTAAACACCCAATAACGGAACCACAACCAATAAGAAAGAAGGATCCTAAAACAAAAATATGAGGTCTATAAACAATGATCAAGGAAAACCAATCTCTATCTCCCTTATATTTATCTCCCATAAAGTAAGAATAATATTTTATCTGAGAGGAATGAATCACCTTTACAAAATATGGAATTCCCAAAACCCCCTTCCCAGAACATGATCAATCTAAAATCTGAGTCAAAAGAAATAGAACGATTATTTTAATAGAGGGAAAATGAGTTAAGAAGTTAATTAAAACCCTCCATTATGATTTTACTTGGCTATAATAGCCTTCCTATATGTTTATGTGGTCATTCGATCATTTCAATTTGTGAAACCCCCATTACCACGCCCTCATCAATGCCCTATTGCAAAAGTTCAGGTCATTTTGGGCTTGGTCATGGCCTCCACCATGACCTAGTGGGTCCTTATTGGCTATGGTGGATAGGGAGACTAACAACACACCACACCCTGGACTATGCTTAGTATTAGGCATTTTGTTACAGCTAGTTTAACACATGTGACACCTAGGTATAAAATGGCTTAGACTAGGGTATGGTCTAGGCCATTTTTCACTATAAAAGTCAAAAAAACCACTTTTAAGCCACCAAAATCCTCTAACACAAATTAAATTGAGATTAACCAACTTAAGGCTCAAAAAAACAAGGTAAACCAAAGAATTTACATGAAATCAAAGGTTTGAATGTTACAATTCTCTCTATCATAAATTATTTCTTCCCCCAGAAATCCTCATCAATAAAACTGGTCTACAAAGAGATAAGGCCAATGATATCTCATCAACATATCATGATCCAACATCTCATGAGAATCCAAACCATGCTTCCATAGAATCTATACCAAAGGAACATAATCATTTTATAGCACCTTCACCTAAGAATCAACAATCTAAAATGGCTTCTAAGTCATGGTCAAATCAGGTTCCACATAAAGATATTCCCAACTCAAAATATTATATAGGTATAAAAGATATTTCTTGTGCTAAGACATGTGAAAAAACTTGTGAATATAATTCATTTATGGTAGAAAGGCCAATAGTATTCCACCTTCCCAATCCTCTCAATAACCTCAAATGGTCTCATGTATCTTGATGTCAACTTTCCCTATTTTCCAAGTTGTTAGTGACCAAATTGAGGTGAGACTCTCAAGAAAACATGTTCACTAACTGAGAACGCTAAAGGATGTTGATGATGATCATCATAAGATTTATATTAGCTCTGAGCTATCACCATCCTCAAAATAATCATTTAGATCTTCATTGTCTTCTCCTGGACCAAGCTAGGTCCCACCAGAGAAGCTTTACCAATCTCCAACCAACAAAACATAAATTTACAATTCTGGCCATAAAATGCCTCAAAGGGTTCCATTTTTTATGGAATACTAATAGTTTTTATTGTAGGAAAACTCTACTATCACCAAATTAAAATCCCAAGATCCTCTAAAGTTAAGGATGCAATCACAAAGCATGTCCTCAAGAATCTGTATAGCTCATTATTTTTGACCATCCATTTGAGGATGGTATATTATTTTCAACTTGAGATGGGATCCCATTGCCTCCTAGTATCCTCTCCAAAATAGAGGTGTGAACCAAGGATCCTTATTGGAAATAATGGTTAATGGAATTCTGTGAAACCTGAACATCTCATACACATACAAATTTCCAAAATCCTTGAATTTAGTGGTATCATGAATAGGAATAAAGTGATATGATTTGGTTAATCAGTCAATCACTACCCAAATTTAATTATTTACTTGAGGAGTACATGGAAAACCAACAATAAAGTTCATTGAAATATCTCCCCACTTCTAATTTGGAATAGTAAGGGGTTGTAGAAAACCTGAAGTCTTCTGATACTTGAACTTGATTTATTAATAGGTATAATAATGGGAAAAATCAATGAAATTCCATTTCATACCTGGCCACCAAAATTGATGTCTCATGTCATAAAATATATTCTTCAAGCCTTGTTGAACTACCCATTGGTAATAATGGCAATCCCCCATCACAGACTTCCTCATAGGAGATAGAACAACATAATTTTTTCTAAAGTATAGTATTCCCTCTAGATATAGAGACCATTCATTGATGGTCTACACACTATATAAAGAATCTCTAATTCTTCAGAACTCATTATCAAGCTGCTGATCCTGGATAATCAACTCAATAAGGGATGATTTCAATTGAACACTTTCAAAAAAACCTTCAACTGCATCCTTTTGAACTGCCAAATGCATTTAAGAAAAGAGTTCCATGAGATTACAATCCTCTAGTGATTACTTCACAGTCTAAGATGATAGATTATTTCTCAAAGCATTAGTAACAATGTTCCCCTTACCAAGGATGTAGGCAATTTCAAAGTCAAAATATTACAGGTACTCCACCCATCACCTTTGATGGAGATCCAAATCTCTCTATGAAAATATATAACTCTAGATCTTGGGATAGAAGTAAATAGTAAATATTTCTTCATAAAGGTAGTGTCTCCAACTCTTAAGAGTGTGCATAAAAATTTTAAGTAATAAATCATGTGTGGTGTAGTTATTCTCAGGAGGCCAAAGCTGATGAGAACCATAAGCCACCATGCGATCACCCTGTATGAGAATGCAACCCAAACCCAAACCTAAAGCATCACAAAAACCACGTAGCCCTACCCAGCCTCTAGAAGAGTAAAAATTGGATTTTAATTCAAACAATTATTCAAATCATCAAAGTAATCTTGAAATTTTGAATCCCAAATGAACTTCACACCCTTCTAAGTAAGTGTAGTCAACAGAGAATCCAACTTGGATAAATCATTTACGACTTAGTGGTAATACCCTAAAAACCCCAAAATCTCTAAATCTCAAGAAAATTCAGTAGTTACTCCCATGAAATAACAACAATAACATTTTCATGATCTATTGTGATTCCATTTTTAGAGACTGCGTGCCTCATGAACTTTAATTCTCATATCCAAAATTATAACTTATATAACTTGGCATAAATTCGGTGATTCCTCAAGATATCCAAAACTAATCTTAGAAAAAGTACATGGTCCTCCTTGGTTTTAGAGTAAACCAATATTTCATCCATGAATACTATAACATAATAGTAATGATACTAGTGAAAAATATTTTTTATCAACACCATAAACATAGTAGGGGCATTGGTCAGGACGAATGAAATAACAAGATACTCATAGTGGTTATACCTTATCCTGAAATTGATCTTTGGTATATAAGACTCATTGATCCTAAGCTGGTGGTAACCAGACTGAAGATCAATCTTAGAGAACCACTTTTCACCTTTTAGATGATTAGACAGATATTCAATACAAGGTAACAAATACTTTTTCATGATTGTAACCTGATTGATATTATGGTAATCAACACCTAAGAAAAAGTGTTTCATCGACCTTCTTATCAAAATTACCGGTTCTTCATAAGGTGAAAAATTGTTCCAAATAATTCCTTTAGACATCAATTCATCCAACTGATCCTTTATCTCCTTTAGTTCAATTGGTTCTATATAGTAGGAGTGAATATATATAGTTTGAGTGCCTGAAACCAAGTTGATAAAAAACACTACCTCTATATCCGGTGGTAGATTGGAAAAGTTTGATGGAAACACTTCTAAAAAGTCAAAAAATACTGGATAAATTTCACTATAAGAGGATTCTTGTTTTAGTTAAACTGAACACAAGGATATAAACCTACCCAGCACTAGAAAAGTTGGTCAGTCTTAGCTAGACATCGAGTCCCATTCTTCCTGGAAAACATGACACTCCATATCATGGGAAGTAAAGGAAACCCACTAGTTATAACAATCAATAAGATAATTTTAAGCCACTAACTTTTCTATTATGAGAATGAAATTAATATTATTAATCTCTAGAACCAAAAATTCCCAAATGAGCTTGATTTCCTATAAAGAGAAAACACAAGATGGGCATCAAATACCATGCTCTCAGTTTTTTCCAAGAGGTGTTTCAATTTCTATTACATAAGGCAAGAGATCTATTGGGATATTCAAAAATTACATGATATGGGTTGATATTAAGGAATGAGAGGCACCAATATCAAATAAATCAGCCACTAAAGATGAAGCAATATTAATGGTACCTCTTACTATCACAAAGCCTATATGAGTTCCCACTAGAGCCTCGTCCACTGCATGAAGTAGCTTTTTTCCTAATGTTTATGTATAGAAACTTATTATTCTTGAAACATATATCTATGATAAAATTAATATTAGTAAAGATGAGTCTTTTCCACTACATAGGGTAGTAAAATCATGGAAAAACTTTTGTAAATGCACTGAACATTCACATGAGTTGTAAATCTTTGGTACCTCTATACAAGCATGCTTTGAGTGCCTAAAATCTCTATATTGGAAACAAGTTAGTTGGAATTTTCTAGACACTATATATGGACTAGAGAAATCTTTTTTTAGGATCACCGCCATTTTTTCAACCACAAGACACATTATGCTTCCTCCTCCCCTTAAAGGAAGCACTAAAGCTTCCACCAGGAGTAGGGGGAACTCTAAGTAACCTTGACGTACCATCCAGTTCAATTTCCTCTATCAAATACCTATTTAAAACATCATTGTAAAGGTAAGATTCAATATAAAAACCTGATATCATATATATGATTAAATAAACATCTCAAACCTTTGGGACTTAGCTTATTGTTCAATACCACCTTAGGTGAAATTGATAATGTTCAGAAAAATAATTAGCATACTGAGTCACTGACCAATCACATTGGTGAAGTTTGAAAAAATTTATGGACTTAGCCAATACCATTGATTTTAGATATAATTTCTCCATAAAGAGGGTCTTGAAGTCTTTTCACTCCATTACCTTATTCTTATTTTTCATAACTATGGTATCTCACCATCTCCTTCTAGGCCCATCAAGCTTGAAGATGATACACTTAACCTTAATGGAATTCAACATCTCTAAGAACTTGAAGTGTCATTTAATATTTCCCAACCAATCCTCAACCTTTTAGGGATTTTTCATTCCCTAGAATGTTGGTAGTTTCTGATGAAGAAAATCTTAGGCACGATCTCTGTTATCATCCCTTCAAGGTTCCACCTCTCTATACTGAACAGTGGAAAGTTTAGAACCTTGGACCAGATCTTGGAACATGTGAACTACTTCCTCAACAAGGTTCTGGTCAACTAGAGGGTTCACTTGTTATGGTTCATCAGCATCTCCCCCTTGAAGTCTGATTAGATGTCTTCGTGGGGGCATGGTTCTACACAACATCAACAAAAAGAAAGTAAACATCAGTCATGAGACATAGTAACATCAACTCTATCAGTCAAAATTCAACTTGGTAAAAAAATATCAGATCAAAGTTTTGTAAAATTCTAGAATCATGTTAATAAACTCTTCAAAGGAACCTTTTCCAACCACCCATGGTAACTTAAGGCCCATTACGATGATAGTGGGCCATACACTCACTCGTAACCTACCCCCTAAGTCCTGGGAATCATGTCTCCTATCTACTAATACATCTCAATCTATATAACAACATCCTAGAAGATACATAACCCCTTGATATCAATTTTCAAGAACTTACTTGGGTAGCCCACTAAATAGGTACCCAAATCAATCCTAACATGGACCAAAGGGCATTCTTGATCCCCATAGTTTGGTGACTAACACCTAGAAATCAAAAACAAATAAGATGGAATGATTTATCCACAAGAATAACCAAAAAATAGTGAATAAGAATCCATAAACAATTATAATTCCAATACAATCATCAAGAGAAAAGTACCACAAGACATACAGGAATCCATAGACATCACAAAACCAAAAAATTACATCATCAAAATATCTCCTCATAATAATTGGATCATACACTCCTATTGTAACCACCAACTCCCAAGGTCCTACTATCAATAACACCCACTACCACCAAGTGGTTCTTTCCCTTTTCTTGGATTCGGAAAAATAAAGTCTACAAATGCTAAAAGGAAAAACTAGGGTGTGAGGAAAATTAGCCCAGTGAGATCCCACCAAGAATTATATAAGTTTTACATATCAAATAAACCAAATATTTTTAATTTTAAATAAATCACATCATGATAATATTTCATAATTTATAATAAAACATGCTTTTAAAATCATTTCAATGATAAGTATAAAGTATATAAAAATAAGAATTTCCTTCAAAACAGGCATGAATAGGAATTTATATCAAATATGAATGAATAATCATTTCATAAACACTAGAATGTACAAATAATTTTCAATTATATCACCATGGTTATAATCCTTGGGGTTAGTTAGATCACGATTTAAGTATCCTCACACATCTCAGTGAAATACAACTCTAAGTGTGTGCACATCCCTATATCTCAAGCATGGGGGGATAGGAGTCCACCCAAATGAATTAACTCCTTTACCTTGTCAATTTTAGTATCATTTTAATCATAAATCCATGGCTAGGTGGAGATAATATATGCCTAGCATCCTTATCCTGGTCTATACACCTAACTACCCAAGATCCCATGTACTTCAAAGAAATCGTTTTAGGGGAAAATCATTTATCTCAAATTAGTTTCATAATTTATCATTCAATAATCCCCAAATAAAGTTTTAAAACATGACATTTCATTTCAAAAAATAATATCAAATGGTTTTCATGAAAACTCATTCCGTTCAAAATAATTCATTTCACTTCAAATCCATAAAATATTTCATGTCTTCTTTTCACAAAAACCATCATCAAAATCATCCTTCAAATCATTCATTTCAATTGGAATCATATTCCAAAAATCAACACTTTATTTCAAAATCCATTTTCAAAGAGGTTCCAACACACACCATGATATTTGAAAACATTTATCAAGAATCTCAAATCATTATTTGGAAATAAATTCAAGAATCCATTTCAAATAAAACAAGAAATGTCGATTTTAATTGATTTGAATTGCATTATAGAACCACCAACCTCAAGAACAGTATCGTTAAACACCTAACAAGGGAACCAAATCCAGTAAGAATGAAGGATCCTATAACTGAAAGAGGAAGTACACACACAAAAATCAAGTAAAAATAACCTCTATAGCCCTTAAACTAATAACTCGATAAGTAAGAACAAGATCTGAGCCAAGAGGAATGAATCACCTTTATAAAATCTAGAACACCCAAAACCCCCTTCCAAGAACAAGCTCAATGTAAGAACTCAGATCTTCGTTTTCAGGTATGCCTTCCTTTTTCTGAAGTTTTTGAGAAAAATGGAGTTTCTGGAAATTTTTGAAGTACACGCCGTGTACTTTCTGAGTACATACCTTGTACTTTCTGAGTACACGCCGTGTACTCTTTTCCCACTCGAATCCGTGTGCTGGCTGTGTCCGGGCCACACACACGGTGTGTAGGGGTGATGTGGAGGCCGATTTTGGTGGAGTACGGAAAAACCCACTACACACCATGTACTCTAAAAGTACACGTCGTGTACTTTCTTTTTTTCATTAAACGGACTGGGGTCACGCCCGAACGCCATAAACGTCTTCTTCTAGGTCTTGTTCGTCCGAGAGCACTAGGAATCTGCGGATCTTCAACGATCCACCGTTCCTCCGTCCGTTCTCCGATTCGATCACTGTTGATTGCATTGGAATCGCACCGGTGAGTTCTCCCTTCTACTTGAGTCTTGTTTTAAAATTCCTCCTCCTTCTCAAGTTATCGTGGGTTGAGCATTTTGGGCATTTTCTCAGATCTTTGACGTTCTAAGGAGAATCAATCGTCGTGGTTCACGTATATTGATCTCCTAGGATTGAGGTAGGTGTTTTGTGCCTTACCATTCAAATTCTTTGAGTTTTATGCGCAAATTCCACCAATACCCATGAACGGCGTATTGTGTGATTACCTTTTTACCCCTGTTGTTTTCCTGCCTTGCTTGTATGCTGGTGTAGAGTTAATTTGTTCATGTTAGAGGATATTTTGTAGTGTTTGGATGTTTTTCCATTCTTTTTTCTATTTACGACCTTTGGGTATTTTCAGCCTTTTCCCGTTTTGACTGTTGCCATTCCTTGTGTCTATAGGATGAAGTGTTTTGCATTACATGCTTGTTGCCTTGTAGACTGTTTAGCCAAGTAGCTCTATAGGTGTAATTTGGTTATCCAAGTAGCTCTATAGGTGTACCTTGTCCTTATATCATTATTATACACTGACTGGAATGGAGCTGAGAGAACCTGGTGCTATAGACTATAAGGGATAGACCGAGTGAACTTCCTAGAGAGTCTTTGACATTATAGACTACAGGAGGGTAGAACGAGTGAGTTTCCTCAGTGAGTATTAGACATTATAGGCCATGAGGGATAGACCGAGCGATCTTCCCAGAGTGTCTTCAGATATTATAGACTACAGGAGGGTAGACCGAGTGAGCTTCCTTAGAGATTCTTACTTTGTTTGAACATTTTTAAGGACCTTCCCAGGCTAGAGGAGGAATTTACCGAGTGATCTTCCTCAGAGGGTTTGTGGTATACCTGAGGCTATAGGAGGAATTGACCGAGATAGCTTCCTCAGAGAGTCTCTAGACCTTGGGGCTAAGAGGGTTAGACCACGTGATCTTCCTCAGAGAGTCCCTGACTACCCTAGACTATAAGGGGAATTGACCGAGTGAGCTTCCCTATAGAGTCTCATAAATTCGTATGACCAAACCAGAGGGGTTAGGCTGAGTGCACTTCCAGAGGGTAGTGGTACTTCTTGTTTATGACCAGAGGGGATGGCTGCGGGTACTTCCTAGAGGGTTTCCTGTTGTGGTTAGTTGTTTGCTTACTACTTCTTGTTGTTGTTTGTGGGTTGATTACTGTTGTGCATCATCCTTTTTACTGCTTACTGATTACTCCCTGCTGTTGTTGTTACTGTTTACTGCTTACTGTACTATTACCTGCCATATACTCACTGATTGTTAGGCACAGATCTTCATGTGGTTGCCTACTGTGATTTAGTCTCACACCCCGTTTGGTCCATGATTTTGGGCCCAAGCAGACTATGTTTTTGTAGGTATAGACAAGGGCAAGCACCCTTCGACTTCTGGTACTTGATTGCTTTGCAGCAGGAGATCATGGGACCAAGCAATGGCTTGAAATGCTGAAGAGTTTATCTGTTTACCTTTCTTTTGTAATTTGGTCTGGTACTATTATATTTATCATCATTGTGACTTGTTTGGATGCTTTCCTAGATATGTATCATGCATCATTTCATATATATATGGATGTGCTCCAGTTGTTTGTTGATTTATTCTTCCACTGTTTACTTGTGTATGGATTGTTCTGTTTTTGTTGTTTCTTATTGTCTACTTCCATTGTGTACTCTGCCAATGAGGGAATAGTTTCCCCACTATCACACCCAAGGCCCTTGCTGCTACTCGGAAGCCTCTAGCATTTGGGGAAATGCGCTTGAGGCCATGTGACCAACCGGGAATGGGGCGCCTCTGGGTGGCTTCCGGAACTGGGACATTACAAAGTGGTATCAGAGGAGTTCTTTTCTCTTGATTTACTCTTTGGAGCCTTTATACAGGGATAGGATGGATTCGGTACTTGGTATTAAGTTGTGATCAGGATTAGCTAACTTGTGTATAGGGAAAAGCCATACTGCCTCATTTGTTGCAGTTTTCTGGTTTTGAGATTTTACGGATGATATGATTTCACCTAGAGCGATTCACATGCTTTGTGTTGTTATTGTTTTGACTATTGTGGTTCTATTTCTGTCGCAACCTAATGAGATGAGGGTATTCCATCTCATGCATCATATAGGCACTTGTAGAAATCACATGCCATGAATTCTTGCCATGCCATTTAGGGTGCATTAGTGATTGCATGCTATTGTGATAGACTTTGTGTATATTATGCATGCTGTTGTGATAGATGCTTGATAGAATCTCTACTACTTTGTTAGAGGATTGTTTGTATTGTACTTTTCTTAAATGAATGCCAAATTTTGATTCTTGAGGTGTTATGGGCCCTCTTGAAATCGGAAATTGGTGGATCATGATCCTATTTTCTCTTGTCCATGACTGTAGGAGATGCCAATATTTGATTCGCGGGGATTATGGACCCTCACAGATCGGAATTTGGCACCTCTTTTCCTTGTTTTCAGTGTTTCTGGGCTTCTGTGCAGTTTCTGAGCTACTGGCCAGAAAAACCCTGAATACACAGCGTGTACTTTCTAGATACACGCTGTGTAGTTTTCAAACCGTGTCACTAACTGTGTGAGAAAAAATATGGTGTCATAAAAATAACTTCAGGAATACGCCGTGTACGGTAGGTGCACACCGTGTAGTTTAGAGCCGTGTACCCGGTCGTGTCACTAACAACGCGGGTCGGGGAAGCTCGAGTAGAACACGCCGTGTACGGTAGGTGCACGCCGTGTAGTTTCGATCCCTATACCCGGATGTGTCACTAACAACACGGGACGGGGAAGCTCGAGTAGAACACACCGTGTTGGTAAGGAACACGCCGTGTAGTTTTGTCCCAGGTACCCGGCTGTGTCATGAACAACACGGGTTAGTGTCACCTTCTCTTATACACGTCGTGTTTGATCGGAACACGTCGTGTAAGGGCAGTCGTGTAGACGGTCGTGTAACTAACAACACGGGCCGCTGAGACCTTGTCTAATACACGTCGTGTCCCTAGGGAACACGCCCTGTAGTTTAGGGTTAGTTTTGACCATGTGGGTTAGTCGTGTAAGGAGACTCGGGCAGGGGTTTAGATTTTAAGTACACACCGTGTGTGGTAACAACACGCCGTGTAGTTTGGGGTGTTACACGACCAATAGTGGCAGGAGTACACGCCCATGTTAATGGATATAACGGACACGCCGTGTAGTTTTAATACACGTCGTGTAGTCATACCTTGTAAAACTTGAATGTTTCTTCCCCCTGTTCCCATTTTTTACTCCTGTGTTTTCAATCCTTGTTAATCCTGGTCTAAGGTGTGCTTTTGATCTTTCAGATCTATGCCTCCGAGACATCATCCGGTCATACGTCAGTTGCCGGACGGTGACCAGACACCGAAAATGGAAAATCAGGGACCTACTGCAGATCCTCCTGTTGTGCCAGCCTTGGCACCAGCAGTTATACCTGTCGTAGGCACTGATCCGCAGTTCAGGGAGGATTTCCTGAGGATGATGCAGACTTTTCAGGGAGCGCCGCCTCCTGCCCCGTCGATGGCTGAGTTGATGAGGGTTTTTCAGTAGCAGCATCCTCCTACTTTCTTAGGGGATAGAGGACCCCAGGCTACAGAGTCATGGTTCGAGGCCACCCTGACTATCTTCGATCACCAAGAGATACCTCCAGAGAAAAGGGTAAAGCTGGCTACTTATATGCTCTGGGACACCGCCAAGAGGTGGTGGGAGGTGATCTCATAGGCAAGGCACTAGCAGGGTATGTCATGGGATGAGTTTCAACGCACCTTCTATGACTACTTCTATCCGGAGACCCTGAGGGCCGATCGATCCTGGGAGTTTATGAGTCTTTAGTAGGGTACTCTTTCTGTTATGGAGTACTCGTCTCCCTTCACTGAGCTGCAGCGTTTCACACCGATCCCAGCAGGTGATGAGTTGTTTCATGCAAGGAAGTTCGAGGATGGTCTCAGGCATAAGATCCGTTCCTAGGTGAATATCTTCCAGTTGACTACTATATCCTCCATCGTCAATCAGGCGCTGATTAATGAGCGCAATCTAAGAGATTCTGGAGCAGTGATCCAGGGCGGTTCGTCATCCATAGCTGGTGTCCCTCCTACAGACAGTAGGAAGCGTCGCAGAGAGTCTTCTCGAGGAGATCAGGGTTCACGGGATGCATCTTCTGGAAGCCAGGTTGTATGCTATAGGTGTGATAGTAGTGGGAATACTAGACCTCAATACCAGAGAGATCTGATGGAGTGCCAATCTTGCAGAAAGATGGGCAATCTTCAGTGCTTTTGTCAGATCTTCTCACCTTCAGCTGGTGGTAGGGGTTCCTCTATGACCCCATGTTCTGGAGATGCTTCGCCAGTTTCCCACCAGTATGGGAACTGGAGTTCTTTCGGTCATTCGGGCCGAGGTGGAGGTCATGGCCGTGGTGGTCATTCACCAAGTCATCAGCGACAGTAGAGTGGATCATCTCAGAGCGATCAGCTAGGGGCGGAGGGCTGTGGTGTAGGCCAATCTTTCATCGTGGAGCAGACCTATCAGGAGAAGAATTCCATCCCTTCTACAGTTCGAGGTACGATTTTAGTAGCCTCATTTTTATCTTCAACTCTTTTCAATACAGGTGCTTCCCATAGATTTATCTCTATTGCGGTTGTGGAGAGCCTTGAGCTCTGTATCTCTTCATCTGTTGACTTGTTGACTCTTGACACACCGTTGGGAATGAGGACATCTAGCGTACGTCAGTGCAGAGAGTTCCCTCTTGAGGTTTCATGGTTTCATTTCTTATGGTACCTCTACATCCTAGAGATGTCAGGCTATGACGTCATTCTCAGAATGGACTGGTTGATTCCCTTCCATGAAGTTGTCGATTGCTTTTTCTGCAGGGTGAGTTTCGTATCACCAGAGGGCGAATCATTTCTTCATAGAGGCGAGTGGAACGTCCAGGTAGGTAGAGCTAGACCCGAGCATCATGGGCTAGGGGAATTTATAGCCCATATTTCTAGTCTTTATCTGGATGACCATGGGACTTCATAGTCAGACTTTCCCCCAGTGGTGGATCGTTTCAGGGATGTCTTTCCAGAGGAATTTTCAGGTTTTCCTCTAGAGCGTGAGGTAGACTTCTCTATTGATCTCATGCCAGGAGTGGCACCGGTATCCATTCCTCCTTATAGGATGGATACACCTGAGTTGCAGGAGCTCAAGAAGCAGTTGGAGGAGTTGCAGGCAAGGGGTTTCATCTGACTTAGTACTTCTCCTTGGGGTTCGCCTGTCTTGTTTGCGAAGAAGGCAGACGGTACCCTTCGTCTTTGCATGGATTATCGAAAGCTGAACCCGTTGACGGTTAAGAACTGATATCCCTTACTGAGGATAGATGACCTCTTTGATCAGCTTCAAGGAGCCTGGGTGTTCTCAAAGATCTATTTGTGGTCCAGTTATCATCAGTTGCATGTTAGACCATCGGATATACCTCTTACAGCCTTCAGGAGCGGGTATGGTCTATACGAGTATGCAATCAAGTCATTCGGTCTCACGAACGTGCCTGTAGTTTTCATGGCACTAATGAACCGAGTGTTCCATACGTACTTGGAATCCTTCATCATGGTCTTCGTGGAAAATATCTTGGTGTACTCTCACACTTGACACGACCATGACTCACATATTGAGATCATTATGAGTACACTGAGAGAGAATCAGTTGTATGCTAAACTCTTGAAGTGCCGCTTTTGGATGGATCAGATTCACTTCTTGGGTCATTTTATCTCAGAGACATGATTTTCAGTGGACCCAGATAAAGTGAGATCTGTGGTTTCCTGGGAGCATCCGAAGAAAGTATTTTAGGTGTGGAGTTTTCTAGGGCTGGCTAGATACTACAGGCATTTCATACAGGAATTTTTGCGCCTAGTAGCACCGTTGACAGGTCTGACCAAGAAAGGGGCGAAGTTTTTATGTTCAGACCCTTGTGAGTCATCCTTTCAAGAGATGAAGGGGAGGTTGACGTCAGCACCGATACTAGTCTTTCCAGATCCGGGAAAGGGATACACTGTTTACTGTGATGCTTCAGGTATCGGGTTTGGAGTTGTGCTTATGCAGGGAGATGGAGTCGTTGCATACGGGTCTTGGCAGTTGAGGCCACATGAGAGGAACTGCCCGACGCATGATCTGGAGTTGGCAGTAGTTATTCATGCCTTATACTATTGGAGACACTACCTCCTGGGAGAGCATTTTGTGGTTTTCACTTACCACAAGAGTCTCAAGTATATCTTCACTCAGCGTGATCTGAATCTGAGACAGCGCAGGTGGGTCAAGTATCTTCAGTACTTCGACTTTGAGCTCGCCTATACGCTGGGAAATGGCAATGCAGTGGCTGATGATTTGAGAAGGAGAACTCAGATTCAGGCAGTTCAGGAGGCCAATAGTGAGTGGCAGCTTATGGCTCTGTTCTCTGAGATGCACTTGGAGATGCATGACAGACAGGGACAGACCTTTCTTTCTTCTATAGTTGTTACCTCTATACTTCTTGATCGGGTACGGATGAGGCAGCAATTAGATTCGGAGGCCTTAGCCCTACGGGAGAGTGTGTCAGGAGGGGACCCTCTTCCTAGATGGACATTGGGCGAGGATGAGATCTTGCATTTCCAGTGACGCGTATGGGTGCCAGCAGACATACGCGAGTAGATGATGCGGGATTTTCATTCCTCAGTTTGGGAAGTTCATCCTGGCGTCACCAAGATGTATCGTGAGCTCCACCTCCAGTACTGGTGGCCAGGTATGAAGAAAGATGTTGCTAGTTTTGTCATGAGATGTTCTACTTGTCAGCAAGTGAAAGCAGAGCATCAGCGACCAGCGGGGCTTTTGCAGTAGTTACCCATTCCTGAGTGGAAGTGGAACAATGTTGCGATGGACTTCGTGACCGGGTTACCGAGGTCACCTTGGGGAAGTGATGTTGTTTGGGTTGTCGTCGGTAGGCTTACGAAGGTTGCACACTTCTTTCCAATCAAAGAGACCTTCAGTGTTGATGATCTGGGATGACTGTACATCCAAGAGATTGTACATCTATATGGAGTTCCACACTCCATTGTTTCAGACAGGGATGTGCGCTTTACCTCTCAATTCTGGCAGGGACTTCAGAAGGCTTTGGGTACACAGGTACTTTTGAGTACAACATACCATCTCCAGACTGATGGCCAGTCCGAGCGCACGATCCAGGTGCTTGAGGATATGCTCTGAGCTTTCATTCTAGACTTTGGCAGTTCTTGGGAGAAGCATATTCCTCTGGTGGAGTTCGCCTATAATAACAATTTTCAGGTGACCATTCAGATGGCACCATACGAGGCTCTATACGGTAGGCCATGCTGATCACCCTTATACTGGATGAAGGCAGGAGAGGAAGCTTTGCTGGGACCTCGTCTTGTTCAGGAGACCTCAGAGCAGATAAAGCTGATTTGGAAGCGGATGGCTATAGCACAATCTCGATAGAAGCCTTATGTTGATCAGCGGAGGCAACCTCTGGAGTTCGAGGTCGGAGATCAGGTTTTCCTACGTGTCACACCGAGGTTGGGACACAAGAGGATTCGGAGACAGGGTAAGCTTGCACTGTGGTATGTTGGGCCTTTTGAGGTGTTGGAGAGAGTTGGTCCGGTTTCCTATCGGTTACAGCTACCTCAGAGGTACCAGGGTATGCATGACGTCTTCCACGTCTCTCAGCTCTGACGTTACTTTTTAGACCTGTCTCATGTTTTCCAACCCGAGGAGGTTGAGCTTGAAGCGGATGCCTCGTTTGAGGAGCATCCTATCTGGATTATCGATCACAGTACGAAGGTTCTCAGTGGGCGGTCTGTTCCTTTAGTGCGGGTTCTTTGGCATCATGGGCGAGTATAGGACAAGACCTGGGAGAGGGAGGCCGATGTATGATCGTAGTGGCCGGAGTTGTTCGGGGTTTCTTCTTCTATGCCTCTCTAGGGAAATTCGGGAATGAATTTATTTAAGGGGGAAGTTTGTAAGAACCCAGATCTTCGTTTTTAGGTATTCCTTCCTTTTTCTGGAATTTTTGAGAAAAATGGAGTTTATGGATATTTTTGAAGTACATGTTGTGTACTTTCTGAGTACATGTCGTGTACTCTTTTCCCGCTCGAAGCCGTGTGTTGGTCATGTCCGGGCCACACACATGGTGTGTAGGGGTGATGTGGAGGCCAATTTTGGCAGATTACGGAAAAACCCACTACACGCCATGTACTCTAAAAGCACACACCGTGTACTTTCTTTTTTTTCATTAAATGGACCGGGGTCGCGCCCGAATGCTATAAACGTCTTCTTCTAGGTCATGTTCGTCCGAGAGTGCCGGGAATCCGTAGATCTTTGATGAGCCACCGTTCCTCCTTCTGTTCTCCGATTTGAGCATCGTTGATTGCGTTGTAATCACAGCGGTGAGTTATCCCTTCTACTTGAGTCTTGTTTTCCAATTCCTCCTCCTTCTCAAGTTATTGTGGGTTGAGAATTTTGGGAATTTTCTCATATATTTGACGTTCTAAGGAGAATCAGTCATTGTGGTTCATATATATCGATCTCCTAGGATCGAGGTAGGTGGTTTCTACCTTACCATTCAAATTCTTTGAGTTTTATGCGCAAATTCTACCAATACCCGTGAACGGGGTATTGTCTGATTACCTTTTTACCCCCGTTGTTTTCTTGTCATGCTTGTATGCTGGTGTAGAGGTAATTTGTTCATGTTAGAGGATATTTTTTAGTGCTTGGATGTTTTTCCATGCTTTGTTCTGTTTACGACCTTTGGTTCTTGTCAGCCTTTTCCCATTATGACTGTTGCCATGCCTTGTGTCTATAGGATGAAGTGTTTTGCATTACATGCTTGTTGCCTTGTAGATTGTTTAGCCAAGTAGCTCTATAGGTGTACTTTTTTTATCCAAGTATCTCTATAGGTGTACCTTGGCCTTATAGCATTATTATGCACTGACTGGCATGGGGCTGAGAAAACCTGGTGCTATAGACTATAAGGGATAGACCAAGTGAACTTCCCAGAGAGTCTTTTACATTATAGACTATAGGAGGGTAGACCGAGTGAGCTTCCTCAGTGAGTCTTAGACATTATAGGCCATAGGGGATAGACCGAGCTAGCTTCTCATAGTGCCTTAAAATATTATAGACTACAGGAGGGTAGACCGAGTGAGCTTCCTCAGAGAGTCTTACTTTGTTTGAATATTTTTAAGGACCTTCCTAGGCTAGAGGAGGAATTGACCAAGTGAGATTCCTTAGAGGGTATGTGTTATACCTAAGGCTATAGGAGGAATTGACCGAGATAGCTTCCTCAGAGAGTCTCTAGACCTTAGGGCTAAGAGGGTTAGACCGTGTGATCTTCCTTAGAGAGTCCCTGACTACCCTAGACTATAAGGGGAATTGAGCAAGTGAGCTTCCCTAGAGAGTCTCATAAATTCGTATGACCAAACCAGAGGGGTTAGGCTGAGTGTGCTTCCAGAGGGTTGTGTTACTTCTTGGTTAGGACCAGAGGGGATGGCTGATGGTACTTCCCAGAGGGTTTCCTATTGTGGTTAGTTGTTTGCTTATAGCTGCTTGTTGTTGTTTGTGGGTTGATTACTGTTGTGAATAATCATTTTTACTGCTTACTGATTAATTCCCGTTGTTGCTACTACTGTTTACTGCTTACTATACTATTACCTGCCATATACTCACTGACTGTTAGGCACAGATCTTCGGGTGGTTGCCTACTGGTATTTAGTCTTACACCCTATTTAGGCCATGATTTTAGGCCCAAGCAGACTATGTTGTTGCAGGTATAGACAAGGGAAAGCACCCTTCGCCTTTTGTTACTTGATTGCTTTGGAGCAGGAGAGAATGGGACCAAGCTATGGCTTGCGATGCTGAAGAGTTTATCTGTTTACCTTTCTTTTGTACTTTGGTTTGGTACTATTGTATTTATCAGCATCGTGAATTGTTTGGCTGCTTTCCTAGATATGTATCATGCATCATTTCATATATATACGGATGTGCTCCAGTTGTTTGCTGATTTAGTCTTCCACTGTTTACTTGTGTATGGATTGTTCTGTTTCCGCTGTTTTGTATTATTTACTTCCGCTGTGTACTCTGCTAATGAGGGAAAAGTTTCCCCACTATCACACCCAAGGACCTCGCTGCTAGTCAGCAGCCTCTGGCGTTTGGGGAAATGCGCTTGAGGCCATGTGACCAACCGGGTATGGGGCGCCTCTGGGTGGCTTCTGGAACCGGGACATTACAAAGTGGTATCAGAGGAGTTATTTTCTCTTGATTTACTGTTTGGATCCTTTGGATAGGGATAGTATGGATTCGGTACTTGGTATTAAGCTATGCTCAGGAGTATCTAACCTGTGTACAGGGAAAATCCATACTAACTTGTTTATTGCAATTTTCTGGTTTTGAAATTTTACAGTTGATATTATTTCACCTAGAGTGATTCACATGCTTTGTGTTGTTATTGTTTTGACTATTTCAGTTTTATTTCTGTCTCAACCTGATGAGATGAGGGTATTCCATCTCATGCATCATATAGGCACTTATAGAAATCACATGCCATGCATTCTTGCCATGCCATCTAGGGTGTATTAGCGATTGCATGTTGTTGGATATACTTTGTGTATATTATGCATGCTGTTTTGATAGATGCTTGATAAAATCTATGTTGCTTTGTTAGGGGATTGTTTGTATAGTACTTTTCTTAAATGAACGCCAAATTTTGATTCTTGAGGTGTTATGGACCCTCTTGAAATCGGAAATTGGTGGATCATGATCCTGTTTTTTCTTGTCCATGACTATAGGAGATGCCAAGATTTGATTCGCGGGGAGTATGGGCCCTCACGGATCGGAATTTGGCACCTCTTTGCCTTGTTTTCAGTGTTTCTGGGCTTCTGTGTAGTTTCTGAGCTACTGCCCAGAAAAACCCAGAATACACAGTGTGTACTTTCTAGATACACGCCGTGTAGTTTTCAAACTGTGTCACTAACCGTGTGAGAAGAAACATAGTGTCGTGAAAATAACTTCAGGAACACGCCGTGTACGGTAGGTGCACGCCGTGTAGTTTAGATCCGTGTACCCAGTCGTGTCACTAACAACACGGGTCGGGGAAGCTCGAGTAGAACACGTCATGTATGGTAGGTTCACGCCATGTAGTTTCGAGCCGTGTACCCAGTTGTGTCACTAACAACACGGGATGGGGAAGCTCGAGTAGAACACATTGTGTTGGTAAGGAACACGCCATGTAGTTTTGTCCCAGGTACCCGTCCGTGTTATAAACAACACGGGTTGGTGTCACCTTCTCCTATACACGCCGTGTTTGATCAGAACACGTCGTGTAAGGGCAGTTGTGTAGACGGTCGTGTAACTAACAACACGGGTTGTTGAGACCCTGTCTAGTACACATCGTTTCCTTAGGGAACACGTTGTGTAGTCTGGGGTTAGTTTGGACCGTGTGGGTTAGTCGTGTAAGGAGACTCGGGAAGCGGTTTAGAGTTTAAGTACACACCATGTGTGGGAACAACACACTGTGTAGTTTGGGGTGTTACACGACCAGTAGTGGCAGGAGTACATGCCCATGTTAATAGATTTAACGGACATGTCGTGTAGTTTTAATACACGTCGTGTAGTCATTCCTTGTAAAACTTGAATGTTTCTTCCCCCTATTCCCGTTTTTTACTCATGTGTTTTCAATCCTTGTTAATACTGATCTAAGGTGTGCTTTTGATCTTTCAGAGTTATGCCTCCGAGACGTCCTCTGGTGGTATTTTAGTTGTCGGACAGTGACCAGACACTGAAAATGGCCGATCAGGGACCTCCTGCAGATCCTTCTGTTGTGTCAGCCTTAGAACCATCAGTTATACCCGTCGTAGGCACCAATGCGTAGTTCAGGGAGGATTTCCTGAGTATGATGCAGACTTTTCAGGGAGCGCTGCCTCCTTCCCTATCGATGGCTGAGTTGAAGAGGGTTTTTTAGTAGCAGCATCCTCCTACTTTCTTAGGGGATGGAGGACCCCAGGCTGCAGAGTCATGGTTTGAGGCCACCCTGACTATCTTCGAGCACCTAGAGATACCTCTGGAGAAAAGGGTAAAGATGGATACTTATATGCTCTAGGACACCGCCAAGAGGTGGTGGGAGGTGATCTCACAGTCAGGGTGCTAGCAGGGTATGTCATGGGATGAGTTTCGACACACCTTCTATGACTACTTCTATCCGGAGACCCTGAGGGCCAATCGAGCCTGGGAGTTTATGAGTCTGTATCAGGGTACTCTTTCTGTTATGGAGTACTCGTCTCCCTTCACTGAGCTGCAGCGTTTCACACCGATCCCAGTAGGTGATGAGTTGTTTCTTGCTAGGAAGTTCGAGGATGGTCTCAGGCAGGAGATCCATTCCTCAGTGAATATCTTCCAGTTGACTTCTATATCCTCCATTGTCAATCAGGCGCTGATTACTGAGCGCAATCTGAGAGATTCTGGAGCAGTGAGCCAGGTCGGTTCTTCATCCAGAGCTGGTGTCCCTCCTACGGACAGTAGGAAGCGTTGTAGAGAGTTTTCTCAAGGAGATTTGGGTTCGCGGGATGCGTCTTCTGGCAGCCAGGTTGTATGTTACCAGTGCGGTAGGAGTGGGCATACTAGGCCTCAGTGCCAGAGAGATCTGATGGAGTGTCGATCTTGTGGCAAGATGGGCCATCTTCAGTGCTTTTTTCAGATCTTCTCACCTTCAACTGGCGGTAGGGGTTCCTCTATGACCCCGCGTTCTGGAGATGCTTTGCCAGTTTCCCACCAGTCTGGGAACTGGAGTTCTTCTGGCCGTTCGGGCCGAGGTGGAGGTCACAGTCGTGGTGGTCAGTCACCAGGTCATCAGCAATAGTAGAGTGGATCAGCTCAGAGCGGTCAGCCAGGGGCGCAGGGCCGTGGTGTAGGCCAATCTTTCTCCGTGGAGCAGACCTATCAGGAGCAGGATCTCGGAACTTCTACAGTTCGAGGTACGATCTTAGTAGCCTCAGTTTTATCTTCAGCTCTTTTCGATACTGGTTCTTCTCATAGATTTATCTCTGTTGCGGTTGTGGAGAGCCTTGGGCTCTGTATCTTTTCGTCTGCCAACTTGTTGACACTTGACACACTGTTGGGAACGAGGAAATCTAGTGTACATCAGTGCAGAGAGTTCCCTCTTGAGGTTGCAGGGTGTCATTTCTTATGGGACCTCTATATCCTAGAGATGTCGGTCTATGACGTCATTCTCGGTATGGACTGGTTGGTTCCCTTCCAGGCAGTCGTCGATTTCTTTCGTCGTAAGGTGAGTTTTGTATCACCAGAGGGCAGATCATTTCTTCATAGAGGTGAGTGGAATGTCCAGACGGGTAGAGCTAGACCCAAGCATCATGGTCTAGGGGAATTTACAGCCCAGATTTCCAGTCTTTATATGGATGAACAGTGGACTTCACAGTCAGACTTTCCCCAATGGTGGATCGTTTCAGGGATGTCTTTTTAGAGGACTTTTCAGGTTTTCCTCTGGAACGTGAGGTGGACTTATCGATTGAGCTCGTGCCAGGAGCAGCACTGGTGTCCATTCCTCCTTATAGGATGGCTACACCTAAGTTGAAGGAGCTCAAGAAGCAGCTGGAGGAGTTGCAGGCAAGGGGTTTCATCCGACCCAGTACTTCTCCTTGGGGTTCACCTGTCCTGTTTGCGAAGAAGGCAGACGGTACCCTTCAGCTTTGCGTGGATTATCGAAAGCTGAACCAGTTGACGGTCAAGAACCGATATCCCTTGTCGAGGATAGATGACCTATTTGATCAGCTTCGAGGAGACCGGGTGTTCTCGAAGATCTATTTGAGGTCCGGTTATCATCAGTTTCATGTTAGACCATCTTATATACCTCTTACGGCCTTCAGGATCAGGTATGGTCTATACTTGTATACAGTCATGTCATTCGGTCTCACGAACGCACCTGTAGTTTTCATGGCACTAATGAACCGAGTGTTCCATCCGTACTTGGAATCCTTCGACGTGGTCTTTGTGGATGATATCTTGGTGTACTCTCACACTCGACACGACCATGCCTCACATCTTGAGATCGTTCTGAGTACACTAAGAGAGAATCGGTTGTATGTTAAACTCTCGAAGTGCCGCTTTTGGATGGATCAGATTCACTTCTTGGGTCATGTTATCTCAGAGACATGAGTTTCAGTGGACCCAGAGAAAGTGAGAGTTGTGGTTTCCTGGGAGCAGTCGAAGAACTTCTTTGAGGTGCGGAGTTTTCTAGGGCTGTCTGGATACTACAGGCATTTTATACAGGAATTTTCACACCTAGCAGCACCGTTGATAGGTCTGACCAAGAAAGGGGTGAAGTTTTTATGGTCAGACCCTTGTGAGTCAACCTTTCAGGAGCTGAAGGGGAGGTTGACATCAGCACCGATACTAGTATTTCTAGTGTCGGGCAAGGGCTACACTGTTTACTGTGATGCTTCAGGTATCGGGCTGGGAGCTGTGCTTATGCAGGGAGATGGAGTCATTGCATACGGGTCTCGGCAGTTAAGGCCACACGAGAGGAACTACCTGACGCACGATCTGGAGTTGGCAGTAGTTGTTCATGCCTTACGCTTTTGGAGACACTACCTCCTGGGATAGCACTTTGTGGTTTTCACCGACCACAAGAGTCTCAAGTATAACTTCACTCAGCGTGATATGAATCTGAGACAGTGCAGGTGGGTCGAGTATCTTCAGTCCTTTGACTTTGAGCTCGCCTATACGCCGGGAAAGGGCAATGCAGTGGCTGATGCTTTGAGCAGGAGAACTCAGATTTAGGCAGTTTAGGAGGCCAGCAGTGAGTGGAAGCTTATGGATTTGTTCTCTGAGATGCACTTGGAGTTTCACGACAGACAGGGACAGACCTTTCTTTCTTCTGTAGTTGTTACCTCTACACTTCTTGATCGGGTACGGATGAGGCAGCTATCAGATTCAGAGGCCTTAGCCCTGCAGGAGAGTGTGTTAGGAGGGGACCCTCTTCCTGGATGGACAGTGGGAGAGGATGAGATCTTTCATTTCCAGGGACGCGTATGGGTGCCAGCATACATACGCAAGGAGTTGATGCGGGGTTTTCATTCCTCGGTTTGGGAAGTTCATCCTGGCGTCACCAAGATGTATCTTGACCTGCACCGCCAGTACTGGTGGCCAGGTATGAAGAAAGATGTTGTTGGTTTTGTCATGAGATGTTCTACTTGTCAGTAGGTGAAAGCAGAGCATCAGCGACCAGTGGGTCTTTTGCAGTAGTTACCCATTCCCGAGTGGAAGTTGAACGATGTCGCGATGGACTTCATGACCGGGTTACTAAGGTCACCTTGGGGAATTGATGTTGTTTGGGTTGTCGTCGACAGGCTTATAAAGGTTTCACACTTCTTGTCGATCAAAGATACCTTCAGTGTTGATGATCTGGGATGACTGTAAATCCGAGAGATTGTACGTCTACATGGAGTTCTACACTCCATTGTTTCAGACAGGGATGCGCACTTTACCTCTCAGTTCTAGTAGGGACTTCAGAAGGATTTTGGGTACACAGGTACTTTTGAGTACAGCATACCTGTTGTACCTCTCTCTCTTGGATTTTAATGATCACAATCACTCTCATCGTGATCTAATATTGTTTCAAGTGTTTTTGTTAATAGACATGATTTCAGGAGCAAGAAGTGGCAAAGGAGGAAAAATGGACTGTTTTCATGTCCACCGGCCAACCGGTGGCCTCAGCACCGGCCAGCCGGTGCTGCCTGGGCAGAAGGGACAGCTACTGCCTCCTCACCGGCCAACCGGTGGCCTCAGCACCGGCCAGCCGGTGGAGGCTGGACAGAAGGATCTTCCCTCTGTCAAGACCACCGGTCAACCGGTGTCCCACCACCGGTCAGCCGGTGGAACTCCATCAAATAGTGAGACCTACTGTCTCACCACCGGCCAGCCGGTGGATCCTGGGCAGAAGCACTCTCCACATTCCAAGGCACCGGCCAGCCGGTGGACAAGCACCGGTCAGCCGGTAAGCAAAGTCAAACTAGCCGTTGGAGCTTGACCAGACTTGTCCACTTGACCCCCAACGGCTCCGAAAGCCCTCCAACAGCCATATTGAAGTATTTGGGAGTATTTCTCCTATAAATAGACGTCCATGGATGCCGGGAACACCACCGATTATATACCGAAGCATACCAAAGCTATTTTGATCATTTGAGGCTCTTACGACAATTCTCAAAGGCTACTTGAGATCCAATTGCCATCCTTGAAGCTTGGGCTGCCTCTACATCAACTACACTCACCTCTTGGCGCTCAAGGCTTCCTCTAGTTTGTTCTAAACTATTTACTTCAATTGTTTAGTTCTTAATTGGGTTTGTATTAAAACAAACCACCCTTTTTCTTCCTTCTTTCAATTTGGGTTTCTTGCTACAACCATAATAAAAAAGCAAGCTGTAAGAAGGTGATCTAGCCTACCTTAAAACGGCTAGTGGGTTTCTTGCTATAACCATTAAAAAGCAAGCGGTCGTATAAATCTCCCAACGGTTGAGTTGGGAGCGGAGACGTAGGCTTAAGTTTAAAGCCGAACTCCGTTATCAATTGTGTCTTGCCATTTTACTTTCCGCTGCATTTAAATTTGTTTTAAATTGTTAATTAATTTTAAAAAGGCAATTCACCCCCCCTCTTGCCATCACCTCCGACCCAACAATTGGTATCAGAGGGAGCGTTTGTGTAATACCTTAACCGGTTACAAACGAAAAATCCATAGTGATGGCTTCTTTCTCACAAGCACCCGAAGGGTATTCCATGACTCGGGCTCCATACTTCGATGGAACCGATTACACATATTGGAAAACACGAATGATTACTTTTCTTAGAAGCATTGGCTATCCTATATATAGAATTGTTATGCAAGGCTACACTCTTTCTAGTAAGGATGAATCTAAATGGACCCCCGAAGACATTGCCAATTTTGAGCTTGATGGCAAAGCCATGAATGCTCTTCATTGTGGGTTAGACCGTAATGAGTTTAATCGTATTTCTACTTGCACCACCTCACACGAAATTTGGAAACTTTTGGAAGTGACCCATGAGGGCACTAACAAAGTCAAAGACACTAGGTTAGATATGTATCGTCAAGACTTTGAGAGTTTCACAATGCACCCACACGAGTCAATCACCGAAATGTTTACTCGTTTTACTGATGTTTGCAATGGGAGAAAGTCCCTTGGTGATGATGTTTCAGCAGAAACAATGGTCAAGAAAATTCTTTGGGTCCTACCAAGCTCTTGGGGACCAAAGGTGACGGCAATCCAAGAAGCGAAAGATGTCAAGAAGATGCCGGTTGAAGAACTCATAGGGTCACTCATGACTTATGAGATTACCATGAAGAGGCAAGCCGATAAAGAAGGAAATATCTTCAAGGAGAAAAAGAACATAGCTTTCAAGGCAAAGGAAGAAAGCTCCTCCGATGATAGTGAATCCGAGATGGCTCAACTAGCAAGGAAAATGAGCAAGTTCATGAAGAAAAAGAATAAATTTCAAAAGGCACGAAAGGAAGAGCCAAAGGCGGAGAAAGAAATCACTTGCTTTGAATGTGGAAAGAAAGGACACATCAAACCGGAGTGCCCCATTTTCAAGAAAAGGTTAAAAGAAAAGAAAAACAAGAAGGCCTTCAAAGCATCAACATGGAGTGCAAGTGATGACTCCATGTCTTCAAGCGACTCAAGCGATGAAGGTGGAAAATGCCTAATGGCATTTGATGAGGTATCCTCTTCTCACTCTTCTTCCTCATCTTCTTATTTTGATAATGATATGTCTTATGAAGAACTCCAAAATGCAAGAGATCAATTAGAGGAAGGTTTTCACGAACTTACCT
The DNA here is from genome assembly GCA_963277665.1 of Viscum album. Taxonomy (NCBI): domain Eukaryota; kingdom Viridiplantae; phylum Streptophyta; class Magnoliopsida; order Santalales; family Viscaceae; genus Viscum; species Viscum album. The sequence continues at coordinate 575,798,440 of OY728120.1, read as the reverse complement.
CTAAATTTTTGACCTTGAAAAAGAAAAACAAAACTCTTATTTCCGAAAAAGACAAACTTCTCAAAGAGAATGAGGAGCTTGCCCTTAAAGTCAAAAATATTCCAAATGTAGATTCTTTAAATTCTACCATTAAGGATTTGAAGGAATCTCTTGCCAAGTTCACCCAAGGTGAACAAAACTTAACTAAATTGCTAGGTTCTCAGCGTTCGGCTAGAACCACACATGGACTTGGCTATAACAAGCAATCCACTTTTTCTAGGGCACCCACTACTTTTGTAAGGGGGAGCTCTCAATACAAATTTTGTAATTATTGTAAAAAGACCGGTCACATGATTTATGAATGTGATTGTAAAAATGCTAGGTATGGAAGACCCAAATCCATTACCTACTCGGATGAGTATCATAGAAGGAATCCCTCTAGAACATTATGGGTTCAAAAGTCTCTTTTTGCTAATCTTTCCAGACCCAAACTTATATGGGTACCAAAATCTCTTCTTTCTTGATTTTGTAGGATAAACGCCAAAAGAGTAGGACCTCTAAAGGCTCGTGGTATCTCGACAGCGGTTGCTCAAGGCACATGTGTGGCGATCCCTCCGAGTTCAACTCACTTGAAGAATTCGATGGAGGATATGTCACCTTTGGTGATAACTCAAAAAGCAAGATCGTCGGAATAGGTACCATTGGTTTTGGTAGCTCTTCTTTTATTAAAGATGTTTTATTAGTTAAAGGTTTAAAGCATAATTTAATTAGCATTAGTCAACTTTGTGATAGTGGTTTTTCAGTCAATTTTCAAAATGATTTATGCAATGTGTTTGATTTTCAAAACAAGTTGATATTTTCTGCTTCCCGTTTTCAAAATGTTTACATTATTGATTTAAAATCTCTAGCTAGCCAAAATGTTAAATGTTTAAGTGCTCTTGACAATGAGTCTTGTCTTTGGCATAGAAGATTGGGGCATTGTAGCTCTCATTCACTTCTAAAGCTTAATAAGAACAAGATCATTCGTGACCTTCCTAAACTTAAATTTAAGAAAGATTTGATTTGTGAGCCATGCCAACTTGGTAAGCAACACAAGTCTTCTTTCAAATCTAAGAAGGAAGTGTCCACCTAAAAATCTCTTGAACTCCTTCATCTTGATCTTTTTGGTCCTACTCCCGTAGCAAGCTTAGGTGGAAAATCCTATACCTTAGTTATTGTTGATGACTTTTCTCGTTTTACTTGGGTTTTCTTTTTAGCCCATAAGAATGATGCTTGTAAAACCTTTTTGAAATTCTCTAGGAAAGTAGAAAACGAAAAAGGATATAAAATCATTTCTCTTCGTAGTGATCATGGTGGTGAATTCGAGAACAAAGAATTCGATGAATTGTGTTCCTCTCAAGGATACAATCACACCTTCTCTGCCCCTAGGACTCCTCAACAAAATGGAGTGGTTGAAAGAAGAAACCGAACTCTCCAAGAAATCGCTCGAACCCTCCTTAGTGAATTCGACCTCCCTCAATATTTTTGGGCCGAGGCGGTAAACACTGCTTGTTATACTATCAATAGAGTCCTTGTAAGACCCCTTCTTAAGAAAACCCCCTATGAACTTTGGAAAGGAAAATTGCCCAAAGTAGGTTATTTTAAAGTGTTTGGTTGTAAATGCTTTATCCTTAACACAAAAGATAACCTAGGGAAATTTGATGCCAAATCCGATGAAGGTATTTTTCTTGGGTACTCCAACTCAAGCAAAGCCTATCGTGTCTTCAATAAACGTTCAAAAACCATCGAAGAATCATCTCATGTCAAATTTGATGAAACTCTTCCAAAACCTCACCCGGTCATTGAAGATGTTGAAGCTAAGCTTGATAAGCTTCATTTGAATGATTCCTCTTCACCTCCCAAGGAGGATGACCATCTAGAACCCTCTTCACCTTCTTCGCCTTCCACCTTGCCTAAGGTTTGGAAACCTTCTAGAGACCATCCTTTAGAAAATGTCATAGGTGACCTTCAAGCCGGTACTCGAACTAGAAGATCTATCCTCAATGAAGTTGAACATCAAGCCTTCTTTTCTCACCTAGAACCTCAAACCGTTAATGATGCTATTAATGATGAGAATTGGGTTCTTGCAATGCAAGAGGAACTAAATCAATTCTCTAGAAATGATGTTTGGACTCTTGTTGAAAGACCCAATGATCATCCAATTATTGGCACTAAATGGGTTTTTAGGAACAAACTTGATGATCAAGGAAACATAACCCGGAACAAGGCTCGCCTAGTAGCTAAGGGCTATAATCAAGAAGAAGGAATTGATTATGGTGAAACCTTCGCGCCCGTCGCTAGATTGGAATCCATTAGGATCTTGTTGGCATTCGTCGCCCACTTAAATTTTAAGCTTTTTCAAATGGATGTTAAAAGTGCTTTTTTAAATGGTTTTATTTCTGAAAAAATCTTTGTTGAACAACCCCCCGGTTTTGAAGATCCAAAATTTCCAAATCATGTTTTTAAGTTAACCAAGGCTCTTTATGGCTTAAAGCAAGCCCCTTGGGCTTGGTATGAGCGGTTAACAAAATTTCTTTTAGAAAATGATTTTAAAATGGGTCAAGCCGATTGTACCCTCTTTTTAAAACACACTTCAAAAGATCTTTTAATAGTCCAAATTTATGTTGATGATGTTATCTTTGGTTCTACCAAAGAATCTCTTTGTACTGATTTTTCAGATTTAATGAGAAAAGAATTTGAAATGAGTTTTATGGGAGAATTGAAATTTTTTCTTGGTTTTCAAATCTTTCAAAATTCAAAAGGTATTTCTCTAAGCCAAGGCAAATACACAAATGAACTTTTAAGTCGTTTTGGTATGGATCAAGTAAAGGAAATTAGTACACCCATGAGTACTTCATGTAAGCTTACGTTAGACGAAGCCGGGAAACCGGTGGATAACAAGCTTTATAGGAGTATGATCGGGAGTCTACTTTACCTAACTGTGACCCGTCCTGACATCATGTTTAGTGTTTGCCTTTGTGCTCGTTTTCAAGCCAATCCTAAAGAATCCCATCTTAAATCGGTCAAAAGAATTTTTAAGTATTTAAAAGGATCCAAAAATCTTGGTTTATTTTATCCCTCAAATACTTCTTTTGAACTATCTTCTTATTCGGATGCTGATTTTGGCGGATGTCAATTAGATCGTAAGAGTACTAGTGGAACCTGTCATCTGCTAGGCAAGTCCCTTGTTTCGTGGAGTAGCAAGAAGCAAAATTGTGTTGCTCTTTCTACTGCCGAGGCCGAGTATGTAGCCGCTGGCAATTGTTGTGCCCAAATTATTTGGATGCAACACACTCTCTTGGATTATGGTCTTTCCTATGATCATGTCCCTATTCGGTGTGACAACACTAGTGCCATTAGTATCTCTAAGAATCCAATACAACATTCTAGGACAAAGCACATATACTTAAGGCATCATTTCCTTCGTGACCATTTTCAAAAAGGAAATATCACTTTGGACTTCATTCCTACCGATTTCCAATTAGCTGATATTTTTACCAAACCGCTCCCGGTTGACCGTTTTGATTTTATTAAAGGGGAGTTAGGAATGATTCGTCAATGAGCACTATTAAATATTTGACTTTCTTGGCTTGCTTATATTTTATTTTTATTAGAATTTTTTTTTAAACACCTTTTTTTTTAATTCTGTTTTTTTTATATTTTATGAATTTTAGTACCACCGGTCAACCGGTGGTACATCACCGGTTAACCGGTGGTGTCGGGTTTCTGTTTTTGGGCCGACCCGAGGAAGGGTTAATATTAATTTTAAAACCCTTCCTCCCTCATTTCTCTCTTCTCTCTCGGGCGGCTCCTCCTAAAACCGCAGCTCCTCCAAAACCTAGCCTCCCTTCTTGGTTTTTGACCTCTCAAAACTCCTTTATTCTCTCAATCTCTCTCTTTTTCTCCATTTTGCCATCATGGGACCTCGCTCTACACGCAAAGGCAAGGGAATCGCTCAAGAAGATCCTCCTCCTCCTTCAATCCCTCAACTCCCGGACATTTGGCATGACAAAGTCATTTTGCCGGGTAGAGTAATTGATTATTCTTGGCTGTCTACTGCTCGTCTTGAGATTTTCTCGATTATTGAGTATCAACATTGGCATTCATTTTTTGAGCCACCCGAAAAGGATGTCATTTATCCTCTTCTTGTCAAAGAGTTCTATGCTCATTTGACGTGGTCCGTTTCTGATGACATTGATACCATCTCCTCCACTGCTCTTGGGCAACCCATCACTTTCACTTCGGTGGAAATTGCCCGGATGCTGGGAGTTCCTCATGTTGGACCTCATGCTTTTGCTCAGGGGGAGTTTCCTCGGGACTCTGAATTTGATCTTGCTGTCGCTCTTGAGCATCTCACAGGGCAGCCCTCAAATCCCATTGTCAAGCTCTCCCAGCTCTCTCCTAACCATCGTATTATTGAGCGCCTCATTCAAACTTCCCTTGCGCCCCGTATCGGGGATCATGATAATGTCAAATTCATTGATATTTATCTTCTCTCTTTTATCACCAGAGGCATTCACTTCAATTTGGTCCGGTTTCTGTTCCGGGCCATGACTTATGTGGCTGAGCACCCGCGCCGGTCCAAAACTCTACCCTACGGACGCCTCTTGACTAAAATTTTTTCCTTTCTTGATGTGCCTCTTCATGCTACTTCCTTCGAGCAGCCAACGAAGGATAGCATAGTGAATTTTATGATGGTGCAACGAATGAACATCCGTTGGCACCCTTGGCGTTAGGAATGGATTGTCGACAAGGATGGCCTTCTCAAGGCCTACTCTCCTCAGACTCATTCCCATCCTCCTGTCCATGCCATGCCTCCTGCTATTGCCGCTGCCTATCCTCTTTCAGACAGTGAGGATAGTGATGATGATGAAGAGGAAGGAAGTGGTAACAGCGAAGATGAGGCTGATGCTGCTGCTGATGAGGAGGCTGGAGAGGGTGATGATGCACCTGAGCCTGCTGAGGCTGTGCCCCCTCCTGCTGATGCTGGTGGCTTGCCGGTGACGGCTGATCAGTTCCTACGCTTCCAGGATCAGATTGAGACCCGGCTGGATTTACAGTTTTCTTACTTCAGCTCTCAGTTTGATCAGCTCCACTCACGGATTGATTCTCTTGATCGTCGCTTTGAGGCGGTCCAGGCTCCTCCGGCTCCTCCGACCTTCCGGCGTCGTCGTCACTCTCGGCCCTCGAGGAGTGAATAGAGCCGTTTCTTTTTTTTGACTTGTCTTTGTATTTTGAATTTTCTATGTAACGGTTCGTCTTTTACAAAATTCAAGTTATCATATCTTTCATCCTTTTTGTCATTGCTTATTAGTGTTTTTCTAATTTTTCTTTCGTATTTTTCCTCCTATTTTGATAATCCCAAAGGGGGAGAAGAAAATCTCTCTATTACATACTTAGTTACTTATTTCATTAAGTGCTCTTTTTAAAACAAGTTCAATTTTAATTTTTTACTTTCATCAAAATCTGTTTTTAAATGGTTAAGTTTTTTAAATGACCTATGGTTACAATTTCAAAATGAACCATTCTCTTTATTTCAATCCTTTCAAGTTTAATATCATTTTCAATACATAATACATCATTGAAATTCTTGTATTAAAATGATCACTAAAATTTTCCATGTCAAAGTTTCTTATTTCTTTTTCACTTGGCTTATCCTTTTTAAAAGCTTTCTCTTTTGTGATTGTGATCATCAAAATAGGGGGAGATTGTTGTACCTCTTTCTCTTGGATTTTAATGATCACAATCACTCTCATCGTGATCTAATATTGTTTCAAGTGTTTTTGTTAATAGACATGATTTCAGGAGTAAGAAGTGGCAAAGGAGGAAAAATGGACTGTTTTCATGTCCACCGGCCAACCGGTGGCCTCAGCACCGGCCAGCCGGTGCTGCCTGGGCAGAAGGGACAGCTACTGCCTCCTCACCGGCCAACTGGTGGCCTCAGCACCGGCCAGCTGGTGGAGGCTGGACAGAAGGATCTTCCCTCTGTCAAGACCACCGGTCAACCGGTGTCCCACCACCGGTCAGCCGGTGGAACTCCATCAAATAGTGAGACCTACTGTCTCACCACCGGCCAGCCGGTGGACTTCTCACCGGCCAGCCGGTGGATCCTGGGCAGAAGCACTCTCCACATTCCAAGGCACCGGCCAGCCGGTGGACAAGCACCGGTCAGCCAGTAAGCAAAGTCAAACTAGCCGTTTGAGCTTGACCAGACTTGTCCACTTGACCCCCAACGGCTCCGAAAGCCCTCCAACGGCCATATTGAAGTATTTGGGAGTATTTCTCCTATAAATAGACGTCCATGGATGCCGGGAACACCACCGATTATATACCGAAGCATACCAAAGCTATTTTGATCATTTGAGGCTCCTACGACAATTCTCAAAGGCTACTTGAGATCCAATTGCCATCCTTGAAGCTTGGGCTGCCTCTACATCAACTACACTCACCTCTTGGCGCTCAAGGCTTCCTCTAGTTTGTTCTAAACTATTTACTTCAATTGTTTAGTTCTTAATTGGGTTTGTATTAAAACAAACCACCCTTTTTCTTCCTTCTTTCAATTTGGGTTTCTTGCTACAACCATAATAAAAAAGCAAGCTGTAAGAAGGTGATCTAGCCTACCTTAAAACGGCTGGTGGGTTTCTTGCTATAACCATTAAAAAGCAAGCGGTCGTATAAATCTCCCAACGGTTGAGTTGGGAGCGGAGACGTAGGCTTAAGTTTAAAGCCGAACTCCGTTATCAATTGTGTCTTGCCATTTTACTTTCCGCTGCATTTAAATTTGTTTTAAATTGTTAATTAATTTTAAAAAGGCAATTCACCCCCCTCTTGCCATCACCTCCGACCCAACAATACCATCTCCAGACTGATGGTCAGTCTAAGCACACGATCCAGGTGCTTGAGGATATGCTCCGAGCTTTCATTATAGACTTTGGAGGTTCTTGGGAGAAGCATATTCCTCTGGTAGAGTTCGCCTACAACAACAGTTTTTAGGTGACCATTTAGATTGCACCATACAAGGCTCTGTACGGTAGGCCATGCCGATCACCCTTATGCTGGCTGGAGGCAGGAGAGTCAGCTCTGCTAGGACCTCATCTTGTTTAGGAGACCTCAGAGCAGATAGATCTGATTCGTAAACGGATGGCTACAGCACAATCTCGACAGAAGTCTTATGCTGATCAGCGGAGGCGACCTCTGAAGTTCGAGGTCGGAGATCAGGTTTTCCTACGTGTCGCACCGAGGTTGGGACACAAGAGGATTCAGAGACAGGGTAAGCTTTCACCGCGGTAAGTCGGGCCATTTGAGGTGTTGGAGAGAGTTGGGTCGGTTGCCTATCGGTTGTAGCTACCTTAGAGGTACCGGACTATGCACGACGTCTTCCACGTCTCTCAGCTCTGACATTACTTTTTAGACTCGTCTCTTGTCTTCCAACCCGAGGAGGTTGAGCTTGAATCAGATGCATTGTTTGAGGAGCATCCTATCCAGATTTTCGATAACAGTACGAAGGTTCTCCATGGGCGGTCTCTTCCTTTAGTGCAAGTGCTTTGGCATCATGGGCGAGTACAGGACGAGACCTGGGAGAGGGAGGCCGATGTACGATCACAGTGGCCGGAGCTGTTCGGGGTTTCTTCTTCTATGCCTCTCTCAGGAAATTTGGGGATGAATTTCTTTAAGGGGGAAAGTTTGTAAGAACCCAGATCTTTGTTTTCAGGTATGCCTTCCTTTTTCTGGATTTTTTGAGAAAAATGGAGTTTTTGAAAAATTTTGAAGTGCACACTGTGTACTTTCTGAGTACACGTCGTGTACTCTTTTCCCGCTCGAAGTCGTGTGTTGGTTGTGTCCGGGCCACACACACGGTGTGTAGGGGTGATGTGGAGGCCGATTTTGGCAGAGTACGGAAAAACCCACTACACACCGTGTACTCTAAAATTACACGTCGTGTACTTTATTTTTTTCATTAAATGGACCAGGGTCACGCCCGAACACCATAAATGTCTTCTTCTAGGTCATGTTCATCTGAGAGCGCCGAGAATCCGCGGATCTTCGACGAGCCACCATTCCTCCTTCCGTTCCCCAATTCGAGCATCGTCGATTGCGTTGGAATCGCAGCAGTGAGTTCTCCCTTCTACTTGAGTCTTGTTTTCCAATTCTTCCTCCTTCTCAAGTTATCGTGGGTTGAGCATTTTGGTCGTTTTCTCAGATCTTCGACGTTATAAGGAGAATCAGTCATATTGGTTCACATATATCGATCTCCTAGGATCGAGGTAGGTGGTTTGTGTCTTACTGTTCAAAGTCTTTGAGTTTTATGCACAAATTCCACCAATACCCGTAAATGGGGTATTGCGTGATTACCTTTTTACACCTTTTGTTTTCCTGTCTTTCTTTTATGCTGGTGTAGAGCTAATTTTTTCATGTTAGAGGATATTTTGTAGTTCTTGGATGTTTTTTCATGCTTTGTTCTATTTACGACATTTGGGTCTTGTCAGCCTTTTCCCGTTATGACTATTGCCATGCCTTGTGTCTATAGGATGAAGTGTTTTGCATTACATGCTTGTTTCCTTATAGACTATTTAGCCAAGTAGCTCTATAGGTGTACTTTGGTTATCCAAGTATCTCTATAGGTGTACCTTGGCCTTATAGCATTATTATGCGCTGACTGACACGGGGCTGAGAGAACCTGGTGCTATAGACTATAAGGGATAGACCGAGTGAACTTCCCAGAGAGTCTTTAACATTATAGACTACAGGAGGGTAGACCGAGTGAGCTTCCTCAGTGAGTCTTAGACATTATATTCCATGATGGATTGATCGAGCGAGCTTCCCAGAGTGCCTTCAGATATTATAGACTACAGGAGGGTAGACCGAGTGAGCTTCCTCATAGAGTCTTACTTTGAATCTTTTTAAGGACATTCTCGTGCTAGAGGAGTAATTGACCGAGTGAGCTTACTCAGAGGGTCTGTGGTATACCTAAGGCTATAGGAGGAATTTACCGAGATAGCTTCCTGAGAGAGTCTCTAGACCTTGGGGCTAAGAGGGTTAGACCGCGTGATCTTCCTCAGAGAGTCCCTGACTACCCTAGACTATAAGGGGAATTGACCGAGTGAGCTTCCCCAGAGAGTCTCATAAATTCATATGACCAAACCAGAGGGGTTAGGCTGAGTGTGCTGCCAAAGGGTTGTGGTACTTCTTGGTTAGGACCAGAGGGGATGGTTGCAGGTACTTCCCAGAGGGTTTCCTTTTGTGGTTAGCTATTTTCTTACTACTGCTTGTTGTTGTTTGTGGGTTGATTACTATTGTGCATCATCCTTTTTACTGCTTACTGATTACTGCCTGCTGTTGCTGCTACTGTTTACTGTTTACTGTACTATTACCTGTCATATCCTCATTGATTATTAGGCACAGATCTTCGGGTGGTTTCCTACTGGGATTTAGTCTCACACCCTGTTTGGGCCATACTTTTGGGCCCAAGAAGACTATGTTGTTGCAGGTATAGACAAGGGAAAGTGCCCTTAGACTTCTGGTACTTGATTGTTTTGGAGCAGGAGAGCATGGGACCAAGCTATGGCTTGCGATGCTGAGGAGTTTATCTGTTTACCTTTCTTGTGTACTTTGGTTTGGTACTATTGTATTTATCAGCATTGTGACTTGTTTGGATGATTTCCTAGATATGTATCATGCATCATTTCATATATATACGGATGTGCTCCAATTGTTTCCTGATTTAGTCTTCCACTGTTTACTTATGTATGGATTGTTCTGTTTCCGCTGTTTCTTATTGTTTTCTTCCACTGTGCACTCTGCCAATGAGGGCATAGTTTCCCCACTATCACACCCAAGGCCCTCACTGCTAGTTAGCAGCCTCTGGCGTTTGGGGAAATGTGCTTGAGGCCATGTGACCAACCGGGTACGGGGCGCCTCTGGGTGGCTTCCAGAACCAGGACGTTACACTCAATCTAAAATATGAACCAAAGGAAGAAGAAATATTATTTTAATAAAGGTAAAATGATTTAAGGGGTTCAATAAAACCCTCCATTATGATTTCACTTGGTCGAAGTAATTTTTCCATAAGTCTATGTGGTTTTTCATCCGTTTCAATTTTTGAAACCCCCGTCACCGATCCCATGACCATGCCCTGGTGAAAAGGTCATGGCCATTTTCTTCCTAGCTATGACCTCCAACATTCCCTAGTGGGGGCTTATTGTTCTTGGTGGATAGGGTGGCCAATAACATTCTTTGTTTAGGACCACTCTTAGTACTGGATATTTTTGGGACATCTTGTTTCATACATGTGACACTCAGGTACAAAAGGGATTGGACAAGAGCATGATCCAGCCTATTTTTCACTAGAAAAGTCAAAAACCCACTTTTAAGCCTCCAATATCTGCCAAAACTTCTGAAAAAAATATTAACCAATTTAAATCTTGAAAAAAAATAAGGTAAACCAAATAACGTACTTGAAAGAAAAAGTTTTAATGTTATAATGTTTTTTGGGTATAGTCTATGATGTACCTTTGAGTGATAAAAAAATCCATTTTGTCATCATTTCCACACTATAATTTTTTTTAGAGTTGTGAAGGTTTTATTTGATATAATTGGAAATGAATTCTAGAGATTTATAGAGAAACCATAATGAGTAATTTGGGATTATTTCTTCGATATATTTTTCTATAAATGTTTTGGATGTTCAAGGGAGTAATTAGAAATAGTGGGAAAGCTTTATTCATGATTTCTCTTGGAAATTTTTCTTTATTTTTCATGTATACTTTCCAAGAGGTCATGAGTGACTAATTAATTTTGTGTGAATGATGTGATTAAAGGATATAATAATGATTTTAGGTCTTGGTAAATTTTCATTAAATTATAATTCATTTTTAATTATTTTTATTTTTTTTTATTATTTTTATTAGCGATGATAATGATGATGATAGAGATTTTTTAATTAAGTGTGTGAGTTGGAAAACTAACAAACTTATAATTAAATTTTATTTTTTATAAGAAAAAACCATTATTTAATCCTTTTATACCAATGATAACAATAAAAATGCAATTTTTTATTTTTTAAAATTAAATTTCTTGTAAATCATGATAAAATGTGATTTTTTTCATATATGAATTTTATTTTTTTGAATCAAATTAAATTAATTTGTATTAAGAAAAAATTTATTTCTTATTCTGGATTTTGGATTGGTAATTTTTCCTTACCCTTTAGTTGAATCTCGTGTTAAGGTAACTTGTTGCATTAGGGTGACTTTCTCTTTGTGTAAGGGTGCTTTTGTTCATGTAAGGGTAACCTTCTGGCTCACGTAAGGGTACTCTTATTTCATAAAGGTAGCTTACCCCATGTGTAAGGGTAGATAACAAGTTACGTAGTAGTACTCCTATCCATGTAAGGGTAACCTACTGACTCATGTAAGGATAATCATATTGCATAAATGTAGCTTGCGTCTTGCATAAAGGTAGTATGGAATGCATAAGAGTAATACCTTACATACATAAGGGTACTTATAGATTCATAAGGGTAATACCTTACATGTTTAGGGGTAATACCTTAGATACATAAGGTTAATACCTAGATATGTGAGGGTAAAGATTGTATGAATAAAGGTGATGTGTGTTCATGTAAAACCAAAATACCTCTCTCTTTTGGTTCATCCATGTATCCCACAACCCATATTAGTCGCATAACCTAATTTCACCTCGTCTACTATTTTGATCGCACCTTAGGGATCATTGTCAGAAATTTATTCAGATTTGATGTTGTGAGGGAAAAGGTTTCCAACTTTTTCCTGTGGTGAGAAATATCGAGAGAAGAGTAAGAAGGAGATTCCATCCAAGGTTACTAAAGTCTGCTGAAGCAAATCATCTTCATCGTTACTGAACCTGGTTTAGGATTTTGGTGGAGAGTGGTGGAGATCTTCAGCCTTCATCATAGGAAATTCTCATGTGAAGTAAGATTTTGGTGGCTTAAGGTCCATTAGAGTTTCATCCAGGTTCTAGTATTTGAACCTGACTTTGTAAGAATTTAATTCTGATTTTCTTTATTTAAGTTTTTTTTCATGTATGATTTTGTATCCTTATATGCTTGTATATAGCATGAGTTTCTTCTAGGAAGATCCTCAGATAATTTCTCTATTTTCTGTATTGCTTTCATCTCTTGTAATTTCATATGTTTTCTTTCTTTAATAATAAAGTCTTATGGTGGTGTTCTCACCATGCATCTACCCACAGTGGACCAAAGCATGTTATATCATGTGTTTTTTAATTTTATTATGTCGCATTCAACTTGAATCTATATTTACCCTTATATTTAATGTTTAATTTAATTGTCTAAATTAATTTTTAAAACCAATACCTAGATTAGTAGATCTTTGTTGTTTTATAGGGATTACCATATCAACCTATCCCCTAATAATTAGCATCAGAGCCACCTAATTTAGAATAATGGGATTGATTAAATTTTACATAGAAAAAATCAAAAGGGATAATGATTTCAATTTATATAAAATAAAGATGAACATGTTTCTAGACCATAATGATCTCCTTGATGCCTTGTGTGGTCCTAAAAAGAAATTTTTTACCCTATATTCTAATGGATAGTCTGTTGCTAATGAAGTATATACCCCTACTGATGTTCTTAGGAAGGCTCATAGTTTAATCCTCATATCTTTAGGTGATAAGGTCCTTCATTTGGTAGCTTATGAATCCACTATTTCCCAAATTGGGTCTAAAATTGAAACTTTATATAGATATAGATATATATATATATAACTTAGTACTCCAAATACATAAGAAGATGTGATTTTATAATTTTCATATGCATCATGAATCTATAATCAGGAATCACATCAATGGTTTTAATAAAATCATTCTTGATTTGTATAATATAGAAGTTAAGTCAGATGATGAGGATTTGGTTATCATATTGTTGACCTCTTTAGATGATTCTAATAATTTATTTAAATACTCAATGATGTATGGTAGAGATTCTTTAAACCTAGAATAATTTAATTATACCTTGGGTTATAAATAAATACAAAATAAGAATCATAATTTTGTTAAGAAGGAATATGAGGGGATGAATGTTAGAGGTGGGTTTGAGTATAGAGGGAAAATAAGAGGTAAGAGAAAGTCCTGGAGTCGGTCTGGGTTTATAGGTAAATAAATAAAACAATTTAATTGTAAATAACTTGGTCATGTTATAAGAAATTGTCCCTAAAGGGAAAATTCTAATAAAACGCTAATAATAGTGACCATTTTTTGTTAGTTGAGAAATATTTTGATTCTGATGATGTTTTTAATGTCTACATTGATGCTTTGAGTGTTGAATGGGTCTTGGATTCAGGATTTTTAATTCATATGTGTCCTAAACATGAGAACTTCACTAATATGAGAGAGATTAAGAGTGGTGAGGTTTTCCTAGGAAATAAAACTACTACAAAAACCCCTTTTATCAGCGCTAAAAATGGCCTTTAACAGTGCTAGAAAAGCACTGTTAAAGCCGACGTAGATAAAGGGGGGGTCCCCTTTATCAGCACTCCAAAAAGCACTGATAAAGACCTCTTTTATCAGTTCTAAAAAAGCACTGATAAAAGGGGTGTTTTATCAACACTGATAAAAGGTTTCTTTATCAGAGCTTTCTTTTTAATGCTGATAAAAGACCCCTTTTATCATCTCTTTTTTAAAAGCATTGATAAAAGTAAAAAAAATTGAAAAAATTAAAAAATACTGCCAATCGGGGGGGCTTTTATATCACTTGAGCCCCCCTTTTAACAGAGATTTCTAGCCCCTCCAGTGCTCGCATGCACCCCCCCCCCCCCCTTCCACCCTATATCAGTGCTAAACCCACCCCCTTTATCAGAACTATCCCCCCAAATTTACCCCCATGCGCGCGCCCTTGCCTCCACCAAGATTTGATCTCAAGACCTCCCCCTTGCGCGCCTGAAGCCTTTACCACTCTTCCATATTGATTTGTTCTCCAGTTAATGACATATTTATTTATTTATATATATATTTAGTTATATTTATTCATATAGTAATATATAGTTATATTAATATATATATATAGTTATATTAATATATATATTTATAGTGATATTAATATATATATTTATAGTTATATCAATATATATATGTAGTTATATTAACATATATATATATAGTTAGATTAATATATAGGTATATAAATATTTATATATTGGTATTTTAAATAAAATGGATATTAGTTATTATTTATATAAATCTAATATATTTTATATGTAAATATATTTTATTATTTATATTTATAATTAAATTTTTATGTGTGAATATATAAAAAATATGTATATATTGTTAAATATTTGATTATAAATAGCAGTGCATTATAAAAAACGATAAAATTTAAAAGACATAATATCAATATGAATGTAATAACTTGGAATAAATTCTGTACCCACCAAAAAAATCCAATAATACCTCCTTAAATGAGGCTGAAAATCCACAAAATGTTAAAAAATCGGGGTATTCTGACTAAAAGCTCACTTTTAGAGGCCTTTTGGGCCTTTTTTGGCCTTGAAAAAACCATTACCAGGGATCCCCCTAACCATAGGGGTGTAGAGATCGTTGTAGGATTCGATTTGATATGTTGTAGAGCTCAAACGAACACCCGAATCAAAAGTTATGGCCGTTTGAAGTTCGAGTTGCGTTTTCAACATATTTTGGATCTTTTTTTAATTTTTTTAATTTTTTTAGTCTTCAAATTGTTATTAAATGACTATTACTCCATAATAATTATCAAATTATTAATTAAAAATATTTTTTTTAATTTTTTTATAATCCATTTTCACTAAATATCTTATATATTAAGTGTAACTGTATATTTATACTTATCTAAAATATATTTAAAATTATATTTAAAAAAAATTATTATATTTATATCAATATAACTATATCTATATATTTAAATATTAATATATATTTTTTAATGAATTTTTTTTTGAAGTAGACCCTTTATCAACGCTTTTAAAAAAATCACTGATAAAGACCCCCCCTTTATTAGCACTACTAAAAAAAGCGCTGATAAAGGGGTACCCTTTAACAGCACTAAAAAAAGTGCTATTAAAGGGGGTACCTTTATCAGCACTATAAAAAAGTAGTGATAAAGGGGTACTTTTATCAGCACTTTTTTTAGCGCTGATAAAGGTACCCCCTTTATCAGTGCTTTTTCCTTAGCGCTAATAAAGGATAGCACTGGACTTGCCCCGTTTTTTGGTAGTGTAAAAAATCAATTGAATCATGGGTAGAGGGATTGTTTCTCTAGAGTTATATGATAGGTTAGAAAAATCCTTAGTGAAGGTTGGGTGGGTGCCCAATTTAAAGAGGAATCTTATCTCCCTAGGTGTATTGGACTGAAATGGGCATACTTTTAGGTATGATTCATGGAGCCTTAGGATCTCTATGGGGTCACTCGCAGTTATGAGAGGAACCCTCACCAATGGTCTATATGAAATAGATGGTAGGACTCATATGAAACAATTAAATGGAACTGTCACACCCGTCGTTTCTAATTTGTTTATTTTAATTAAATCTTTGGGCATCGGGTAGTTCGGGTTGAGGCTCGACATAAAACTTTTGAGTTCTTTTTAAAAACATGTGTTTTGGTCTTGAGTGCGTCCAGCGCATCGTGGTCGAAGCCTTTCAACCTCACTCCAGTCACCGCGCGACCTCGTCCGATTAACCGCACTGCCTTCTCGGTGCACAATTAATTAATTAATTGTCAAATTAATTAAGTTAATTGGTTAATAAAAGATTTAAATTAAACGGTGTTAAAGATGATAATTTTATTATGTTTATTACTATTATCACCGTCTTTCTGTTAAAAATTTTATGGGCCACGCGGAGTAACCACGTAGTTTCCCGACTCTTTAAAAATAAATATAATCAAACGAATTTTAAATAATTATTTTAATGATAATGAAAATAGTAATTATTATTATTATTATTACAATTATTATTATTATTATTATCACTAATATGTTCACTTTGTTTATTAATATAAGGTATATTATTATTAAGTTAATTTGATTGAATTTATTTTTATTAAATTTTTTTAAGCTTATTTTGTTTATTCATATCATGTTATGTTTATTCTAATTATTATTATTATTATAACTATTATCTTTATTATTATTGGTTGTTTTATTTTTTTTAGTTTTAGTTTTATTTTATTTGTTTATTTATTCTTTTTTTTTCATTGTTTTGGGTAGGGTTCTCCTCCCCCATTTCCTGTTGCACCGCACCCCTCCCCTGTTATTTTTTTTCCGTCGAAACCACACCCCCTGGTTCACCTCTCCCTCCCTAGCTTCCCCCTCGGCCCATCTCAGCCTCCTCCCCCTGGAACCCTCTAGTTCGTCGCGCCCCTACCCTCATTCCCAGCCATCGTCCGCCTTGCACCAAGGGGTTACAGCCTTGCAAGCAGCCGCACCTCTTGTCCGTGGAAGACCTCCCTCCCTGCCTCCTGCTTGCTTGCGCCGTCCGCCGGATCAGCACTCCCTCTGGCGCCCCGCACTCCTCTTGCACCCCCCCCCTCCGGTGACCTTGAGTCGTCGACCCAGCTCCCCTTGCTCCGCCTCGAGCCACCGCGTGGACCCTCGCCTCACCCTAGCCGGCCCTCCTCGACCCGCCAACCTCCTTTCACCAGTGGCCGGACCCCCCCCCTTTGCCAAGCCTTTGTCGTGCCTCTGCACCCTCTCACCTACGGTATAACCCCCCCCCCCCCTCCCTTTTCTAGGGTTTTTCCCCTTGTTCTTGGGGTTTATTTATTTATTTATTTATTTTTCAGCTGGTTGGGTATTAGTTTTAGGATGGTGTCATGTTTTGTTTTTCTTTGTTTTGGAGGGAGCTTGACTCCTTAGGGTTTTCTTGGGGTGCATTCGGCGTGTAAGTGGAATTCGCACCCAAATTTGGGGTTTTCTTCATGCAAGGTTCTTTTCGCATTTGTTGTGGTGCATTGGATGAACAATTGGAGTCGCGCACTAAATGTTGTGGAGTCTTCGACACCTGAGGTAGGTGGTTTCGCTCTTAATTATTATCTGATTAATCAATTTGCAAGTTTAATTAATTTAGCATGTTATTTAATTAATATGTATTGTGTGAAGTTGATCTTTGATGTTTGATTTTCATTTTAACTTTTGGTAGCATTTTTATATCAGGTGTGCGTTTTCTGCTAAAAACTCATATCTAGTTGTTAGTGATTTTTTTTAAATTGTGTGGTTGGATTATTATGTTGTGCAAATAGTGTTAGCTTGTCATAATGTGTAATTAGTGTGAACTATGTTTTTTATATAGTTTCATGTGAATCTTATCATAAAATAAGGTCTTGAGTGGGTTAATGGTTGATCCCTAGTTACTTCTTTAAAGTTGTTTCATAAGCTTTTATTTTTGGATTGTTAAGTTGTGTAGTTTGTGCAAAAAGCATCTTACATGCAGTGTCGGGTTTTTCATCAAACTGTTTGGGTGGTGAAAGTCACTCTTTAAATTGTATTTGATTGGGTGAATTGTTGGAATGTGTTTTGGATTTATAAATAGTTATGTTTTTTTTTGTGTGTGTAAAACCATGTGACACTCTTCTTCTATTGTTTTATAAACTTTTTAAATGGTTTATTAAATTATGTCAATAGTGTGAAGCGTGCTTTGAAAACGTTTTTAGCAAGTGTATTATTTCAAATGGTTTTTGTGTGTGCAAATGGTTGTCTTGGAGTGTGTAGTATCTTATTGGGTTTAAGTGTATGATTATGACATGTGGTATGAACTTTGAATTACTTGAGCACAAACGGGAAGCCTAGGTACTATGTGGGAAGACTAGACTAGCGTGCTAGTGATACAGGAGTGGACTCGGCCCAGTTTCACTTAGCGGGATTGACGCTTACAACACTAAATAAACATTGGATGATGACTGGAGACCACTATGGTAGGAGGTTTTTCCCTACCAGTGGCTTATGCACGGGAATGTATGATATGGTTCACCGAGACGTGAGGTTCTAGGGTCCCACTTCTCGCTAGTATCTTTAGGGTCTCTCCCATGTATTGTGCTCTTCCTTTGCTTTCTGCTCACCGTCGGCACACAGTGTGACATTGGGGTTACCAAGAAAATTTTGTGTGTGTGTGTGTGTGTGTGTGTGCGTGCGTCTGTGTGTGTGTGTGCGTGTGTGGGTGTGCGTGTGTGTGTGTAAGTTAATTTAAGTTGTCTTCCTTTTAATGAAGTTTCCCCTTAAAAACCATTTTCATTAAAATTCTTTAAGCACTTATTTATTTTTATTCTGTTAAATTGAAAATGTATTTGTCTTTTAATAATTATGCATGGAACCTTTTCTCGGTGGCATCCTACTGGGATTTTAGCTCACACCCTACATACACCCTTGGGTGTATGTAGATTTTGTTTCTTCTATATTCCAGGTTGTGACTTCGTGCTCAGCGATGGTGGTTCAGGTGGCAGTTGGTCTTTTTATGCAAAGTGGTGCTGATGTGGCCTCTCTTTTTCCATGAGGTTTGAGTATGAGTTTCAGTTTTCGTTGTCATCATTTCTTTTTAGTTATTGGTTCGAATTGTAGACTTTAAACTTGTTCATAGTTTAAAGGCATGTTTGGTTGTCTATTTCTAGTTTCAGTTTATTTATCTGGTTAGTTAGTTTCCTGCCCTTTATTTTGGGTAAATCATTCCCATGTAATGTTTGATACCCAAGAACTTGTTCTAGCCCATGGGGATCGGGAACGCCCTTTGGGCCATGTCGCGGACCAGGTCGGGCGTCGGGTCGAATGGCGACCCGGCCTGGTTCGTGACAAAATGGTATCAGAGGTAGGTTTACTCTCTTGGGTCGTTTTCTTTTGGGATAGAGTCACGATAGACTTGAGTTAAGGTTTTCGGGACTCGACGTTCTGGCTAAGAGTAAGGTGCATGGCCAGCACACCTCATGGCGGGACTCGAGTTACCAAAGTATGTTGAGTTTTGTCTGAGTTTTTGGACCTTGTGGATAATCTTGTCTAAGGGAAATGAAAAGGGTTAATGTCAATGGTCCTAGTGAGCTCGCGGGGTCTGGAAAGCCATGCGGAGCTGGGGACGCTGTCCTGGAATACCCTCTGTGGTAGTGGTGTGATTGGCGTATGACCGCCAACCATATGTTCTAGTCACCTAATGACACTAGTTTTCTCTTGCACTGTTCCTCGTTTCTTTGTTTTGGAATTGTGGACTTTTGGTTTTTAAGTAAAAATGATTTGGTCTTGGAAAATGTTTTGGAAAATGTTTTGAAATAAATCACTTTAAAAAGAAAATGAGGTATGAGGTTTGAAAAGTGTGGGTTGGATGTTTTTGTTTTGAAAAAAAGGAAAGGTTTGGTTTTGATCCTTGGTGTTCTCGTGGGCAACCTCATGCATGAGTGTATATGGAATGAGAAAGGGTTAATTGCACGAGCGGATTAGTGCCTAGATGGATATGAGGTGGGTGCTGGTTTGACACGGGAACATGCATGTGCGAGGCCCATGGGACACCATTGGTGTTTGTGCAACCCATCAACTTTGCTTATTTCCAAAATATTTTGTTAAAGGAAAATTTGGTGTTTTAGTAACCGGTGATTTTGTGGTGTGTCCTTGTATTTTTGAAAGGTTGGATGTGAAGCGTTTCGAGCCGAGAATCATTTTTGACTGATTTGTGTCTTGATTTTGAATTCTTGTTGGTCAGTTGGTGTGAAAGCATGTGGTTAATGGTCTCTTTTTAAAAGTGCTTCGGGAATCCCTTGCAGTGCTTTCCCCTGCACGTTTAGTGTTTGCTTGCAACATGTCTTGTCCATTGGACCAGTTTGATTGGGTTTGTGGTTTCCTTTCTTGACAAGTGCATGCCCCCCCCAATAAAGCATTGACATGTGATTGAAGTGCGGCCACAGGCAAATCGTTGTTGGCTGACCATCCAGTTGATTAGAGGAATCTCTTCTTGGATTCTAGAATTGAACCGACCTATCCTTTTTACAACTAAGTAGATCCTCTCACAACGGGATGACAGGCGCGAGGGAAATTGATAGGAGCTTTGGTTTCTATGATCTGTCTTAGTTGTCAGGTATGAAATTTTACGTCGTTGCATTTGAAGGTTTCCCCTGGAAATGGCGAAAGGAAATCCAGCGGGGAAGGGTGAAGGTGGTTCAGAATTATCGGTGTTGACCAGTTTCTTGAAGGGATTTGTAGTATTTTCATCGGTTTCAAGGGTCATGTTCGGTGACGTCTTGCAGTGTAAGTTCTCTTTGATTGTCAAGGGTGAATTTTGAACTCATTAATTTGAAAGTTCTTTTTGGAAATGGTAAAGGTGATTCCAATGGGAAAAAGGTGGAAGCAGCCTAGAGTGGTTTTCGGTGCGGGCCACTATTCTAAATGACCTTTGGTCCTTTGTTGGTTTCATTTAAGAAAGGGTCTACGTTAGACCACTAGTGTGGCAGACCTAGTCACATGGGGATTCTATGATCAATTGCAGGAGTCACGTGTTGTTTAAGACTCAGTTTGAAGTCCCTCTCCATATAATGTTCCTCTCAATAGCAATGGTCATGTTCAGGTGATGATTTGTGGTGTTGTGTTCTCATCCAGTGTGACAAAGGGGGATGCGCATGCACCATTTCAGCTCTTGTGTTGGTGAATGTTATGTGTATGATCAGTTGGATGTTGTAATGTGTTGTGTTTGCTAGTGTCGCCTCGGTTGCAGTGTGGTTGCATGTGACACCAAAAGGAGAAGCTCCATTCAGGAGTCTTCAATTCCTGACTGCGAGGAAGGAGATGCTTCAAACATCAGGGCTCCATCCATAGGCCTCGGAGTAAAGCTAGCACGTGGTCAGGAACCCCGAGAGTGTATGAGACCCCGACCTTATTTCTGTCATCAGTGTTAAAATTAGAGTCATTTTAAATTGTTTCTATGGTTGTTCCACTTCGAATGAGCCGTCTGGTTGCATAAGGTTTTCATGACCATGTGGAGGCGTGTTCGTCTTGTGCCTTAAAGTCTTGGGGGTTGCGTCCCACTATATGCAATCGCTTTAGTGGTCCTTATGGGAGGATGTTGGGTAGGTCGGTCTCAAAGTTGGAATAATGCTCATCCAGGAATGTGGAAATGCTGGTTTGTCTTGGGTTATGCTTTTGAAGCCCCGGTAGTCAGGCCCCTCCCTCCCCGCCCCTTGTGGTGGGGTGTTTGGTCACCATTGGAGAATTTTAAAAGTTTTGTACCCTCTGTCAGTCCTAATGGTGGGGAGACCCACGATGGGTCTTGCACGAATTTCTCCAGAATAAATCGGTGTTGGCCTTTCCTTAATGGTGGGGAGTCCACCCGGACCTCCCCATGTTGGTTTTCCAGTCTCGTCCTAGGTGTTAGTAGGTTCTTAATGATGGGTAGCCCCCCAGGCTTCCCCATGTTGACCTTTTGGTTCTGTTTCTAAAGATGAGTTGGCGATAGGTGATAAGGGTGCTTCTTGGTCATGGTTGGTCTCATTGTTTGTTCCAGACAAACGGCGTGGTTTGACCTTATTGTTCATTCTAGCCAAATGTTGTGGTTTTCGTTTAATAGTTCTTGAGGTGTTTCGGTTTGTAAGGTTGGTTTCTGTGGGTTCAAGAGTTCGTTTCCTAAAACAATCAACTGGAGGAATTCTAGCTCTTCAGGGCGGGTGACACATATTAGAAAATCATTATATGAGTTTCTCAAAGTTGTCTTTGAGTCACTTTCTCTGAGCATGATACTTTTTCCTCTCTTCGCTTGGTGTTTGTGGGGATCCCCTTTGAACCTTAAGGGAGTGTGGTTTTCTGTTGTGGGGTTTGGTTCTGGTTGTGGCTTTCCGGGGACAGAAAGCTTTATGGTGGGGAGAATTGTCACACCTGTCGTTTCTAATTTGTTTATTTTAATTAAATCTTTGGGCATCGGGTATTTTGGGTTGAGGCCCGACATAAAACTTTTGAGTTATTTTTAAAAATGTGTGTTTTGGTCTTGAGTGCGTCCAGCACATCACGGTTGAAGTCGTGCGACCTCTCTCCGGTCACTGCGCGACCTCGTCCGATTAACCGCACTGCCTACTCGGTGCACAATTAATTAATTAATTATAAAATTAATTAAGTTAATTGGTTAATAAAAGATTTAAATTAAAAGTTGTTAAAGATGATAATTTTATTATGTTTATTACTATTATCACCATCTTTCTGTTAAAAATTTTATGGGCCGCGCGGAGTAACCGCGTAGTTGCCCGACTCTTTAAAAATAAAGATAATCAAACGAAGTTTAAATAATTATTTTAATGATAATAAAAATAGTAATTATTATTATTATTATTACAATTATTATTATTATTATTATCATTAATATGTTCACTGTGTTTATTAATATAAGGTATATTATTATTAATTTAATTTGATTGACTTTCTTTTTATTAAATTTTGTTAAGATTATTATGTTTATTCATATCATGTTAAGTTTATTCTAATTATTATTATTATTATAACTATTATATTTATTATTATTGGTTGTTTTATTTTTTTTAGTTTTAGTTTTATTTTATTTGTTTATTTATTCTTTTTTTTTCATTGTTTTGGGTAGGGTTCTTCTCCCCCATTTCCTATTGCGCCGCACCCCTCCCCTGTTATTTTTTTTCTCTCAAAACCGCACCCCCTGGTTCACCTCTCCCTCCCCGGCTTCCCCCTCGGCCCGTCGCATCCTCCTCCCCCTAGAACCCTCTGGTTCACCGCGCCCCTACCCTCATTCCCAGCCGTTGTCCCCCTTGAACCAAGGCGTCACAGCCTTGCAAGCAGTCGCACCACTTGTCCGTGGAAGACCTCCCTCCCTGCCTCCTACTTGCTCGCGTCGTCCGCCGGATCAGCACTCTCTCCAGCACCCTGAACTCCTCCTACACCCCCCCCCCCTCCGGCGACCTTGAGCCATCGACCCAGCTCCCCTTGCTCCGCCTCGAGCCGCCTCATGAACCCCCACCTCGCCCTGGCCAGCCCTCCTCGACCCGCTAAACTCCTTTCACCGGCGGCCGGACCCCCCCCCCCCTTCTGAGCCTTTTTCGCACCTCCGCACCCTCTCCCCTACGGTATACCCCCCCCTGTTAGGGTTTTTCCCCTTGTTCTTGGGGTTTATTTTTTTCAGCTGGTTGGGTATTAGTTTTAGGATGGTTTCGTGTTTTTTTTCTTTATTTTGGATGGAGCTTGACTCCTTAGGGTTTTCTTGGGGTGCGTTCGGAACGCAAGTGTAATTTTCACCAAAATTTGGGGTTTTCTTCATGCAAGGTTCTTTTCGCATTTGTTGTGGTGCGTTGGATGAACAATTAGAGTCACGCACTAAATGTTGTGGAGTCTTCGACACCTGAGGTAGGTGGTTCCGCTCTTAATTATTATCTGATTAATCAATTTGAAAGTTTAATTAATTTAGCATGTTATTTAATTAATATGTATTGTGTGAAGTTGATATTTGATGTTTGATTTTCATTTTAACTCTTGGTATCATGTTTATATCAGGTGTGTGTTTTCCGCTAAAAACTCATATCTAGTTGTTAGTGATTTTTTTTAAATTGTGTGGGCGGCTTATTATGTTGTGAAAATATTGTTAGCTTTTCATGATGTGTAATTAGTGTGAACTATGTTTTTTATATAGTTTTGTGTGAATATTATCATAAAAGAAGGTCTTGAGTGGGTTAATGGGTGATTCCTAGTTACTTCTTTAAAGTTGTTTCATAAGCTTTTATTTTTGGATTGTTAAGTTGTGTAGTTTGTGCAAAAAGAATCTTACATGCGGTGTCGGGTTTTTCATCAAACTTTTTGGGTGGTGCAGGTCACTGTTTAAATTGTATTTGAGTGCGTGCAATGTTGGAATGTGTTTTGGATTTATAAATAGTTATGTTTTTTTTTGTGTGTGTAAAACCATGTGACACTCTTCTTCTATTGTTTTATAAACTTTTTAAATGGTTTATTAAATTATGTCAATAGTGTGAAGCATGTTTTGAAAACGTTTTTAGCGAGTGTATTATTTCAAATGGTTTTTGTGTGTGCAAATGGTTGTCTTGGCATGTTTAGTATATTATTGGATTTAAGTGTATTATTATGACATGTGGCATGAAATTTGAATTACTTGAGCACAAACAGGAAGCCTGGGTACTAGGTGGGTGGACTAGACTAGCGTGCTAGTGATACGGGAGTGACCTTGGCCCAGTTTCACTTAGCGGGATTGACGCTTACAACACTAACTAAACATTGGATGATGACTGGAGACCACTATGGTAGGAGGTGTTTCCCTACCAATGGCTCGTGCACGGGAATGTATGATATGGTTCACCAAGACGTGAGGTTCTAGGGTCCCACTTCTCGCTAGTATCTTTAGGGTCTCTCCCATGTATTGTGCTCTTCCTTTGCTTTCTTCTCACTTTCGGCACACTGTGTGATGTTGGGGTTACCAAGAAAAGTGTGTATTCATTTGTACGTGTGTGCGTGCGTCTGTGTGTGTGTGTGCGTGTGTGGGTGTGCGTGTGTGTGTGTAAGTTAATTTAAGTTGTTTTCCTTTTAGAGAAGTCTCCCCTTAAAAACCATTTTCATTAAAATTATTTAAGCACTTATTTATTTTTATTCTGTTAAATTGAAAATGTATTTTCTTTTAATAATTATGTGTGGAACCTTTTCTCGGTGGCATCCTACTGGGCTTTTATCTCACACCCTACATACACCCTTGGGTGTATGTAGATTCTGTTTCTTCTGCATTCCAGGTTGTGACTTCGTGCTCAGCGATGGTGGTTCAGGTGGTAGTTGGTCTTTTCATGCAGAGTGGTGATGATGTGGCCTCTCTTTTTCTGGGAGGTTTGAGTATGAGTTTCATTTTCCGTTGTCTTCTTTTCTTTTTTGTTATTGGTTTGAATTGTAGACTTTAAACTTGTTCATTGTTTAAAGGAACATTTGGTTGTCTATTTCTAGTTTCAGTTTATTTATCTGGTTAGTTGTTTTTCTGTCCTTTATTTCGGGTAAATCGTTCCCATGTAATGTTTGATACCCAGGCACTTGTGCTAGCCCATGGGGATCGGGACCGCCCTTTGGGCCATGTCACGGACCGGGTCGGGCGTCGGGTCGGATGGCGACCCGGCCTGGTTCGTGATAGGAACCCTTTTCCCGATGATAGATAACACTATGTTATGGCATAGGGGATTAGGACATATTAGTTCAAAATGGATAAATGAACTATAAAAACGTTGAATTTTAAATGATGTAACCCTAGATATCCTTCCCTTTTGTGAATACTATGTTCAGGGTAAATCCAAATGTGTTAGTTTTAATAGGTCAACATATAGAGTTAAAACCTCTTCAGAATATGTACATTATGATTTGTAGGGTCCCTCTAGGAATACTTCCCATAGTATAGGGAACTACTATCTGACCATTATAGATGACTATTCATGGAATGTTTGTATTTACATAATCAGGAACAAATATGAAACTTTTGAAACTTTCCAAATTTGGAAATATAGTTTTGAAACTAAATCTAGATATAAACTCAAAACCCTTAGGATAGAAAATGGTCTATAGTATTTGTCTAATGATTTCATAGACTATTATAGTTTAAGGTATTCTTAGACATAGAACTATAGTTGTGTCCCAAACCAGGTGCCACTCAAATGTGACCTGAACCCAGTTACCAACATGGCCTCAAGCACGCCTCCCTATATGTCAAAGGTTGTCGACTAGAAACAAGGGCCTAGGGTATGGATGTGGGGAGACTATGACCTCTAATCAGAGTGGATCACAATGGACATATAACATATTAATAAATAGTGTAAGTAGTATAATAAATATGGAAATACTAGTAGCATAAGTAAGTATAAAAATCCATCATAATAATCAACTCAAAATTTAAATAGTATCATATACAAAATTATGATGATATAATGTCATGTCTCTATAAAAATAAGATTAGTCTTACATGATAGAGGAAAATCAGTACAGTTCATGATATATGAAAGGATAAAAAGGCCAAAAACTATCCAAGCATCCTGAGCATTGGCCTAGCCATCTGCTACCAATCTCCATCTTAAAGCAAGCACATCAGGTGTCCAAAGCAGAAAGCTTCCACTTGTCCATTCCTACGATCATATAATCTTCATGGGTACCAATGGAGGCCCTAATAGGGTGTGAGATAAATCTCAGTAAACCACCACAAAAGGCATCTATACAATCCAGACTATGAATATAAATTTTACAGTTTGTAGGTACATAAATGTAAAGCAATGATAAAATAAATAACCCATACCTGCTTTAGCCTCAGCTAGTAATGTCTCTAAACATGATATCATTTAATTATTTATGATTTGGTTATGTATATAAGTCATGTGAAGGTTTTAATAGTACCTAGATAGATCACCATAATAATAAAGTAGGGTCCAAGGTGAAACTAAGGCATCTGTGATCTGAGGGATCATCCTACTCATAGTATTAACTCATGTAGTCTAGAAATAAGGGTTTTGCATGTAATCTAATGGGATCTCCAAAGTCATTCCACTATAAATGAGTCTAAATTATTCCATGGAGCTCATCCATGGTAATACTAGGCTAATCATGACTAGGCACAATGGGGTGAATCCATGGAACTGTGTGTTCGAAGACATCAAGATGAATCCAAGGAGTGTATCCAAGGAATTCTAATATTTGAAGAGATGGTGAAGGGATAATACGATATCATTTTGGAAATCCGCTAATAGAAAAGGAATATGTTCCAATGTGGGTATCTCCCTTGGAAACCAACTCATTGAATTGTAATTCCATCCTCTGAGTGCTCAAGCCATTCCCTAGAGAATCCAAAGATGGCTCAAGTTTGACTATTACTATAAATGTAAAAAGGTCTTATACAATAGAAACCTTATACATATATCATTATTCAATTTAAATAAATGTAATACTAATTAAATTTAATAATTCATTAATTTCATTACATTACCTTTCATCAACATGACAAGTTTATTCTAGGACATGCAACCATTCATCACTTTAATTTTATAAACATTTAATAGGTTCATTCCATAACTGCATTAAACATAACAAGGGGTTGATGACATGAAACCAATACAATTAAATTTATAATTAAACTAGTACAAGTAGTATCAATAAATATACTTTCCATTTATCCATTAAATTGGTCATTAATTATGGAATAACACTTAACTTATCAAAAGTCAAGTCAGAAGCACCCAAACGGTGTCACAGATGAACCCAACATGGGTCACCAAGGCATAAATAAAGAACACACCCTAAATAGGTGGTCTTCATTGATTTATCAACCTCTAACGGTATCAAGTGACATTATTATGTCCATATAATATAATCTAGACAATTTAATTCAAATTAGATGAATTTAAGAGGCAATGCTAAGTGAAACTAGAGTGCACACAATGACAGAACACTACTACAAATATGGCATTTATCAGCGCTAGAAAAGTTGATTAAAAGTGCTAAAAAAATCGTTGTTAATTGAGGCGAAGATAAAGGGGGTCCCTTTTATCAGTGCTCATAAAATCAAAGATAAAGTCCCCTTTTATCAGTTCTAAAAAAAGCGCTGATAAAAGTCAAAAAAAATAATAAAAAAAAATCTAAAAAGAATATATAATGCGGGGGATATTTTAACAGCACTTGACCCCCCTTTATCAATGCTAGGTAGACCCCCTAATACTCTCCTGCATGCTTCCCTTAACCACGCATCTCCCACATGCCCGCACGCCCCTCCTTACTTCCACCCAAACTCGAACCCGCGACCTCCCCCCTTGCGCGCCTTCACCTTTACCACTAAGTCATTTCATTTTTTTCTCTATTTAATGATATATCTATTTATATATATATATATATAGTTATATTTATTCATATATTAATATAGATTCATATTAATATAAATATATTTAGTTATATTAATACATATATATTTACTCATATATTAATATATATATTTATTAGTATATTAATATATATTTATATTTATTTATATATATATAGTTATATTTATTCGTATATTAATATAGATTCGTATTAATATAAATATATTTAGTTATATTAATACATATATATTTATTCATATATTAATATATTTATTTATTTATTTGTATATTAATATATATTTATATTTATTTATATATGTATATATAGTTATATTTATTCGTATATTAATATAGATTCATATTAATATAAATATATTTAGTTATATTAATACATATATATTTATTCATATATTAGTATATATATATTTATTTTTATATTAATTTATATTTATATTTATTTATATATATATATATATAGTTATAATTTTTTATCCATATATTTATTTGTATATTAATATATATTTATAAGATTAGTTTTAAATAAATTTATAAAATATATTTTTTTATGTGTGTTTATAAATAAATAAATACATACGTACATATATACAACACACACACACACACATATATATATATATACGAATAAATACATATATATGTGTATTTGAAAAGCCATAGAATGTTAAAATGACCATAAATTCTAATCCAGAAGTCCGTTTCAACTCCAAAACTAGTAAAATAGAAGAAAATAAAACAATATTTGATATGATATTTGGTACAGGCCAAGAAGACATTCGTATCAGAAGTTATACCTATTTGAATGTTAAAAAATTAGGGTATCCCGACTAAAAACTCTATTTTAGAGGCCTTTTGGGCCTTTTGGGCCTCGAAAAATATGACACAAGATTTCCTTATATCACTACCGCATAGATCTCATCTCAAGATTCGATTTGATATGTTGTAGAGCTCAAACGGACACCCGTATCAAAAGTTATGGTCGTTTGAAGCTTGAGTTACATTTTCAACTTATTTTAGATCTTTTATTGATTTTTTTATTTTTTGTGTCTTCAAATTGTTATTAAATGATTATTAATTGATTATAATTAGAAAATTATTAATTAATAACATTTTTTAAAATATTTTAAATTCATTTTCACTAAATTTATTATATATTAAATGTAATAGTCTATTTATAATTATCTAAAACATATTTAAAAAATATATATTATATTTATATCAATATAAATATACTTATATAACAATATATTATTTTTCATGATTTTTTTTTTTTGAAATATAAACTTTATCAATGCTAGGAAAAAGTGATGATAAATCCCCCCTTTATCAACGCTACTAAAAAAAAGTGCTGATAAAGGGGTCCCCTTTAACAGTGCTAAAAAAGCATTGATAAAGGGGGGCCTTTATCAATGCTCTTTTTAGTGATGTTAAAGGTTGGCACTAAGGAAACCCAGTTTTTTGGTAGTGTAAATTTATAAACTGTATTTTTAGGGAAAAGTCATATCCCACCTACCTTATTCTTGTAGTACTCTCCTCATCTAGTATCATCCCTTAGTTTGGCCTAGATCAGAATAAAATTGAAGAATATAAGAATGCCCTGATAATAGGGCATATGAGCTTGCATCAAAATAGAATCATTGAGAGGAAGAAAAATAACAAACTAAGACTAAGGACTAAAGCACTTATTGATGGTTATCCAATGAGATAATTGGATCTAAAATAGGAGGTTGGATGAAAAAATAGGATCAAAGCCTATAAAATATATCTTGGGAGCTCAAATAAGAGAAAATTAGAGGTTTTGTCCATTGGAATGAAGAAAAGAAGAATAGGTGTTAAAATTATAATATTTTAAGGGATAAATTCTAATTTTACCCAAAATATAGGGGTTGTATGTTTTTTCTACATAGTTGTACAAACCATGTGCTAACCATACTTGGACTACTATCCAAAGAGGGTACCCATATGGTTCGTGCGCACTATTTGTAAAATCATGTGTAAGCCATGCAATATGCCTCTATTAATAACTACAGAGAATTTTCATGGTCATGTGGACTTTGGTGCATGTTTAGGGAATATTTTGAACCCTATTCCTCTCATTGGAATTCCCCAAATAGTTAGGAGAAACCATGTGAACTGGGTAGAACGGTTTCTACTAATCATGCAGCCCAGTGCTTTCTTCCATCGGTCATAGTTTCAGGCTATAAATAATCCCTAGAAACCCTCATTTCCTCCATACCCTCACTAGGAATTCTTATTAGGTCAAAACCAAGTTATTAAACTGAAAATTAAAGGGTTATTTCCACATAGGAAAAACCAAGTTCTTACAGTCTTACCCCTTAATGGAACTCGACCCCCAAGTTTCCCTTCCAAGGGTGGTAGAACACTTCCTGAGAATAACTCCAGCTATTAAGAACATATGTTGCGCTCTTTCTCCCAAGTCTCATCTTGTACATGATCATTCTACTATATCACCCATACTAAAGGAACATACCAAACTCAAAGATACTTTGTGATTCGATAAACTATGTGTGTGGGATACTCCTCAAAGGAATCACTAGCATATAACTCAACATCCTTGGGATCAAAAGTGTTTGATGGGTCGGCATGATAATAGTGAAGCTGTGAAACATGGAAGACATCGTGCATGGCATAGTACCTCTGTGATAATAGAAACTGATAGGCTACTAGACCAAATCTATCCAATATCTCAAAAGGCCCAAAAAATGATGAGATAGCTCCACTTACCTTAGTATCTGTCTATTCCTAAGTCTAGGTGATACCTACAATAATACATGATCCCAAACCTCAAACTCTAAAGTTTGTCAATAGATATTGACATAAGATTTATGTATATACTGAGTAATAGACATACACTTTCTGATCAATTCCACCTGCTCTGAAGTCTCCTGCACAAGATGAGGACTAAGTAGTATTGTCTCTCCTACCTATAACCAGCACAGGCATGAATGGAACGACCTAAAATATAATACCTCATACAGATCCATATAAATCATCACTATATGACTATTATTGTAGGTGAACTTTAATAGAGGGATATGCATCTCCCAATAACTGACAAAATCAAGAACGCATGCACAGAGCATATCCTCCAACACCTATATCGTCCATTGTAATTGGTCATCGGTCTAAGGGTGGAAACTTGTGCTCAAAGGCACCTGTGTAACCAAATATCTATACAACCCCTTCCAGAACCTTGATTTGAAATGATCATATCTATCTAAAATGATGGTATGGGGTACTTCGTGAAGACATATGATCTCACGGACATACAGTCTTCCCATATCATCAATTGATAAAGTCTCCCATATAGGAATTAAGTGGGATAATTTTTTTAGTTGATCCATGACTACCCAAAATGCATTGCTACATTGAGGAAACCTTAAGATAACCAAAAAATAAATTGTGATATCTTCCTATTTCCATTTCGAGATCAGAAATGGTTGTAATAAGACTACAGGCCACTGGTGCTCCACATTCACCCGCTTACAGGTGGAACACCTAGTAATAAAACACACAATCTAACATTTCATCCCAGGACACCAATACTAGATATTCATATCACGATACATCTTAGAGATTACTGGATGAATTACCCACAAATAAGAGTGGGACTCTCACATCATTTCCTCTCTCAAATCCATAGGAACCCATATGCGCCCATGTATATGAAATATGTTGTATCCATTAAGAGACCAATATATAGGTAGATCCTCACTAGAAATAATCTCTCATGAAACCAACCCCTCTGGGTTTTAAAACTATCTTCTCTTAACCATATCAAGAAGTGAAGAGGAAACAGAAAATCCCATAAATCTTATCATATTGATGATTCTCTCTCAGTGTATTCAAAATGATATCAAGATGTTTATCATGGTCACTTCGATTATGATAATACACTAATATTTAATCCAAAAAAACCATGAAAAAAGGATTCCATATATGGGTGGTAACCACTATTCATTAAGTCCATGAAAATGGAGAGCATGTTCATAATACTAAATGGAATAACTAGATACTCATATAAATTGTACTGACTATGGAAATTCATATGTGGTATATATGAAGGCTTGAATCACACTTGATTATAGTCTAATCTTAGGTAGATCTTCGAGAACACTCTAGCTCCTTGAAGCTGGTTGGAGAGATCATATATCTGAGGTAATGGATACCAGTTATTGCTGGTTCAACTATTGATAATCCATGCATAAACGAAGGGTATCATCCACCTTCTTGGATAAAATCGTGGGCGAACCCCAAGATGAAGTGTTGGGTTGGATAAAAACCTTATATTCTAAATCCTCCAACTATATCTTGAGTTATTAGAGATAAGTAAGTGCCATCATGTACATAGGAATAGACACTAGAGATGATCCTGGAATAAGATTGATTGTAAACTCTACTTTTATCTCAAGAGGTAAGCCAGAAAAATATTTAGGAAATATATCCCTGAAACAATCCACTACTAGAGGAAAATATATCAAACGCATTGTCTGATCATCCAATAAAAGGCTAGAAATATATGTTGTCACTCCTCCCAGCCCACGATGCGTTGATCCATATCTACTCACCTAGACATTCCACTCACCCTTGATAAGATAAATATCTCCCTATTATGATGTAAATGATACCATTCAGTGGTGGGAGTCCACATAGGTGTGATATGGAACCAACCAGTCCATCCTGAGAATGACATTGAATCATGTTATCTCAAGGATGAATAGGTACCATAAGAAACAACAATCTCCTACCTCAAGGGGACAGTATTTTCATTGGAGTATACCCTCTGAATTCACATATGATAGTGTGTCCAGGGTCATTACCCCACAAAAGTATTGAATTTCCATCATGAGACTTTCCATGGTCGATAAAGAGATAAAGGAGTGAACGGTTCCTATATTGAATAAAGTAGATATTATGGTAGAGGATACTAGAATAGTACCTTGTACAATAGATAGTCATGTACTATGATCCTCCAGTATCAGCTCTAATACATGAAATTTTCCTAATCCATATCCATGTACTGCATTGGGACTACCTTGAGTCGGTCCTCTCTATTGGTGTTGATAATCATAAGTCTAGATACCATGGCCACAAACTCCTCCTCATCCTATCCTATCGGAGATACTCCAACTTCCTTCCTAATGTGGTGTAATTGATCATGTTCTTAAAGGTGGAGCTGGTGTGGATCCTCTTATACTGGAAATAGGCAGAAATATCTGACAAAATCTCTGAAGATGACCCATACGGCCACAATAATGACACTCAAGAAGGTCTCTATCACACTGATGCTTTAGATGACTCTATCGTCCACACTATTAATAGATCTACCGGTGTGGATACTCTTCCCACCACTAATATGATGATAAACCTCAATTATAAACTTCGTGATACCAAAAGAACTACCAACCTACCTTGACACTGAACCTCGGTGCCTAGTGCTATCAGTTTCTCTTAGGTGCACTCAGTGATAAGATTTTGATTAACGATCTCAAAAAAGGTACATGGGTGAAATTCATTCACTTGATATTAGATGGAATACTTGAACCCATACTTGAAACATATCTCTCATGATAGATCATCACTAGGTAAAAATAGTGAAAAGAGTTACAACTCATTAAAACATGTTGAATAGTCTATAACAGACATAGAACCTTGCTCCAAGTGCATGAACTCTCTAGCTCGGTCAGATCTCAGTGTCTAAGGGAAAAAGTAATCATAGAAGGTAGTCTAGAAGAATGCCCAAATCATTCCCTAATAACGACCATCCTAAGTAATCACATCCCACCAGCACTTAGTGGAGTCATGAAGCATATAGGTGGAAATTTTGACCCTTCTCTCTAGTGGCATCTCCAAATGCTCGAAGATAGAAAGAATAGCCTCCATACATGACTCATTAGCCTGAGGACCACCATCCCCTAAAAATTTAAGAGGATGTTACTACTGGAAATCATGATTCATATCATACATTGAAGTTATGGTCATGGAGTACCCTGCATAGACTGCATTAGATGTAGGAAACCCTATCGAAGCTGAGCATCAGTGCCCAGTTTGGGAATAGAGAGTGGCTCCACAAGTGGAACTCCTGGAGGTAAGACTATCATATTGGGGCCCACCATATTTGGATCATGGTCATCACCACCCTCTTGGAACAAGACTTGATGACATCATGGTGACATAACTCTAAAAATTACAAGCACACACCTCATAACAAGATTTAAAAATAGATTGAAACACTAGTGGAAGAAGATAATAAGGAAAATAGATCACTACCTAAGTTATACTACCCCAACTACCCTCTTAGAAGTACAGGGTATTGGTAAGTTTTTAGGTTTAATGTAAAAGGGTTCAGGTATATGGAAGGACCAATTTCAATTCAAGGAGGAAAACACTCTTTAAATTACACTCAGCCTCTCCATTTACTAAAAACCATTTCATTTATATTTTGAATTTTCATTTTCAGTTCATAATTGAGTTTTTACATAATACAAGGATTGATTAAATTGGATTGGCATTCGTAATTAATAAAGGCTCATACAATTTATAAATTAAATTGATGCCCATTTAATTCTAATTATCCCTCTATAATTTAATTCTCATAATGTAATGGTAAAATAAAATGGATCGACTCATTAAATTACCCATTCCAATCCATAAGGGTCCATACACATTATAATTGAAGTTGGTAATCATTCAATCGTATCCAAAGCCCATCTCATGTAAATAGGGTTACATTTATTATAAGGGTTGAAAATGGATGTTTAAGATACCACCATCAATATACATAGGAAACACTTTTTAGATTTATGTTTACATTTTAAATGACCATTTTTCTTTCCCTATATAATATTTTAGTAGCACATTCATATATAACAACCATGGATTACTCAACAATCATAGGCAACACAGAAAATGCAAGTAGTAAAATTCACCTATATGGCATGGAATATGCATGGAATTCTAGGTGCCTATAATAATGCATGTGAAAATACTTCTTATCATACTAGTCCATGGTAAATATTCATAAAGTGCGTCAAATACCACAATTCAAGTGCATCACCCAATGGTGAAAGTATATCAATTTTAATAAGAAAAATACAGAACAACAATTTCCCATTCCTAGGAAAATTAATATTTACCCTGAACATGGGTTATCTACTCCCAGGCAGGGCATATGACCAAGTTCCAACAAGTTCCTAATCTCCTGAATAAACTTCCCAAATAATAAGACAAAATAAAAGAAATCTCTGACACCACTTTGTAATACCCCGGCCTAGGTGCCACTCAAATGTTCCCCAAACCCAGTTGGACACATTGACTCAAGCACACCTCCCCATATACTAGAGGCTTTCAAATATAAGTGAGGACCTAGGGTTTGATAGTGGGGAGACTATTCCCTCTGGTCAAAGTGTAGCATAGTGTAGATATAACAGATGAAGAAATAGCAGTAGTATAATAAATATGGAAAGACTGGAAGTGGAAGTCAGTATAAACAACAATCATAATAATCAACACAAAAGTTTAACAATATCGTATACAAAATGATGATGATGTAATGTCATGTCTCAATGAAAATAAAATTAGGCATACATGGAAGTAGGAAATCGGTATAGTACATTCTATACAAAATAATAAAAATTCCAAAAGCAATCCAAGCATCTTGAGTACTTTCCTAGTTATCTACTACCAATATTCATCCTAAAGAAAGCATATCAAGTGTCCAAAGTGGTAAACTTCACCTTGTCCACACCTGTGATCATATAATCTGCTCGGGTACTATAATGTTCTATAAATTCCATGTAATTTTTTTTTAAATTATATGGGATTATTTCAAGACCAAGTACTCATATGAAACTTGATTCTGAGGCCCGGTGATCCTAGAATAAGTGTTTGAACTTTTTTTAAGTTTATTTAAAATAGCGCATATACATAGTATTGGAAACTTCTAAATGGGTGCCCGGATTAAAAAACTAAGGTGACCTTTGCATCTAGAATGACAACTTTACCTAAGGAAAGACTTAACCTCGACCAGTACAGGTCGAGGGGAAAAAGTTATTTTTCAAACTTTTTAAGAAAAATATAATAAAAATTTCTTAAGGAAAAATAAAATAAACTTTTAGTTTATTTTATTAGAATTTCAAATTTCGTTACAACGTAATTATGTTGCAACCCGAGTGTAACAGAAACACTGTTTCATAAATGAAATAGCATAACAACACTGCAACTCAGCGTAACAGAAACATTGAAATGTGTTTTCTCCATTTAATGGGTTAACCGAATACAGGATAATTTTCACAATCAAGTATTACTCTTAACCCTTAGAGATTTGGCATTATAGAGCAACGATCAATGAACCACCACCAATGATGGATCGAGGAACGATAAATGAAAGTAGTGTGGTCTTCATCAACGAACGATCCAACCTTGAGGTGGGGGTTTGATTCTAAGTGAATTTACTTTTTCCCTATTCATGGATTTGAGCGACGAATGTGGGTCAACCCATGAACAGGTGACCCACGGATTGATCACTTATGCGGGAGGGTTTCTAATCTCAAGTTTTAAAGATCCATGTTAGATTCTTAAATCTCCTCCCAACTTGTTTTTAAATTCTAACGTAGAGGGATCGGGTCGACATGAACAAGGCCTAGATCCCTCTGTTGGGAGTGTTCTTGTGTTCTTCATGAATGGGACCTCTGAATCAATGGTGAGACAACTTGGAGTATATATTATTAATAGCGACGAACCAAGGATCCTGAAGGCACTCTCAGATCGGAAAATGGACCACCAGATCAGATTTGGTGGCCCACAGAAGGAACTACCAACGGTTGCAGCGGCACGCGGCGGTGGCACGTAGTGGCGGCATGTGGTGGTGGCATTCGGCGGAGGCTACGGAATGCGGCGGTGGTCGTGTACGAGAGGTGGCGTTCCCTGGTGGTGTTGGCCATGTGTGGGTGGTGGACAAGGCCCGCAGAAACATCCATGGGCAGTGGATCAGGGCCACCAACAACGGTTGTTGGCGGCGCGAGGGGACGCGGTGAGTTGTGTCATGTTACATGGTTGGAGGTCCGCGTTACACAACTAGAGGGACACAATATAGCTAGACCATGGTAGGCACCATGTATCAAGCAGAGAAAGCCAGCCCACTCATGGTAGGCTGAGCTGGAGAAGGTGTTTTCCCCTGGAAACCTAGCGGGCTGGGTCAAACTCGAACTAGGTTGGGTTGGTGGACCTCGAACCAGGTTAGACCCGGGTCGGGTTGGTGGACCCTGGACCGGGTCAGACCTGGGTCGGGTTGGTGGACCCCAGACCAGGTCGGACCCAAGTCGGGTTGGTGGACCCTGGATTGGGTCAGGTTGGGTCGGTCCGACCGGGTCGGGCCGGACCCAGACCCAACCAACCCCTTTTTAGTAAAATAGGCATAACTTTGAAACCGTAAGTCAGATTAACGAGTTGTTTATGACTTTGGGACCCTCGTAATGATACACTCATTTTTACATACTCCAAGTGAGTTTTCGTGTATATTGGGATATGACTGATGTCTTGTGGATTAGATTCTCTTGGAATTAAGCGTGATGCAAGTAGGAATCCTATGGTTGGTTGTGATGAGAAGGAAGTTATGAGAAGACCTCAGTGGCCTAGAATATGAGAAGAAATATATGGACAAGTAGACCTTAGTGATGATCGACCCTCAATAGCTCAGCAGACCTCAGTGATGATCCAACCTCAGTTTCCCAACAGATGAGCGGACCTCAGTGTCCCAGTAGACCTTAGTGATGAACGTATCTCAGTGGCCCAGTAGGCCAAAGTGACTCATCAAGGATGATTCCCTCAATAATACAAAATGTTCAGCATTACAATTGATAGTCTTGCTTTCTATACTTTAGGTTATACATGTGTGAGTTTTCCACTAATTCATGTGTACTTTTCTTTGTGGTCTTTTATTTGTGGTTTGGGGTCCCTACTAAGTATTGTGTTACTCACCCCTGCACGGGCTCCACCTGTACATATCATGTCTTGTGCAGATGATCGAAATTTTGATAGAGACCTTGGTTGTCCAGACCAGGTAGTTTCCAGTGAGGATAGACAGGTGAGGCGTACTCCTACATCTTCAGGCAGCTACTCTTCACTTACTCTTTAGTTAGGGTTTTCTGTAGATCGGTTTCTAGATACTTTTGTACCCCCTTGTTTAAAGATTGTATTTTTTTGGGTTTGTATTATATCCCAATTTACTTCTATATTTTTATTGTTTACTCTCAGTGGTTGTCTTGGTAGCATGCATGTTTTCCCTTTTCAGCATTGTGGGATGGGGTTGTGAGTGTGAGTATGTACAGGTACTTGGAAAATACCTCCCACTTGTAGGATAATGCCTTTGGCACTAGTCACCATCCCCTGGCCTTTGGGAATTGGGATTGGGGTAGTCGTGGCATGGGCCTTAGGGGATGGCTCATGAAAAATTGGTATCAGAGGAGGTCATCTCTACCTTAAGGATGGAGAGTCTCTGGATTTGTTTTGGGGAAACAGTGTTAAATGTTTCGAGTTCGACTTTCAGGCTCAGGGAATCCAGTGTGGGTGCGGTGGCTGACGTATCCATACACCAGGACCCTAAATCCTAATTTTTGACTTGGTACATGAAAACACTAGTTTCATGCATCATATAGGAATTGAGGGTGTTCTCATGTCCTTCTTGATTCAGAGTTAGATCACCATGTATAATCTATTAATCGTGGTTCATCTTGGTCTATTTTAGGATTCCACCACATAGACAGCCATCTAGGATTCTGGTGTGTGAACATGAGGATGGTACGCCTAGTGATGAGGCATCAGTATAGGGACCAGTACTATAGATTTCCCCACTGGGAGGTGCACTAGAATTTCCACCACCTGTTGATCAGCTGTTGCTACCAGTGATACCAGTAGAGGATTCACATAGGCTCAGTGCCTTACACGAGTTCCAGAGGGAGAGACCTCCCAAGTTCAAGGGTGAGACTGACCCCTAGGTGGCTGAGGATTGGCTTGAGGTGGTTATGTGAGTCTTCTTTCTGGTGATGATGCCTCTTGACCAGATGGTTATCTTATCCATGAGCCATCTTTAGGGCTCGGTGGGGAGGTGGTGGAGCTTGAAGATCCAGATGCACAACAAGGCGACCCTCGCCTGGACAGACTCTTCAGGGAGGACTTCTTTCCAGTGACTTTGTGCTCAGTATGCATTCAGGAGCTACTGCACCTAAATTAGGGTAGCATGACAATAGCATAGTACTCAGCGAGATTCACTGAGATTTCTCATTACTCTATGGACATGTTGCATGAATCATTCTTTAGGGCTCGGGATTTTGAGTAGGAAATGTGTCAGGAGATCAGGGAATCTGTGGTATCGCTTAGTATCCCTACTCAATTTGGGGTACTGGAGTGAGTTCTACTCATAGATAGATTCCTGGAGGAATAGACGCCAGCAGCCAAAGCTACCAGTAGACACTGGATGGAGGAGTCTTCAGTTTTGGGTAGCAGGCAGTAGACACAGGGACCTAATAGGAATAGGCATTTTGGGGGATGACCCCAGGATGCAGGATCGACGGTACAAGGCTCCCAGGGCAGAGGGATTTATCAGAGGAGTAGGGTGTGCTACTCCTTCGGTGGGCAAGGACACATGGCTTGTGATTGCACGACTCTCTGCGCAGACGACCAACAGACAGTCGAGGGACCGCCAAAGAAGAGCCATAGGTTCAAGCAGGGCGGTCCATAGGGTGGCGGACATAGTAGGGGTAAATCAGAGTAGAAGGTTGTGGGATAGGTTTGAGGTGCTACCACCACCACCCCCAGGTGGTCCACTACAGGCTTCAGGAGCTGGTGGACAGGGGTGAGTCCAGATTTAGGTGATGGAGGCATATGACCACGGCACCCCATAGATGATTAGAGGTATGATATGTATCCTCTAAACCTTATATGTAGGTATTATAGACACAGGTGTCAGTCACTCTTTCCTTTCCACATACCTTGTTCAGATCTCGGAGATTCTAGTAGAGCCATTGGCTCGATCCTTATGGTTAGAGACTCATAGGGGAGGGGATTCGATGATTACACACTAGTTCTAGTAGTGTGATCTTACTCTTGGAGGCAAGAGATTTGGTTGGGATCTCCTAGTAGCAGTGTCAAGGCCTTGTGACGTCATCTTGGGTATGGACTGGTTATCCACAATTCATGCTCAGATCGACTGTATTATGTGAAACGTGCGGTGTGTCTGTGGATATAAGACCAGGTTTACCTTCACTGGTGATAAGGTAATACTTGAAGCGTAGGAATAATTTTCTCAAAAAAGGGTTAATTCGATCACTCACTGGTTAGATAGCCTCACCCTCAGTGTGGTGGATGAGAAGAGTCTTCACTTTCCTGTAGTAGCGGATGAGTACAAATACATCTTTCCTAAGGATGTTCCGGGATTACCCCCTCACATGGAGGTTGACTTATGCATTGATTTGTACCATGTGAAGGAACTGATATCCATACTATAATATCAAATGGCTCCCACAAAGCTTCATGATTTGAGGGTTCATGTGGAGGATCTGTAGGGGAAGGGCTTTGTGAGGCCCAGTGTTTCACAGTGGGCAGCCCCAGTATTGTTTTCTAAGAAGGTAGATGGGAGTTTGAGGTTGTGAATGGACTTTTAGTGTCTGAATTAGGTGACCATGAAGAATAAGTATTCACTACCAAGGATTTATGACCTCTTTGATCAAATGAAGGGAAAGAGATGGTTCTCAAAGATATACCTCATATCAGGCTTCATCATCTTCATGTATGGGATGAGGATGTACCAAAGATAGCCTTCAGGTGTTGGTATGGCCACTATGAGTTCTTGGTGATGCTTTTTTGCATGACCAATGCCCCAGCAGTGTTCATGTGACTCATGAACAGGATCTTCTAGCCTTACCTTGACTAGTTCATCATGGTCTTCATTGATGACATCTTATTTTACTCTATGTCTAATGAGGAGCATGCGACACACCTGAAGATAGT
Source organism: Viscum album (assembly GCA_963277665.1). Classification (NCBI taxonomy): domain Eukaryota; kingdom Viridiplantae; phylum Streptophyta; class Magnoliopsida; order Santalales; family Viscaceae; genus Viscum; species Viscum album. The sequence goes on along the minus strand of OY728120.1, from coordinate 575,757,558 downwards.
CCTGAATACACTCCAAAAGCACCAACTTTATGGGAATCTCTCAAAGTATCAGTTCTGGATTTGGGAGGTACACTTTCTAGGAAACATCATTTCAGAGGCTAGATTTTCAGTGAATCTATCAAAGATAGAGGCGGTTCTTGCTTGAGAACCACCTAGGAGAATGACTGAGGTGCGGAGTTTCTCAGGTTTGGATGGATACTACCAGAAGTTCGTGCCTGACTTTTCTAGGGTAGTATAACCCTTATCATCTTTGACACATAAGGGACATCCCTTCATGTGGACAGAGAAGTGCCAACAGAGTTTTCAAGAGATAAGGCAGAGAATAACGAGTACCCTCGTCTTGAGACTAATAGAGAAGGACATTGGGTGTGTAGTATTATGTAACGCATCAGGGACCAAACTGGGTTGTGTCCTGATGTAGGAGGAGGTAGTGATTGCATACAGTTCATGTAATTTGAGGTAGAATGAGCATAATTGCGGTACCCATGACATGGAGCTAGAAGTAGTGGTCATTGCTTTGAATATGTAGTGGCACTACTCGTTGGGAGAGTGGTTTACCATCTACTCTGACCAAAAAAGTCTCAGGTATATATTCTCCCAGAAGAACTAGAACTTGAGGTAGCAGTAGTGGCTAGAGTTTCTCCAAGACTATGCCTTCAAGATAGTCTATACTCCTGGTAAGGGAAACATGACGGCGGACACACACAGCAGGAGATCTAGGTTGTAGTTTCTGAGTGAAGTATCAGAGTAGTTAGTCATGATGCAGATATCCTTCATGGATGGTGATGGAATGGATTATCTTCAGTTGATGGTTGTCACTCCCCCACTCTTACAGCGAGTTAGGGAGGCACAACTTGTGGGTTTTGACTATGAGGCCTGACGTGCTCAGTTATCCTCAGGACAAGCTCCAAATGGATATTCAGTAGGTGTGGAGCACGTAATCATTTTCATAGGTTGCACCATTATATTAGTGGCATCACGTGAGGAGGTTCTGAGGGAGTTCCACACCTCCCCTTTGGCGGTACATCTAGGAGTGAAAAAGATTTACTAGGATCTCCAACGTTAGTACTGGTGACTGGGGATGAAGAAAGCAGTGGTGGAGTTTGTTTTGTAGTGAATCACTTGTCAACAAGTGAAGGCAGATCATCAGGTTCCAGCAGGCTTAACTCGGCCACTTGAGGTACCAAAGTGGAATTGGGGTGGTATCTCGATTGAATTTGTGATGGGTTTACCTCGCACATCCAGAGGGAATGATGCAATCTGGTTAATTATTGACTGACTCACCAAGTCGACCCACTTCCTACCCATCTGGAAGCAGGGTTCAATAGAGAGCTTGGGATGCCTCTACGTACAGGAGATAGTTCGACGCCATGGAATCCCATTGATGATAGTCTTGGATTGAGACACACGCTTTACATCCTAGTTGTGGAAGGGATTGCAAGATGTGTTTGGGACTTAGCTATGCTTGAGCATAGATTTACACCCATAGACAGATGGTCAAATGAAGAGGACTACTCAAGTTTTAGAGGATATGCTTTGTTCTTTCATCTTGGACTTCGGTCATAGTTGGAAGGATCACCAATATATGGTGGAGTTAACGTAAAAAAATAGCTATCACTCCACCATTGGTATGGCACCATTCGAGGCACTGTATGGGTGACCATGCACATCATCTTTATGCTAGAAATACCCAAGGGATTCAGCACTCATGGGTCCAGATTTGGTACAGGCTACCACCAAGAAGGTGTAAGTCATCCAAGAGCAGATGAGGACTACATAGATTAGGCAGAAATCTTATCATGATAAGAGATATAGGCCCTTAAAGTTTGAGGAGGGAGACCATGTGTTTCTTTGGGTCTCACCTCGACAGGGATTACAGAGATTTGGTCAGGGTGGCAATTTGTCTTCGAGATTCATCATCCCTTTTCAAGTTCTTATCAGAGTTGGTGAGGTGGCGTTCCACCTATCTCTTCCCCCATAGATGCACTGAGTGTATAATGTCTTTCACGTATCTCAGTTGAGGAGGTACATTCATGATCCATCACACGTCATCGACTGGGGATAGTTGGACATTGATGATGGGGTGACATTTGTGGAGTTCCTAGTAGAGATTGAGGATCGACAAGAGAAGGTCCTTCATGGATGGTTGATTCCTCTAGTGTGTGTTCGGTGGCAGCACGGGAATCTCCAAGAGAGCACTTGGGAATGGTAGGCTCAAATCCGTGCTCAGTACCCCCATTTTTTATTTAGCCCTTGTTTTGGCTTATGAGTATGTAGAGCCTTAAGGTGGGGAGAATGTAATGTCCTAAAAATTCCATTTAATTTTTAAGAAAATATATATGGGATTATTTCAATACCAGGCGCTCAAAAAGAACTTGATTCTAAGGCCTGGTGAGCCCGGAATAAGTGTTTGAACTTTTTTTAAGTTTATTTAAAATTAAACACATACGCGGTTTTGGAAACTACTAAACAAGTGCCCATATTAAAAATCATTGGTCATAGTTGCATCTAGAATGATGAATTTACCTAAGGAAAGACTTAACCTCAACCGGTACAGGTTGAGGGAAAAAAGTTATTTTTCAGACTTTTTAAGAAAAATATAATAAAAATTTCTTAAGGAAAAATAAAATAAACTTTTAGTTTATTTTATTTAAATTTTAAATTTCATTGAAATGTAATGACGTTGCAATCTGAGCATAATAGAAACATTGTTTCATAAATGAAACAGTGTAACGACGCTACAACTCAGCGTAACAGAAATGTTGAAATGCATTTTCTCCATTTAATGTGTTAATAGAATATGGGATCATTGGTACAATCCAATATTGCTATGAACCCTTAGAGATTTGGCATTGGCAAGTGATGATTGATGAACTGCCACCAATGAAGGATCGAGTAATGATGAATGAAAACAATGAAATCTTCACCAATGAACGATCCAACCTCGAGGTAGGGGTTTGATTCTAAGTGAATTTCCCTTCCCCCATTCATGGATTTGAGCAACGAATGTGGGTAAACCCATGAATAGGTGACTCATGGATCAATCACTTATGTGAGAGGGCTTCTAATCTTGGGGGTTTAATTTGAGTTATCCATGTTAGATTCTTAAATCTCCTCCCAACTTGTTTTTAAATTCTAACACAGAGGGATTGGGCTGACAAGAACAAGGCTCGGATCCCTTCGTTGGGAGTGTTCTTTTTTTCATGACCAGACCTATGGATCAATAGTGAGACAACTTGGAGTATGTAATAGTGACGGCGATGATCTGAGGATCCCGAAAGGTGAATGCAGATTGGAAAATAGACCACCGGAGCGGGTTTGGTGGCCCATAGAAGGAACCGTCAGTGCGCCGCGGTGGAAGAAAAGGCCTGCGACAATGGCCAACAGCAGTGCGAGGGGATGTAGTGAGCCATGCTGTGTCATGCAGCTGGAGTTCCGCGGTCCAGCTGGAGGGTCGTAGTCCAGCTGGACCATGGCGGACGCCACATCTTGGGTAGAGCAAGACGACCCGCTCACGGCGGGCTGGCCTGGAGAAGGCAGGCCGCCCCAGGCGGCCCAATGAACTTGGTCGGACCCGGACGGGGTAGGATCTGGGTCAGGTCAGACCCGAGTCAGATCCGGGTCAGGTCTGACCTGGGTAGGATCTGGGTTGGGTCGGTGGGCCCCAAGCCGGGTTAGATCGGGTCGATCTGACCAGGTTGGACTGGACCCAGACCCAACCAGCCCCTTTTCAGTAAAACGGGCATACCTTCCAAACCATATATCTGATTAACGAATTGTTGCACCTTTGGGACCCTCTCAATGACATAGTCCTTTTGACATGCCCCAAGTGAGTTTTCATGGAAGTTGGGATATGACTGATGCCTTGAGGAGTAGATTCTCCCAAAATCCTATACTTGACTGTGACAAGAAGGAAGTGACGAGCGGACCTCAGTGGTCTAGCAGAGGAGCGGACCTTAGTGGCCTAGCAGACCTTAGTGATGAGCTGACCTCATTGAACCATCAGACGAGTGGATCTCAGTGACCTGGAAGACCTCAGTGACGAGTGGACCTCGGTGGCCCAGCAAACAAGAGGACCTCAATAGACCATCAGACCTCAGTAACGAGCAGACCTCAGTGTCCCATAAGACAAGCAAACCTCAGTGGCCTATAAGACCTCAGTGACGAGTGGAACTTAGTGGATCAGCATGCCACAGTGACTCATCGGGGATGAGTCCCTTAGCAGTACAAGATGTTCATCATTATGACTGGCAGTCTTTCTTTCTATACTTTAGGTTATACTTGTGTGATCTTTCCACTACTATATGTATACTTTTCTTTGTGGTATTTTCATTGTGGTTTGGGGTCCCTACTAATTATTTTGTTACTCACCCCTATAATAGCTCTGGATGCATGTATTGTGTCTTGTGTAGACAACTGATGTTTTGATAGAGACCTTGGCGGTCCAAGACCAGGAGGTGTCCAGTGAGTATAGACAAGAGAGGCAAACTCCTAGAGCTTTAGGAATCTACTCTTCACCTACTATTCAGGTAGGGTTTTCTACATATGTGTTTCTAGAGATTTGTTTACCCTCTTGTTTACAGATTTTATTTTGTTGGGTTTGTATTATGGCCCCCTTTACTTACAACTTTGTAGTGTTTACTCTTAGTGGTTGTCTTAGTAACATGCATGTTTTCCATTTTCAGCATTGTGGGCTAGGGTTGTGAGTGTGCATGTGTACAAGTACTCGGCAAATTCCTCCCACTTGCAGGATAATGCCTTCAGTGTTAGTCGCTATCCCCTGGCCTTTGGGAGGTGGGCTTGGGGTAGTCTTGGCACGGGCCCTGAGGGACGGGTCGTGATAGGTACCAATGGTGGTATTTATAGGGTGTGAGATAAATCTTAGTAGGCCACCACCAATATAATCCATACATCCAGTCTGTGAATATAAACTGTAAAGTGTGTCGGTATATAATGGTAAAGTAATACTAAAATAAATAACTTATACCCACTTTAGCCTCAGTTGGTAATGTATCTAAACTTGGGATCATTTAATTATTTATGATTCAGTTATATATATAATTCATGTGAAGGTGTAAATAGTAACTAGATAGATCATCATAATAATAAATGAGGATCAAAGGTGAAACAATGGCATCTGTGGCCTTAGGGGTCGACCAACTCATGGTAATAACCCATGCAATCGGGTAATAAGGGGTTTGAGTGTAATCCAAGGGGATTGACCAAGTAATTACACTATAAATGATTCTAAATGATTCCATGAATCTTTTACATGGTAATCTTGGGATAATCATGATTGTTCCCAATGGGGTGAATCCACAGCATCGCATGCCTGAAGACATCAAGCTAAATCCAAGGAGTGTATATAAGGCATTATAATATACAGAGAGATAGTGAAGGGATCCAACAATATAATGCTGATAATATTCTAATAGATAAGGATAATTTTCCAAGGTGGGTATCTCCCTTTTAAATCATCTCCTTTAATCGAAATGGTGTCCTCTGAGTGCTCAAGGAATTCCATCAGGAATCCAAGGCTGGATCAAGTCTAATCATTCCTCTAAAGGTAAAATGGGTTGTATATAATAGGCACCTTATACATATATCATTATTCAATTTAAGGACATGTAATACTCATGCCATGTAATAAGTCATTATTTTCATTCCATTACCTTTCATCAATGTGACAAGGTCATTCCAGTACATGCAACCATTCGTTACTTTAATTTTATAAAGATTTAATAGGTTCATTCCATACCTACGTTAAACATAATAATGGGTTAAGTACATGCAACCAATAAAATTAAATTTATAATTAAACTAATACAAGTGATATTTATAAATATACTTGACATTTATCTATTAAAGGGGTCATTAATTATGTAAGAATGATTACCTTATCAAAGGTCAAGTCAGAAACACCCAAACGGTGTTGCAGAAGAACCCAACATGGGTCGCCAAGGAATAAATGAATAAAACACCCTAAATGGGTGGTCCACATTGAAGTCTCAACCTCAAATGGTATCAAGTGACATTATTAGGTCCATATAATATAATCTAAAAATTTTAATTCAAATCAGATGAATTTAATGGGAAACGCCGAGTGAAACTGACATGTGCGCAATGACTGAAATTTATAAATGACCAAAATTTTAGGGAAAAGTTATATACCACCTACCTTATTCTTGTAATATTATCCTTTTCTAGTATCAACCATTAATTTTACATGGATTGTATTAAAATTGACATGTGGATGAATGCCCTGAAAATAGGGCATATGATCCTGTATCAAAATAGAATCATCGAGAGGGAGAAAAATGAAGAACTGATCTTAAGGACTTAAGCACATATCGATGGATATAAAATGAGATGATCAGATCTTGAATTAGAGGTTGGATGATGAAACGGGATAAAATCTTATAAAAGAAGGCGTGGTAACACAACTGGGATAAAATTGGTGGTTTTGTCCGCTGGAATGAAAAAAAGTAAATGAGATGTTAAAATTATAATATTTTAATGGGGGAATGGTAATTTTACCCAAAATCCAAGGGCTAAACATTTGTCCAAACCATGTGCCAATCGCAATAGGTCCACTTTCCAAAGAGGTTTCCCATATGGTTCATGGGAATAGTTTGGAAAACCATGCATAAACTTTGTAATATGCCTCTGTTAAAAACTTCAAAGAATTTTCACGGGTGTGTGAACCTGGGTGAATAGTTAAGGAAAACCATGAACCATGTTCTACTCATTAGAAATACCCATATAGTTATGAGAAACCATGAAGACTAAGTTATACAATTTCTACAAACCATGCATCCCTGTGATTTCTTCCACCGGCTGGGATTATGGGCTCTGAAAAATCCATGAACACCCTTGTTTCCTCCATATCCTCACTATGAATTATTATTAGTTTAAAAACAAGGTATTAAACTGAAAATTAAAGGATTCATACCTCATAGTAAAAATTGGTTTCTTAGAACTATTGTGGATACCCCACAATAGAATGGCCTAGCAGAGTGGATGAATATGACTGTTTTAGAAAGAGTGAAAACATGCTATCATATTTTGGTCTTTCAAATTACTTTTGGGAAGAATTTTATGCTACTACTATCTATACAATCAATATATTCCCCTATAGTTCCAATGAAATTAAAACCCCAGAATATATTTGGACTAGTTCACCCCTAGTTTAGGATATCTTAAATTTTTTGGTTGTACTACCTATGCACACAGTAGGGCTGATAAACTTAAACATAGGGCTATGAAATGTGTCTTTGTGGGATACCCACATGGTTTCAAAGGGTATAGGCTTTGGGAAGAAAATTCTAGTTTTCATAAGTTTATAATCATTCATGATACAGTTTTCCATGAGGCTTCTACTACTAAACAAAAGGTATCTAGTCCTTTCTAATCTTAAAAATCTAAACCTGTAGATGTTGAGGCTAGTTTAGAGACTAAAATAAATCATAAACCTAAGGTTTTCTCAAATAATCCACCCAAACCAACTCATATTAAACCAAATTTTTTTAGTGAATCTAAATCTAAGTCTAGGGTTGAGAGAGATGGTGACTTGAGAAACTGTCAATTGACTCGTAAAAAGACCAAAAGAACCATTAGGCCTTCAGCCTGGTTTATCAAGGCTAATATTACTGATTTTTACTTTAATATAGGATTTAAAATAGGTATTGATAAACCCCAAAGCTTTAAAAAATCTCTTATGTATGATAAATATTAGTAGTGTCTTACTTCCATGAGATATAAAATTAATTCTCTTATTAAAAACCAAAATTGGATAATTGTCAACAATATTGAAAAGGAGAAAATTATAGATTGTGAATGGATTTATAAGAAGAAATAATACAACACTAATGAAAAGAAAATTAAATAAAAATAAATACTTGGTGAAAACAGATTCCTCCAATGTGAAGGAATTTATTATAATGAGATTTTTTCACCTATTTTCAAGCATTCATCTATTAGATTATTGTTAGCCTTTTCTGCCTAAAATTATTTTTATGCTGAACAATTGAATTTAAAAACTACCTTTTTACATGGTAAGTTGAATGAATATATTTATATGAAGCCTCCTAATGGATTTTCAAGATATTTTAAAAGAAACTAAGTGTGTCTTTTAACAAAATCCATGTATATACTTAAACAATCATATAGTCAATGGTATAAGGAATTTGATTCTTTTATGCTTAAAAATCATTTTACTATAAGTAAATATGATGCTTGTGTTTACTTTTAATCTATCAAGCATGTTATTGTTTATTTACTCCTATATATTGATGATATTCTTATAATTTTTAAAGACATTAGGTTAATAAATCTCATGAAAAGACAATTGTATAATACCTTTGGAATGAGATATTTAAGTTAAGAAAAGGAGATTCTTGGTATGGAAATTACTAGGGATAGAAATGATAGGGTTTTGTATTTTTTTTCAATCTACTTATGTTCTAAAGGTGTTAAAAAGATACTTGTTGGGTGAATTTAAGCCTATTAGTGTTCCTTTAGGTCATCACTTCAAATTGTCCTTGTCGTAGTCCTCTAGTAGTGATTATGACATTGATTTCATAACTAAATACCTTTATGAAAACATAATAGGTAGCCTCATGTATGCAATGATATTCTCTCATCTAGATATAAACTTTGTTGTTTTTACCTTGAGTGGGTTTGTGGGAAGTCCTTGAAATCCCCATTGTCATGCATTAAATTGGTTACTCAGGTATGTATCTATGTCTTATAATTTGTGTATTTTTTTGGAAAAAATGATTCTTATAGTTAATATGTTGTTGTATTTTTTAATTATTTACTAAGTTAAAAATATTGATACCAGAAAATCAACTATTAGTTATGTATTCTTGTCTTATGATGGTCTTGTTTCATGGAAATACAATATAAAATCCATTGTTTCCCTTTCCACCACCAAGGCCGAAAACATATAATTAACTAAAGCAATCAAAGAAGTAATTTGGATAAAAGTCTTAGTTAATGAACTGTATTTATATTATGATAATATTAAATTATTTTTGTGATAGTCAACCTACATTGTATCTTTCTAAAAATAATATTTGTCATGTAATATCAAAACCCATTGACATAATATTAAATTTTGTTAGAGGATTCATTGAAAATGTGACATGTGTCACTAAGATACATACTTCGGACAATATAGCCGATAGTTTGACTAAGGTTGTTCAACTATCCAAGATTAGGCATTATTTATTAATTATGAATATAATCCCTTTTCAATGACCTTAGTTGTGAGAACACCATCCTGTTTAATTCTTTTATTTTAGGTAGATATTTTTAAAAAAAATCATGTATTCATTTTATTATTTTTAATCAAACTGAATTAATTTGTATTCTTGAAAATTTGATTTCTTATTCTGTATATTTGGATTTAAAAAAATTCCTTTACCTTTAGTTAAATATCTCATTAAGGTAACCTACTTCACAAGAGTAACTTTATCCTTGTGTAAGGGTATTCATGTTCATGTAAGGGTAACCTCCTAACTCACGGAAGAGTAATCATGTTGCATAAATTTAGTTTACCCCTTGTGTAAGGGTAACTAACCTATTACATAAGGGTACTCCTGTCTGCATAAGGGTAACCTTATAACTTGAATAAAGGTACTCCTATTGTGTAAATGTATCTTTCCTCTTTCATAAAGATAGTCTCACATGCATAAGGATAATACCTTACATGTGTAAAGGTACTCCTGGATGCGTAAGGGTAATGTCTTACATGCATAAGGGTAATTCCTTACATGCATAAGGGTAATTACTTACATGTGTAAGGGTACTCCTAGATGCATAAGGGTAATACCTTACATGCATAGGGGTAATACCTTATATGTGTAACGGTAATTTCTAGATATGTGAGGGTAAAGACTACATGCATAAAGGTGATGCATGTTTGCATAAAGCCAAATTGCCACTTTCTCATGGGCCACCCATGTGGCTCACATCCTGTATTAGTCGCATGAATCATCATCGCCTCATCTTTCATCACGATTCCACATCGGGGATTATCATCAGCAATTAACTAAAATTTGGTGTTGTGAGGTAAAAAAAATTAGTTTCTTCTCATGGCGAGAAAGATCGAGAGCAGTGAAATAAGGAAATTTCATCCAAGTTTATTAAAGTTATCTAAAGAAAATCATATTCATAATTACTGAACCTAGTCTAGGGTTTCAGTAGAGAGCGGTGTGTAGGTTACAAGCGTAGAAGAAACATCATATAGGGCATTCCCAACTCGGATTTTTGTCATGATCGATGGTTAATTCAAGATTTACATGACTATAAAAGTCATGATCAAAAGAATTAAATCAAAGAATATAGATAATAAATAAATGTCAGAACCAAAGCACAGGATCATCACATATTATTTATAATTAATTTAAGTAATTAAAGAATTTCCTTTTGAGAAATTATTTCTTTGTTGATGTAGATGAAGACATCTTTATATTTTACTATCATTGTGTTATAGGAATCAAAAATATATTCCCTCTAGCGGTGATCCACATGTGTTCCACAAACCTATGAACACCATCGTAGAAATCTACAGGATTTAGTAGGGTAGATCCTAATGCTTGTGTTGTTCATCTTTGATTGCCCCAAGAATCACTTCAAGGAAGGGTTCTCTTTGATCTCTATAAACTTTATAGTGGTGAAGGAGGAGGATCCCTCTTTGTTATTAATAGAATTATTAAAGAGGGATATTTCAAGGGATTAGAGAGGATTCTCTCTAGATCTCAATGTACACGACACAAAATGAATTGTCTCTATTAATAAAATAATATAGTTGGGTTTATATACCACTAGGGTTATAAAAAAATAATTTTACATGTGTCCTTATTATTTTATTAATCCTTTTAGAACCCCATGTCTATAATATTATTATTATTATTATTATTATTATTTCTTAACATGTACTAAACCCACGAATTAAAATATTATTTATTAAAATAATATTCAATATATATTATCTCTCACCAGACAATTAAAATTAGTTTTTCATTCGTCCGTAATATTTATCAATCCTTGAATAATGACTATTTATTTAATAAATAAATATTATATTCACTAAATAACAAATAAATATTTAATAAATATTTTTCTAACATAATATTCTCTTGAATAACTAGTGACGGAATATATCTGATCAATCAAACATGGATGATTATTAAACCACATACATGAATAATATTTATTCAACTTGTTAAAAAATACATAAGAATTTATTATTTAACTAAGATTATGGATACACTTAGTGTGTAACCCTCTAGGCCTCTTTCTCAATGGAATTAGGTGAAGCAACCTAAAGTTCAAGGTTAGCATCTAGTAATACACCAAGGCACCCTTAGAGAAATAATTTAATTCCACAATGACATAATACCTCATATGGACACTTACTATGTAATATAATCCTTTTAACACAAAATCTCTACTCAAGCAGGTTGTATGTTGGTGTCATAAACCTATATGTTTGATGTCTCTTTCTTTGAATTTTTGGAAATAGATCAGGCCTATAGAACACCATATCCATGGATTTATTTAGGCTATATCATTTCCATAAAAGGGAACAATATATCAACTTCTATTAAATAACAAAAGGGACAAATTATTTCTCACATTATTCATTAATGAAATATTACTCGTGACGTACCTAACATATCCTACCTCACCTCAAACATATGTCATCGTGATTTTCATCAATACATCAAAGTGTGTGGCTTATAATACTCATTAATAAAAATATTAATGTCTAAGGATCAATAGACACGTTTTCAGATAGGAACATATAATGATTCATATAAATGTAGATTTCTTACTAGCGGGTATCGTTCTCATAATATCCTACACTGGATATTACCAAGGGAAGACACCATGATAAGGTACCTAAAAGTCGTATGAGTCTTCATCCCTAGTATCTTGTATCATTTGTGTCCCTCAAATGATTTCATCTGGTTATAAAACATATATTTAAGAATAATATCATGACACTTTTGGGTTCTCATCATAGAAAGGAACAACTATGACCTTTCAGTGTGACAACTACTCTTAATACATTATCACATACTATGTTACATATAAGAACAATCATGATGTGATAAGAAGTTTATAAATATTCAAAACAATGAATACAGGTTATCATAAAGTACACAAAAGTTGGTTCTATGGCACCAACTCCAACAGACTCCCACTTTCACTAGATACAAATGCTAACAACCTTTAGTCTGTTAGCTTTCACATGATACTCATGCTTCTACTAAGATAGTCCTTTAGTCAAGAAATCTACCACATTTTCTTATGTAGGAACTCTGCTTACTGTAACTTCTCCACTCTAAGAAAAATATCTAAAGATGTGATACTTCCCGAGTATTTGATTTGTCCATTGGTGTAACCTTGTATATTTTACAAGCACCACCACTATTGTATTATCACAACAAAATGTGATTGGTTATTTACTACTAGGTACCACATCAATATCCTAGAAAAAATTTCATGTCCAAACAGTTTCTTTTATTGCATCAAAAGCCTCTATATACTCAAACTTCGTTGTAGAATCAATGACAATTGGCTGCTTTAAACTCTTCCAGCTGACATCTCCTCTACTAAGACAAAAAATATATCATAATTGTTACTTTAGATCATTATGATCTATTTGAAAATAATCATCAGTATAAACCATGATTACTAGATCCACGTATCCTCTATACACCAAGAAAATATCCTTAGTTCTTCTCAGATACTTAAGGATAACCTTAACAATAGACAAATGTTGTTCTCCTGGATCATCTTGATATCTTACTACCATGATCAATGTATGGGAAACATCAAGTCTATTACATAACATGGCATACATGATTGATCTTATCACTAAAGCGTATGTGATCTTACTCATTCTATCTTTCTCTTATTGTGTCTAAGGACACGTTTTCTTAGAAATATTTATACCTTATGGAATTATAACCAATACTCTCTCGGATTTATGCATACTAAATCTCTTTAGTATTTGGTCGATCTATGTACTTTGACTTAGTCCGAACAGCCTTTTGGATATAACATGAATGATCTTGATCCCTAGAACATAGGTTTCTTCACTTAAGTCATTCATAGAGAAACTCATGTTTAACTAGTCGTTAATATATTGTAAGACCGGTATATCATTTCCAATAATTAATATTCCATCAACATATACTACTAGGATAATTACTACATTCCCACTAAACCTCTTATAAACACATGGCTTGCATTCCTTCTTAATGAAACCAAATTCTTTTATAGCTTCATCAAATCGAATGTTCCATGACCTATATGCTTTCTTCAATCCATAAATGGATCTATACAACTTGCATATCCTTTTACATCACCTTGAGTCACAAACCCTTTGGGTTGTGTCATGTTGACATATTACTAAAGGTTCCTATTAAGGAAAGTTGTTTTGACATACATCTTCCAAATTTCATAGTCATGGTAAGCTGCTATAGAAATTAGAATTATGATGGGTTTAAACATGAAAACTAGTGAAAAGGTTTCAATGTTGTCAATTCATTGATGTTATTTAAACCCTTTATCCACCATCCTTTCCTTATAGGTATTTACTTTAACTTACATGTCCATTTTTCTCTTGAATACCCATTTGCACCATACGATCTTTACACAAACTAGAGCATCAACTAGAACCCAAACTTGGTTCTGATACATGGAATCCATTTCAGAATTCATGGATTATTTCCATCTTATTGGTTCTGAAATCTCTACTGCCTCTTTGTAGAAGAGTAGTTCATCATTGTTAACCAATAATGAGTCACCATCTTCGGTGAATAGAAAATAATATCTCTTTGGTTCTCTTACCTATATAGTGCTCCTATGTAGTACTTTTGTTTTAGGAACTACTTCTTCCATGGGAACCTATGGAATTTTTTCATGTACCAAGTCTTATGTATATTAAGCATCAACTTCATCAAAGTAAATCTTTCTTTTACTATCCTTTTTTAGGATGTGATTCATCTCAAGAAATATGGATTGTATGGAGACAATCACTTTCCTATCTAATGGGTTGTATAGGAAGTTTCCCTTTGTTTCTTTAGGATACCCTATAAAGATACACTTTGTGCCCTAGGGCTCTAGTTTGTTTCCTAAGAAGGCCTTAACAAATGTCTCACAATCTCATACACATGTATGCATAAAAAAATGTTTCTTTCCACTCTATAACTCGAAGGGAATTCTGTTTACTTTATTATTTGGTACTCTATTTAGTGTCTATGTAATAGTTTCTAAATCATATCCCCAAAAAGGATCATGGAAGATCTTCATGACTTGTCATCAACCTTACCATGTCTAACAAGGTACAGTTCCTCCTTTCATTAACACCATTCCACTATGGTGTGTAAAGTGGAGTGAGTTGAGACAGAATATCAAACTCCCATAAAATTTGATAAACTCTTGGTTAAGATATTCACCACCCCGATCTAATAGAAGATTATTTATCTTATTTCCATGTTGATTCTCTACTTCATTATTGAATTCTTTTAATTTCTAAAAGGACTTGAACTTATACCTCATCAAGTAGACAAAACCATATATACTCAAATCATTAGTAAAATCTATGAAGTAAGAATATCCACCTCTATATTATACTATAAATGGTCTATATGCAACAGTGTATACCAATCCTAAAAGCTCTGTGGACCTTTCACCCTTTCTTTTGAATAGTGATTTGGTCATTTTTTCTTATAAACAAGCATGACATCTTTCAAGTGGTTTTAGATCAAAATATTATAAATAACCATCTTGACAGAGATTTATAAAATACTTCTCATTTACATGACCAAGATAGTGATTCCATAGATGGGTGTTATATGAGTTGTGTGAACATGATTCATTATTTATTGTCAATACTTGGTTTTTGTAATTTAATACATAGAGACCGTTATTTAAAAGTGTCATACCATAACATATTTTGTCTTTATAAAAGAAAAAATAATAATTTACAAATTTGAAAATAAAACCATCTACATTTAGGTGTGATACTGAAATTATTGTTTTGTTAATAGTTGGTACATAATAACAATCCTTTAAAACCAATATCATTCTTATTAGAAATGAAAGGTGGTAGTCACCAATAGCTAGAGTAGTTAGCCTCACACCATTGGAAGCTCTAAAATCCACCTCTCCTATAGAATTTTTTTGAAATATACTTAGTTCCTGCATTTGGATACATATATGAGCACCACAAGTTGTATCTAATACCCAATGTGTAGATATTGAAAGATTTAACTCAATAAATAATGCACCTTTAGCTTCCCCTTTCTTATGGGTGCACAACTCATTTGGGAATTTAATCCCTAATATGTCTAAGCATTCAATGTCTCCAATAATTTTGACTATATGAGGCCTAGATAGCATCGAATCTCTAAGCTTAGTCATAAACAGAGCATTGGTGATCTCATATCTCTCTTATCTTGCCTTCTCTTGATAGAGATCCCAAAGGTGATACATCATGTTATACGCATCTATGTATTTATATTATTTTAAAATCTAATTGGTCATTGATGACAGCATGAAACACTGAACATCTGTGGAATCATTCAAATGCTTCTCATAGAGAGATAATTCTTCATCACTAGCCTCTTTACTAGGTGCATTAGGAATAGGTTCTTCTTGAACATACAATTTCCTTTCATGGTGTAGGATAATGTGTAAGAACCTTTTCCACTCTTGGAAATTTGTACTAAAGAGAAGGTTATTCTTATCAATTATGGATTGCAGTGATATGTTTGAATCCATTTTTATTATTGTTTCTAAAAAAAATATGAGCATGGTTTTAGTACTTTATCTGATAAAATTTAAATAAATAAATAAATATTATATTTATTAATCTCTCACTATTTTATCAAACCCCAATAGTCTTCACCATTTCCTTAGAAATATCCTTTTGTAGGTACAGTCTAGTGTAAAGGATCCATATTCCCCTTCTCATCACCCCGTCATTGGATGGTCAAGCAATTTGAAGGGTTTTAGGCAGGCATTCCAAATTTTAGCTACAATAAATCATAGTTACTTGATCAGTTGAGTGGAATACCCAATCTTGAAATCCTTAAATTGTATTTCCTCAACCTTTTCCTCTTAGTTACACTAAGTCATACTTTGGTAGTCAACCCTTGATGTGAACTAAGTTAAGTCAACCCTAAACATCAAATTATAATTCCCTGATAATTGAAAGTACCCCAACTTTGGCTGGTCAAGTACTTTGAACTGTGGTTTAATTTTATCTGAAGTAGTGGAAGGCTATATCGACTTAACATGTATAATTAAGGGATTTTATCTTTATGTGTAAATTTTTTATTATTATCTTTATTACATGATTGATAATATTAAGTGGATTTACTTAAGTGATTAACCATATCTTAGATAATTTTTACACATAATTCATATTATTTTAGTTCTATCTTTCATGCTTATTAATTTATTAATTCATGTGATCGTGAAAAAACATACATAATGAAATAACCATGAAACTTGAAAAAAAAAGTGTTATGATCGTGAGATTTTATTAATGGTTAGTTTATCTAGATGATGATAAACTACATTTCGGCCTAGGGGGAAACACCTCGAACCATTTATCATATGTGTTGTAGCTTCCCACTTGTACACCTATGTATCTCTATTGGATTGGTTTCACCTTGGCTCAAAACTTACAGCCACCACTAGCTTGGGATCTCCATCCATTACATATACTTTTACTCACACATGGGTGAGGGGAACCAAAGGATTGGTTAAGGGATTTACATAAAAGAAACCATGGGTACGCAGGCCCCTATATAATGAGAGGAAGGATGACATGCAGGAAAAATATTTAATTTAATAATAAATTAAAAAAACCAATCACATACAAGGGTCTGGTCTAGGCTCATGATCATCCACATGCATACAACGAATTATGCATTTAATAAATTTATCATTCAATTATAATCGCTCTTATTTAAGATAAATTTTACTCAAATCAATTAATTATATTATTCAATTAATCAATACTTTTATATTAATTCTCATCTGAATTTTATTTAGATTATTATTAATAATAATTTTAAACAAATTAAATAAACTTCTTTAAAATTAATTGTGTACAAAAAATTATTTTGGAGGAAACATAGTGAGTACCCATATGAACTGCCCAATGTGTATTATTCTTGTATATTTTTTACTCTTGAGACATGATTCATACATGACTTATCATGTAATTTCATGGAATGTACTATCAACTTAATGACCACATGAAACACATGGTATTTACATAGCATGTTATGCTTCAATGCACATAGAGTAATAACTGTAATAAAAATTATAAATGATATGCATATCTGAACATTAAACATAAATTAATTATACATTTATATATATATAACCCATCACATGGAATGTATTATCAACTTAATGACCATACAGAACACATGTTGATAAGGTTTTAATGGTATAATTAATTAATTTTTAATTTTGTATAATTTGGTAAAAGTACGTGGTGTGTACATTGGAGCTACACGATGTGTATTATTCTCATCGTCTATCCATGTTACATGCCTAGGGACTCAGTGTGTAACCATGCCAAAAAAAATATTGGAGTACATAGTGTGTACATGGGCTACATGGCATGTGGTCTTTGAGTTACATGGTAACCAATCATGTAGGTTGTGTAAGAGGATACATGGCATGTATATGACTAGAGGATTACAAGTCGTGTACAAAAGTTACATGGCATGTACTCAAGCTGAGCACACACCAGGTTGGCCTAGTCAACACGTGATGTGTAATTAAATTCACCACATGTAATAAATGCACACAACTTAAATTAATTCCAAATTAATTCATGGTGCATTAAACACTAGTACACGGCGTGTACCTCTGGGTTACATAGCATGTACTCTTGTGTTGTCCGACTAGACTCCCTAGACCCTCCTAATGAGATATTAGAATTTATTTCATTCATAAAATTAATCTATTTGATTATATTTACAAGACATGAAGAGGAATAAATCAGATCTATAAATTCATATTAAATAACAATTAAACTAGAATTGAAAACTAATGACAAATGCGTAAATCAATCCATGATATTTAAATAATTATAAATAATTATGTGACCCCTATAATACCACTTTTAGGTTCCAGGTGTAGAAAAATCATCATATGGGCCATTACCAACTCAGATTTTTGTCATGATCGGTGATTAATATGAGATTTACATGACAATAAACGTTGTGATCAATGAAATTGTATCAAAGAATATTGACAATAGATAAACATAAGAACCAAAGTGCAGGATCATCACATATTATTTATAACTAATTTAAGAAATTTAAGAATTGAATTTTGATTAATTCTAGGAATCAATAATATATTCCCTCCAGTGGTGATCCAGACGTGTTCTAAAAACCTCAAAACATCTCCATAGGATTCTTCGATTTATAGCACATCAAATCTTAATGCTTGCGTTGTTCACCTTTGATCATCCTAAGAATCTATTTAAGGAAGGGTTCTCTTCAATATATCTAGAATTGAGAGTGGTAGTGGTGGAGGAGGATTATTCTCCATTATTAAGAGCATTCTTAGAGAGGGAGATCTCTAGGTATTTGAGAGGATTCACTCTGGATCTCATTATGCACAACACAAAATGAATTGTCTCTCTTAAGAAAATAATATAATTGTATTTATATACCGCTAGGGATAGAAAATAATAATTGTGAATGCGCCCTTATTATTTCTGTAATCCCTGTGGAACCCCGTGTATATAATAATTATAATATTATTATTATTTCTTAGCATGTGCTAAACTAACAAATTAAAATAATATTTATTCAAATAATATTATTTCTCACCAAAACATTAAACTTGGTATGTCATTCATCCATAATATTTATTGAGCCTTAAATAATGACTATTTATTTAATAAATAAATATCACTGCATTGTTCACCAATAAATAGATAAATATTATATTCACTAAAAATAAAATAAATATTAATTAAATAATCTGCTTACATAATATTCTCTCAAATAGATGGTAATGAAATATATGTGATCAAGCAAACATGAATAATTATTAAACCATGTTTGGGAATAATATTTATTCAATTTGTTAAAAAATATATATATTATTATTTAACTAAGATTCTAGATACACTTAGTGTGTGACTCTCTATACCTCTTTCTCAGTGACATTAGATGAAGCAACCTAAAGTACAAGGTTATCATCTAGAAACACATAAAGGCGCCCATAGAGAAAGAATTTATAGCCATAACAAAATAACACCTCATACAGATGATTATTGTGTAATATAATCTCTTTATCACGATATCTCTACTCAAGCAAGTTGCATGCTGGTGCTATCAACCTATGTGCCCGATATCTCTTTCTTTGAATTTACATAAATCTAACTTGCCTATAGAACACCATGACCATAGATTTATTTAGGATATATAATTTCCATCAAAGGAACTGAGATATGAACTTCCGTTAAAGAATGTAAGGGACAAATATTTTCTCACATTATTCATTAATGAAATATTACTCGTGATGTACCCAACATATCCTACCTCACTACAAACATATGTCATCACGGTTTTCGTCAATACATAAAAGTAGATGACTTATAATAATCATTAATAATAATATTAAATTCTAAGTATCAATACACATATCAGTAGATAGGAACATCCAATGACACATATAAATGTAGATTTCCTTTTGGAGGGTCTCGTTCTCATAATATCCTACACTGGATATTACCAAGGGAATACACCATGAGAAGGTGCCTAAAAGTCCAATGAGTCTCCACCCCCAATAACCTATATCATTTATGCCCTTAAAATTATTTCATCCTACTATAGAACATATATTTAAGAATATTATTATGCCACTTATGGGTTCTCATCATAGCGGGGAACCGATATGACCTTTCAGTGTAATAGATACTCTTAGGAAAATATCACATAATATGTTACATAGAAGAACAATCATGATGTGATAATAAGTTTATTAATATTCAAAACAATGGATACAAGTTATCATAAAGTATAATAAAGTTGGTTTTAGGGCATAAATTCCAACATGGTAGAGATCAAAACTAGAAAAATTCAATATTGCCACACATATATTTCCATGATTTATTAAAATTTTGGCAATATGTTATCAACTACCATAATTTATTTGAAACCATGGAAACCCATAAAATTTCATCCCCTCCCAATCCACCCCTCCACCATATCTCCTCTCAATCAAGATTGATCCCTTCACCCTATCCCCTCTTGATCAAGACCTCCACCCCACCCCTCAATCGATCTCTCCCTCTACACACTGAATCTCTAGTTCATGTCCCCTCCTCCCCACTACCCCCATCCCTAGTTCCCATCTCCTCCTCCCTGCTACCCCCATCCCCTCCTTACATCATTGTCCCTACCTCCACCTACAATCATCCACCCCCATCTCTGCATCTTACTCCCACTTCACCTCCACATCCTCCCCTTCACCTTTTCCCCAACTTCCTTTTTCCCTAACATCCTTCGTTAAGATTTCATCTTCTAATGGAAACCCATAAAAGGTTAATAAGGTTGATCCATCCACCTCTACTTCAGCATCATCCCTTTAGCCACAGAGGTTTGGTTTATTCTCTATGTTTATACTTCCATATTCACAAACCCTAATTTATACAGGTTTTAAATGTGAAATCTATTTTCAAAATTCCTCCACCCTCTATTTTCACATCTATTTCTTTACCACATACATCCCATGTACTTCCATATCTAAATTTATTCA